>CM041724.1:625000-1825000 GCA_023373845.1 Nibea coibor
TATTTTGAAAGGGGGCGGAAGTTTATTATGCTGATTCTGTGTCAGATTTCCTGTCTGGTGCAATCTGCTCTGTTGAAATTGACGCGGTTTAGCAACGGCTCGCGTCAAAAATAGAAATTAAAAAAATAAATATATTAGGCAAAAGTATTAAGAGCAGGTTGTGGCCATGACAACCTCATAGATGAAATACACTGCTCTCTGTTCCACCTGCAGGAAATGTTACAATAAATAAATTTTTGAACAATTTGATGTTGTTCAGCAGTTTTCACATGTCCCACCTCCAGGGCTCTGATTTCAATGACTCCATGTTGATGATGAGAAAAATCAAAATTTATGAGCTCATAAAACATTAATACTTCTCATCACGTTTTACCATCAAGTATGCCCCTCATGGACTCCTTTACTCTTTCTGTGCTGCAGTAAGGGTTTTTCTGTGAGACCACATCTACTGACTAATACTTTCCAGTCAGTCAGTAAAGTGCTGCTGTGTATCTCGGGTAGATTGTCAGCTTGATTGTGTAAATTGTGGAAAAACCAGTGTATTGTCCCATTTGGTTTATGAGTAATTTTGATGGCAGTGCTCTGAAAGTAATGCCTCTGCATATGACGCTGAGTCAAGTTAAAAGCAAATGGCTGGAAATCAAAAAGCAGGAGACACACTCCACAAGAGAGTTTGACACAGACGCAACAAAAAATGATGGGGTGAAAAGAAAGGACAGACAGGGGGTGAAGTTTTTTAAAGCAGCAAGGGATAAACACTCTGTGTTATAAACAGTGACGTATAATTTCAGGGAGTAAGGGTCATTATGAAATCAATATTGTGAACCAACTACATACAGTAATTGTGAATTCTGAGCAAAGTATTCCTTGCCCTATCCACTCATTAAAAAGCACCAGAGGGGATTTGAAGGTTTACTGAATGCCAACTGAACAATAAGTGTAGTAAGGTATACTCCATATACCTGTACACATCCTGCACTACAGCATTGGTGTTGTACACAAGTGTGATGGCAGCACTCATGGTAGCTGTTCAGGGCTTGTGTAGAACAAGTTATATATCAACAACTGCAGCTTGATCAAAATTAATGGCCTCCAGAAAGTGTACCCTGAGAGTGTGATATTATTATGTACTACTGGATAGTTACTGCTGATGCATTAAATGTTTAACAGTCAGAAAAGCTTTGGTAGTAATGACACCTTTGGGCAATTCTGTAGGAGTGAGCAAGCATAGCATAGCATCATCCGGGGCATCAGCTAGACTGAGCATCGCAAAGGCAGTACTTTACAATGTGAGCTATGTCAGCTATACTACCCATGTTAACAAGCAAGCTAATGTTAGCCTTTGGCTTGGGACCCGTGTTAGTGGGTGCCAGTCAGTTATTGATGTTAGCTGAATCAGTTTATCAGCTAACATTAACTCCTTCACAGATAAATTGTTTTCTAAGTTAAGTTACAACCTCTTCGCCTGTTAGTAACTGGTAACTAGCTAGCTGTCAAAATTCAAATATTAAAAGGAATAAAAAGTACATTGGAGTGCATCTGGATTGAAGTATATGTAGAGCAGTTATGAAAGGGATATATAGTACAGGTACCTCAAATTTGTGTTAATGTACTTACCTTGTTGTTGCAAGTCATATTTGTATGAACGACTAGACTGGACTCCTACTTATCTTGTGAGCCAACTCCTGTGAGTGGCATAATAAAATGATACATATTTGCATTAAGTTTTACAACACTACCTAAAATTTGCTTCAAATCTGTGATACATTTGGACACAGCCAAATGTCCCAAATGCATACAGATTTTTAGTGTGTAGTGTAGTTCACACTGGAAAAGTCATCCCAAAGCAGCACATTATCCACCCACAATGCAGTGCACATGGATGAACAGCTCTCAAGATCTAGAAAACAAAGTACAAATACTGTAAACGTAGAGTATTATATCATTTTCTGTCATGTATTGGTGAAGTATGTGTTATTTTTTGCTAAAACATTGTACTGTAGTTAGGATGGATACAACATTTGTTGTCTGTTCAATTAGAACAGAATTATTTTTGTCTGTAAAGATTGAATAGATGTGTATGTGCTTCCTGATCATTTCTCTTCCATGTCTTTATAGATGAGCTGTGCTGCATTTCCACATTTAAAACTGAATATGACTCTAAATGACATTTCTGTCAGTGTGCCTCCTCTCCTCGTATGGTTTAATGAGTTTGAATTAAGAGTAGCATCCAACCAAACCAAGTGAGATCAGAACGGATTCCTTTGGATGCTTTTCTTCTGAAAATTTGAACCATCAGAATAATTACATTGTTTTCATTATCATATTCAATACATCTATATCTGTGAGATAGTTCCATTTGAGCAAATTTACATAATGAACTTTTTACATTATTCTTAAATGCAAAATATTTTTTCCTAAAATGATTTTGTTGTGAAACTTGTTTAGTTTTTAGTGACATTGCAGTCAACTACAGCAGCTCAACACAACCAGGTTGCCATTTGTGGAGACTAATTTAGAATGAGTTGTGATTAGCTATTTCTACCCTCTAAGGCATTATTCATATAAATAAACTCATTTTAACCAGATGGGATTGTGACACTGGCAGCTGATTCCCTTAAGTGCTACACTTGAGTGCTTATTTCTCTGCTTTCACTGTAATGGACCATTTACCTACACAGGCGTATAGGGAGAGTAAATGAGAGTGAATGTGAGAGGAAACGGCTATTTTGGGTTCCATGACTTGACTTGTACTGCTGTCATTTTACTTGAGGGGTTCCACTGCAGGTAGGGTGGATCTACTATTTACCCCAGTTATTCATCACTTTAGAGCTGTGAGAGAGTAACACACTACCAGGGTTGGAAGTAAAACTCTAAGCCTTGTGTAATTTGATTTGATTACTCAGCCCATCCACCACCAGACAAAGCCATGTCTTTCTCTGCAGTGGTCATTCCTGCTGCCAGATGCTGGTCGTCTTTCTCCTCCAGTGCTGTACTGGACTCTCTAGAAGTAAACCCAAGGATCACAACAGACTCTTTTGTTATAGGAGAACCGGAACAAATTGCTTCATTTTCCTTCCATCCACATTCCCCTCACCTTTCTCTCCATGTCCTCTTGATGTTTCTGTTCTTCCTTTGTCCTCTCAATGATCTTACCTTTCTCTAACTTGCTGCCCTCACTTTCTTTTGTCTATGTGCTTTGACAGAGTGAGTGATGTTGATCATTACTTGGCTTTGATGGCTCTGTATCAGGTGCTCAGTGCTCCATCAACGTCATGAAAAAACATTCTGAGGCTAATGGTCCAGCTCTGACACTGGGATCTTTATGTAACTTCAGACTAAAAATAACAGACTACACTATATTCACGAGCACAGAGTTTAGTCAAGATTTAAGGAATAGTTTGACATTTTCAGAACTGTGTTTATTCACTGTCTTATAATTGATGTATCACTCCCATATCTGTATGGTGCAGATGAATCTATATCCACGAAGATGGTCAGGTTAACTTAGCATAAAGACTGGTTTTATCCAAGGGTAACAAAATCTGCCTACCAGCACCTCTAATAATAATTAATCTATTTCTCTAATATGTCTAGTTTGTTGATATCATAGTAAAAATATAGTATAAGACAACACAGTGTGGGGTGGTGTTTAGCTCAGTAGGTAGAGCAGCCGCCCCATGTATGAAAGCTCAGTCCTTACTGTGGAAGCCCAGGGTTCAAATCTGACCCCTACCTCTTTCCTGCATGTCATTCCCCATCTCTCTCTCCCCACACTCTTCAGCTGTCTCTGTCAGAAATAAAACTTGGAAAAGTAAAAAACAAACAAAACAAAAATCAACAAAATGTGGATTTAAAGCAGTGCTCCTTGCTAAGCTTCCAGCTGGTATCTATAGCTTCATATTCAGCCAGAAAGAACTGTAGACCCCAAAATGTCAAACTGTTCCTTTCAGAAATATATGGAAACACACTCTCTGACCTAGTCTGGATATTGTGCAGATTTTCTTTGTTCATGTCTGTGCATAATGACATTGCATCAAATATGTTCCATAAAACATGAAGGACGAGGAGCTTATTTTTTCCTCATACGTTGGAAGTGAAATGTCTAGCAACAGAAAATGCTGTAATCTGTTGAGGATCGTTCAGTAAATCTTGCAAAGGTTCCACCAGTCCAGAACAATAAGTTTGAAAGCCTATAGAACTGTGATATGGAGGGAGCAGATAGCTCCATCCTGGGCCACTGATTCATAGAGGGGCTGCTGTTTCTAAATAAGGTGGGATGAGGAGGAACAATGACTGTATTAACTGCAAAGTCTATATAAACACATTTGTAAAATGTATTGTACACAGCAGACTGGATGTATTCAAGAAATAGACATTTTGGAATGCATGTATGTAGTGGATGTCAGAGGGCATAGCCAACGTACAGCTAGCCTTTCTAACAAAGTATAGCTCTGAAGCGTGCTAATTCATGTGTTACATCTTGTTTGTTTCATTTGTACATACAAAAGCCAAGTATAAAAACCCTCTCTCTCTCTCTCTCTCTCTCTCTCTCTCTCTCTCTCTCTCTCTCTCAATGTAAGGCAGTTCGATATCCCTTAGAGTCTGCATAAAATGGGCCTAAGGTCTTATTGTTCTGTGAATCATTATCTCTCCGACACCTTTTCTTTGGATGTTACTAACTACACCTCTTCCCCAGAGTTTTTGTGCTTTCTCGTCCAGCAGGTTCTCATGGATCGTGGCTGCTGCCGTGGTCTGCTGCTGACGTCCACCATATACAGCATTACATGCCATATATAGTCATTATTGCTACCATCCCCACTACAGCTTTGTTGGTTAATGACTTATTGCTGCTGTGCATCTGTGTTCCACTGCTACTGCAATCACCTTACCATTTATTGTAATTCATTGTAATTGTACAATATGTTTGTGTTGATTTTTCTGTACATGTGACATCTATTGCACGTCTGTCCGTCCTGGGAGAGGGATCCCTCCTCTGTGGCTCTTCCTGAGGTTTCTTCCACATTTTTTCCCTGTTAAAGTTTTTTTGTGGGCAAGTTTTTCCTCACTGGAACCGAGGGTCTAAGGACAGAGGGTGTCACTCCCTGTACAGATTGTGAAGCCCACTGAGGCAAAATGTGTTTTGTGACTTTGGGCTATACAAATAAAATTTGACTTGACTTGAATTTGACTATAAAAGTTGTAAGTTAACCTCACAGTGATTAATAATCTGCCTAAAAATAATTTGTGGCTTTTGAGGAGCTTATGGGCATATGTTTGTCCTACAGACTGTTTCCCCTGTTTACAGCGAGTCAGCAAACTGGCTATAGCTGAAGTTTCATATTTAGTATACAGATATGAGTGTCATATCAAACATCTCATCTAACTCTCTGCAAGAAAAAATGCCACTCTTTCCTTTAAGAAGCCTTTATTAATGGCTTATAAAATGTAGACTGCAGACCTGATGCTTTATGAAGCAGTGACAAACACCGACTATTTAAATGCAGCGTTACCAAATAGAATGATAAGCATCAAAAAGGATATTTCACAAAGTTAGACAGCATATAATCATTTTTCTACAGCCTAAACCTTCTATGTAGAGTGTCTTATTAGTACTGTAAGTAGTCCTCATGTTTTATAAAAATGTCTTTATGTGGCTTATATTCATTTAAAAAATATGATTGCTTTTTGTATTTTGTTGCATGTCACTCCCTCGCCTCTCCTTGCTCTCATATTCTGTAATTTTGCTCCAGTCAGCTTGATAATAGGAAGGCCACAAAAATTTTTTTAAAAACATGTTACTTCTAGATCATTGATGATTGTTTATCCTATTGCTCTGTAACTGGAACGGTCACTTAAATAAAAACATATGCACATTTTATTTGGCAGCTTTACATTTTTACATTTTGAAGCAGCAGAATCACGGAAGGAAACTGTTCTCCACTAGAAACAGTTACTTGTTGCTGCAATTCACCTCAGCACCCTGGGTAAAGATTCTGATCACCCCTGATACCACCAAACAAGAAAACAATCAAACACTGAGACTTGGAGTGGGAACATTTAATGGTAGATTGAAGACGATTTCACTGTTGAGGGAACTTGTGGGGGTATAGTGCCTGTGGGTGGATGGCGGTTGCCTTGGCCACAGCTTCCAGTCCCCGAGCCTCACAACACTGCCATCTGAATTCAATCCACAGTCTGACAGATTGGGAGGTAAATTGATAGTGTCAGATTTCATATCACAGCAAGCCGCAGTGGGGCCAGGAGCAGGGCTGTAGTCTAATAAAGAGAGGACAGTGTGTCTAATGGTGGTCGGGGAGGTGTGTGAGCATGTGCATGTGCATGCGGATGTGTTGACACTTGGAACAGAAATGAATACTGCCCACGCAGCTGCTCTTGAACTGCAGTTACACAATCTTTGTGCAGACTGGGAGGCATTTGCAGTCAGAGCCTTGTAGCCTGGTGTCAGGAACTGGTTGCAATGACTAAGCCTGGTGTATCAATCTAGGGTTAGCTATTACAGGTCAGATATGAGTAATGGGAGCAACATAAGTGCGATATGTTATCCATCAAACCCAGCCCAGAGACATCATGCCCAACCCATGCTCTGGATTCATGTGACAGCAGGTCTCCCTCCTCATATTTGTTGGAAATCAGTCTATTGACTTTGCTTTAATGGTTGTCACCTGCTGCCCTCTAGTGGTGGCATAAGTAACTGCAGGTACAAATCTACGGTGGCCGGGAACCCTCAATTCTGCAAATAAAAGAAACACTGCAAACAAAAAGAAACACTGCTGCAAATAAAAGAAATGCTGCAAACAAACAAAAACACTGCTGCAAATAAAAGAAATGCTGCAAACAAAAAGAAACACCACTGCAAATAAAAGAAATGCTGCAAACAAAAAAAACACAGCTACAAATAAAAGAAACGCTGCAAACAAAAAGAAACACCACTGAAAATAAAAGAAATGCTGCAAACAAAAAGAAACATTGCTGCAAATAAAAGAAATGCTGCAAACAAAAAAGCCACTGCAAATATAAGAACAGCAATGATGCAAAAAAAAAAAAAAAACACAATGGAAGTGAATTACCAGGGACTATTATTGCTGGTGCACCTGTGTTTTTTATGTGAGCGAAGAAGAAGACTTTGAGACATTAGACCACATCAAAAAACTTCCATACTTGCTGAGTGAAGTACAGCAAGATAGCTGCAAGATTCGTGAACTGCTGCGACCACAGAAGGAGGTCTAGCATACAGAAAGGACAGACATAAACCACCCCCTCATGATGGACATCATTTAGTTTGTACATATTGAACAATTTAATTATTATTATTTCATATTTCTGTATTTTATGTTAAGACATTTATCTGTGCTTCTTGTTGATGTCATGCTTTTGAATTGAATTGAAAAAGAAGAAGAAGGAGAGAAATACGAAGAAAAACGAATGAACAAGTAAATAAAAGTGTCAGTGTTTACTGTCATTTCGTGAAAGTACTTGTCAATGTGTTATAGTTAGGCCATGTAGCCCCAGGTTTGATATGAAGCTGACCTAGGCTACCTGTTGTTGTCGTGCTCACTCGCCTGTGCTCTGTAGTAGACTCTGCTCTGAGTGAGAGCGTGCAGTGGTACATGTAACTCTGTTTTGCTGCATATTCGAGTAAAGTTACTGAACTCGATTTTCCTCTTGCTCAATACACAGCATCCTCTAGTTCATCTTCATATCAAACCTGGGGCTACATGGCCTAACTATAACACATTGACAAGCACAGACACGTAGCGACAGTAAACACTGACACTTTCATTTACTTGTTCATTTATTTTTCTTTGTATTTCTCTCCTTCTTCTTCTTCACTCAGATAAAAAACACAGATGCACCAGCAATAATAGTCCCCGGTAAATCACTTCCGTTGTGGATTTTTTATTTGCATCGTTGTTGTTTTATTTGCAGCATTGAGGGTTCCCGGGCAGCGTACAAATCTGATTCAATGCCACTTCATACTCACACTCTTGTTAGACAGGATAAAAAGCAGTAGGAGCAACATTATCTCAATATTGACATCCTTACACTGACATCCAATCATCGTGTATATTGATTTGACCATTCGTAGATTTATGTGAATGGCCCTGCGGCATGGAACACAAAGTTGAAATTAAATTAAGAGAGACATATAGCCACACACACAGAAGACTAGACTGGTCTAAAATGTAAGGTACAGCATGTTTTGGATCAGAGAGCAGACTATCCTGTTAAATCAGGATGAAATTTTTTTGAATTGGACACTTGTCTTGACTTCCAGTTGGTGTGTTTTTAGGGGTTTTGCCATACATTTTAATGGGTTCAGTTAATGCACAATTATGTTATTACTGTAATTATGTTATATTAAGTTTGTCGGCAACCGTTTTTTTGTTCACTGCCCTGTAAATGACATAACATTGATTATACAATCACCAGAATACACCAGAACCACTTTGGTACAGACTGAAATATCTCAACGGGTATTGGAGGGATTGTCCCAACATTCTGTATATTTGAATTGAATTACTTGAATTCTGACTTTATTCTGCCTTTAGTCAATTACTGTGAAGCATGTTTCAGACATGTATGTCTCTCTTAGGAATAATTGTTGTAGCCTAACTTTCATCATCATTCTCTGTCATTCTCTGACTGAATTTGTGACTGCATAGCTCCTTGTCCCTTTAACCACTCTCTTGTCATTTCAGGTCCCACCTTCCATTATCAGCTCATAGCCCTCACCTGGTTTTCCCCACCCATGTCCACACCTGCAGCCCATTTTCCCATTAGCCCCACAGTATATATATGAGTCCATTTTGACTTCATCCCTGCCAGTGTGTTGTGTTGTTTTTGCGGAGCGCTGCAGCATTCTCTGTTTTTTGACTTCTCGTTCTGACCCCGTTTTGCCTATCGTGGACTTTGGATTCCCGCCTGCCCCTGTTGGATTTGTTTGCCTGATTTGATCTCCTGGTTTTGACCTTGCCTACTTTTGGACTAAGTAAACTGATATTCCCCTAAACTTGTCTGTTTCAGTATCATGCTTTTGGGTTCTCCTTGCTGGTATCAGTACCCGTGACAGAACACTCTGGCCACAATGAACCCAGCCGACTCTGACTCGATTCACAATGACTTGAGAGCCCAGGCCAGCGCCCTCCAGCACCATGAAGAACAACTTACCTCCATTTCAAGCAGTTTGCAGGAAACGGCGGCTCATCATGAGAGGAGCTTGGGCAGCATCCAGGAACTCCTTCAAAGGCTCTCCCTGTCAGAGCATGGTCCAGACTCCACATCGTCTATCAGCCCTCCTGCCCAAACTCCTGTGGTGTCGGATGCTCGTTTGCCTCCTCCAGAATGTCCAGGTTCCTGCCGGCCATTCCTCGTTCAGTGTTCCCTCGCCTTTGAACTCCAGCCTTCTGCTTTTCCCACCGAAAGGTCTCGGGTGGTGTAAATCATATCTCTGCTTGCTGGCAGAGCCAGAGACTGGGGAACTGCAGAGGGGGAGAAGCAATCTGCCATCTGCTCATCTGTCAAGCTGTTCTCTGATGAGCTGCGGAAGGTCTTTGACTATGTCACAGGAAAAGAGGTTGCTCTGGGTTTGTTTAACCTGATGCAGGGCAGGAGGTCTGTATCTGATTAGTCTATTGAGTTCCGTACTGTTGCCGCTGAGAGCAACTGGAACGCCACCTCACTATTTGATGCCTTCTATAACAGTCTCTGAGACGACATCTCTGGATGCGCTGGTCTCCCTGTCTATCCGCATAGATGGTCACCTGCAGGAGCGGCAAAGAGAGAGAGTTCAGTCCACTGCTTCGTCAATGCAGGCTAACCAGCCTTCTCATCCCCCGGGGCGTCCCTCTGAGCAGCACCCTAATGTTCCTTGTGACGCTCCAGAGCCTATACAGCTGGGCAGGACACAGCTGTCTACAACTGAGAGACAGCGTTGCATAAAGGAAAACAGGTGTATGTATCCTCATCTTGTCCAGTCTTTCAGAGGGCGCTGGTCAGCCGGACTATGAACTCTGAAAAGCCCTCTTGGTCCTTGATTCAGGCTCAACAGGCTGTGGTAGCTATTTTACTGTCTCAGCCCTCATTGACTCAGGTGCAGATGAAAACTTTTTGGACATGACTTTTGCTTCCCAGCTGGGTCTTGGTCAGGTGGTTCTGGAGGAGCCTATTGACGCCTCGGCCTTGGATGTTCATTTCCTCTTCCAGGTTACACATCGCTGTACTTCTCCTCAAATGACCATCTCAGGTAATCACACTGAAGACACTTTGTTTTCACCTGATCAATGCACCTCAACAACCCCTCATTTTGGGGTTTCCATGGCTTAAGAGACACAACCCACACATTGACTGGTCTACAGGAACCATACTGTAGTGGAGTACTCATTGTCCTGCTGCCTGTTTGAAGTCTGCCCTGTCATCTGCCTCTGGTCTGACTGTTTCCTCTGAGTTTCCAGACCTGTCAGGAGTTCCCAAGGAGTACCTGGATTTGAAGGAGGTGTTTAATAAAGCCCGGGCCACCTCTTTGCTGGTGCATCACCCTTATGATTGTGCCATTGACCTACTCCCAGGTACAAGAGGACGACTCTTCTCCTTATCAGCTCCTGAGACCAAGACAATGGAGAAATACATCTCTGTGGCGGCAGGTATAATACGAGCATCATCGTCTCCTGCTGGAGCAGGATTTTTTTTTCTTCTTGTGGCCAAGAAAGACAAGACCCTGCGCCCTTGCATAGACTACAGAGGACTTAACAACATTACCATCAAAGACAGGTATCCTCTTCCATTAATCTCCTCTTGCCGCATGTACGGCAAGTCCTCCAGAGGCTCTTGGAGAACCAGTTCTTTGTTAAAGCAGAAAAATGTGAGTTTCACGTCTCAGAAGTATCCTTCCTGGGTTTCATCATCAACGTTTCATCATCCAGATGGACCCAGCCAAGACCAAGGCAGTTACTGACTGGCCAACTCCATCCACACACAAGAAACTTCAATGTTTCCTGGGATTTGCCAACTTCTACTGAAGGTTTATCAGAAACTACAGTTCGGTGGCAGCTCCACTCACTGCTCTCACCTCCCTCAAGGAGCCCTTCCAGTGGACTTCCATGGCTGAAGCAGCCTTTGGTGAGTTAAAGTCATGTTTCACCTCTGCTCCTATTCTTGTCTTTCCAGATTCTGTTCGTCAGTTTATCATGGAGGTTGATGCCTCGGACACCGGTGTTGGAGCAGTTCTTTCTCAGTGGTCAGCTGAGGACCAGAAGGTGCACCCATGTGCTTTCTTCTCTTGGAAACTGACTCCTGCCACGAGGAATTATGACATCGGAAACAGGGAGCTGTTGGCAGTCAAGCTCGCACTGGAGGAATGGAGACCCTGGTTGGAGGGGTGGAGCAACCATTTGTGGTCTGGACTGACCACAAAAACCTTGACTACATCCAATCTGCTAAGAGACTGAACTTTCGTCAAGCTAGGTGGGCCCCTTTCTTCAACTGTTTCGCTTTCTCCCTCATGTAGACCAGGCTCAAAACGTCAAGCCCGATGCGCTGTCCTGCCAGTTCCAGTCAGAGTACAGTCACAATATTTCCCATCCCAGCCTGAGGGTATTCTCTCACCTGCAAGCATCATTGGGGCAGTAACCTGGGAGGTGGTGGATAAGGTAAAACGCTCCCACACTGAACACCCTGCTCCTAGTGCTTGTCCAGCCAATCGGTTGTTTGTTCTTGACAGTCTCCGCTCTGAGGTCCTCCAGTGGGGCCACTCTTCTCGTCTGGCTTTGCATCCTGGGATGAGACGCACTTTAGCCCTGCTTCAACAGCGTTTCTGGTGGCCTTCCATGGTAAGGGACACCTGGGAGTTTGTTGCTGCCTGCAGCATCTGCTCTCAACATAAGAGCTCTAAAGCCCCATCTGGCCCCCTTGATCTCCTTCCCATCCCTCGCTGTCCCTGGTCTCACAAAACGGTAACACAGTCATACTCACTGATCACTTTTCTAAAGCAGCCATACTCATCCCATTACCCACCACCAAGGAAATGATGTGGTCTCTGAGTAGGGACCTCAATTCACCTCTCACTTTTGGTCCGAGTTTTGCAGGCTGCTGGGGGCTACCGTCAGTCTGACATCTGGTTTCCACCCACAGTCCAATGGTCGAGCGGATGAATCAGGAGATGGAAACAGCTCTGCGCTGCCTTGCCTCCCGTAATCCCTCCTCCTGGTCTGAGCAGCTTCTTTGGATTGAGTATGCTCATAATACCCTGCCCAGTTCAGCCACCGGTCTTTCACCCTTCCAGTGCTCTCGGAGGTACCAGCCACCACTCTTTCCAGAACAGGAATGGGAAGCCAGCGTTCCCTCAGTTCAGGCGTACATCAGACGGTGACGACGCACTTGGATGCAGGCCCGCTCCACATTGCTGCGCTCTTCTGACCGCTACCAACAGACGTCGCAATCCTGCAACCCGCTACTCCCCAGGACATGTCTGGTTGTCGACACGGGATCTTCCCCCCTCAGAGTGGACTCCAAGAAGTTGGCTCCCCGTTTTGTGGGCCCATTCCCGATCTCTAAAGTAGTCAGACCTGTTGCTGTCTGTCTTCGTCACCCTTCATCCAAGAGGATTAACCCTACATTCCATGTTTCCAAGGTCAAACCTGTTGTTGAAAGTCCACTTTTAATTTAACTTAAATGCTAACTGTTGCTCTGCCTGAGCGCAGCCTCATGGAGCTGCTAGCATGACTGTAGACTTCACATTTCTACACATTCAAAATCATAAAATCTCACTAGTGACTAACACTTTGTGTGTACACCATCTTCATACAAATATATGATGGAACACTGTCAAATGCATCTCTTAATACTGTCATACTCAAAACATGATATGGTTTTCCAAAGGCCTTTACTGTGTCATTGCTCTCCGCCCAGTTCAAACATTTACTTCATCACAGCTACTAAAGATGAAAGTCAATTTTGGACTGACCACGACAGCATCATCAGCATAGAGTGTAGCTCTATCAGATAATTAACACTATAACTGTAACATTGTAATCCTAGGTTTGATCACTTATTTTATTTCAATATTTATTTTCCTCTTAGATACTAATATGTAGATATATGTTACATATGTTCTTTTGCCTTCTTCATAATTTCTATTTGTGTAATAAGTTTTTGTAACTGCAACTTCAGCAGAGCTGGCTACGCACACACCCCCCTGGATGGAAACCACACATAATACATTAAACTGCAACCTCGTCAACATACAAATTGATACACAGGTACATTTTAAGACGAGTAAAAGATTTATTTCACATTTTTTTTCTTTTTAATATCACCACTTTTGTTTGAGGAATCAAAGACATCAGATAATTGCACAGAAGGAGAAAGGGATGGAGGAACAGTCAAAAGTCTCCAGAAAACAATGAAGAAGGATTGGATCATGAATGATGTGATGTCAGCTGATGGTGCTAGTATTGTAGTTTGGAGTGTGCTGGCTGTGTTTGTTCTGAAGTCAGAAACATTTTTCAAGAAGGGTTCGAATGTCATTGCTATCATTGTCCAATCATTACTTCTAGAGTTGACCTGGGTGAGCGCAAAACCACAGCATGTGCTGAGGTGAAAGGGGGGGTAGGTCATGTGAGGAAGAGCTGGCAGGTCAAAGGTCAGTACACACAGGGTGAAAGTAAGCAGCTAGAGAAACATGAGGGCACCACAACAAGGGCAGACAGATAGAGAAGCACCGCAAGCACAATACAAAACACACAGACTTGGTTTCACTGGAGATAAGCAGTTTGATCAACCCAACAGTCTGAGCTCTGTTATTCAATGCACCGAGCTTTACCTGAGTCGGATTTGTACTGAGCTTATAACTCAGGTAATACAGGGAATGTTGGAAAAGAAAAGGTTTTGGACGTGCTGTTAGACAGTAGGGTCGTGAAGGTGTGTCCTTGTCCCTGACAGTTACTGATGACCCATTAACCCAACGACCTGGTCCATCTGACATCTCACCTCCAGTGCAGACAGGAGGGGAGCGGAGTAAGTGTCAGAGTCACACAGGCACTTGAGAGAAATAACAAAAACACTATGACTTCCATTAAGGCACAACATATAACTACATTTACACACACACACACACACACACACACACACACACACACACCAGTCTTTGGGACAAAAACAGCATGATTCTATTGGTGGGCATACAGGGTTACATACACACACACACACAGTTCAATGCTCTTCCAAACAGACGCACAGCAGAAGAACTCTTTTGGATTTAGTCATGTGTTGATTGGTTACCAAATGTTAAAAATAAAACATGACTCCTACTCTGACAAATGACTGAACATCAACTTCTCGCAAATTGTAAATAACAGTTATTTTTTACTGCAAGTTGTTTTTCAGTTGAAACATCTGATGATGTTCCCCAAATGTTCATCTAAAAGCTATAATCTATAATCTGTCTGTCCTCACTTTGTCATCTGTTGCCTTGAATCAGTTTTAAGAAGAGGCATTTTCTTTACTCTTTAACAACTCAAAACCTTTCTTACAAAACATAAACTATCAGCTACATCTTGTGTGATTTCACCTCTATAGATTAATAAATAATGCCATAGAAGTCAATAAAACAATTAAGCATCTCAAGTGCAATGAAGTAAGTCATTGAAATCCACTCTACTGCTGGAGGCCTTCACAGAGCAGGCTGGCCACATCTTTACGTGATTCTAAAATGGCTTTAAATAATAATGCACATATCAGTTTTCTGTTTCTTTAAAAAAACAAAACAACAACAACTTTTTCTTAGTATTTTTGGTTAGCTACAGCACTACACTGTTCATCTAAATTATGAATGAGAAAAAGGAAAAATATATGTCAGAAATGTGATCATATTATAGCAACAAACAGTTTGTGTGGAGTCTGAAGAAAATACATTCGAATGCTTCCATTACATTTATCCCAACATAACCATCCAGAGCAGCTTAGTAGCAATACACTGCCCACAAATACGAGTTTGAATTAAAGGATAAGGCTTCTTCTGCATTTTTCTTGTTCTGTTTGTCACTGTCAACAAATCCCATGAAATCTCAATAATTCCCCACCCTGACCTTACTCCTCCTTGTAGTTTATGCGTTGGGGACTATTTTCAGTCAAGGATTTAGTGCACTATTAAGTTATATCTGACATAAGCGCAGAGTCGAGGGATTAACTGAAGGTACCGTGTATTGGACAGGCAAATTATGATTCTTGGATATATAAATAAAATTCACATGACTTGACATTGACAATGTTTCAACTTCAGCAAAAGAGTTGAACTTATAGAAAAACTGCTGCTCCAGGTCTTAATTGTACTTGAGGAAAGAGGGAAAAGGAGAGTTAGAGTTCTTACTGAGTTTTGAGATCAGTCACATTCAGCATTCAGCAAGAACAAATAAATGCATAAAAAAGCTGCCAAAGTTTGTCTCGAATAATGTTCTTAATGAAAGAAGATGTCAGCCAGTGATGCAGTGTGCCTCACTGATGGATTTTTAATAGTCTGGAGTCTTTATACAGAGGAATGACTGAATCAGCCTTAAACTACACAGACATTACTTGATGAGTTCATTGTTAGTTTTGGTCTTTTCATCGAATTTATTGACAATAAGAAAAAACACAGAATATCACAAGCCTTATTCTTTAACCTCCTCTGTGATTTTGTCATGGGCAACGATGCAACTCTATTCTATCATAATGTTGCTGGATGTCATCAAACAGCTACAGCTGCTTGGCCAGAATAAATCAGCACCCAAAAATCAGCAGAGGTAATTAGATACTGAACACACACACACATACACACACACACACACACACACACACACACAAACACGCACACACACACACACTTTGTACACAACTGACAAACTCACAAACAACCAAACAAACACAAACAAGCTCATATATGCACAGAAAGCATGATGAGTTAATAAGGTCATATGAGAATGTGAATGTCATTGGCAATGTATGGAGTATAAGTAAGAATATTATAGTGACAGATTTTGAGTTTTTCCATTTAAAGGTTATATATATGACATTTCAAACATAATAGCAGTAGCAGCAAACATTTATTTGCTCTGCGATGTTAGAGTATGGCCACAGAGTCCTGAGCAGAGGATGATGTCACACTGCTGTGGTGTTTCCCAGCCTTGCTGTGCTTTGTTTTCAAACCTGGGTGGGCTGCAAATGCATGTTAGAGGCGGGAGTCTCTCAGTGTGCAACTGAGGAGCGTGAATGAAACTGTTTTTCTATGCTATGGTGGTGAATTGAAGATTTCTTACAACCAAATCAGAGCTGGTGACTGTTGGAACAGACTAACAAAGATGTTTTTTTTGAGTTTTGTTTCTGTCCAGTTTGAATGAAGCTGGATGTTGATGGTGTGCGAGGTAAAGCAAACAACATTTTTAGTGGAAGTACTTTGATGCCCCAAGGACTAGCTACATTGCTTAGCGCCATTGCAGCCTTGCTAGTAGTTTCACATCTAACTCTGTGAATGAAGGTTTTGTTTAGAACAAATCAGTGTTGGTGACTGTTGAAAAGACTAACAAAAAGCAGTAAAATGACTTCAGTGGGGTCCAGGTTTGGTCTGAGATGCTATGCTCTATGTGACATCCAGTATCAGTCAATTTCATATATATAACCTTTAAGAATTGATTCTGCTCTTTTTCCTTCATTGGTTTCACAATCTGACTCAGGTTGATTGTGGAATTAAACGTCACTCCTCTAAAGCTAGCATCTCTCAACTCAGTTAGTTAGCATTTTGCGTGATCTGTCTTACAGCACAGTGTTTCTCAAAAACAACCTATAGCCTATGTAGTTCACTACTTTGTAGTTTGGCCATAAAGTAGTGAAGTAGAAATAACAGTACAGTGTCTATTGAGATGTGCCTCCATGAGATGCAGAGGAGTGATGTGATGGGTGTAGGCAGTTTAACTACGAGGAAGGAGACCCTTCCTGTAGGCCACCAGGCCAGCTGCAGTGGCAACAGACAAGAAGGTGGATGCTCCTATGAACTTGAGGAGACCACCAACTGAAGGCAAATTCCTCTCCCAGAAGGTGGTGACAAAGGGAAGTGCAGGGACCTCCTATTGGATAGACAGGAGGAGGGATTAAGTGACATTGATTGAACCTTTGAGTTGAATTCAGTTACATATTATATCAAACATTCAGAAAGATTTTCCTCACCGGACACTCAGGCTCCGTTTGCCAGATCTGACTCTGGTGAATTTTACCCAGTGCACACATGACCTGCAATGGAACACATTGGTTGTTCAGTCAGTAGAAACACATCAAGATTGAAACCATTTATTTCAACATGAGAGCCTTTTGAGTGTGACATGTAATGAGGAAGAGGTTGGAGGGTAGAAGGAGGTCAACTGTGAACAAACCGCCTTTACATCAATACTATATGAACAGCACAGCAGTGGTGTGAGTTGAGTTAGGCTGATGATTGATGCCAGGCACACCTGTTATGTCACACCTGTTTCCTCACACGTAAGTAAACTAAAAACTCACAGTCATGATGTTATTTTTGTGCTATAACGCTGATATTCTATGTTCTGATTATCCTGGTTTGTGAAGGTGCAGTGTTTTGGGGTTGTCTGTGCTCTGACCTCTCTGGCTGCTCTCTCTCCAGCTTGTACTGCCCCTTCCATGTAGCCGCTCCATTCTGTGGCCGTCTCTGTGCCCGCAAAGTACAATCTGCCAACCGGCTCTCTCAGCACCCTGGGGACAGAAAAAGACAAAAAGGTGTTCTTTAATTCAATATACTGCCATTACTCTTTGTTAATATGAACATTTGCCCCTGACCACAACTATTACATAAAAGCAGCTGCAAAGTCTTCTTACTGCAGCACACAACTGTGCAATGTGATGATGAATCAGCTAGTCTATACAGCTTTAAACACTAAATGAACTTCATTGGTAAGAGTTTTTTTTTCTGAATAACCTTGTAACTCCACAGCTGACACCTTTTTAAAAAAGGTTGCCTACTTCCTGACTGAAGTGTTAAACAATTACATAACCTGTTCGGCCAGGTGGCACATATAGTGGCCAATGAGCTCATGTAGTCATTTTAAATGGCAGTGTTTTGAAATCACAAATATGTGACTTTATGTCAGATTGTTGTTATGCAGAGAACCGCGTTCAGTACACTTAAAAAGTGACATTTTGAATTGCAGAATGTGTGTAAAGCAGAAAATGTGTGTAAAGTGTGTGTCACTTTAAATCTTTGCGCTATCCATGTCATTTCAGTGTGTTAGCAACTGGAAGAAAATGTATCTGAAAACATGAAAAGCAAAAAAAAGTTTTCACGGAACAGCAGAGAAATATATCTTCTATTCTAACCAAACAAGAAGAAACACTTAGCAAAAAACAGTTCTTTATGTGTGTGTGTGTGTGTGTATGTGTGTGCATGTGACTTACTTGCCATATTGGGTAAGGATTCCTGGAGGGAAATAGGCTGTGTAGCAGCCCCCAGAGTACTCCTCTTCACACCAGTTCTTCTCCTCATAGTGCACCGGCTGACAAACACAAATGAGCCGACATATAAAAGTTTTAACTGGTGATACAGTTCCACTTTAGCTGTGTGAAATTTTTGCCTTTATCCAAACTCACATGCAGGGCCTCTTCTGTGCCAAGCACTCTGGAGTAGATCTCACAGATCTTCCTCAATCTAAACGCAATAAGACAACAGTTTAGATTCAACTGATCCTTCAGCTCGCGAGGGAGCGTTAATCTAATGTTCTGTTTCCACCGTGCATCTACTGTACCTCTCCTCTTTGGTCAGCCCTGATAGCTTTCTGCACTTGCGAGCAAGGATGAATCTGAAGGAGAGGTAAATGACAAATGTTATCTACTGCACCAGTGAACAAGCAATTCCTGTTACATGTTGTGTACACAGCATGGCCTGACATGGAAACACTGCACTGGGTGTGTCCCTCAGTCAGTGTTCAACTAGTTTTCCCAGTGTAATATATAAGATTTTGAGGAGAGCCTGCAGATGACTGTTACAAGGCTGCAGGCTGTTATAGAACTACATTAAAGCATATGCCTGGTCAAATTCTATATTTTTCTTACTGCCATCAAATCCCATGAGATGACCCAAACCAACAATGAAATGATCCATTAACAAGTATGATACTATAACTGCACTATGTTCAAAGTTTGATACATCTCTGACCTCTGTGACACAAAGCTCCATTGTTGTGTTAAAAGTACATCAACGATGTGTGTGAACACGTTCCTTCATGTCCTGCTCTGTAAATACTTACTGGTTTACCAAATGTCTACATGGTAGATAGACTGTACTTATATATAGCACCTATCTAGTCTTCTGACCACTGAAGGCACTTTTACACCACACATTGTATTCAGCCATTCACACAGTGACAGCAGAGGCTGCCATGCAAGGTGCCAACTACTCATCAGAAAGTAACTAAAATATTCACTGACACACTGATGGCACAGCCTTCAGATGCAATTTGAGATTCTGTATTTTGCCCAAAGACACAACATGCAGACTGGAGGAGGCAGGGATCGAACCCCGATCTTCTGATTATTTAACTTATTATGTTATTAACTTATTATTATCTTATCTAATTGTTCTATCTCCTGAACCACTACTGGTAATCCACTACTGAACACAGTCCTCAACAAATGCACTAGTTATTCTTGCTTTAGTCATGTTTGTTAACAGTGCATAGATGTTTTAAGAAATTACTTAGTCTTATTCAAAAATTAAATTGATTTACTTTTAAAGGTTTGCCTTTTTGTAAAAGCAGAAAACATTAAACGATTAACAAGATGCTGGTTTTGGTTCTTTCATGGGATTTGTTGGAGAAAAAAAACACACACACACTCGCCTTTTAATGGCGTTGAGACAATCCGATATGATTGCAAGTGTAAAGATACTTTTGGCCCTATATTGTATGGTACATGATCATAATATTTGCAATTTTGCAGAAAACTGGCTGAAGCTCCACATTCACCCCATAATGGCCGGTACAGTCCCATCAGGCTTTGTGTCATCCAGCGTCAGGCCAATGGGAGCGCCTTCCTCCTCAATCACCATACTGCCACAGTAACCTGGAGACACAAGAGTGTAAAGATAAAATGAAATAGGACACACTACAGCTCCCATCTCCCACCTCCCACCTCCTTCTCTCCTACTCTCCATTTCCTGCATACCCTTTTTCCTCCAGAAGTTCTCTTTGTAGTAGACCATGCACTTGATGACAGAGCCCATGGGGACACGGTGGATCAGCTGGTTCCTCAGCGGTGGAAGCTCAGGGTTAAAGTGCATCTTCAGATTCAGACCAGGTGGGGTGGCCACAATCACATACTTGGCCTAAGACAAAGGATGTCAAATAGAACAGGAGTGTGTGAGCTGCTGCTCAGGGCACAGGGCAGCATGTTGGCAGGTAACCAGAAGATGGCAGCAAAGAATCAAACTATCAGCTGGACTTTATGATTCAGAATCTGTGGAAAAGCAGTGGATACTAATGCATCTATGTCGAAATGTTCTAGTTTTAACTCATTCATGTACAGTTGTAGTAGTTTGGCAGTGGTCCCTCTGGGGGGGTCACATGATAAATCATTAGTCATTAGATGATTGATGGGACTTGCAGCCTTACTGTGTAGTAACTCATCTGTCAGATAAATGTAGTGTATTCCAGAGATACAGCATGTATCTCTGGAATGCAGTGGAGGAGAAGGATAAACATAAAATGGAAACACAGTAAAATACCTCAAAATGATGCTACGTTTACAGTGCAGTACTTGGGCAAATGTACTCCACCGCCGTATGGCTGCACCACACTCATAATAACTCTTTGATGTGCTTACTTTGTAGGTCTGTTTGTCCACAGTCTCAACCACCACCATGTCTCCACTCTGGTCAATCCTGTAGACTGGAGACTGCAGCTTCACGAGGTCTCCCAGCTCCTTGGCCATGCACTCACTGATCTGACTGGAGCCGCCTAAAAACTTCCTCTCCTGCAGAAGTAGACAGAGAGATCGGATCAGTCACCACAGTCAAGTCAGTCGCATTTTGGGTAAGATTGCTTCCTATCCAGTCTGATCCTGCTCAGAGAACTCTAGGAGGCTATTAAACCTATATTTGATAGCAGCAATGAAATCTGTGTTTATCCTGGTGTTACATACTGGTTATCCTCGACCCTCCCTCTTTTCTTCACCACACAATCTCAGTGATGGTGAGTACGATGAGAATGAAGAGAAATTAAATTTCCATATGGTTCCTGTCAGCGTCTCTCCATTCTCACTGATCAGAAACACATTGTGTGTGTCCCACAGTGGCATTTGGATTAATTTTCCTGCCAGTCGCCGGAAAATTATGATCTAAACCTAAATCAGTCCTGGCAGTGAAACAGACTGAGTGAGTCTGTGTTTGTCTTGTTTGATTAAAGAAGTTTACTTGTCCAGCTCCAGTGGAAAGTTGCCCTGAAAGTGAAGAATACCACATGTGCCTCCATATGGGGCACTTATATAACTCTCTCCTTTAAACAAAACATCGTCTCAAATGACGTGTTTATGTGTGTATTGCACAGATGTCCATGCGCCCATAAACAAGTGTTCATGTTATAAATGGGACGGAACTTGACATCAGGGCTGGCCACAACATGTTTATCTGAATCCCATTCCTCAGTGGCTATGGTAACAGGGTCACTTGGCTACAGGAAGTATGGTGGCAGAATGTGCTCCCAGCTTTTGTCAGGCTCATTATTATGCTACGGTGATCAGCAGCAGCAAACTAAAGTAAATGTATTAGGGCTGATTTAGGAGGCGCTTGATTGGTATGAGTGGCTGCGTCTCTGAAACTTCTTGGCAAGCCTCCTCTGCACTGGCCTCAGTCCCTCAGCAGAGATTAACTGGAAAGCAGAGACATGATACTGAGGTATCCTGTTTGTATTCCAGGTTTAGTGAGCATCAATTAAGAAAGATTGCTTTGTTATTTCTTCAAAAACTGTAGCCCACATTAATCTCTGATAGAGATGCACTGTTAAAACCACATGTGTAGCTGTCCACATGAACAGATACAAATATCTATCGTGCAAAGACACACACACACATTTGTGCAGACCTACCTGTCCACCATTAGTGGTGGAGAAGATCCTCATGGTTCCTCCACACTGTTTGACATACCAGAGGAACCATAGAGCGGAAACTTCATGGGGCTCAGACGTGACATTCACGTTGACAAACAGTTTGGCGAACTGACGAACAGTACTTGAAATAGAGGACAGGGATTAAACCAAGAGTTAGAAGTCAGTACTTCATAACACACGTGGCACTATTATGCTGTGTAAATGTCATGAATGTATCTATGAGATCCTCCTACTCTTTATTGACAATACACAATAATAAATGGATAATTTAGGCTCACTTCTTGCCAAATGCCAAAAATAAATAATACATATAATACATAATCAGCCTATGTTCAGAATAACACAGTTTACTTCATTCATTGCTACCTGGTCCAGCAGATACTTTCAAAGAGCTCCAGCATGGTCATCTTGTCCCACTCCTCAGCATGGGGAGCTTTCCATGGAGCCTCTCTGGGAATCTGAAACACAGGCGCAGGTTGAGCAAGGAACACACATTTGGGCAAGGATGAGACACAAAGAAAAATCAAACCATAAGGATGATTCCTGCTTTACCTCCTTGCCCATGTCATCCATTGTCCGCCACAGGTTATTAAAGTCCAACAGGACAAAGGGGTTCCACATGGGAGGGAAGGAGCCTTTGAATGGGTAAGACTTCCCCTGTTAAATACATGTCATCATCAGTATCACCACCAACATCACCAAAAACCCACCACCCTTCTGAGGACAAAGTTTTCCATCAAAGTAAACTTAAAAAATGGAGACTTGACAAGTCTCTCATATAGTATGTAATAACAGTAATAATAGTTTAAAGAAAACCCACATTAGCCGACCTCCAGTACACTTAGAATGACTGTGCACATTCTGATCAAATAGCACTAGAGAAATCCTTGAACAGCTTGGTATATTTCCAGTTGTGCAACATTTTACAACTGATGAAATGATCTAGAGCCCTCAAAGATGATAAGAATGTCCACAGTCCATGTGTGTGCTGTTTGGATGCCAGTTTGTCTGGTGTATCCAATAATTAACCCCAGTTAAAGACTGAGTTTTGCTGCTTTGCGCTGTCTTTACTTCTGTTGTAGCTGCAGGCTTAGAGTATCAGTCACTCTCACACTGCTGTATTTGCTTGACCAATAATGGCCTCTTATTACAGTATCTTAAATTGGCTTGTCATGTAATTTGCTGCCATTTTGTCAGAAATACTCTAGTGAGCACATAAAAGCAACAAATATATTGTTTATACATAGCTGTATGGGATATAACTGAATGACAGACACTGGAAGACAAGTCAGTGAACCTTGACCATCATAAAGTTTCATATAGGCCTGCTGCCTCTACACTACTACTCGTAGTAGTATAACTAACCCGCTGGACACTGCAAGGTCAAGACTGTGCTTCTTATGAAGCTTCAAAACAAAACTCATCTCACAAACAGACAAAGAGGGGAGATTACGTGTCTCACAACGTTCAGCATTGCTGCTGTGCTCAGAACTGTCCATTGCCGTGTAACAACAGGTCTGTCACCATGGTGATGCTGGCCAAGTGTATACAGGAGGAGAACTGCACAGTAGGGGAAAGAGATAGGGAGAGGAGAGGAGAGTTGAGGAGAGGAGAGGAGAGGAGAGGAGGGGAGAGGAAAGGAGAGGAGAGGAGAGGAGAGTTGAGGAGAGGAGAGGAGAGGAGAGGAGAGGAGAGGAGAGGAGAGGAGAGGAGAGGAGAGGAGAGGAGAGGAGGGGAGAGGAAAGGAGAGGAGAGGAGAGGAGAGGAGAGGAGGGGAGGGGAGAGGAGAGGAGAGGAGAGGAGAGGAGAGGAGAGGAGAGCAGCAATGCATGGCAGTATCTGTTTCCACATCAGGGAGCAGTGAGTCAGCTTCACAGGAGAAAGTGTAAACCTTTGGGCCACTTAACATAATCCCTGGCTCTTTGATAACAGAATGAGGTGTTGTAACACCTCACAGAAGTGTAAGGCATAGTCCAGGTCAGAGGAGTATAATTGCCCTGCACCATAACCCCATTGAACCGGGGCCATGAGGTGGCCATGCCCCTCATAAGCCTCAGACTCTGGGCAGGCTGCCAACTCTCACATCTGTAGGCCCTTACTCTCTCACCCTGGCTAGGGTTGGGGAGGTCAGGCTGAGAGGGGGATGCATGGAGCAGCATGTTTGGCTATGTGGCCATCCACACCCAGAGGCGAATTACAACAGACATGGTGAAAATCAGCAGACACCGAGCATTTTCCTGTGAGGCAAAGAGGTCTGTCTAATGTATTCCACCAAATGCAGGTGGAGAGCCAACTCCCAGGATTATGCTCTGCTTAAATGCACTGAGCCCTGGTAGTCGATGTACATCAGTACACCAACAACAAAGACTGTGACTGTGAGTGGTCATGATCATGGACTCTGTCATGGTTAGCCTAAATGATACCACTCCTAATGGGACACTTAATGGCCTCATCATTAGAAGCTCCAGATGTGTAACAGATATTACTGAAGCCATGAGACTGAGCATTGTAGGCGTGGTCTGGATGATCCTGGATGATCTGGATGACTTTTCCTAGCAGGAAGAGGAGAGGTACTGTGTGTCAAATCCTACTGTCCCCTACCCTCCCTAAGTCCTGTACATCATGCTGGTCCTACTCAAGTGAGATGATCATGATCACTGTATGTACAATGGGCCAGTGGGAGCATATCAGATAGTAGTTCATGTACATGAATATTGATGTTACTGGCTCTTAACAGAGATGTGCAGCATCCAGACACTTGCTGAACACCCTTGGCACTAAGGACAGCCTGAGAGGGATGGATTGGTATTTATAGGTGCTGCCCTGGTAAGCTGTGTGTGCAGGAGGACTGGCAATGTAAAATTGAGGGAGTTTAACAATCACTTGGTAATTGTTTGTTGAACACACAGAGATCAACAGTGTGATGAAGTGGTGATCTCCATTTTCTTAAAAACCTCATTGAGCTTCTTTGATCAGGATGCTTCTGCATCCCACCTGGCCACTGACACTAATACACCACTGAATCTGTGTTGTTTCATAGCAAACTGTACTCTGTATACTAAGAAATAGTGGACAAAGCCCACAGGTGAACTGAGCATGTACACCACCAGCCTGCCCGAGCAGGGAGTCAGCCCTTCAAGTCACACTGCAGTGATGTCACCTTTGGGTTCACTTTCAGCTTTTCTGCCTAATTCTATGGTTGCATTTCAATATCAGGTGAATACTAGGTCACCAAATCACCAAACATCATCGCCAAACAGCAGATAGAAAGGAGTTAGCAGAAACCAAAACACAGCTCAAAATAGAATAAATATTGGATTCATCATGTTGACTCCAAATAAATGCCTGTGTGCCTTTGTATGCTGGATAAGGTCAACTATTTAATCATACAGTCACCCTATTAACTTCATACAGTCATAAAATGTTAGAATCATTGAATGCAGGCTCACAATATCTGGTTATCTCAACTGTCAAACATTAATATGTGTGCCAGTTTATATTTTTAGACTGAAACAAATAGCAGTCAGTAACTAATATCAAATCAAATCAAATCAAATTTTATTTGTATAGCCCAAAGTCACAAAACACATTTTGCCTCAGAGGGCTTCACAATCTGTACAGGGAGTGACACCCTCTGTCCTTAGACCCTCGGTTCCAGTGAGGAAAAACTTGCCCACAAAAAAAAACTTTAACAGGGAAAAAAATGTGGAAGAAACCTCAGGAAGAGCCACAGAGGAGGGATCCCTCTTCCAGGACGGACAGACGTGCAATGGATGTCACATGTACAGAACAATCAACACAAACATATTGTACAATTACAATGAATTACAATAAATGGTAAAGTGATTGCAGTAGCAGTGGAACACAGATGCACAGCAGCAATAAGTCATTAACCAACAAAGCTGTAGTGGGGATGGTAGCAATAATGACTATATATGGCATGTAATGCTAAATATGGTGGACGTCAGCAGCAGACCACGGCGGCAGCCACGATCCATGAGAACCTACTGGACGAGAAAGCACAAAAACTCCGGGGAAGAGGTGTAGTTAGTAATATCCAAAGAAAAGGTGTAAGAGAGATAACAGGACATAACGGCTGCTCAGTTGCATTAAGTGTCCCAGTCCACAGTGAACACTGAACAGCATGACTGCCAGTAAGTTGAATGCAACTATCATTAATAAACCAGTGTTTCCTGTTATGACACAACAACACAATCACCCCGCTGAGAAAGGGTGGATTCAGAGGTTTGGACCACTCTCACCAATCACTATAGCTGTTTTCATCAGTGTTTCTGATGTGTGCTGATGATGTGTGCTACTGGGCCATCCAAACAGTAAGTAGACAAAGTTAGAGCTACAAGCAGTTTGAAATGTCAGATTGATAATGATAAACAGTTTATCTTCAAATGAATCAGCCTCTAAAAGGCCCTGACAGGCCTTATGAAAATGGAGAAGGAATGGAACTGCAGAACTACTTTCCTCATCAATAAAACATTCAACTGTTGTAAAGATACTTGCACAATCATCAGCCATATTTCTCATTGGTTCTGTCAACGTGCAAACGTGCACAATTGCCACACTGCTGGAGGAGGGCCAGGACAATAACATGCTCTTTCTCAGTCTGTGATAACCAGAAATAGTGTTTAATCAAAGTCAGTTTCCCCATCTCTGATAGTGATAGTCATTAATAAATCCAGTGCTGAGGGCTGCAGCTGCCTGTAAGGCAGTACTTTGCTGATAAGGGAAACCCGCAATGGCCTTTTGGATTACAATCCACCATAGAAAAGCTGATTAGCTACGCGGCTTGCTTGGAAGCTAGCCCTAATTACACGATGGCTTCGCACACATGCTGGTTTACTATTACACTAACTTGTGACTGTCCTGTGAGGTAATGTAGGCACTGTCTTACAGGTTAGATCAATGCAGACGTCACCCTGTATGCTTTGCTCTGTTAGTGCATTTGGACTTGCGCAGTGAGCAGGAAATATTTAAATACTGTGTTTGAGAGCTTATTCATCTGAATAGCTTCTTGGCTAATCCAAAGCTACTTACAGTCAAAACACAGTTCAGTGATACTCACAACTACAACATACATGTTTGAATTTCCATGTGGTGAAACGAAGAGTATGGATTGATTTAGATTTATTCTGTATTGCTGTCGAGGGGAAAGGTGCAGATAACAGATCCAATGAAGAAAAAAAAGTTCCCAAAACTTTCTGTATAAACCAGGCTTAAACTGTATGATTAAAATGTGTGGATGTTTGGTCCCACTATGTACTAATGCATCACACCCATGGTCTGTTTGTCTGTAATGCTAAACGATGACTAGCTCATGAGGATCATGTTACTTGATCATTTCTATGCCATGGCAGAGGCAGCCACATCTCTGACAGCTCCATTGTAAAATCAGCCCACCAGCTAATAAAGGAGGTGGATCCTCTTGTCCCATAATGCACTAACACAGACAAATACACTGTCAGACACTGATAGAGGTGAGCAGCTTTTGATGAGCCATGCTGCCATGGAAACCAACCAGGAAGCTACCAGGGGCGTGTGTGTTTGTGTATGTGAGTCTGGGTCGTGGAGTGGATCTTACGGAGATAGTAGCCAGGGAGACACACTCCCTTGCTGACGCCACAAAATGCTTCACAACATGAGGGCTGTCCGGTCAAGTCCTTCACTAAACCAAAGATTTGTCTTCTAACTGATGTTGGTGCCAAATGTCATGTTGGTGACATTTCACAGCACTGCTGAAGTGGGTCATGTACACAGTATATCAGCACTAAGGACAGAGTGGCGGGCTGTGCAGCACACAGAACACTATGAAACCAGCATTACAGTATCTTTTCAATGGACAGAAGAAATGTAAGAAAAGTAAGAGCATTATATGTTAATCAGTAATATGTCACACGTAACCTGATCAGAGCACAATGATCTGTGTGTGTGTGTGTGTGTGTGTGTGTGTGTGTGTGAATGACATCTTTTGGACATCCCAGTCTGTTTGACATGACAGGTGAGTGTACATGTTTACATATTAGGCCTTTGACTTTGATTCTTTCATAGCCATTTAAATATTCTGCTCTTTACATTCAGTAATGACTGTTCTATGCAGTAAATTGAACAGTCACATGACACAATGCTTCCATTACTCATTGATCTCACTCTTACAGCAGTATGATATCTGTATTAAGATACATGTAAAACATTTCCTACTACTGCTACACAGTGAAAGCTGTGACTGTCACTGTCATTAACCATGCATCATTTAGCAGAGTGACAGTATTTTGTGTCTAAGTGTATTAGATTTCATTGTATCGAGAGGTGTTTGTAATATTCTGGCTCCTTGTGTGTGTAAATGGAGGTTGGTGGTTTCCATACAACACAGTGAAAGTGAATTTGTGTGTGTGTGTGAGTTGTTGTCCATACCCCGGAGCCAGAACCTCAAAGTCCATCTATGAAGGTATGATTCATTGACTGGAACAACCTGCCTCAAATCAACACACAGAGCTGCCAGCCACACACATAGTCCAGTGATTTACAGTAGGGTTAGTTTGAGCAGGGTACATGGCAGCTAGAGTAAATCAAATCACATACAGAAACCCAACTGTGTTAAAGACAGCGGTGTGCCCACACTAATGAGAAATGAAATGGAAGAGGGATCCCTCCTCTGTGGCTCTTCCTGAGGTTTCTTCCACATTTTTTCCCTGTTAAAGTTTTTTTGTGGGCAAGTTTTTCCTCACTGGAACCGAGGGTCTAAGGACAGAGGGTGTCACTCCCTGTACAGATTGTGAAGCCCACTGAGGCAAAATGTGTTTTGTGACTTTGGGCTATACAAATAAAATTTGAGCAATGAAGAACAAGAGCCAAATGTCTCTTTCTTCCCTACGTCTTTGTTTGCTTTTGCTATCCTTTCAACCACTCAGAGGAAGGAGAAACTGCATTATAGAAATCTCTCAGGCAAAGATTAGCATCTGCAGTCTGTAATGCTGGAGAGGAGAGGAGAGGAGAGGAGAGGAGAGGAGAGGAGAGGAGAGGAGAGGAGAGGAGAGCTGGCTGCTCGGCAGCACAAGAAGGAAACAATGTTTGGTTTTCTTCTGCACAATAGTACCAACACCGTCCATCAGCTGCCACTTCTAATTAGCATCATCCAGGGTAACAGCTCTGAGGAAACAAAGTCCCTTCACTGTTATCCGGTGTGCATATTAGAAAGCCAACACTGGTTTCAAACATATTTGAGTTTATTTTTTTTGTTAGTCTTGACCACATCCTCTCACTGGCTAAATGATTCAACTTGTCAGAGCATGATAACAGTTTGATGACAAAGAAAACAACCAACATGTTTACCACATCGGTCTGTAACTCACTGAAGGAGTGTCTCTTCAGCTTTGGATAAGTTGCCTGGAGTACTGTGGCATGTACAGATGAATGTGTTGTAAAAACCAGAGGAACATGTTGCTGTCAGCAGATTAACTGTCATTCTTGAATGATGCCAGAAGATTAACACAGACATCAAATTCCTGTCTATTCAATAATAGCTCATACCCAGGATGTTTGCTTTATGTTCTGGGAATGGTCAACACTTAGTGCAGAACTCAAACTGAAGGGCACATCTATAACATGTGGGCCTGCACAAATATGACATCAGCCAAAGACGGAACACACACACACACACACACACACACACACACACACACACACACACACACGCACACACACACACACACAGATGCTGGTATACTCACATTGACATAATGCACCAAGTTCTCCTGCTCATTGACTTTGTAGGTCTTTATCCCGTACTCGTGTGCCAATCGTAGGATGCGGTTCTGAGTTGGTCCGATGTAAGCCCCACCCAGATCAACCCACTTTGTTTCCTTATTCTGAAAAAAACAACATCAGAAGATAAAAAGACAAATGTAAAAAAAACATTCTTTATTATACATTCATTGTTGTTTGCTCTTTTCAATTTGAGCTGAATTTAGTGTGTGACAGGTATAAAAAGGTTTACAGTAATAACACCAGAGCACAACAGAATCCTGCTGCACAAAACGTCCCTTTTAATAGCAGTATCTGTCTTGGTGTTAGCTCGCCAGGTCTTACCCGCACAGTGAAGGTGCGACCACCAACCCGATCCCTGGCCTCCAGAACCACAGGGCTCAGTCCATTGGCTTTCAGCAGCTTCGCTGCACTTAACCCTGCAGATGGACAGAGAAATGAGTCAGGTGAGTAGAAGGGAGATTAAAGAGGAGTGGGTCGGGACACACATAAGCAAGGAAGATGAGTTTCAAAATCTGACTGTTGAACAAATCTTTTTTCTCTGCTTGTCACCATGGCATTGTACAATTTACTGTTTGAATTGCATTAGTGCGTGTATAGTTGTTTCTCTTGTACATAGGTCTCCCTTAGAAAGGATTAAGTGAAGGATTAACTACTAAAGTTTGCCTTTACATTAACTTGGCTGGATGTTGAAGGAGCTATGGGTAATATAGGAGAGTAGGGGGAAGGGGAATCTTTGCAGGAGAGAAACACTTCCACAACAAACCAGCTGACCTGCTGATCATGTGAGTGAAAAGAAGGCAGAACAAATATATAGTGACTTACTGACCCACCACAGAGTCTATGGCAGACAGGCAGAGGCAACAGCTTTAACATACTGACCTCAGGCCATCCCTGCTGTAACTTTAATTCAATAAGACATAACATAAATGCATTTAGGCTTGAACACACATATGCAGAGGATTAGTGTGCAGTATATGCCTCAGCTGCTGTACAGCAGAAAACCTGCTATACAGCACAGACACCATATGGAGAAACTAATTTGTAAAAGATGGAGATGAATGATTACTTACAAGGTACCATCCAAAATCATGGCCATTAATATGATGCTATAACTGCCTCTACATTTCAGGGAAGGCTTTCCACAAGATGTAGAAGCCCGGCTTCAGGCATTTGAGATGCAACAGAGATGCCAAGTGGGAGGAACCGTAAAGTATTTTTTCCATTTGAAACCATTCAGTGTTAAAATATAAATATGGGTAGGTTTATGTATAATATTTATTATGGTTACAGACTTCTAATTATTTCAACTTCGTTTTGCCTGTCATTTTAGAAGAGTGCTCTTAATATGACATAATCACAGGTTATGTCGTTGCTCTTGTTGCTCTTGGCTATTGTTTAGGAGAAGAAGCCAGTCAAAAGTGATTGTAGCTGGATTCTTGCTCAATAAACCCAGAATACATAAGTGAATTAATACAAACTGCAGATTGTATCATTAGTTTTCTTAACAGAGTAATCTTGTAATCACTGCAACTGATGTGGGAGAGTTGAGGAGTCTCTCTGGGTGAGTACTGTCTTTCAGTATTCTTAGGGCTTTCGACAGGCACGTCACTGATATCACTGATGCTCAGCAGATGGCTACCAGTGATGTTCAGAGTGGTTTTAATCCTAGGCTGTGCAATTTGTGCAATTTGTATTGTTTCCAGGTGGCTTCTTTCTATAACTATGTAAAAGGTAACCTGTTCTGTGTTTTCCTTAAAAATACAGTGGTTTCTGAGCTCTTTTATCAGAGTCTCGATGTGTGATGTCCATGAAACATAGCAACATACGAACAAACAAGAGTCATGTGTGGGCCTTGAGGTCCTCAGCAGTATTAGCTGTTTGTCTTTGGCTGGCAGTAGCAGGTGTCATCCTATCTCAACACTGTGGTGGCCAGGGTCGAAGGACTCTGGTGCTGCATGCTTAGACATAATAGACAGCTTGCCACTGACATTCCAATCTGCGTAAACAGACATCTGTGTCTCCAGACTAGAATATGTTGACAATGACACCATCCTTGGTAAAAGCATTCTCTTTTACCTAATTCGGGGTGTATAGTGTTTGTGATGTTATCTTGAGGTTTAAAGTCTGTCCAACCGACTCAGGCAATTTTGATACATTATGAGTGTTTCTCTAATTCTCCTTGATCAAGTGTCAATAAATAATATAGCCTAAGACATCAGAGGCTCCTTTCTGCCCTTGACTACCTTTGACTTCAGTAATTTCTCCACAACACAGTTCACCCAAAAGTAGGCTGTTCTCTATGTAGCACTCTGCAAGGCTGTTGATTTCCTCCCCATATATGATATGATATGCATGCTCCAGCATTAATGTAACCTTCAATTAAACAAACAACCCCAGCCTCTGAAAGCCCTAAGCCAAAAGTACACAAATGTTCATACACCTGTATACCTGGCCATGTATTCATGTGGCCGGCATTCTAACCAAGCGTGATAAATATATAATACAACTGCAGACTGGGCTTGTAATAGACAGAGTGAACAGCCTCAGGGGATACCCACATCTGTGAAAATGTTTTCTTAGACTCCAGCTAAGCGATGTTGAAGCTAGCAATGTTTATACTAGCTTTAATATTGTAATATTATAATACAACTTCAGCCTTCACTCCCTGCACAAACACACCCACCCTGCCAGGCTTTGTAGGAAGCATTAGCTCTGACCAGAGGAGGCTTACAAATCTTGCCCCATTAAATTGATGCTATTACCTGCACTCAGCTCATAAGGTCAGTCTCTGACTTGGAAAACAAAGAGCATCTGTCTGCATCTCTCGTTTATCCCCACAGCAATCACTGCACAAAGTAATATTCTGTCGGTATATTGCTTTGATCAGGAAGCTTGTTTGTCTCAAATGAGACAAGACTTGACATGAATGAAAAAGCCTTCTTTAAATATGGCTATATGATTAATAGAAGAAGTGTATGTATGAAGCTGTATAGTTCTTCATAGAACTGTATGAAGCTATCATCTCTTCACATCATCACAACACTGTGCCTCCCCCTGCTGTGTACCTCCATCCCCCCACCATGAAATGAAGAAAAGGAATGAGCAGTGCTGCTGGAAAAATCAACATGTTTCAAATTGTTCCCCAACTGAAGTTCAGCTGAGAGGCTGAAATTCAACTCATGCAGCAGCAGTGAGGCAGAAACGCCAAAGAAAGAAGGAAAATGTGCACAGAAGAATCAAACTATTTAAAGAAATACTTCTTTTATTGATCTGTTTTTCCCTCCAAACTATATGCAGAGAGGGAGAGAGAGAAAGAGAGAGAGAGAGGGAGAGAGATTTAGACACTAGGCATACATCTGCAGTCCTGAAAGAGAAACAACATACCACACACTCACAGCTATTCACAACAACATTTCCCCGGTGGAGCGGGTGTGTCTGCAATGTTTAAAACTTGGGTGAAGTTTAAAAGAGACATTCAGGTTGAGATACTGAACTATGTATCTGGGGTAACATTAAAGGAAGGATGGAAGGGATTTTTATGTGGCCCACACAACTGTTTTATTGTCTCTCTGTCTGAACACACTGTAGAAAAAGGGCATGCATGCGACTCAGGCGTGCAAATGCCTAGATGAATGGCAGATTTTTTTTTGTGTATTCTTTAATAATCATTAAAATATTTTCCATTCTACCCCAGGTCATGAAAAATGTGCCTGAAGGGATTCCAAATGGAGGATAAGGGTCAACCGTTCTTTGGTGGAAACCATAGAGAATCAAAGGGAGAGAACACAGAATCCTCTTATTTCTCTTCCTACCCTTGTCACTCTGCACCTAAAGACATGCTTGATATTTATCAATCAAATGCAACTGCCTTGAAGCTTAGTCCCCCTGTCAACTGCCCTCCTGTCAGCTGAGGGGCAGCTGGTGTGCATTCAGCATTCCCCTCCTTTGCGCATGTGCATTTAAGGAGGGATCAGACAAGAGAAGAGGGGAGATATGATAAGTGAGTTTAATTGTTCTTCTTCTTCTTGTTCTTTTTACAGGTTGTAAAATCCTCAACCTGGAAAAAGCAGGTGCAGATTTGTGCAGGTATATTTACTATAGTTGTTATAAGGAATAGAATTGCATGAAAGTCTCAATAAAATCTTCAAATTTGACAAGAAAAATGTATGTAGAACAGGGGTCTTCAGCCTTTTCAGCCCAAGGACCTCTTGGACGACAGACAAACAGAACTGAGACCCCCACGGGTCACATTTTAAACCTGGCTAATAATAACTTCTATATTTACTTCATTCATCTTTCATATCACCTTATATATTTTTACCTGTATATATGCTGCGTTATTAGCCTTTGTGTGTTTATGATAAAACATTCAGGCATAATGGAATAATTTATAAATAATATATAAATAGTAACAGTTTTTTGTCAAAAGTAGCTTTTTATTTCATATTAATGCTTGTAGTTTACTCATGATTTATTTATTTTTGATTATTATTATTTTTTTTTAGTATTTTTTAATTCTCACAAATTACTTGGTGAAAATTGTCTGACTCCCTGCAGTACCTCTGCGGACCCTTTAGGGGTCTTGGACCCCTGGTTGAAGACCCCTGGTGTAGAATGAAAGGACATAAAGAGAAGAACATAGATGTGACTTTGGGGGTTTCTAAAATGGTACTGGGCTATTTGAAAATCTACCCATAACAGCAAAGCTAGAAGCTGTTCAGGCCCCAAATGGTTCAGTAAATCCATCCTATAATCAAGCCATAATCAACAAGGTCGCTCCAATATCCCTTCCATCATGCTGTTTATGCACTGCCTAACACTGGGTTGCACAGCAATATGTTCTCCATAGTCCAATGCCACTGCTGACTCTCTCTCTCCTGTTTCTCATTTTGGAAGTTCAGAGGCTTTGTCTCTCTCAGCAGATAACCACCAATACTGGTTTCTTCATATGACATTGATCCTAATCCTACCATAAGAATCTGTGATTGTTAAATCCCATAACTCAGCTGCTGCCTTCATGACAAGTACAACATATCCTTCTTTCCATGCATCAAAACACATACCAGCAAGTTTACCTTAGCAGCACTGATGAGTACAAATCTCATTCAAAACTGTCTGCTGCTGTAACATAGGTTAACTTGTTCTTCTGACTCACACCACTGCAGTTGCATTAATGTCTCTGCTTCTCTTTTGTGTCTTTTCTTCTCAATTATCTCTTTTGATTTCTCCTTCTTTGCTGATTCCCCTCCACTGCTTCTCTCGCCTCGTCTCGTTTCGTCTCGTCTCGTCTCCTCTGCACACAGCACCTTGGGGCTTTGGATGACCTAATTGTCTGCTCTCTCTGAGATGTTTAAAAGAAAAATTGATGCAGATTTTTCTTTAGCCATAGTCTCACAAGTAAATTTATTTATGCATTTGACCTGAAGCTACTCTGCATTGAGGAGTTTCTGGTGGTTTTTTGTGCAGATCCACAGTACTATAGCACACACAGATGGATGCATGCACACGGATGCAAATGCACACACACACAATCCTTTTCATCTTCTGCCCTCTGTGCTGGAAAAAGAGACAGGGGCAGACACTGTTTCCCTGACAACAGTAATTGTTAAGATAGAACCACTTGGCAGGAACAAATTGGATTTGTTTATTTGTATGTATGTATGTATGTATGTATGTATGTATGTATGTATGCATGTTTGTTTGTATGTATGCATGCATGCATGCATGCATGTTTGTTTGTATGTATGTATGTATGTTTGTTTGTATGTATGTATGTATGTATGTTTGTATGTATGTATGTATGTATGTATGTATGTATGTATGTATGTATGTATGTTTGTTTGTATGTATGTATGTATGTATGTTTGTTTGTATGTATGTATGTATGTATGTATGTATGTATGTATGTTTGTTTGTATGTATGCATGTATGTATGTTTGTATGTATGTATGTATGTATGTTTGTTTGTATGTATGTATGTATGTATGTTTGTTTGTATGTTTGTTTGTATGTATGTATGTATGTTTGTTTGTATGTATGTATGTATGTATGTATGTATGTATGTATGTTTGTATGTATGTATGTATGTATGTATGTATGTTTGTTTGTATGTATGTATGTATGTATGTTTGTTTGTTTGTATGTATGCATGTATGTATGTTTGTATGTATGTATGTATGTATGTATGTTTGTTTGTATGTATGTATGTATGTATGTTTGTTTGTATGTTTGTTTGTATGTATGTATGTATGTTTGTATGTATGTATGTATGTATGTATGTTTGTTTGTATGTATGTATGTATGTATGTTTGTTTGTATGTTTGTTTGTATGTATGTATGTATGTATGTATGTATGTATGTTTGTATGTATGCATGCATGTATGTATGTATGTATGTGTGTGTGTGTGTTTAGAAATATATAGATAGATAGACTTTTCCACAAACAGCTGCATCCCATGAGGACCATGTTGGCTCCATAGGTTAGACATAGACCAAAGAGAGTCACAACACTGCTACACAAAAGTACTTTATCATGCCTTTATCACTTTATAAAGGCTCTTTTCTCAATCCACACAACAAAGTAATTTCCATTTTAATTATTGTGAAGATTGATAATGCAAGAATTAGATCCCTATGAATAGTAATGCAAAAAGTGAAGAGATTCATCTGATGTAATAACAGAGAGCATTCTCAGCCCTGTATGTGTCAATGTGTCTCTTTGCCTACATGTATTGACTGCCAAGCTGTCCAGAGTGTGCCCAAATCTGACCCTGCATGCTGGCATACTGGGATACACTGCAGCTTCAGTCAGGTTGCAAACATAAGCGAGCTGGTCAGTAATGGACATTTGTTTTCTTGTGAGTGTGAATTTCATTTTTTACATTTTTAAACACTGCTGTCCATAAAAGTCCTCAGGCCATTTCCTGCCTCTGCCTCGTCTGACTCGCCACCTCTGGTTTACCACCTGTCGTTCTTCTTTTCACTTATAACTGCTCTTTCTATCTTTTGTTCCCAACGTTTGCCATTTACAGTCGTCCAAATTGTCACCCACTGCAGATAACAGCTGACATGCGCCTGCAGCTCAGATTCTACCAGCAGTTCAAAAATGACACTTCTCCTTTGTCTGTTCTTACATTAATACACATGTTCATGAATGATTTGTGCATGACAAGATGCAATAGCTTTTTTGTGTGTTCATTTCAGTTCAAATGTTACCACCCAATCTATGAGCCACTTGCAGCCATCTAAAGCTCACTAACACAATCTATCTGTTTGTCTCATTTGTTAACTGAGTGAACAGTCTAGCTCCTGTTTTTATGTTAGGCTAGGCTAATCAAGTGCTGACAATCGCTCCATATTTCACAAACAGATTAAATTCACTATTTACTTCACAGAGTTATTCAGATTATTACTAACAGAAAAAAACTGTCATTCACTGAGTAGGTTGCTTTTCACGAGGGATGTAGTTCTGAAGTCTTGAATATGACAAAATCAAATAAACATGCATCACTATGCTAATGTGTAACACGATGTTCTCTGAGAGAGGCGTTACATTTGACCTCCATTAAAATCTTTAATGAAACAGGTTTCTCAACAGATTTCTTGATAGCTGCTGTACTGTCTTCTCAAAGGATTCTGCATTCAGATGCCATGCTGACATTTTTCTTCTTTTAAAACTTACTTGTGTGTGTAGTAGTTGTGTGTCTGTTTGCACCTCAGCAAAGACTTGTTTTCACAGGAACACAAACAAAAAAATCCAATACCAGCTGAGTGACAAGTGAGCCACTTGAATCAGGGCCCTAAAAGGCTCCATATTGATCCAGAGGGGAAGACATTTATAAGACATGCAGCAAGGACATTTTCCCCGTCTCATGTTCTCAGCTCAGAGACACTGATTGGCTGTTTATGGGAAACAAACTGAGGAGCAATTCTGACAAACAATTACACAATGGCTTGAAATTCAGACAGGGAGACATGAGATAGACCAGACAGAGTGAGAACAATGTGTAATGATTTGATTTTTTGTTAACTCAAACGTTTTCCAGTAAATATTCTGTCTAGATGCTTTATTTGCTACATACGATGTTACAGTTTCTTTGAAGCTAATTGGTATATGATTATGTTTGGTTGAAGAAAGAGGGTCAATATTTTGGGAGAAATGCAAATATGACAACTTCCCATTTTATGGGAGGGATGTACTCCGGGGAGAAGAAGAATTCTGGTGCATAAACTACCATAAAATGGCCAATTATCATTGTTATCAATTATGGCCAATTATCACAATCTTTAGGCTGGAGTGTAACGATGGAGTTGCTCAGCCTGCACTGAGCCTCCCGGGAATCTAATGAGGCGGCTGTGGCTCAGCGGTAGAGCGGGTCGTCCACTAATCAGAAGATCAGCGGTTTGATACCTGGTTCCTTCCATCTGCATGTCGAAGTGTCCTTGGTAAAGATACTGAACCCCAAACTGCTCCTGAAGGCTGTGCCATCAGTGTGTGAATGTGTGTGAGTGGTTAGCTCCTCAAACTGATGAGCAGTTGGCACCTTGCATGGCAGCCAATGCCATCAGTGTGTGAATGTGTGTGAATGGGTGAATGAGATATGTACTGTAAAAGAGCTTTGAGTGGTCAGAAGACTAGAAAGGAGATATATAAGTACAGTCCATCTACCATTTAATGTTGTTGTCATTGTATCTTCATGCAAACATTAAAAGCACGAAAAGCAGTTCCCTCTGACAGCTGATAAATCATTTAGCCTGACAAACACTGAAAAGAAAAGGAACATTTGTCTCCCTCCACAGAACACCTGTTTCAAATCCCACGTTTCAAATATCACACACAGAGATGCAAACATCCATCAGCCACATGTGCTTTTTTTCACAGTCATTGTCATCATTTATGAGATTAATATAGCTGAGATTACTTGCCACACACAAGACAAACACAGAGGTGCAGGCGTGCAGAAAATTACATATGGAAACACACATGCTGTCCATCTAATGATTATATTTGGCAAGCCAACAGCTTGTCTTGTTTGCACAGCTGGACAGAGAAAGTGGTGCTCTAGGATTGCAGCCATGTTGATGGTAATTATACAAGCTGTCAGAGAAGCTAAGGGTTCATGCTGCCTTACGGGCGTTATGACGTGATGTGAGTTAATTTTAACCAATGCTGTATTGTGCAGAGTCAACAGGTGCATGTGAAATGTAGTATGGGATTGAGTGAGGAGTATGGGATGTTACTTCATGAGACTAAAGCATGCTGTGTGAGAGGAAGAAGAGAGGAAGAGGAAGAAGACGTAAAAAAGATCAACAGAGAAGTGAGGACTGACAGTTATGAGCATGTGTGTGGATGCTGCTACTAAAGTCATTTAGTAATGCTTAGCTGTTCATGGCTTTTACCAGATTTCTAGATTCCAGAAGAACAATGGAGCACATCAAGCATGCTGACACTTGAAGCACAAAACCTCTGACGACAGACGAGGCTGAAGTGTATTCATTGCACGCTTACTCTGTGAAATTCCACTTTAAGAAAAGGGACCAGCCAGCATGTGCTGTGTGTGCCATAGCTCATAGCACATTGTCTTTAGGTGCTATCTTGACATAACATTCCCTGATCAATGATACAAATTCTATTTGTTTATTAGTGGATATTTTCTAATGTGGCGGCTGTGCTAACACAGCAGTCTCCCCTCCAGTCAAGATGGAAGCCAACAAAAACAATGACTTATTCATCTCAGTTTGAATGGATCATAACAAGATATGAAATTAATCTGCAGATGCTTCAGTTCAAGTAGAGACCAAATGTGGCTTACAACAGTTGCTATAAAGACTGATTTAAATTCCATTCATTTGAGAATTCTCTGGCATATTTAGTTTTCAATAGCAGAGAGAGAGCAGTGATGAGTGAAATGAAAAGTTATTAATTAATTAATTATGACCCGATGAACAAAACTTTGATATGTTCAAGGTTACTTGAGAAACATGAGATCTTTGAGATGTGCTACTGGACAGAAAGAAGAAGACAGATGACATCAAAGACAGACAGACAGTGTGTGTGTGTGTGTGTGTGTGTGTGTGCGCACACATACACATAAGCTCATTAGCCATTTGACAAGAAAATGTGCTGTCCAAAGTTTAAAGCAAACCTTTTTGTCCTCGGGAGACCTGGTCATTTCTATCAAGCATGTTGTAATTTTATAGTTGTTGAACTTTACTGCCCGCTCTGGGTAAAGCTCTGTGGAGGAGAGGGATACAGCAGCGTTTCTTGGCCCACAGTCCAGAACGTGCAGCCCTGGTCTCTCAATCAGCACCTGCACAGTTTAGTAGGAACTAGTGTCTTGGACTGCACTCTAGCAATGTAGAGTCAAGTCATGAGGAATAAATCACACCAACCACTTCATTGTGCAATCTGTATGTTTCAGCGCTTCCCTCCTCTTTCCATTTCCATAGCTACCTCAAGTTCCCCATTCCTCTCCCTGTTTCCCTTTCTCCCTTCCTGAATTCTCAGACGCTTTTATCTTTCTGCATCCTTCACTGCTTCCCAGCTCAGTCAAAACAAGAATAAGTGGTTTGCTGCTTCTCTTCCCAATTATTTCTGTTTTCCCCTCCTCTGTCTTTCCTGCCCCCTCTTCCTTGATATCCTCTCTGCTGCTGGTTTGATGACAGGCTGTCACAAGTGTTAAATATTTTCTCAGAAATTGCAGTGGGTCAGAAAGCTGCTGGCAGGCAACAAAATGACAAGTGCATTTGCAGGCAAATGGAGAAACACATCTCAGGAGAGGGTGACAGAGATAGAGACAAGCAAAGACAGAAAAGAGCACTCCCTCCCCCCTCGCTTCTTCTGGCCTTTGATTGGACAGTGATTGTTATATGTGGACCTCATAGTAACCCAGTAAAGGGCAGCAGTAAACAAATGGTGTAATTACAAGACCCTAATGTGACACAAGGGAGGAGAGGCTGTGCGGGAGAAAGCCAGCGGTGGGCTGTCTGCCAGTGTTATTAGATTTACTTTTCTGTAGCATTTGTTTTGCCTGTTTGGCTGCAATCTGAACTGACACTGACCCAAATCCAGGCATGCACACCACTGATCTGTCACTCTAACAGAAAAAGGAAGGAGGTGGGGCACAGGGGAACAGAAAGACAATAACTTGACAGATCTGTAAACCCTTCTGCTGCACTTGGCACCAACAAGACTGACAGCTCATCTGCAGCAGCAGTCACAGCAGTCAGAGACGCTGCGCTGAAAAGGTGTGGCGCTGCAGAAAACAATAATGTAACACCATTTTGCTTTACCTAATTACTCTGTTCCAACCACACAAGCGTAGACCAACAAAATATAAGATGTAGCTGAAACAGCCTGTGAGTCCTGTGCTCATCTGTGACACTGAATGCTGAATAACAGTAAGAATCAAAGTCATCTGGGTGTGCAAACCATGTGTGTACTTTCTGCACCGAGTCTCATGAGATAACAGCAGTCTGTGATGTCAGGTCAGAGCCTGTAGTATTCCCATCAGAAAGTCTGTGTCTTTGTCAAGGACTCCATGTTTCCTCTGATGAACTAACACTGAACACAGTGTCACACACACACTCAATAAAAAATGAACTCGCAGGCCTTATTAACATGCAAAATATATTGGTGTTATCACCCTGCAAACCAGCTGCTGATAGAGTAAATGCAATTCATCCTCAGTGTCACAGCTCGTCTCTAATTGGTTCATAACAACATAAAAACACCTTGACAATAAGTCACGTGTCCATCCTCTCTCTGTCTGCCTGTGTTGGTTGACACAAAGTATGCCCTGGCTGATAAGCTGTTACTCAACAGGCTGTGCCGTGGTCGTGCAGCGGTTGACTGGAGAGGTGTAGTCTCACGGAAGAGACGTGAGCACGGACAGAACACACGGTTCAGTACGGAGAGGAAAAAGCCGCATCCTGCCAAAATAAAAGTCTGTAATTCTCAGAGGAGTTGATGAATGAGCTACACAACAAAGACACGAGCAGCTTCCGTGCCACAGTTTGTGTGGTCACCCTCCACAAAGCACCGGCCGCCACATCCCTGATCTCCACCTTCCAGTTTATAGTTTGCCTCTCTGCACAGCGGAGTGAACTTTACTACTGTTCACCTACCTGATATTCCTCCGCCGACCACTATCACATCGTAGGTGTTGTCGGTTGCAGTCATGGTGCTGTCCGTTCTGCTGTGCTCTCCGCTGTGCCGTGTCCGCTCGCCGCTGAACGTAGGGCGCACGGAGGAGCGCATCTGTATTAAAAGCGCCGGGCTGGCCCCCACCCTCCAGACTCCGCCCACTGATAGTGGAGCAGCTCTGGTCTGTGCACGCGGAGGATTACTGGACGTGCACAGCGTTACTTTATATTTCATTTATGTGCAGTACGTGCATGTGCAACAGTCGGACTTTGCTCCTCGTTGTGCACAAAGTCTTCTTATCAACAGTTATCTAATAAAAGAGCAAAGTTTGAAGAGCTGCTGTAAATCTTTGATCCATTATCTTTTCATGATATCCGTGATCATGTTCCTCCAATGAATGCGTTCAAAAACTTGAGTAGATTCCAGTTTTGTCTGATGTATGATGTATTATGCCTGTGTAGGATCCAAACATCACTGAGAGACCTGCTGAGGAAACACAGGCCGACACTTGATGCTCACAGTGGGAGGTTTGATGTGTGTTCCCACTTCACAAAAATCTAAAAACTAAGACACAGATGTTAGTCATGGTGAAATATGGTCACAGTCTGGTTGACGTCTGCATCCTCCAGCTTCTGTTGCCCTCTGGTGGCTGCTTACAACCAGCTGAGTAGCTCTTTCTCCATGCTGTAGCCTGTGACGTGCACGGGGCCTGGTCATGTGATGTGGGAGCGTTTCAGGAAACTAAGGATACATTAGTACAGTATGTAGAGATGCCGCTCAGTTTGTGATGGGGCCGAAGTGTTTGCACATAGACTCAGACAACCAGTCACCCATCCAGAGGGCCGACAGTCCACATGCTCTTCACTTGGATGATTTATTAGCTAAAATGTCTGACTTCAAAATTGATGAGCTGGTCAGCTGACCTTGAGCAGCAGAAGATGTTTTGTACATCTTTGTCATGTACATTTTCAGGTGGGTTGATGTGAAAATAAGAGCCCCTAGTGGGTTAATCTGACCACGACTGTGCTTGATCCTAATCCTCATTTAATCTAATTTCTGGAATAAGCTACTAATGTCCCACGTTAGTACGTCCCTGTCCTTACACGGAGTAGAGCAGCGTGGAAAAGACGAGGAGAAGAGGGAAGTGATACATGCACCCTGTCTTTGTCCAGCAGACACTTTGACGAGTGCACTTTTTGTATTCCAAATCACATTGCAGTATAACGTATCCAATACAACACCATCAGTATGTAACGAAGCCTGGAAGCTCAAATCAGTAGGAACGTGTAACGTACTGTAGGTGGTATGATAATGTTCTGCAGACGTCACTGTTAGTGGAATGTGTTCAGGTATAGGGCTGTTTGGACTGGACACAGACGTCCTGTACAAGAAGGGTCATCTCCTCTTACCGAGGAGACTGAGGTCCCTTGGAGTGTGCAGGACTCTGAAAAACCTTCTGTGACACTGTGGTGGCAACTGCATTACTCCATGTCATCTGCTGGGGAGGAGGAAACAGGAAAAGGCTCAACAAACTGGTGAAGAGGTCCAGCTCTGTCCTGGACTGTCCTCTAGACTCCACAGAGGGATGATAGCAAAACTGACATGATGAACGACTCCTCTCACCTCCTGCATCAGACTGTGGAGGCCTTAAGCAGCTCCTTCAGCTACAGACTGCTACTCCCATCATGTAAGAAGGAGAGCCACCACAGCTCCTTCATTCAGGCAGCTGGCAGACTGTTTTATAAAACATACTTGTTTAGACAAGATGCTAACGGTAATACAGGACATTAGTAAATACAATGTGTGTCTGTGTGTATATTATAAAGTATGACATCATGTACATCTGACCTCACATATCAAGAAAACAAACTCATCCTCACTGATGAGCATCAACACATAAATATATTTCCTCATAATGGAAAACACATTTGGATCATGGCATGAAAATGTCTCTGCCACCTGAATAAAAAATAGCTTCAGATCATCAATTTCTACCTTATACTTATTTTCTTCATGCTCATTAGATCACCATCCATTACCAAATCACACATACATAATAACATTTAAATATAGTGATTCAATACATATCCTGTAAATCTTGTTTGTGTTTCTGGACCCTTTTAACATCATGATATCGAGGTCTGAGGGAAACTGGTGGACAGGTGAGGGAATATAACACAAAGACGGGAGACAGAGGGAAATGGAGCAGATGTCGCCATGACAATGTGTGTGGGAGGTGACGGTTTAGAAAAGCTGCAGAGAAGAACACATTCTTTGTTTTTTCCTCTGTAAAGTGCCTGCATGAGGTTTTATCCAAGGCTCAGTGGGAGACAAAATACACAACAGAGTACACACTATCATGAGTATGGGGAGAGAGGAATAGTGTACGTTATTTTCTTGAGCAGAAACTGTACGCTGATCCTCTTATGTTCCTCTTTCCTGAGAGATGCAGAGACCATGCTATTAAACTGAACTACAGGTGCGTGAAGTGTGGGCTGTCAGCAGAGGGCAGTAGTGGACTGGACTTCACAGAGACAGACTTGACAAAGAGTCAGATTTCAGGTGCAGTATTTGTTTTTGAATCTGTGAAGTGTCCGTCTGGGCACACCTGTCCTTCACAGAGACTCTTCAGTCATGTTACTAACCTGTTTTCAGTTCACCTCATTCATAGTGAGATATTCACACTGTCCAACTTTTTTCAAACATGTTGCTGGCATCAAATTCAAAATATCACTTTCCAACAACAATCACAGCATTTGAAGTTGTCTTTGTGCTATTTTCAATTAAATATGCGGTTTCACTGTCACTGTATCATCACATTTTGTTTTACATTTCACACAGCGTGACCTATGGATGTATGTACATTACTATGATGATCTTTGTTTCACTGTGTAAAGAGAATCTTCTCCACAAGAACAACAATCCGTTAATAAAGGTCTATTTCATGGCTTGCCACCAGGAGTCATCAATGATCAATATGACAGCTCTTTGCTGCTCTCCTCAGTTATGTTAGTCTTCATCTTTGTCGAACTACTCCAAGAGACGACCACAACAGGACTATAAAATGTCTGTTCTAATACTTTCATACAAGTATTTATTTTTTATGGGTTTGTTTATCTCTTATCAAATAGATAAATCATATAGATGTCTGGTTCATCAGTTGCTGAAGGCCCTGGTGATATAATAAATGGGACTAGTTAGTAGAACTTGATTAATGAAGCTACACCTTGTTTTTTCACAAAGACATTTTTCAGGACAAAATCATGGTAATGGAATATAAAGAAACAAAACTACATTTTCATTTTTTTCTCCTGTGTCAGCAGGTGTTAAGTGATACCATGGAAACAGATTTTAGTAGCATAATGGAAATGAAAATGTGGTAAGTCTATTTCTCTGTGACTCACATTGGATTCATCAGCACAAAATGACTGCATCCGTTGACAGACATTTATTACAGATCTACAGATCTAAAGTCTTTCAGTCTTCTTATATCTATATATATGACATGGGACTCATGTAGAATGCAAAATCTAATTCAGATCCGATTGCTGGGTATACATGGCGTTAAATATCCAACTATGAACAAATTATCTAGGTGTTCTTATCCGATTCTGAGATGTCCGATGAGGTCCAAAATAGGCCCGAACTAGATCGGACTAAGGTGTTTACAAGCACTTTAAAAAGTCCAAAGTAAGTCTGATACGATCAGAAATTCAAATTTCCTGCTGTATGTAAACGTACTGAGTGTTTTTCTTCCTTTTGGAGCACTGTGCGTCTTCCAATAGAGAAAGACGCGTATGAGAAGTTTTTGTAGCACTTTTGTTTTCACTCTGTTCAGAGGGTTACTCCTGCTGCCATTCCTGAATAAAGTTCACTTTAATTACGTCTGAGTCTTGCCCTGAGCCCATCCTGACAACTCGCTATGAACTTTTTGCTGAGTTTATTCATTGTCTTCAGAGGGTTTGAAGAGTTCCAAAGACATTTTGCAAGACAAACTCAATGAGTGATTGTGCTGAGACTATTTAAGCGTTCCAGCATGATTGCCATCATTGTATTCATATTTTCTTTGAGTATGTGTATACAAAGGTGAAGTCAGTGAATAGTCATATTGTTAACCCTCCAGCACATGGCTGTTGTCCATGTTTCACGTCTGGCATTTTAATGGAATGCTAAACACACATGTGAATTTCTCTTGAACAAGGAGGCAACTATAGTGCTGTCCAATAAAATGCCTCTTTTCTGTGATTTTTATTAAACGCTTGGATGGTTATGATTAGGATCAAGGATGAATAAATGTGCAATGTCTGCTGATGTGAAGGGTTATAAAAAGACCACATGTGCGTGTCTGTCTGCCTCACACCTGGAAGTAGACCGGGTTGAAAAACTACATTTTGATGAATGATGTTCCTAAATGAATGATGATGCTCCTTTAATTAGAAAGTCTGGAACTTTCCATGCTTCATGTTTCTCAGCTTGGACACTCGTAAATGTGCAGTTAGTATCCGTTCCACAGTCATTATCTTGTTCCTCTGCCATTCTGTCACACTGGTTTCCCAAACAATTACACCTCCTGCCTCCGCTTCTCTAATGTGTGTGTGTGTGCGTGTGTGTGTGTTGATGAAGGAGAGACAGCAGAGACAGGCAGAGTCGAAGGGAAAACAATTCTATCAGGTTCACATGTGAAGCAGCTGGCTGAGCTGTCAGGTGTAGTCGGGACTGAAACCTCCATAGAACAGCAAATTGTGCTGTTTCACAGGGAGGATGGACATCTGTATAAGATGCTTATATTTTATGTGTGTGTGTAAAAAAGGTACTGTGCTGAACACTGTTCAGCAGCACATACACAAATATTTTTTTAAGAAGGATTTCACGGCTATGCAGACCCAGTTAAGTTTGTCCATTCTAAGTTACTATAGAGACACGGCAGTTCTCAGCTCTGTGGAAGAGTCTGTACATATGAAAGTCTCATTCTATGGTAACAAAATGATTGTTGTTTTCAGGTGATTATACACTAATGAAAACTAATGAGTTATGAATATTATATTCAATTCTGCCATATTCTGTAAATAGAGACCTCTAAATGTGACACACTGGACCTTTAAAGTGTAACATTTATGGACAGCCATTCAGTGTATTTATGTTGTATTAATCTTTTTCTTTTTGTGATGTCAGCCTCACTGTTTACTCATTTTTCACAGCTGTATCTCAGCTAGAGCAAGTTTTACAAGCTGTACATCTCATAAAATCAAGTCAAATTTTATTTGTATAGCCCAAAGTCACAAAACACATTTTGCCTCAGAGGGCTTTACAATCTGTACAGGGAGTGACACCCTCTGTCCTTAGACCCTCGGTTCCAGTGAGGAAAAACTTGCCCACAAAAAAAACCTTTAACAGGGAAAAAATGTGGAAGAAACCTCAGGAAGAGCCACAGAGGAGGGATCCCTCTTCCAGGACGGACAGACGTGCAATGGATGTCACATGTACAGAACAATCAACACAAACATATTGTACAATTACAATGAATTACAATAAATGGTAGAATGATTACAGTAGCAGTGGAACCTGTGATAGAGATAGAGAGACACAGATGCACAGCAGCAGTTAATCATGAACTAACTATAAACTGTAGTGGAGATATGGTAGCAATAATGACAGTAATAGTATATGTAGTGGACGTCATGCAAGACCACAGCAGCAGCCACGATCCATGAGAACCTGCTGGACGAGAAAGCACAGAAACTCCGGGGAAGAAGTTTAGTTAGTAACATGCAGAATGAGAGACAGGAAGCAGCCGTGTTAACCCTTTAATGACATTCAACACAGGGGACAAGAACTGGAAACACTATATATGTATATACTGAGTTTTTATACATGTTGACAGGCCCAGTTACCTCTGTAACAGAAGAATGGTAACTAACTGTCATGTTAATCCCTGCCTCAGACAAACTGAAGGGGGTGGGTCACAAACCTGGGGGGTGGTGCCTCTGAAAGGTTGAATAAGCACTGGCTTATTAAATCAAACTTATTATTGCCTTTTTCCCTCCATAAAACCTCTCCTTAGTTTGTTCTAATTCATGCTCTATGCACTGAAATCTTGATGATGAAGAAACCACTATTTGTACAACAGAACTGTGTATTTTTAATTCAGATAAACTGACCACAAACACTAATGGACAATAAAGTTTTAGAGCCTGGCACACACACGCATGACGATGAGAGTGAAAATGTCTGCATAGCACTGTTTCAACAAGAGTCAGAACATTGGATATGTCATTAATAACAATATATGACAGGCAAAAGCAGCACTTTCATAAATCTGGCACAATAAAAGCTACAGTTTCAATAATGTTGACAGGAAGGTCACAAAGATTCAAACAGAATAGATTACAGTTCAAACTAGAGAGACACTCAGAGAGCACAGACCTCTGCCAAGGCCAAAAGTCCAGTCTTCTACCATCTGCAAACACAACCACTATATACGTCTGTATTACAGCTCATCATCACTACTAAAAAAAAGGAAAATAACTTGCATATCCGCCCTGCGATTCAGATCCACTCCAATATTTCATGTGTTCTACCTCGGCCCATGTTACACCCTTCCTTCCACTGAGTTTTCTGAAAACAGAGCCAGTATTTTTTTGTGATCCTACTGCCAGACAAACAAACAAATAAAGAGCAGCAGCCTCTGTGGTGCAGGCCAACACTGCTAATCTTCACAGTCTAGTGACAGTCCACATCACCACCCAGGCACTGGCTCAACCTTTATCTTCTTTCCCCGTCAGAGCTCCTTACTCCTCTGTTATTGTTCACCTGATGAGCCCTCCTGTCAGCACCACTCATGTTTTACACAGCATGATGAAAGTCTGAAGGGAGTGTGTAAAATGTTATTGGGTGAATAAGCACGGCGCAGGTGCTTCTCTATAGATCCACCACATGTTGTCGTTCTTGTTCTCGTCAAGCCTCATCCTTTCCCATGCTGCTTTTTCATGAGGCATGTTGTTTTGTTGTCAGATGCATGGTGGGGTTTTTATGGAGCTGGCAGAAAGCTCTTACAGATATTTGTAATGGGTTCTCATAGTCTGCTTTGTGAGCATGTGTGTTATGAATTACGGAGGCCTGTATATGTGTGCAGAGTGCCTCCACAGTGTGGAGGGTCTCCATCCGGCCCAATGGGAGCAGCAGTTTGTGGTGTCTGGCCTTGTGTGCTGGAGAAATATGCCTTGTGTAGTTTGTACTGATTGAATGCACATAATGGAGAGGGTAGAGTCTCAAGGACTACAGGCCATTTGTAGGGCCTATGTGAGGTGTATGATTGCTCCAAACTATCACTCCCAAGATAACAACAAGCATCTTGAGCCACTGCCCTCCAATCCAATCTAATAATCAACCAAAAATGCTCTGGATATCTTTAGAGTCAGGCCCAAGGCCAAGAGAATCCTGGGTCTTGTGAGTCCTGAGGGTTTGGGAGGGTGCTGCTCCCTGCTCAGCTGCACTCTTCACATTTGCAGGCTAGGATGTATCTGTAAGTGGCTGTAATGCGAGTCCCACCAGTGCAGCGCAGCCTCACCGCCTTCAGTTTGGAGGTGTGTGGCCGGCAGCAGGAGCAGGTGCTCTTGAAGGGCTGTTTGAGCACAGAGCTGAAGGAGATGAGGGGGTCGGAACGGGTCGTGTGGCTGCAGTGACCCTCACAGCGTGCCAGCAACACCATCTGGAACACAGCACGCAGAAAACACAGAGTTAAAGAGAGAAAGTACAGATAAGTCATTCACACAGGTTTTTCATGCTGTTAAGTCATGTCAGGGCTGAGGAATGGCTCTCTGGGTGCAGTGAGGGAGTGTTTGATTCTGGTTTAAAGTGAGCTGTCCATTTTGGCTCAGAATGCTTCCTAAGTCTCCCGGCCTCGTCCTTGCACCTGCAAACTGGTACAACGAGACCAGTCTCACATTCCTCCACCTGCTGCAGCTCAGAGCTCAGGGTCACACAGCCAGTCCAACAAGCTCCACCATTTTCATCCACAATGATCTATGTCCAAAACTATCCAGTGCTGGTACTTGACAGGAACATAACCACTGTATCAAGCTTTCTCCATGTCAGCTCACACACACACACACACACACACACACACACACACACACACACACACACACACAGCATAGGCCTGATTAGTGTTGTGACCATCCGTCTGGCATTCCTCTGTGGGTCACTGCATTCCTGTCGCCTCCCTAAACAGACTCCTGTGTCATGTCCTTCTGTCAGCTGCTGTGTGTCGCCACCCATGTACTGACTCTGACAAAAGCCTGTCTGGGGCCATGGCACTGTGACACACACACACGCAGTGTCACCACTTTGAGATCATTTGTCTTTGTCCCAGCTGAGGATCAGGCTGATAAACAGCAACAATTCAACCTGTCCTCCTCACACACCTCTGTCTGCACCTTCTCTGCTCCCCTTTCATTCATGACCAGCTCATTTTTAAAAAAAGCTGATACAATGGTGATTCACCTCTTTGTGTATTTACTACACCAATAATAGAGAAGAACTCACCAGCAGTGACACCCGAAGCAGGATGTGTTGGAGACAATGATAGGCTGTAGCATGTTTGGCTGTAAAATGAAGCCTATGTGCAGACGTGCCAAAAACTGCAGTTCCATAAATGTCCACTTGAGGCTGGCTGCAGAAGTGAGTCAGTCTCCATAAGTCCCCATGTTCAAATGTCCAACGGCAGAAATAAACATGTTTACAGCCTGGTACAAAAAACAGTTTTGGTCTCTGTAGCTAATTTCCCCGTTCATGACAACTGTACTGAGGGTGAATTTATATACAACTCACCTGTTCACATTATATTAAGACTTAAGTTATGCAGGATTAAGAGCGTGAATGCTTTGACTGACAGGTGGGTGCTGTGCTGGGTCCTAAGGTCTTATTGTTCTGTCAATCATTATCTCTCCGACACCTTTTCTTTGGATGTTACTAACTACACCTCTTCCCTGGAGTTTTTGTGCTTTCTCGTCCAGCAGGTTCTCATGGATCGTGGCTGCTGCCGTGGTCTGCTGCTGACGTCCACCATATTTAGCATTACATGCCATATATAGTCATTATTGCTACCATCTCCACTACAGCTTTGTTGGTTAATGACTTATTGCTGCTGTGCATCTGTGTCTCTCTATCTCTATCACAGATTCCACTGCTACTGTAATCATTCTACCATTTATTGTAATTCATTGTAATTGTACGACATGTTTGTGTTGATTGTTCTGTACATGTGACATCCATTGCACGTCTGTCCGTCCTGGAAGAGGGATCCCTCCTCTGTGGCTCTTCCTGAGGTTTCTTCCACATTTTTTCCCTGTTAAAGTTTTTTTTGTGGGCAAGTTTTTCCTCACTGGAACCGAGGGTCTAAGGACAGAGGGTGTCACTCCCTGTACAGATTGTAAAGCCCTCTGAGGCAAAATGTGTTTTGTGACTTTGGGCTATACAAATAAAATTTGATTTGATTTGATTTGATTTGATTTGATTTGTTACAGATGGTCTGTTTGCGCAGCTATGCGTTATTCAGCCTGCATCAATCCATCAATGATCCATGTTTTTGATGATTTTTAGATTAGCCGGGAGCACAAGAGGCAGGACTACTCTTCTCCATCCTGAACACTGTCAGTGGTTCAAACTGATAAACTGGCAAAGCTGTAAAATGCTCATGAAACACATGTTTGGAATCTTCCACAGGTAAACAGGTTCATTGGTAAGAGGTGACAGTATTATGACTGGGTATGAGGGGTGGCCTCGAAAAGCTCAGTCACAAGCGATGAGGCGAGGTTCACCGCTGGTTTCAATTCATTTATCTACAATCCATAAATCATTAAAAGATTCAGAGAATCTGAGAAATCTCTGCATGTAAAGTTCCAAACCAACATTAAATGTCCAAATGACTTCAGGCTGCACTGCATTAAATACCCACATGATTGTATAAAGGATATTACTACATGGGCTCAGGAACACTTCAGAAAGCTGTTAGTAACACAGTTCATAAATGAAGTTCAGACTCATATGAACAACATCCAGAAACACTGCAGACTCTGGACCTGAACTCATCTGAGATGGACTGAAGGAAAGTGGAAAAGTGTGCTGTGGTCTGATCAGTTTTCTACTCTGGATGTTCATTTGGATGAAGGACAGCTCGGACTGTAGGACTGGTTGTTTAAGTAATCACAGTGTATATATGACTGCTGACTATCACTCTACCCTAACTATTGAAATACATTGATCATCATTTACTCTATATTTGTAACTATAAACCTACAGGATCATCAAAGTGTGGTGGTGCTTCAAGAAACTTCTGAATTTCTGAGCAGCACACTGACATGTTCATATCTCAACCTTCTTTACCACACAGATACTCCTAGACACACACACACACACTGAGCAGGTCATGGTGCAGGTGGATTCTGTGTGAACAGTTTATACTATGGTGTAGGGTGTTCTCTGTGTACTGTAATAGAAAGCCCGACTCATGCTGTGAGTACGTTCAGCCCTTCCTTCCCCGAGCTGAGCTGAGGTTTGGCCACCTGCTCTATGCACTCAGAGTCAGAATATTAAAAGAAGACCAAAGGAACAAATGCACTGGTGCACAACAAAAGGATGGAATTTGACAGCCAACAGTGCTTACATGTTCGGTGGGATTCATTCTCTTTACATAAAGCCTCTGACATGTCAGAAAAAAACACAAAATCATTTTGTCTTTCCTCAGCCTGTCTCTCTCCCTTTAGCCCATGGCAGAGGCAGGAGAGAGCAGGCTGACAGCAAGACGTCCACTTCAGCCAAAACTCCCAGTCCCAGCTGAGGTGCAGAATATGTCTGCAGCATGGCCCATGTCCAGCACCACACACACACACACTCCCAGAGAAACCAAGCGTGACTCGTCTAAATGACAGGGATGGAGATAAAGAGAGTAGAGAAAAGATAGAAACAGGGCTGGCCAAATGGAGGAGGCTTTTCAGGGGCAACAAGAGTAATACTCGTAGAAAGAGAGGAATGTGTCGAAGATAAATGACTCTGAAGTTAGTGCTGGAGGATTTTTACTTGGCCGCTGCTCCAGGCTTTTCTGCATCTCTGAGGTTTGGTTTGAAACAAACTTTTTTGCCTCATACTTGTAAGAAATGACTTCATTTGTTGGGGGGACTGGCTCTGTTACTTTAAACAACATGTTACCAAAAATGAGTGAGTGACTGCAATGAAGCAGGTTGGCTCACAGTGTGTGTATGTGTGTAGATGTTCCTGCCTTACCTTGGAGTTGCACTTATAAATGGGGTGTGTGATGGTCTCCACAAAGTGGTGCCTCATGCATCGCTCTGGATCTGTATCTCCCAGGTGTGGGTGTCCATTATCACTGGCCTTGTTGCTGCTGGCAGACTGGATCGAGCCCAGCAGAGGGCAGCACATCAGGACCAGCAGCAGGCCAGAAGGGGTGCCCACAGAGATTGAAGGTTTCATGATAAGACCACCCGAGGCCCTCGATCCACGCTGGATGTCCAATGCGTCACCTTGTCTCTGTTGCTTTGTGTGTTTCTTTCTATTTCCCTTTTTGTCTCACCAAAGTTGCATTTCATTCATTTCATTTACTTGCAGAGGAAAGGGGAGACGTCTTTGTCTCTGAATTGTTCCTGCTAGTACAGTGGAGGTTCAAGGTCAGTGAGCTGTAAGGAGAAAGGTAGCAGGATAGCTGCTTCCTCAGGCTGCTCCATCCCCCTCAGTCTGGATCTGCCACAGTCTGGAAGAAGACAAACAAGGAGATGAGTGGGAACATGAACTGATAAAGAAAAGAAACAATATTGTGTGTGTGTGTGTGTGTAGGCAGTATATTTTGTCTATTAGTCGTTTGTGCATTCATGGGAACTACTATAAGTGCTGTAGAACAGATCTCACACTTCCTTGATGTGTGTGTGGTGATGATTTAGCTACCTCAAACAGCTTCAGAAATATGTTTGCCAGTTTGGGTGATTGACTACTTGATGAGTGTGTGGGGGTCTCCAACCTGGCTGCCTAGTCCAACTCCTTTATCCCAGTACACCCACACACTGCACACACATGTAGACACATAAGTCCTGGTGCTTTTATTACAGAGGAGAAACTTTAGCCATGCACAAACAGCCTGCAGCCAGGCCCTTTCCTCTCCCTCGGAATGACTTTTCATTAAAACAAATCGCTCTCCCAACAAGCCCTCTCATGACTGCAAACCCTCTGCCAGTCCTGCAGCATATTTTCACATGTATTCATGTAGTCTCTTTTTTTCCCAACTTCATAGTTTTATTGTCCTCCTGACAATAGGGTTCGTGTTAAGAGGCAGTCTGGTGCTGGCTGAGGCAGATTTGCTAACAGGCAATGTGTTGTGAATTAGAGAGAGGTGTGTGCACTTGTGGGATCAAGGAGTGAGAAAGGAGCATAATGATCTGGGTTTAAGGTTCAATATTTGTTTTATATTGTTAGTATTGGTTACCTAGCCTCTTTAGAAATGTGCGTTCAAGGTTTTTAACATGTCAACGTTAACATGTCATGTTAGCATGTGTATTCAGGAGTTGGTCTTGCTGGATTGGTTTGCAGTAGCTACTTGGTTTGTGCATAAAGTTCATAAACTTCTTAAGCTTGGCTCATACGTGCATCATGAGTCTATGCATGTAGCTGCTGAAGCTATCCCACAGCTCTCATGCACCTTCTTAAAATTGTAATTTCAAAATCTGGTTGCAACCTTAGATTTTAGTAACGTGCGAATTGGGTGTAGGGCATAACATAACTTCTGTAGTGATGAAATGTAGGTACGAATCTGTGTTTCAGTTTATTGATACAGTTTAGAATGGGCGGGAAATATCAGATTATGCTAAACTAGGTCACACTGATGGTTACAGGTCTTATAGTGTGATGTTATTGGCCAAACATTAAGTGAGGTGTAAATGTTTTAGAATCTTTTCAGGTTACATCATTATGTAGTGTCTTGTGTTGGTCCAGATGTGTCATGTACTCCTCACTCTAAATGGATCCCATGTTAGAAAATAACTGTAAATAACTTACCTGTGTCAGTTGGTTCAGTTAATGGAACAATGTAACCATAAACCTGGTAGTTAGTGGATAGAGTAACAATCTCCAAGCAAGAACTAGTTAATAAGATGAGATGCAACCTGTGTGAATAATCTCCATACACTTACATTATAAGCCCTTCAGTAAAGAAGGGCTGATTGAACCAGTTGCTAGTCTTCATGTGCCTGTGAGTATCTGTACATGAACATAGGAGGGTGTGTGTGTGAAGAGTGGCCTTGTGCCCTGAGTCAGTGTGGCAGTAACTCCACTCCTGAGCACGAGTGTTTGGTTTCATTAAAGCAGAGGAAATAAACACAATTCTGCCTTCTGTCAAAGCTCCCTCTGTAGCATCCATCTTCATCCCTGCACAAATGTGGAAATCCCTGCACTGATTTCCACATTTGAGCTGAAATCACAGAATGCATCAAGTTGACTCGAAACCTTTATACAACTCCTCCCCCATGCTCTGTCTTCAACCCCCCCTCCATTCTAATCCCAATGTTTTTGTTTCTAAGGGGAATCATTTAACCTTAACATTCCTCCTGAGAGAAATCGAAGTATCATTTGGCCTGTTAAAATAAATACTCCCTGAGATGTTTTGTTGGCCCGCTGAGCGTGTGCTGCAGGGTTTATATAGCAGATGGTCCAGACTCCTTGGAGCAGCCTTACACAGCCTGTACCCATCAGCACCTCCAGCCCTGCCAGCCATACCTGGCCAAGCATTGCTATGGTGACTGTTATCCATATCACTATCATCGCTGTCAGCATCAGCATCATTCGGGTCCTTGTCTTTGGCATTACACACACAAGGTACATGTAGCAGATATATATGATATATGCCCAGAGACCTAGAGAACAAGCAGTACTTCTCTCACTCCATGATAAAATAATACTAACTGGCTCCAGGTTTTCTGTATGTGGTACACAAGGAAATACAGTATGTATTGTGCCCTTCTTATGAACACAGAGTCCCAATTAGCTATTATTGCTAGCACAAAAGGCTATGATCAATGTTTTTATAATAACAACTATCTCACAGTATCTCACAGTGATTCCTGGACTGTTTCCTCACGCTCACTGCATCATTTTCAGGGCGCAGCAACAAGTTGCTTTTAGAAAAAGCTTACAACCCAATGCGCTCTACCTGCTCAGCACTGACCAGGAGTCTATGTTAATGACCTAGTGAACATATTATAGCATTTAGCAGCCAATGAATCAGATATTTCCAAAAAGAGACAGTGAATATATATTTGGGCCCAGTAGCAGATGTCCAGTTGGTAGTCCAGCATTGCATGGAAGAACAGGCAGTATATAAACTCAGTAAAAACACATAAAATCAATTCAGATCAAACATGACAATGGTTAATGTAACTGTATGATGTCACACAAGAAAAACATCCTGCATAGCCACAACTGCCCTCACACCTGCTGTCTGATCCTGTCCCTACCAAGAAGTAAATCAAAAGACAGGAGTGACCTTGTAAATACAGGACAAGCCAAAAACTTTATTTTATCCCAAATGTTGTCACATTTTGATCTACAGCCAACTATGTCCTCTCTGATGAACAATTAGTTAAGTGAGGCAGACATTGCCATCATTTTCTATTGATCTGCCTGTTATGTAGCCAGCTGAGGCCGGCCTGCTCTGACTGCACTGCTGCACAAACAGGGACATCCCTCACTACAAGGTGACCACACATCATAATTACTGTCTCTTTTGGAAACTCATGCTTAAGCTTTGAAAGCTGCTGATATTAGTGTATAGCTATGGGTGGCAGCTGGCTCAGATAATAGGGCTTTTAGGATGATATGGAGTTAGTATCTGTGTGGTTGGGTTCATTGCTGTACTGTGAGTGTGCAAACTGAGCGCTTATCCCTGTGTGTGGTGCTGCATTGCTTCCCTGCCTGTCTGTACTGGAGGATGAAGCAGAAGTAAACAATGTTAGGAGGTTCAGGGCAGGGTCAGGGCTGTATTGTGGCTCCGCTCCCCCAGCTCAACCACACCAGAACACAGACACATAGAACTCACAGATATCATTATGACCAAGTATAATGCCCTAAACTGTTTGTTTGGATCTCTTTCTAATATTTAAAAAACAAAACAATCATGACTGTGTTCCGCTGTAAAGTGCACCCTTCTTCATGTCTGATATCTAACACTTCCTCCTTCATTCCCAAGTCAGATCAGGCATCTGTACCCCTTGCTTGTAATGCGTAGGTCTGATCTACAGTGATTATGTTTGGAAGGAGTGTTGGATCAAAACTCACTCTGTCACCTTGGGTCCTTACTCCTTTCATTACAAAAAGCAGCTATATTGGCAGACAAAATCCACATGATACAAAAAGTCATTCATTCTAAATTACCCATGAAATTTCAACTCAGTTAAAGTAAACAACTTCACTTGATGACAATTGGAGAAAAACTGCTGCGAGGTCAGACTCCATCCAAGAAAACTCCACCAAGAAAGTCAAAATTTCCATTTGATGAAGTATGAATAGGCCATGGTTAATGCCTTGGGCAACCTACATCAAGCCTGAATGGCTCGAGTCCAGGTTCTCAGTTGTGTCATCCTAAAGCCTCTATCCTGACATCAGTGACACCAATCCATGTTCAGAGCTCAGTGGAGTGGGAATACTGTGCATGTGGTGAAACACACTAACACTAACAGTGACCACACTAACGTGGATAAAGAGATATTCTAGTCCAGTCAGAAAAGAAGGGAGAGTGGTCTGTGGAAGCCTAGAGACTGGGGAGACATTCAGAAATGAACAACCTACCCATGTGTGCAGTGCATCCAACAGAGGTGATCCAAAGTGGTGTCTTAATTATCATAGAGGAACTGCTTTTTGTGTTGAACCATGACACTAGATCAATAAAGGCAATCTTCAACAAGGACTGCAACTATAAAATATATTTATTATGGTCTTGCATGTAGGACTGTGACAAAAACTGCATGACCACAATACTGCGGCGATGTGATGCCTACTGCAGGGTTTATTTTACTTTTATTTTGGGTCTCCAGAAAGATGCTGCATTCCTAAGCTGCATCACAAAGCTTCTGAAAGAGATACGATTGCACCGACCAAAGCCGATGTTATATGGCACAATAGTAACGTAAGGCTTTCCTGCTCAGCTTCCAGACCGTTATTTCAGACTGCTAATCCCCTTCACTTTACCTGCAGTTCCAGCATGAAATGACCATCCACTCGCAGATTTTGTTGCTAGCTAACGTTGGCTAAATGTGTGTCCAGCTGACTGAGAAGATGCACTTAATGGCTACATACATGATACTGATGACCCTCGCCTGCTGCTGAAGAATACAAAAGAAACACTGTTCTTATGCTGGAGTGTAGCTAGTTTCTTTCTAACCCTGAAACCCCACCGGGCACGTCTCTGTCAAATTGTGGCTGTGACACTGTTTTGGGCCATCATCAACTTCAAACTCCACCCGGAGTGTTTCAGAAGCATTTAGCCTGTCAGACTTTGGTCATTTTCCTGGTTTATGTGCAAATCATGTTTCTACATGTGTAAATATGCTGATGTAGTACAAGTGTATTCCCTTTGTCTGTTTTTATGACCAGCAGTTTGAGGGTGTTCTAGTTTGAAAACTGACTGCATTCTCTACGCTGTCTCTGTGCCTGGCTTCTGGCCAGCTCGAGCTGCTCGCAGCATCCATCAAAAACTGAGTGGAGGCCCACTTCTGGGACGCTTTTGAACTGGATGGCGGCAGGGCCAGTGGAGTTTGAAACACTGACTAGAACAGCTGCTATAGGTCTGGCAGCCGCAGCGCAAAAACGCGTGGCTAACCAGACCAGGTGTCTCTGTTTTTCTCGGTAGGTGTGCTAAGTGCTGACACAGTTGACCGCCATCCTGATTAAAACACCTTGAGTACATGTATACATGTGTGGTAAGGTAAGTGGCATTATTCTTTGGTTGCCCCCCTGCCCCCCCAAATTCTGTTAGCTCCTTTTCTCAGATTGAAAAAAATGCAGCAGAGGACAGTCACTATAAGGGGTGTAGCCCCAGCGTTTAGTTACGCTAAATTCTGACAGAACTTGATAATAATAATAATTTCAATAGTTTGGCACAACAACCCAGAATTTCTGAAGCATTCTCCTTTTCTCTTATCTGACCAATGTGAAATTCCTGGTAAAGCTGGAGGCCCACAAGCAGATGAAATGATTCATCAGCATGCATTATATGTAACTACCCACATATTAAGTGTGGAACCCTATCTCTAAATGTGAATTTACTGCTTATTAAAAGACATATCATATATCATCTACCAAATCAAATTTTGTAATTTCCACTTCATTTTTCTAGATATAGCTTTATCGCCATGGGGCAGGTTGTTTAAGAAGGGCCCAGTATCTGCAAAAAGTCCAGTCTGGGTTAGGAATATGTGGGGAGCCAAACCTCAGGACCTCTGGTTTGAAGCTTTAGGACTTTGGGAGTTATGAGATGGTGATTCCAAGCTTAAGGAGTGCACATATTGTGATGTCTCTGTTAGAGACCATGGTGGGAAAAATGCCTCCCTCTCTCCCTCCCACACATGCGCGCGCACACACACACACACACACACACACACACACACAATGATAATTAAATGTTAATTTAGGGTTGGAAATTATATTTGGGAGGAGTGTTGGATCAGAAAACACAATTCAAACTCCAAATTATTCTAAAAAAATAATGACTATAACACAATACTACCAATACATAATAGAATTGGTAGTAGCAGCCTGAATGCCTCCTGTTACTTATGAAAACACACTGATGCAATGCCCAAAAGATCTGAGGTGCAAAAAAAGACTTTTCCTGGAGAGGTAAAAGTGAAACAATTATCTGAAAATCTGTTATGAAAAGTGACACACCATGAAGTCTCCCAACTGTTGGAGCCATATGTTGTGTAGAACAGACTTTCTCAGTCCACATTTTACGTTTTGTTCTTAGCAGTGGGGTGCGTGTATAAATATCCCTGTGCCCACCTTACTTATGGGTTTTTGTTCAGAGTATAGAGGGCTGTGTGCTGTGGTCTTGTCTCTGCTCTGGGGTTCTAAACATTGCTGATGAGTGATGGCACATGGGTCAGGCTGAGGAGCCAAATCTTCAGAGGGATCCTCCGCTTTATCACCCAGGCCAGCCAGCAGCTGAGTACACAGTTGCTGTCCGGGGACGGTTCTGTCTGCAGTGGCAGTGGGCAGACACCAGAAGGGGGGGTCTTAGAGAGAAATGACAGGTAAAGCAGGGGAAGTGTCATTTTTGAGCCGTCATCAATGCCTTTCCTGATCTCTAGCCCTCCCTTTCTTCTTCCTTCCAACCACACTTCTTTCTGATTTGCACCAGTGCTTTATCGTGCCGCCCCTCAACCCCTCCCTCCATTGTTACACCAGCTTTTAATAAACTAAAGGGCAGATTCCTGAATGGAGCAAGTGGTGTGGGCAGACCCACAGACCTGTCCTCCAACAACACACACACACACATATACAGTATATGCACACACACGCACACTGTTTGGCATGCAGAGTGCCAAGCTCTTCCACTGTCTACTGACGCCAGCCCCTGAAGCACACACACACAAACTTACTCTACCTCTCTCTCCCTCTCTCTCTCTCTCACACTCACACACACACACACACACACACACCCTCACACACACACACACAAACACTCACCCTCGCCCCACGTGCCAACCTCCTAAAAGCTAAGCTCCTCACTAAATATATCCCCCCCAGTAAAGATAAGACAAACAGTGTGGATTTGAGAGCGGTGTACAGCCAATGACAGACAGCCATGTGAGCCAGAGCTAAGCTTTTGTTAGCTTTACAATTTAGGCTTTGCAGAAACAGTGGAGAGATAGAAAGGGAAGATAGTGGGGGACATATATGTAAAAATATTCTCTGATTTCTATTTATTTGTGCTGTTGTTCATCATATCATGGTGTGTGGGAGCCAATCAGAGCTACATCCTCCGTGCTCTCCATCCTCATTAAAAAGAAAGAAAAACACTGGAAAATGCAGAGACTGGCAGGTTAGCAACAGTGCATGAAACTAGATCCATTCTCCATTCAGCTCCAAGCCTAGGGCGCTCCCGAAAAGAGCGAGCAAAGTAGTCGTAGGCATGTTTGTTTCATCGTGTTGGACCAGGCTTCTTGGGCAGCAGAGATCTGTCGCATGCTCGTCTGGCAGGGCGGGGGTAAGGATCTTCTTGATGGCCTGCGGTTCGTGCAGAGCATCCATTTGTCAGAAGTACATTCCTGCGGCAGTGAGACATTGTGAACTGCCTATCGGAGCTTCGACTGTCCAAATAAATAGACTCACAATGGGCCCCTGTGTGTGTGTGTGTGTGTGTTTGCATGCATGTGTGAGAATATGAAACATGAGAACACAAAAACCAACCATGCACTGCTCTGCCAGAGCATTGCTGTCTATCTGCACCTGGCTGAATGTGCGATCTTTCAAACACACCTCCTCTTCCTCTTCCTCGCCTTTCTCCTCTCTAAACAGCTCAAAGGTGATTTTTAGTTGGAGGTGACGATGCACGCACTTCCTCTTTCTACACAAACAGTTTCTCATCTGGCGTCAGTAGAAGTGGAGAGTGATGGCTGGAGGGATGTTTGCATCACACAGTCTCGATCTCTTTTTCTCTCTTTCACTCTCTCGTGTGACCCTCTGTCACTCTCCCCTCCACCAGCCGTCTTTCTCTCCCCCTCACACACACATCTCAGTTTCATTCTGTTTCTCCTATTTATTGTTTCTTTGTCTGGCACTGAATGTCCTCCACAGGGTTCACTCTTCTCTTTCTCAGATGCCCCCCACCCCCCCATCCCTCAGTCATTTGTAGTCACTTCATATTTCATTTAAACACCTTCTCCCTCCCTCTCACACACACCTCTCCTTCTCAGTTAGATGGAAGTGGTAGCTTGTCTCCTCCTCCTCCTACCTACCACAGAGTCTATTATATCTGTCATCATCTCCTAGCATAAGCCAGCAGCCTCGGGTTCCAACAGAACAGGGCAAGTCAATCACACACCCAGACATAAACGCACACACCTGTAAAACACATATCCATATGTATCCAAAGTTACACATACCACTATTAACCTCATGCTCCACACGCTCCCTACAAACTCTGCAAGTTCCACTATGCTTCCAGCCTCGCTGTCAGTGCCTGATTAGCGAATCTACCGGCGCCAAGATGTTTCCTCCTATTACACATCATGTCACACTATTTCCTAATCAGAACCATTCGCAGTTTCTGGCCCCATAGTGAGCAGAAAATACCTGCAATAAAAGAGGAATGTGCACCTGAGCTTTGGGATATGCAGAACAGAACACGTGAGCAGAAGTAGAATTAACTCAAAACTCTGCATGAATGTGACCGTGGATCATGCACGTACAGCTCTGCAACAATGCATAAACTGAGTTTAAGATTTGTTAAAAAGTGCCTACAGGTTTGGAAATGATCTTCATTCTATTGGGCTTTAAAATAAGCAGCTGTAGGTGTGTTGATCCTGAGATGAGACACCCAGGTTGGTGGTCTTACCTTCAGCAGCCAGCAGCAGAAAGACAGCAGAGGTATCCAGAGAGAGGCTGAGATCCTGCACGCAACACTGGATTTGTTGTTCAACTATTGTTTCCCAGCCAACTCTTCTCTCCTGCTTTTACCTCTCTCACACACTGATTGTCTGAGCGCTATTCTCTCCTCCCTCTGTCTTACTGTCTCTCTAACCTCCTCTCTCCCTCTCCCTCTCTCTCTCTCTCTGTCTCACTCACACACTCTCTCACTTTTCTTTAACAGGGAAACCACCACTAGTAAGAGAGAGAAACCTGGATGCTCTGCCTGTGAGGACGATCGTCACATGTGGATCGTGACACAGCAATCGTATATCACACCCCCCCCCCCCCTCTCTCTCTCTCTCACACACACACACACACACACCAGCTGACGCACTGACACGCTCCACAGCAGCAAATGGGAATTCCAGCCCTGGACAGCTCTGCTCACCCCATCAAGAGAGCACTGACCAAAAGCTGCAGCCAGTTTTACGAGGTCAGGGTTATAAAACTGTTAGCAGATTTAGTTTATTTAAAAACAACTGGCCCCTGTGGCCTTCCTCTTCACGCGCTTTCTCCTACCATGACATGAAAGGTGGGGGTGTGCAGGTGGGGTGGGTGAGGGGGAGGAAGTGAGGAAAAGGAGAAATAACCCACCTCTGTGATCTCCTCCTGATGGGAACATCTGTGGTGTAAGGACAGTTACTGCAGTGGAGACTGTGATGCTGAGATATTGTCCACCTGTAGGAAAAGTTATGTATAAGTTATATATACATATATATTATCAGGAATGTTAACGATGTCAAGAGAAACAAACCGCTCAAAGCATTTTCAACTTCACTTATCATGATCAAGTTCTGCAAGTGTTTAAAATTAGAAATGGAGAGGTCATTTCTCAAACACTACTCATAACTGAAAAGAAACTATGGATTCATCACAAATATAGAAGGGTGGATACAATGCTCTTTCATTGAATTCTGGATTATTTGTCTTCATCTGTGAACAATTATATGATGGTCCTATATGTGTGGAAATGTTGAAAACAGCAGCAACCTAGCCAAGCACTGAGCAGAGCGGCTCCACACTGTAATGACCTCTTCCATCATTCTCAAATGGCTCAACATGAAGACAGACACCCTGAAGATATAAAAGGGACAAACTGTGATGAATGGGTAGCTAATAATGAAGGAGGCATCACTGTTACCCTGGGACAAGAGCGGCTGTATCTTTCCGAGGCTTTGCACACAACTGCTGCCAAATAATTGCGATATATTACATCAGTTGCTTTGCTTCTCTCTCAGCATCTCTGGAATGTTAGCTGCTGTTTAAACAGTTTCAAATGAGCAGGGTGATATCAAAAACTGGCACCGATGGCAAAGGTATAATCCTCTAAATGAGGTGTACAGAGAATTTAGAGAAAAAGAACACAGAGCCAGACATGTAAGTCACATCATCTAGTAGCGAAGTAGTGAGGATGCATTCTTCCAACATGGTTCACAGAGACAGACGGGGAGCAGGTCAGGGAGGGCTCAATTAAACAAGAAAAAGGGCGGTCAAACAGAGTGGGAATAAAAATGAGCACAATGCCAGATTAGGTGAAAAAATAACATGAGCTGTGTGAGGCTGACAGCATATGTTCAGATACTCATTGTATCACACACACACACACACACACACACACACACACACACACACACTGGTATGCAGAGTCAAAACTCTCTGGGGAAATAAGGGGAGTAAGCTGCACCACACTAAGTGGGGCTTAGTGGGTCGAAAGTTTAAGAAGCACAATTACCTGAAAGACCTCGGCTGACCCCCAAATTTCTCACCTTCTGTTCCCTCACACATGCATGCACACACACACACACACCTCCGAAGAAGCGATTTACAGCCGGCAGCAGGAGAGGGTGAAAACTTATACACCACCAACAGGCTCCTAGAGAGAAAGAGAGTGAGAGACCCACGTAAGCACAGTTTATATTTTGATTACACTTTCAGGCGTTGTAAATGATCACCACTGTGAACAGTGTCAAATGAAATGGTCATAACTCACCTGGACAGAATCTGACCGCCTCTCCTTGGCTTACTCAGCTTGTGTCCACATGAGAGGTGGTGACAGGGAGTGAATGGCTTCAGATAATGTATCATAATATCACATTAAGAAAATGTCCATCCAAGCCAAATGTGAATCCCATATGCGGGAAGGAGGGTGGGGTAAGAGGCAGAGAGGGGGGAAGAAAGCCAGGAGCCAGATATGTCCAGCAAAAGGAGGGGATGCAGCAACATGACATACCGCCGCAAAGGCAGCTTTCTGACAACTTGTAAAAACGTGTTCACTTTCTGCAGCAGTTGTGGGTAAACAGACAGTAATAAAAAGCTACATTGTTCCTGTATGACAGCTGTTGATAGGTTATTTGCTTTTTGAGATGATGAACTTTTTACTCCCTCCACAAGTCCATCTTACTTATGCACTACTGCCTGGTTAGTCGCACCCTGTGGCTGTTCACACTAGCGATTAGGCCACAGGTCAGGTTGCACACTTGTTACATCAGTATATAAGTCAGTGACTGTTGAGAATGTGACGTGGCAGTTGTCCCCATCTTGATCAAGATGTGAGTCATCTCCTCCTGCATCTCTGCTAATCCTGTTAGCAGGGCAGGGTCACATCACAGCTCAATCACACATTCAGCGGCCTATGGGCATGGTGTCCGAGCACTGATGGCCAGTCTTTGTTCCATTGTAAAAGAAGTAAAGAGTTAAAGAGAATATCTTTCTCTGTCAGTCTTTTACCAAAGCTCTCTGTTCTTTCCTTCAGTGCACAAAAGCCTGTTTCAAGCCGGTTCATATTATCTGTGAGAGGCACAAAGCTGTGGGCCGACTGAGGGTGCACAGACGTACTCAGTCTTCATTTGGAAGATTGATTTCCAGACTTATTTTAAGCTCCACGAAAAAAATGGAAAGGGGCTATAATTTTGAGATTTATGTGGACCGGTGAGCAACAGAAAAACAGGCGTATTTGCCTCAAAAACGGGAGCCTGAGAAACGAAAAATAACACAAAATAGTCCCATAGTTGTAATTTACAGTTGGTGTAGAATAACTTTCTTTTTTCTTGACCACGTAAAGCAATGTCACAGCAGCTGCCAAAGATAACTGATGTCTGATGAGTGTACCAGGTCTGCTCTTGGAGGAATAATGTCTAGTACAGGAATAAAACACCAGTATCAAAGAGAGACTGCACTTCTCAGATGGTGCTCAGAGGAAGCAGTGAGTGCAGACTATAGTGCAGCTAATGATCCATTTATTTACACACACATACACAAAGAGCATGATATTGCATGTGGAATGAGAACAACAGAGCCCTGTGTGTGTATGTGTGTGTGTGTGTGTGTGTGTGGGGGGTGGGGGGGGTGGGGGGGTGGGGGGGGGGGGGGGGGGGGGGGGGGTAGAGATAGAGATATGGAATAATGAGAGAGCAGCTAAGTGTTTCCCGATGTGCACCTGGGGCAGTGGCTGACCCTGTAAAGCCTAAGCCCTCACTCCCTCCACCCCCTCCCTCCATGCCAATGCCCATAGGCACAGAGGAATCATTGGAATGAGTGAGAATGTCCAAAAACAACCTGCTAAACTCTCTTCTTCTCTCTGTAGAAGTGCCTTTGGAGAAGACCTCCAGTCTAGCCCAGACAGAGAACCCTTAACAGACAGGCTGCTACATCTTTAATACAGCTCTCCTGGGACACAATGCTAACTGACATCTTTATGATAGGGAGCCAACAGGTAGGCAGACACACATTTTTAAAGATTTTTTTTTGGCCTTTTCAAGCTTTATTTTTTTGGACAGAGACATCTGAAGAGTGACAGGACTGTGTGGAGAGAGAGAGAGATGGGGAATGACATGCAGGAAAGATCCTCAGGTCAGATTTGAACCCTGGACTTCCACAGCAAGGACTGAGCCTTCACACATGAGACGGCTGCTCTACCAACTGAGCTAAACACCACCCCAGCAGACACACATTTTTGCATGCATGTATATTCAAGAATTTGTGTCCAATCTGAGTGAATCATTTCGAAGTTTGTTAAAGCGACGATCTGAAACTCAAACATAAACAAAATGTTGCCCAACCAGAGAAAAAACGCACCGGTTGAACTGGCTTTCACTCCCACACCAACTCATAGCTTTTCATCACAACACTGTACAATGGCTAACCTGTGTAGCTAATAGTGCTGTAGTGTCTGAGGCTTAAATGTTTCTCTGCATTTGAAATGTCTGAACTAGGCCCATTGTATTCATTAACGTTAGTTAAAGGACCTGTGTGTAGGATGTAGTTGCGAATTTCAAAGCCCATCCGGTCGCCATTTGTTCTCATTGTAAATGAGAAATTATGGTGGTCATAAAACATGAGCCATAGGAGTAGCAATGACAGTTGGTTGAGCTACCACTCTGGTCCTCACTGAAATATCTCATAACTATTGGATGGATTGCCATAACTTTTTTGAATGGTTCATGGTTCCCAGAAGATGAATCTGATTGACGTTGGTGCTGTGTGTACCCCACTTGTTTCATCCTCTTCTTTCTAGCTTGAAGAAGAAACTACAATGGCTGCGAAACAGGCTCTCTGTGTTTATTTAGCTACCTTATTTAGAGAAACGCAGATTCAACATCAACTCAACTTCAACTCAAAAAGAACACAGTCCCTCTTTAGATACAAAGGTTTCATTCTAAGGTAACAAAAACATAATCATTATTTGACTGATTTCTGATTTATTTGTCTGATACACAACATGAAAAAATAGCCATGTATAATGTATTTATTATATTCCTATCATATTCTGTAAATCTGACACACCAGACCTTTAGCTTTTCATATAGCACTATCATTAGATTAGAACTTCAATTTGTCCAATACTTTATGACTAAACACCTGCAAAACTAATGACATCATCTCAAGATGTACTTCTCAAATGTTAGCATGCTAACATGTTTATTCATACTGTACATCAGAGCTTTCAGTTTGGAATGGTGACATACATACAATCTAGGTACCCAGAAACAATTCTAAATTAATTCATGAAATTGTGTAATTATGGTGAAGCAACCATATTAAAACATGAGACTTACACAGTGATATCAATTACACAAAGTGAACTGAAGGGCCAACATTTGCTCCTCTGGGGGAACAGTTCTGAGAAAAACATCTGAACGCAGGTGCTCTGTGATTTGTTGTCATGAGAAAAGAAAGGCACACAGCCAGTAAACAGAAATGTTCCCCCTCTTCTCAGATATGTGTTTGGACTTCATAGATTAGCCATGACTGCATCAGACGTGCACATTCATATGCGTGTATGCAAACACATAAACCTGCATGTGCACAAATGCACTCTGATCCTCTTAACTCCAGAGACATTTATGACCTTCCTGTATATCAGTTTTTACAGTGCAGTGCTCCTGAGCAGAACAGCAGTAAAGCAGAACGAGGACAAAACTGGAGAACAAGATTCTTTACAGAGAGCCTCCATATCCTGCTTCTGCTGAGCAGAGACAGGAACAACAGCAAGCTGCCATTCACACAACATCTACAGAACATTGCATGCTGAGAGTGGACATCATCTGGGAGGAGGATTCATGGTAGTTTTATTCCTGTGTTTAGCGAAGATGAAGTTGCCAAGGTCCTCTCATATAACATGTAGACCAGTATCAATGAAATTCAACTAAGGCAATAAAACTACTACAAACGTCTATGAAACCACATCAAAATGCTGCATTATATACATGCCAGTTCAAGGGCTTCCCTGGCCTCTGCCTCTTTGTTTAGAATATTTTATTATGCTATTTTTTCTTCACTGGCAAGAATCAAAGTGGGAGTGTCACAATTACATGGTATGAGCCACTCAGCCACCTGTGTTATCATATATTGAATAAAGAAATCTATCATGATCACGTTGGTACCATTCTTACTGTCATCAATCCCATGAAAATGCCAAAACCAACAATGAAAGGATCCTAGTAACAAGTATTGTCTGTGTATCCTAAGCCTAATGCATCGCGTTCCTCCATTGTTGTCCAGAAACTATTAAAAAACTCACATCGGTGAGTCACCGTTGCACCATCTGGCCATGGTCCTAAGCCACAGATGGGCTGGAGAAAATGGAAAGTATTGAGAGACACTTAACACATTGCTGTTTTAGACTTTGTGACTATGTACTATTTGACTAATCTTACATAGATGACTAATTTTGACTAATCTTTCTTAGATGTTCTGTACATTATACATGACAATCAGATTTCAAAGACTACTGATGAGGATGGACTCATTCAGTTTGCTGTTACTGTGCCACAGAGCTTGACAGGGCAGAAAATGGGAAATGCGGGCACAAAGAAACAGAATGACAGCAGGAGAGGGAGCGGTGGATGTGGAGAGAGGGGGAAACTTGTCCAAGTTCCTCCCTCACTGTCCTCCCTCTCTCACACTATGCTACAGAAGACAAAAAAAGACCAAGTGTGTACTCAGGAAGCTCCCTGCCACCAGCGACCGCACCGACGTCACCCTTTGTGTTTGGCTGGTGGGTGACTGGGGAAGTTAATATTTTAGTATGTGTGAAAGCAGACAGAGAGGACCTGATAATGCCGGGGGTGATGTAATGCACTGTTTCTGTGCTCAGTGTGAAGGGGGGTAAGCAGGAGGGGTGAGTGCATGTGTGTGTTGGTTACATAGAAAGGACTTGGTGGTTGATTACCTAATGTTTGACTTATCCCCTTACTAGAATTTGCAATGCAGGCTCTGATTACAGTGGCGCCTCAATGTGAACAAGCTGAGCCTTTTTAGCCAAACACATAATGATGGTGCAGATCTTCTTAATCTCCCAATATTTTCCCTGTGTATGCTACTATATGTTTGAATTTAATGTAGGCAAATATATCCACAACTATTAGCAACAACAAACCACTGATATGTTAATAAGTCTCAAACCTAACCAGGCTGATAGAAAATGACTCCAGGCTGATGAAAATGATGTTGCCTGGATACACTCTCTGACTTTTGGACTCATTACAGCCAATCTTTATCTGTACTTGCTACAGCTGTGGGTACCTCGTGAGGCAGCTGAATTTGGGAGATCATTATATCACACACTTTAAACTATTCACTTGTGTCTGAACCACGGTGGTTCAGAACAATCAGCATCCTATGAGGAACTACTGAGTTACGGCAGTTGTGATGCTGAGTGTGTGTGACGACCTGTGTGAGAAGTGGCTGTTTGGTTGAAAGCAAAAATACAGGCTGCTAAAGAGGTTAGGGTAGACACTGCCAGCGCAGGGTACAATGCTCTCTCCTTTTCTCTTCAGCCTGGTTACATCAGACTTTAAACACAACACCGTCCACTGTCACGTCCAGAAGCATTCAGAAAATTAGCAAAACTGACATCCATCATGAACGACTCCTCTCACCTCCTGCATCAGACTGTGGAGGCCTTAAACAGCTCCTTCAGCTACAGACTGCTACTCCCATCATGTAAGAAGGAGAGCCACCACACGTCCTTCCATTCCAACAGCAGGTAGACTCTTTAACACCTTCATGACCTCAGGACTTTATTCAGACTACTTTTTAAAATATATATTTCTTACTTATCAGTCATTTCTTATCTTATCTAAATGAGATGATGGTGGACTTTGGGGAAAGGCTGTGGAGGAACTCCCCCTTATCATGGGGGGAGTGTGGAGGAACAGTAGAAGGACCCAAATGCAGGCAGGTGTGGGTAAACAAAAACAAAAAAGAAAAATTAATTTCAATAACCAAAAAGCAGTTGGGAAAAAAACAGGCAAAACACAAACAAAAGACTCAAAGAACCAAGAAATCCAGAAGCATAAGAAACAGAAACAGGGCCAGATACTCACAGTTACCACATACACATGAACACAAGAAACCAAGAAACAACATAAAACTATGAACGGACAGAAAACATGAAACCAAGAAACCATGAACAGACAGAAACCACGAATGGACAGAAACCATGAACGGACAGAAACCGTGACCCCATGAACGGACAGAAACCACGAATGGACAGACCATGAATGAACAGACCATGAATGGACAGAAACCATGAATGGAGAAAAACCATGAAAGGACAGAAACCATGAATGGATAGAAACCATGAAAGGACAGAAACCACGATTGGACAGACCATGAATGGACAGAAACCATGAAAGGACAGAAACCATGAACGGAGAAAAAACATGAAAGGACAGACCATGAAAGGACAGAAACCATGAATGGACAGAAACCATGAACGGACAGAAACCATGAATGGATAGAAACCATGAATGGATAGAAACCATGAATGGACAGACCATGAAAGGACAGAAAACATGAATGGATAGAAACCATGAACGGACAGAAACCATGAATGGATAGATACCATGAATGGACAGAAACCATAAATGGACAGAAAACATGAATGGACAGACCATGAATGGATAGAAACCATGAATGGACAGAAACCATGAATGAACAGACCATGAATGGACAGAAAACATGAATAGACAGACCATGAAAGGACAGAAACCATGAATGGACAGAGATCATAAATAGACAGAAATCATCCATGGACAGACCATGAAAGGACAGAAAACATGAATGGACAGACCATGAATGGACAGAAACCATGAACGGAGAGAAACCATGAAAGGACAGAAACCATGAATGAACAGACCATGAATGGACAGAAAACATGAATAGACAGACCATTAAAGGACAGAAACCATGAATGGACAGAGATCATGAATGGACAGGAATCATCCATGGACAGACCATGAAAGGACAGAAAACATGAATGGACAGACCATGAATGGACAGAAACCATGAATGGATAGAAACCATGAATGGACAGAAACCATGAATGGACAGAAACTATGAATGGACAGAAACCATGAATGGATAGAAACCATGAATGGATAGAAACCATGAATGGACAGACCATGAAAGGACAGAAACCATGAATGGACAGAGATCATGAATGGACAGGAATCATCCATGGACAGACCATGAAAGGACAGAAAACATGAATGGACAGACCATGAACGGACAGAAACCATGAATGGATAGAAACCATGAACGGACAGAAACCATGAATGGATAGAAACCATGAACGGACAGAAACCATGAATGGATAGATACCATGAATGGACAGAAACCATAAATGGACAGAAACCATGAATGGATAGAAACCATGAATGGACAGAAACCATGAACGAACAGACCATGAATGGACAGAAAACATGAATAGACAGACCATGAAAGGACAGAAACCATGAATGGACAGAGATCATGAATAGACAGCAATCATCCATGGACAGACCATGAAAGGACAGAAAACATGAATGGACAGACCATGAATGGACAGAAACCATGAACGGAGAGAAACCATGAAAGGACAGAAACCATGAATGAACAGACCATGAATGGACAGAAAACATGAATAGACAGACCATGAAAGGACAGAAACCATGAATGGACAGAGATCATGAATGGACAGGAATCATCCATGGACAGACCATGAAAGGACAGAAAACATGAATGGACAGACCATGAACGGACAGAAACCATGAATGGACAGAGATCATGAATGGACAGAAACCATGAATGGACAGAAACTATGAATGGACAGAAACCATGAATGGATAGAAACCATGAATGGACAGAAACCATGAATGGACAGACCATGAATGGACAGAAACCATGAAAGGACAGAAACCATGAATGGACAGAAACCATGAATGGACAGAAACCATGGATGGACAGAGATCATGAATGGACAGACCATGAATGGACAGAAACCATGAAAGGACAGAAACCATGAATAGACAGACCATGAACAGACAGAAACCATGAAACCATCAACGGACTGAAACCATGAAACCATGAACAAGACAAGGAAACAAAGGAAACACAGGAACTATATAGACAGGACTAATCAGACACAAGTGAAACAAATCAGGGGCAGGCGCAAAATCAAAAAGGGTGGGAAACAAGACAGGAAGTAGAAGATAATACAGACAGTGGAACTACAAAATAAATCAGGAAACACAGAAAGAAACTCAAAACTATGACAGACCTAGATGCTGCATACTGACTCTGCGGTCAGAAAGGCAAAGCAGAAGGCTCAGATTTTTGACAGGATTACTGGTACTCAAATACTGAGGAATTCTCCTCTCTACTCCTGCATCATCAAAACAGTCCTGATAGGGAACATCACTGTCTAGGACAGCACAAAACAGCACAAAACAAGACCACAAGACCCCGCAGAGAGTGGTTTGTTCAGCTGAAGGTAAAACAGGTGGTGCTCTACCTGTTTAATACACAACAATAACATATGTTTAATACACATATGTTTATTCCCCCTTCCACTTTGTGTCTATGCTGAGGTGGTGGTTGCTGGGTCACCGCTGTTTGACTGAAGGCTGAATACATCACCCAGGAAGGAAGAGTAGTTGATGTTTTTCACTGTAGCCCCACGAGCATCAAACCTCGCATCCATTTCAAACTGGAGACGACAGGAATACACAAGTTACTATGCAACTCTGACAGCAATGAAATACTTACTATGTACTACACTGTCACTGAATATTTTTTTATACTTGCTAATATTTTCACTTTGTTAGTTTGTCTTTGAAAAGTAGCTTCAGTTTTTAGTGTGTGTTAAAAGTTATCTAACACTGCCTTGTTTAAAGTTTTCAAAAAGAAAGTGTCCTTTACCTCCATTAGACTGATTAAATCTTTTACACAGAAAATAAATTGAATTAGTACCAAGAGTGTTAAATATAATGAAGAGAAAGAAAGGAGAAAAGCTGGCAGCTCCTGGACTGCAGCAAAGACAAGAGATCGATCTGGAGTTGATGTCACTATGTCACAATACTGGTGACACCTTCAAAGGTACACAAGGTTGAGTGGCCAGTTTTTGTCTAAAGTCGAGCAGAGACTGTGCGACTAGTTTGGGCTTAGAACCTGGTGAGGCCGAGGGCAGCTGGAAACCATGAAAGAGCAAAACAGAATTGAGTGAGCGCTTTGACGCATACACACATCCACACTGACCCACCCCCCACACATATACGTAGATTCAGCCCAGTTTTATTCTGTCTGTGCAAGCCTCAGTTATCATACCATGGTGTGTGTGTATCTCCTGCTCACCTGTTAGTTCTTGGTGGCATTGACAGCATTATATAATAAATATACAAATGCAAGCGAGAAGGAGGATCTGCTTCCTGTCTGACCACTGTGTGTGTGTGTCTCTTTCTCTTTCAAGTCATTTTCCATGCACAATAAATGAACCTCTTGTCAATTTGACCATTCCCTCTCACTCAATTCTGCTTTTGGCTATCTTACCGACCGAGTCATCATTGCTTTCTACATTTTTCTGTGTTGTTGTTTTTGCTGTTACACATTGCTGTCCGCTCTCTCTCTCTTACCTTGAAGGTGTCTTCAGGCACTACTGAGGGAGCAGGGTGCTCTATCCAGTTAATGCCTGCCAGGAAAGCATGGTAGTCAATGTTGTCCCCATCTGCAAATCTACAGCAGACATGCATCCAGATTAGAAACAGGTACATGATATGCTGTAGCCTCCAAATAACATTAAGCTATTTTGCTCTGCTTGGTAACATTCATGAGCATTCATTCACACACTACATGGTAACATTCTAAATGCAGGTTGAAAGATTTTTCAACCATGCCAAAACATTTTCTGTCCAAACATCTGGGCTATACTTTACAATGAATGAAATGAATCATTCAAAACCTCTCTGAAAATGCAGCGGGACCTTGGAACTGTTCTAGCCTAAACTGTGCTGTGGGCTCTTACTTGCTGAGCAGACCTCCCAGCAGGTTGTCAGGCAGAGGAAGCTGAAAGGCCTTACAGACAGTCCTTGTCTCTTTGGTGGAAAGACGACCAGTTCTGGAGGGACATAGCAAAGCAGAGATGCAGGTAACCAATGTAAGAAGAAAAAAAACAAGAGGTTATGCATAACTGTAAATGAAGCGCATGCATGTGTGTTTCTACAATGATTAGGTTTTATAAAAGACATCAGCTGTACATACAGCTTTATAAATCATTTTTCTGTCTTTTTTTGGACATGTGGTTACAACCATTTGTTCTGTGCCCACTTTGCACCGATAATGACTAGAATTCATGCAAATTTTACCATTCAACCTCTTTTGGACAAATTCGTGAAAACAAGCTAAAAATGTAGAAAAGGGCTTCTTAAAGCAACTTTTCTCAACAGATTTTAAATAATTTTGTTGCTACAATGACTCGTAATCAGGTGAATGGTGTCTTCCTACGTCTGGTCTCACACTTTGTAACTTCATGCTTTGGTTATGTAATCTACTTCACCTACACAACTATTTGACTGATTCTGGATCATATTTTATGGAGAATATGTTTTCTAGTTTTCCCTCTTTTGTCCTTCGGTTGCTCCACCTCAACTCTCTGTGATTTACAGAGTTTCCTGATGGACAGTGAAGTAAACTGCTGACAACTGAAGCTGCTGTTAGCTAATGTTAGTTTGGTTTGTTAACTGGGCTGCCAGGACTGTGAACTCAGAGGACTTAGTGTTTGTACCACCGGCAAGAGGAGTTTTTCAGGCTGGGGCACAGGGGAATACTGATGGCTATGCCAGAACCGGAGCTGGGCAAGTGGTCAATGTAATGTGATGACAGAGGTGAAAAGACCAAAGAGGACAAGAAGCTGCTGGACAAGAGTAAATGTGGGACTGACTTTTAGTGTTTGGTGAGAGCTTGGTGAAATAAAAGGCTGAAAGACAGACGCCGAGCTGGGCTGACTGCTGTTGGACTAGTCAGTAATATTAGCTGCTGCTGTGTCTGCTATTGGTGACCTGGCTGATGATTGGCTGTTAGCAAAGTTGCAGACTCACTAGTTTTTGATCAGGAGTAATGTAATCAGAACAAATACTCGAGTACAGCTTTACCACAGTGGGATTACACTCTGGGGGTGCTAAATAGAAAAAATACCAATTTCCATGCAATTGTCTCAAATTGAATTTGCATAAAAAGAATGTGTGTTTGTGAAACAGAGGATGCTTCTCCTCTGAGACCACAGTTGTTTTCCACAGTGATGCTGTGTGGTGCAGAGGTCCATTCTTGTCATGCCATCTTCATTACAGGGATGTTGATGAACAGTCTGACACTAACTGAGAGTGTCAACACAGCCACATAAACAGACCAGTCAGCTTAACCTCGTGGCACTGTTGACCTCCATGTCAGGTAACCTGGCCTGTGTTAAAGGTCTACTACATCTGGATTGGCACTTCTATACTGCATACATGGAATAGGCATGTGATCCTATGCACAAAGACAGACAGAATCAGACCAAATATTTGTGTGTGTCCTCTGGACTGCAGAGCTACATGCCATGCGGATCTTTCGGTGCATCTGGTTCTAATGCTCCACTCTCACACTGCTGGAACTAATTGTTGCTCTGAGATATGGGGCCACTAGCTGCACGATTGATGTCTTGTTGTGAAGCTATCTGTCTGTGTGTGTGTTTCTGCTCTAACAGTGTTAACATCTGTGTGTTTGTGAGTGTGTGTGCTCCTACTTGTGTCGATCCTGGTGTGTGAAGGCTCTGGCCATGTTGGGGAGTTCTTCAAAGTTCTTCTTCTTAAGGAAGTCCTGGGCCACAGCCAGCATCAGACCCAAATCCACCTGAGGCTGCTCACGCTCTGAGAAACGTTGGCATAGAACCAGCACCTCATGTACTGATAGTCCGCAGTCCAGACCCATTAGCAGGCCCCTGTGGTGCACGCACACACACACACACACACACACACACACACACACACACACACACACACACACACACACACACACAAAGAAACACTCAAAAACTGACGTACATTCGCCATATTCGCCTAATTTTCAAAGCAACCATGTATAGCATTGCTTCCTTTAATACTCTTCTAATAACATCATTTGACCAGTTGGACTGTATGATATGCTTTGTCACTATGTAAGCTTCCTACCACCTGATTGATTTCTTCTTCCTGGTTATACACATGTTTAATTGCTAATTATCATTACAATGTTTGCAGGAATTACACTTGAATTACTATGATCAGATTTTACACAAGTACCAGATGGGCTAACAACTGATCATCCCCTCCAGTACATACTATTGCAGGAGACAACACTAGACAATTTATTTAGTTTATTTTGCAATGTTACTGTACCTGAGTGATTCATACGGGATGAAACCAGTATTGCTCGGGTCACTGAGAGCCAGGAACTTCCTGATTTCACTTTGTTTCTCCTCTGGAGTAGAACGTAGTTTACTGAGGATGTTGCCCACATTGGCTTTGGGGAACTTTGGACAATTACACACAGAAATGCAATCTGCATTAAGTAACACTAAGGGTAAAATGGATGCTTCATAGTAATACACAGCTAATAGCTGAGAGAGGCGCTGTGAAACCATGCTAGCTCTAGCAATGTGCTCCAGGAAACAAATATTTCTTCTAAAGTTCCCTCCCTACCTCCTCAGCATGTTGCTCCATGTAGTTAAACGTGTATTCATCAGCATCCAGAAGTTGGAAGTGCTTATTGTTGAGGCACAGGATAGCTCCCACGTATAGATCCTGAGCTGTAAAGTACTCAGACAGCTCGCTCTTAAACAGCTCCTGGCCTGGCTTCTTTATACGACCACGCTGCAGAAACTTACCACCAAGCACACCTGATGCATGATATGTGAGAGAGGGAAGGATGAAAGGGTGGGTCATTTTTTAATCACATTTAATATAAAGGACATTTAAATTCAGACTCATATTATTTTGTTTCACATCATTTACATCCATGTGTCCAAATACCTAACATTTTTACCTGAATTCCTCTGTGGACGTTCAAACACACTGATGGAGTCATTGCAGAGATAGAAGGATATGATGAATACCCTGTCTCTGTCAACTGCATCGGTGGTCACCATTTTGGCACGGAAATTCAGCACATTACTGTCTAGGCCACATCTAGGACATAAAGACACACTAGAGTTGAGGGTCACCACTAACACACAAACATTTTGGTGTGTAATTTGATTGTGACTGCATGCCCAACCTGTCTTTCTCCATGAATTTTTGGAAATCTGCCTTTGGAGGCTTGGGCAGCAGGCCCTTGCAGGAGCTTAGCGAGTCCTCCTCTGAGCCAAAGCCATTGTAGGGGGGCACAGGCCTCAGGGTTTTGGGAGCTGTGGGAGCTTTGTACTGCACTGGGGTGAAGTCCTCTGAGAGGAAGGAGAGAAGGAGAGGAGAAAGAAAAGACAAAACACTTTAAAGAAGAAAGGAACCTAAGAGGAGGGCTGAAATGATCCATGTAGGATCCCAGTAGCTTGATTCTGACTGTAAGCCTGAGCTGACCTCTGACTCACTCAGACAGAACCCTCCATCAGAGTGGCCTTTAACCAAGGGCTCCACCTGGTTTTCTACTGTGACTAATGAAGTGAGCCCCAAAACCTGCCCAGGGTGGTAGACACATGAAGGACCAGTTTGGGTTTCTCCTGCTGGGGAGCGGTGTACCTCCTGCAGTCCCCCACTACCTTTAACCACGGAGACATGGAGAAACAGCTGTTCTGGAGGGCCAAGGTATCTAATGTCAGGAGGACAAGCGCTGAACTAATTTGTTCTTATATCGACTTACCAAGGAGTGACTGAGAGAATCAGAACAGTACAGAACTGAGAACTGAGTAACCCCAGTCCAGTTTGAAAAACAGTCTTCAGTTGGACTAACTGTAGAGCTAAAAACAATGCACCGTTAGTCTTAGTGATTGGTTTTGTAGGAAGGTAACCACTCTTGCTGGTGCTTGCTCTTGCTGCCTCTTAGTGTTCAGATGAACGTACTGCAGGTATGAGCAACTGATGACTAAAAATCTATTCACATGTGTGACTAGATTTAATTTCATTCTGCCTTTGGAAATAAAGGAAAATCCAATGTCAACATATATTACAGTATTAATCACTTCATTTTGTTCCACATGTTTTTGCACAGATAAAACATTTGATGTCACAGTACAGAATTTAGTCAAAATGTTTGTACCCATACTGAAATAAAAAAAAGAAAAGGAAAATACATGAGGATGGGTTACCTATGCCATATTTGGAGCGGTAGTAGTCTTTGGTGAAGTCATCACAGTCAGTGATGATCACTCTTCTGCCCCACACATTCACCTCCCCACCCACAGTCAGATCACAGTCCTTGTAAAACTCCTCATGGACAGCTCCTGTCTGTAAGACAGACACAGAAGAAAGAGGGAAGAATGAGATGAGTGAGAGAAACAGTTGTGGAATCATTTAATTGATCTAATTGTAGATGATGTATGTTAAGATTGCATTAATGTTAATGACCCTGTAGATTAGCTGTTAGGATCAGAGCTACAACAACACAGCCAGGAAAACATACCATTTTTAAGATTAATTTCAATCATATCTCACAACTTTCTGATGTAATATATTGTGCAGCATGCAAAAGAAAAAGTCTGTCTGACAGCAAGGTAAAGAAAAAATATTCTTAATACTGTGTAGCTCACACTAAAAGACCTTTCACCTTAAAACACTAAAACACTTTTTTCTGCTCACGCTTTCCACGCTTTCTGTCTGCTTTACTAAACTGCAGGCATACTGACCGCCATCTACAGTCAAGAATACACTGATACATTCATACAACCCGTCTTCAGAATAGCATAACTATGCTATTATGATTGAGATTAACTAAACTAGAATTGGAACTAAATTCTACCTTAATCGCTGCATACTTTTGGCCACACAGAATAGCTTAGTTGTAGGCTTACTGCCAAGAGTGCAACTCCTGGGTTACATGATAGACTCTCTCACTGCCAAGTCACTTTATGACCCCTCAATGAACATTTCACTTTTCATCTCTATTTTTCTTGTTGTCACGTTCAACATGTTTGTAGTCTGAGTGTGGCTCAGACAGGACATACCTTGAGGCTGTCCAGTATGAAGCGTTTTCCCTGACTCTGGGAGGCAAACACATTGAGCACTGTGCGGTCTGTGATCTCTCCAGGCTGCTTCATTTGGGCTGGACGCTACAGACAAATAACAAAACAACTGAAGGACAGAAACTGTTATACAAAACACATTAAACAAGATCCTCACAGAGCTGAATGGGTTTGGACAGAGTGAAGAGAAAGAGTAAAGATGTGATCTATCCTTGAGGACATGGTGGTTTCCCATTGGATGGTGGATTCTGGTCAACCTTTGGGGTGACATTTAATAAAAGGCATCAGAAGAAACAAAATTACTGGACTGAAAACACACACAAACACACACACATGCACAATAGAGGCCTGGCTCTCTTTCAAGATGAATTAGGCTTCAATCAGTAACTGGAGGAGAAAGCCAGAATGCTTGGGGGAAACTGGATGCTACAGCAGTCCTGTCAGAATGAATTAGGTCTTATTGAGGGGAAGGAAGGTGGGAGAAACATGAAAAGAAGTCAACAACCCAGAAAGAGAGGCACTGCAAGCCTCTGGGTTTGGAATAACTAGCTATAAACAAGGAAGTGCTCATAGACAAGGACAATGAAGAGACTGAGACAAACTGTGGAAAACGTTCTGCTACATTCATATACTAAATGTTCCCTATCACCTGTAAGAATTTGTCGAGACTCTGGTTATCATTGTATCATGATACTTCACCTTAGGTAGTTTGCTGCGGTTTAAAAACTTGGCCACGGTATCTCTCCCAGAGTTTGGTGAGATGACCTCCCGGATCTCTATGGTGTCATCAGCCAGGAAGTAGTGCAGTATGAGCTCCCGGGAATCCCCAAAAACGCTCCCCGTGTCATTCCAGAGGCAGTAGAAGCGCAGGACTTTGCAGTCATGGTCCAGAAACTGCTTAAGTGTGTCATGCCTCTCATATGGCCTAAGTGGCTTCATACTTTTCTCAGTCTGGATGAGGGACCATGTGAATAAATGAATGAATGAATTATTTTATATTTTATAGACTAAATTATCACTTCATTCAAAACATAATTCATAAAAAAAACGTGAAATACATATAATGTATACCTCTTCCCGGAGGTTGCTGTAGGGGTCATCAGGTACAGTGGTGCTGTCATTTAGGTGCACACCCAGCTTTGTGAGAAAATTCCTTGTAAAAGAGTCACAGTTGGTCAGAGTGAATGTGCGTGAGTACAGCACCATCTGTTGGTTGATATTGAAATGGAAGATGTTGTAGAACTGGTCCTCATCCGGGGGAGGCAGTGGGATACGCTGGCGACGAATAAGTGTTCCTGCCACAAAGAACAGTAAACACAGCAATGTTAAGCTGCAAGCATTAAATTGCTCATCATATCTCAGTAAAGTTAAGCGTTGACTTTTATTTAACCAGTTGGAAACATAAGTGCAGAAAACTTTTTTCACTCAAGACATAGTCTCAAGACATTTGCTGTGATGCTACAGACACCTTGAGGGATGCGACTGTTCTTGTATTCTGGTTCCACCACCTGTATGGTATCATCTTCCAGGTAGAAGAAGATTTTACACTTCCTGATTCTGTATGTCTCATCCCGTGACTGAAGCACAGCCTCCTGAAAGTATGCTTCAAAACATAAGGCCTAGAGGGGCAAAAAAGGCATTTCATCAAATGATGATCATTGACTTTCACAGACATGAAAATGTTCATGCTAGTGCAGCATTGATAAAATTCTTTGAACTAAGTGGGCCAATAGTACAATCCACTGGAGTTACTTTACTATAGCAACTGACATATTAACATATTAAATAGAAGTCATATATAACCAGTAACAACCTTAACAACTACTGTTATATGTGTGTATAGCTGGTAAAAACAATCAATGTCATGATCAATTTCAAACTGTTCACCTGTTTGTCAAAGGCTACCCATGATGGTAAATGACTGCCCTGTCCTTTAGGGTAAACAGAATATTTTGGTTTAATCTTCTGGCCAGCTAACAGCTCTCCTCCGATGCCTGGCTTCGCAGATCCCACCAACATATGAACTCCATTGGAATAGTCAAAATGTTGGGATTTGTGAAATCTCTCCTTCCCCAGCTACAGGACAGAAGAGAGAGAGTGTCAGCCTGGGTAGAATCATAACTTTCTTTTAGGAAACACACACACACACACACACACACACACACACACACACACACACACACATATATATATATATATATGTTGTATCTATTGTCTGCTCTCATAAATAAAGACTTCTTGTTAGAATTCAAAATAAACGCACATCTAGCTCAGCTAGCTAGAGGACCTGCTACTTTAATATTAGCTTACTAACTGCTAGCTGTCTTCTATTTAGTGCTGACTCGAGCAAGTGTCAAATGTACCACACGTACCTGTTTATTAGGAGAATTCCCGGGTAGAAACGGTAAAGACATGACTGTAATAACCAACACGGGTCGGTTTCTTTCTTCAGACAACTGAGCAGCAGTAAAGTTCCAACGGTCTGTTGTTGGTTACCACGGAAACCATGTTTAGGGACGTCTCCTGACAACGTTCCTGTCAAGGATTTTCAAATCACTTGTATTAAGTCAGCGTCAAATCAGAACACAAGTTGTCAAATATTCTAATAATATATTATTTAACACCAAGCCGTTACTTATTTATCTGTTTTATCTTTTTATTTTTTCCATTTGTTGTTTTATTACCTTGCTCCATTTAACTGTCATCGTGTTGTGTCTCATTATTTGTCTATATGACTGTTTAAAAGATGATACTGGTGTAGGCATGTACGCACTTTTAAATTTCCACTCAAAAATACAAAGAAAAAAACACGAGATACTTTCAATGTAAAATTTGTCATGAAACTACCTGTACTATACACAACACTTATGACAAAGGCTGCCAGCCATACTAATTAATGTTCCTTCCATTTATCCTTTCCAACAAACAAACATGCTCCAGAGCAGCGCCCTGAATGGAATGGGGCTTTAATTTGTATCACTGGTAACACCTCGTTTGCCTACTATTTAATGTCAAACTGTCTGCAGTGCAAAAGGTCTATTCTTGTCTTCGTCACATTCTAACCATACCTGAAAACTAATTTACTTTTAAGCACAGACAGAAATCTGTGGTTAATTATAAGTGAAACCATCCTCACATAATAAATGCATAACACTCAATGACTGTAAAGGAGTCCAGCTAAGAACTGATACTTACCATTGTACATGAAATAATGAGAAACTATTCAGATCATTTGGGTATTTTTATTTGTTCATCAAACTTACATCATAAACAAACCTCAACCATCAGTGCCAAAAGCATCAATTTACTGCTAAACAAAATACATAAAAAAAGAGATGAGGCTGACAGGATCCATCAAACATGTAGCACCTCTACAAAAGGCATAACAATCAAATATCTCTCTGTTTATGGTATCTGGAAATGAAAAATACAACACTGGCACTGTCAGAGTCCTATGGGCTTCACCTGCCATGTGAAGGTTCATTTAAATCTACTTGCACTTGACTTGGCTTCATTGTGTGCAACATGGCAACAATAACAGTGCATATTCTTCCATTGTGGTACAATGCCAGTTTGGTGGAAATAAATAAATACAAAAATTTAAATATTCTGAAGCGCTTTTCGATTAATTTTGCATGATATGTATAATTATTATTTGGCTTGGAAAGTGGAGTACTTTAAGAGGGTCATTCTGGTCCCACATCAGATGGGCCGTGCTTGTCACATGGTGGTACACAGTATTTAAGAAGCAAAAAGGACGGGCAGCTTGTGTAGAAACACACAGCTACAAACTAATCTGAAATTGGTTGCTTCCAGCCATTAAACACTTAAAAACCAGCAATAATTTGTCATTTTTCCCTACAGTTTTCATGTCATCAAAGAAACACACACTCATCACATCTGGCAGATCCTAAGACGCCAGGCCGAGCAGGAATCCTCCAATGAAACCACTTGTAACAACAATGTTTTTCTTCACAAACTCTGTGGACTGAAAAAGACAGAAGATACATTTCAGTCAGATATAAGACATTAACAAAAGCAAGGCCTGTCTAGCTACCCCAAGAAAACAGTGCAATATAATAATAATAATAATAATAATAATAATAATAATAATAATAATAAAACGGTTGGGGAAAAAAAACATGTTTGACTAGCTTAGTGCAAATCATTCTGTAACTCATCAAAGAGAGGGGAATGCTGTTGAGGTCAAAGTTCTCATAGCCCTTGCCTTGTGTGGCAATCAAAACAACACACACAAAAAATCTTACCTTCTCAACAAATGTGTTCAGCTCTGGGCCTGCCTGATTGGTACCCTTCTTTAACTGTTTCTTAGCTTTGTTGACATCTTTCTCTACTCTTTTCCAGTCCACTTGGATATAGCCAGAATTGTTAGCTATCTGAAGAAAAAGACAGGCAAATGAAAAAAAAAAATCCAACAGATTAGGACAGGTTATGTTCAGAAAAATGATAGACTTAAAGCAACACTGCCTAGCTTTTCTGTCATAAAATAAATGGTACACTGACTTGTAATTATCTGAATGGTCTCTACCCACTCTGTGCCCTGTACGGCTGTTTCTGCACTCTGCACTACTACAACTTGCTCTGGGTCCTATCGATGCAAGAAGTGCGTAACGCTTTACAGCACTAAGTCACACACCGCCAACTATTTGACTGATTCTGGTGAAACTGGATCATATTTTATGGAGAAAATGTTTTCTGGTTTTCCCTCTGATGTCCTCCGGCTGCTCCGCCTCAACTCTCTGTGATTTACACACTGACACAGTAAACTGATGTAAAATATAGCTGCTGTTAGCTCAGATTGTTAGCAGGGCTGCCTGGACTATGAACTCAGCATACTGCGAGAGAGGTTTTGAACAGCCAAGAAGAGTCAGGCAGGAGACACAGGGCAATACAAATGTTTCCCAGAACCGGTGTTGTGCCAGAACTTCTATGCAATGTTGCTTCAAGCCATATATGTTCATGACTCGTGATGCAAGAATACCTGCAACAGCAGAAGACCTCCCCCTACAGATGTAGCAGCAACCTTTCCAACCTTCTGGAAGAGATATCCCACACACCTAAAATGTATCAAGACAGAGCATATAGGTTCATCTTAAATACATGGCTTTAGCTGTAGAGTTGTTCCAATTACAATGCCATGGGTTATATATAACCCCACAGCACAATATGGACAATTATAAAGAGACACAGGGCAAGATGAGAGAAAAAGAGGTCAGAACATAAAGACAGATGACAGAGCTACTGATTTAACACTGGGCTAACGTAGAACATAGAAGAGGAAATATGACGAGGAGCACCTGAAGGCAGCAGAATATTTACCATCCACTCACTCCTCCTATGGCTATCTGCGTGGCCACGGAGTATTTCTCTGCTACGGGGCCCGAGTTTGTCCCGAAAAGACGATTCCACCATCGCTGACGTTTGGCATATTCTGTCAGGTCTACGACTTTGTCGTAAATCTCCCCTTCCATATCTTTACGTACATGGACAAACACGAAAACAGTCAGCATACAGAAGCAAGTGAGGGCTAAAAACAGAGCACTACAATAATAAGTTAATGTGTACAGTACTATTATTGTTACAAACTAAAGAGAACATTGTAACCGCTATATTGGCCACACGTGGTGATACACCTTATCAGTTCAGACGTTTACGTTAACCTAGATAGCGTTAACGTTGTTAAGTTAAAGGTTACACTGAGCTGAGTGAAGTTCACAGGCCGGACCATAAGTTAGCATGAGCAGACAGCTGATAAGTTAGCTCTTAATGCTACGTCTGTAGCCGTTGCAGTTTAAAATGAGGAAAGGCAGTTTGAGTGACTCCCACGTGCGAGGTAAAAGTTTCAGAGCATGTCTTGTGTGCAGTTCAAGCTCAGAATGTCCGGTGTCCCGGTTCAGTCCGAGGTTCAGTGAGTTTACAGGCCTGCTGAACTTACCCTTGTCGCGGTTCGCCATTTTGGAGTGCACTGCTCTGTCCTCAGCTGCCTGCGCGTCCGACGTCATTTGCATAATTTTGACGGTCAAAACACACCGGGACTGGAGCAAGTCTGCCTGTACGCTGTAATAATAATAATAATAATAATAATAATAATAAATTTTGTGAGGCATGTTCAGAACAATTCAACAGTGATATAAATAAATATAAATATATATAAATAAATAAACAATAAACAACGTGTATAAAGAACAAATGTATATAAAAGGTGGTGGGGGGGGGTAATAGGGACAGTGGGCAGAGTATGACAGCCTGTGTTGCGTGAAGACATAAATTCATACATGAATACTAATCAACTAAAGAATAACTTTGCAACAGTAGCAAAAATTGCTACTCTGGTGGTAAATGCTTTATGTAAGCATTGTAATGTTATGTAATTCATTAATTAATTAAATGTGTTAAGTCAGGTTCTGTCGGTGGGGTATCTCATGCCTATTTGTGCTCAAGCACATTTACTGTTCTAATATATATCAAAAAGTACTGTATGTGTGTGTGCCCCATAGACGAACAAGGCAGTTATTTTGACCAGTAGGCTGCTTTAAAATACATTTACGTAATCATAATATAGCGAGAGTAACCAATCGCAGCCCTTAAGGCGGGTTAATGGACGCTCATTTGATGTGTGCGTGAGCGTGTACGTCCGCGTGCTCGCAGCACATCGACTGGAGATAGTCACGTGACTGCACACGCCGGTCACTGATTGGTCAGGCAGAGCAGAGGGCGTGCCGTCGGTGGCGGCGTGCGTTTGCCTATGTGACACAATTACAACAACTTTGAGCCGATGGTTGGGGAAGTTTGCGATATTATCAAGTAACACTCACTCTTAAAAGCCAACATTACATCAACTCCATGCATAAATTGGCACTGGAATATACGCTGTGTTTCGATGTACAATGAGGAGAATTCAGGGTAACTTGAAGGGATCATTTCCTTGAGGATTTGGCAAGAATTACGCTACGCCCCGTTTTAGTCCTGGATAGCTGTGCAACACTTTGGTGTTTATTGCGTTCTGTCGGAGTTGCTCGGTCCCATCGATCTTCCCATTTCTCCTCCATGAAGTCGTGCGGAGTGTCGCTCACAGCCTCTGCCGCTGCCCGGAGTCTCGGCGTTGCTGGTAATGACGAGGAGAAAATGGCGTCGGGAACAGCGACTGAAATCGAAGAGGACTTTCCGAAGCTAACAGCGCAAGAAAAAGAAACCTTGGTCGGAACTGACAGGTTAGATGAGCTGCTGTGTGAACAGCCTCACTCGCTTCTTTTTTGCAATTTCATTTTTCTTCCCTCCGTTTGAAAGAAAAAACAATACAAATATGATTGCCCCAAGTAACACGGAACCGCCTGTGTGTTGTCTGTCCTCTACTTGCAGTTCACTGTTTGGATTTCATAGGCTTCAAGAAGATGGCGCCAGAACGAAGGCCTTGCTGTTAAAGGTATGCCACAGAATGGGACCACAGTCGCCTCTCTGGGTTATCTCGTGTGATTAGTCCATATCCCACCTGAAATAAGTGGTACAGACCTCCCAACGCGACACACGCTACATGGCTAGCTGCGACGTATACAAGCCTCAATTTTCCAACTTTGAAGCTGAAGCAGCTTCAAAGCGGCTGAGTGTAAAAACAGCTCTCAGTTCTGGACGTGCTTATTGTATTTACCAGGCAGCGTTTGTACTGCCAAGCACAGGGTGAAACTACTCCAGTGCGTGTATGTAGTAACAGCAGCAACGGTAGACAACGTTGTGTCATAGTGAAATTGCAGGACGATGTGAATCGCCACCCTGCTGGACCTGGTGGTGTCACCGGTTGTTGGGAGAATAGGTACCATGCACGTGATAGCATTGTATCGACTGTTTAAAACGTGCATGTCATAGAAAGACTGGTATATATATATAGCTATGAACACAGCGAGAGGCAGACACGGTGAAGAACACACAGATGTTCCAGCTGCTCTTACTTTGTTACATACGCCGTGTAGTGTAAAGGGCTCCGAGGTGAGCTTAACAAATGGAACACCTTGCTACCTAGCTAACTGTTGTGACTTAGAAAAGTGTGACAGCGGGGCTCTGAAGGGGGGAAACGCACGCTTCCTTAACGTTTACCGAGAACAGAGACATGAAGCTGTCAGATACGTTATTAACCAGCCGTCCATCCACAATAACGGCAGCCACAGTTTGTGTTGTGCGTCAGCTCACTCTGGTAGCATGTAGCGGCTAAATGTCCAGCGCTTTTCTCCCTCCTCCGCTCGCACTTCTAGCGAACGTTACCGTGGTACCATTTAGCTGACATTATCGAGGGTGAAACAAGTGCATGGTGGTATTTTAGGGCTGCAAAATAATGGCTGCTTGACTTGGTCCAAGATGGCGGGGATGGGAAGAAAATATCTAGCAAACGTTTGCCAGCTAACTAGCAGGCTAGGCTAACCATAATTCGCAAACAGTCGCATCACGACGGAGGCGATCAGGGTCGGTAACAAAAAATGATTCTGATTATAGAGAAACCATGGGCACCGACCTAACTGACTGTGTAGGGCTTGATGCACAGATAGCAGTCGTGTTCATGCAGTCCATGTTATCACCGTTAGACTTCCTGTGCCTGACCTGTGTCTTCAACATGTGGCTCCTGGGCTGCTTGTTGTGGGGTTCACTGTTAGAATTGTTCAGTTAGGGTTTACTTTCACATCAGGCCCAGTTTTGCATTCACTTCTGACATTTCTGTCGCTGTCCTTCATATTGTGTTGAATACCTGGTCAGCCTACAGGCCTAGCCACAATACATCATTAAACTAGATCTGATCGTGGGATCTGTTTTTTACAATAACGTCACATGTGCAAGGCTGTGCCATATTTCATCATGTTCTTTCTGTGGCATAAATATGTAATTATAAGTTCCTTTAAAATCATCTCTGGACTCTACCACTTTAAAATATGGGGGAAGGGAGAATATTTGATCAGGATGATGCCTGTTTAAACTGATACATATAAGTTAATATTGGTACCATCCCAATACAGTTTCCATACTTGGAGCTTGTGTGTATTGTTTTCTGAATTTCACTGTCTCTGCAGGGTGCTCACTTTGGCCTTGGCTAACCTATGTAGCACAAATTCATTAGTAGTAGGACTGCTTGGCATTACACCAGTACTTCCAAACTGTGTGTGATATTGAATGTTTTTATTTACTTTTAATCATCAAATTGTGAGAAAATGGTATGTGAATTATTTCTCCTGTGGAAGTACGCATAGACATTTTTCACAAGAAGCTTGAGGCATGGCACATGATCAAACAGCATAACACATTATGCCAAGGCACTAGTCCAAAGAATTCTGTCATTTCGATACAAACATGTACAATATGCATTGTAGACATGGACATCTTTTCAAATCAGTGTAGCTAAGTCTCTGCTGATGAATGATGCATGAATGTTTTATTATGTCACATCCAAACATACTGGTCAGTTATTAAATACATGCTTATTGAAATTGCTGTATAATTAATGCCACACCATTAATGAGGATTTAGAAGACAAACCGATGTGTTTTTAGTTTACAAAGGGGATGCTTTACCTACCAAATAAAATCCCCACTATCCACCTGCAGTGGTGCCCAGTGAGGGGTATGAGTGACAGAAATTGTACCAGATATTGGCATATGTGTTTGCCAGTAGGCAACAGTTTGGTTTCACATAGCTATGGAGTTGATTATACAAGGGAGCATTCAGACAGGATCTGGTGCTGCAGCTAAAACACAGAATTTTCCATTCATTTGACTTGGGGTAGTCAATTTGGCTGTGGTGAGGCAGCAAGAAGTTCTCTGCTGCAGGTCACTGTGTTAACAATCTAACATTTTGAAAAAACAGAACCCGCTGTCACGCTGAAGCTGCCAATCAGATGATTAGACAAACTGCTACACAGTCAAACTCAGTGTCAGAGTTTAATCCACCTGCATAACCTACCTGTTGTGTTTGACTTATTTTATTTCATGAACCCAGCTTCTAAATCTGTGTCTAACTCACAGTTTATGCTGCAGAAACTTTCTTTAGTTTGTGTCTGAAGGTTTAATGGAGGGAGAGAGCAAACATGGGTCACGATACACAGACACACAACCTCACAACCCCACACATGCCAGACAACTGTGTGATGATTTGCCCGATCCTGTCTGTATGTACCCTAAGATGTATATTTGCAGCTGTGTGCTCGCGGATAAATAAACAATAATAGCTGTACAGGCTCAATTTGCTGTGAAGCCAAATCATTTCTAATCATTTTAATAGCATGCTCACAGTGTGATCATTTTAATGGTGTCTATGTTAGATGGAGATTAGATTCAAAACAAAGAAGTATAAGAAACAAGTTTTCCTATTCTGATGTGAATGAACCAATAAATGAATGCGGCCTGTACTTGACATAGCACGTCACAATACAGCACTTTCATGACTTACTTAGCTGTATCAATTTTTATTTAAGTAATGCAAAACTTACCTATATACACACACACACACATTTTCTAATTGTTTCTCTTCACTGGCTGCTGTGTTGGTTATCAAGAGTCATTTGTTTAGCCGGTGTTTAAATACTGACTGAAGAGGTCATTTAATCCAGAATGTCAGGCTAAAACTTGCTTGCCACCATCACCATTTATAACTTGATCATTTTTGTGTAATCTGTATAGGATATACCAACCATTGAATTTTTCATGGCAGATGTGCAGCACCTTTAACTCAACACGGCTATTGTTTTTTTCTTTCAGGCTGTTAGCTGCTATGATGCTCTCATCCTGAAAGCAGAGGGGAAAGTGGACCCTGACATTTTCTGTCAGTTGGGCCACTTCAACCTCCTGCTGGAGGACTATCCAAAAGGTGAGAGCCGAACCTGTACCTCAGGATGGTTTGTTTTCTCACCTTTATATTTGCCTTTTCTTGTTTTTATTGATACTGTGTCATTTTAAAATGTTTTCTTTTTTATCGTTGTTGTTTTGTGGTGAACTCAATAACAAAAATGTTATGGAAGTGAATATGAATGCAAAAAAGAACAGAGTAAATCATGGAGTCATGTTATGGGTGCTCATTATTGTTGAACGTCTTGAGCATGTAACACTGTCACTGACTGTTCATAATCTCCTTCTGTATCCTGTTCTTTTCTTCATCTTTCCATTTTCTCAGCATTATCTGCATACCAGAGGTACTTCAGTTTACAGTCGGACTACTGGAAGGTGAGTTTGCTGAATGCTTCATGTTGGTGTAAATGATACAGTATAGTCCAATAAAATCTATGTTTGTAATGACTGTACAGGCACAATTTGCTGTGAAGCCAAATCCTTTCTAGTCATAGCTGAAGTCAAAAACCACAGACATCATCACTGATGCTTTGTATGTTTTGTGAACATACAGGGTTTTTATGTCTGTACGCATAGTTTAGTAAACTTGTACATTTATTTTTGTATCTGTGAATTCTTTGCTCAAAGCTTGCACATCTTTACAGGCTGAACATGTCTGCCTGCAAACTACATGTAGCAAGTTTGTGCATTCACCTACAGGCCTGAAAGGCTTGAATTCACAACCTGTGAGGCAGAAACACTCTGGCAGGAGTGTGTGTGCACTCACATAGACTTTTGACATATTTATTATATATTTATTTTGCTCTGAGTTTTTAAAGAAGGACAGGCAGGACATACAACCTGACCAATCAGCTTTGTTGGAGCTGCTACAGCGATTCCAACTGGTCGATTGTGTGACAGCTATTTTGCTGTAAACCAGCTAACTTTAACTCTTAACTTTAGAGCTAAGATAGTGGCCAAACAGTTGACCTGTGAAGTTTGTTTTCTGTATTGAGCGATCTCTAATCTGTTTGTTGCCTCACACTCTGTCACTAATGCTCACATTACATTATTCCTAATGTAATCTCTGTCAGAAAGCAGCGTATGAGAGAGAGAGATCAGTTAGCTACACAGCTGACCGTCTTCACTTTTCCTACTTGTTTTAGGGACTTGTTGCCTTATGGCAGCAAGTTGAACACATGTGTAAATGCGTTGTGGTCAGGTGACTCTATTAGGAATATAGCAATGTTTGGCCATAGATCTCCGTGTTAAGGATCATCTTTTGTGATGAATCTGATTGAGCACACAGGTCACAGAGTAGTGACCCTAACCCTAACAGGTGCGTGGATCCCCTGCTGTACATGGACAACATATAGAATGCAGACCAAGAATAATACTACTGTACTCCTTCTACTGTAATGTGTTGGTTGTGAATTGAAAGGGCTCGAGTCAACTGTTTGCCAACCTGTTGTATGCATTTCATCTCTGCAGGACGTGGGGACTGTAGTCTTCTGGGCTCGTAAGGCCACTCAGTTAAAGACACTTAAACATTAAGCTAAACTTGAGCCAGTCCCAACCAACGCTGGCAAACACAAAACATGACGACTTCCACACGTGTACTTTCTGTGAAGCGACCAGTAGCAACAGTGCCTGAGAGACACTGCAGGAACTGAGAGCAACCGAGGGTACATTTATGACTAGTAAACGAGAGCCTCAGTAACTCAGTTGTAGGTGTCGTACACTTTGTTTCTAGTTCAATAGGAATGTAACAGGGTTTCCACCTTTGGCTCTTTTATTAATCTGGTTCCTCGTTGTGTCGATAACTGTGTTACATGTTAGAAAGTGAAATAACTTGCACAGAAGATAAGATGATTTCATACAAATTGGTCTGGTTACATGTTTTAGATTTATTTTACCAGGGAAAACATTAAGCGATGGCCTGCTTGTATTGCTCAGGGACGTTACTTGATTGTGAGAGGTGCATGTCTTTCCTATATGTTGCTAGCAGTATAAATTGATACCTATGAGAGAATCTGTCCGTCAGCTATCGTCATTAAACTCTGTGACTACATCAACATGCAGTATTGCTGACAAGATAAGACGAGGTTAAAATGAAGTCCAAAAAAGAAAATGTGTATCAAAATCTCTCTCTCTGTTTGTTGGTTAAAAAAAAGTGGAGATGACACATTATAGAACTGCGCTTTACTGTCAGTAAACCCTTCTAACTTTCATGAAAAAGAGAAAAAATATCCTACCTTTTTACACCTCCTGACAAATGAATTACTACCATCACCACTAATAACTGCAGCAATCAGTTCTATTCAGAGGGAGTGCAAGCAGTGACGGAGGGTTGGGGAAAGTTAACAGTAACAACAATAAGGGTTTGGTACAGAGTCAGCCTGTCTTCAGTTAGTTGTTTGTAAAATCAAACAATGACTGTAGTGGCAATCTTCTATCAGTCCAGTAAGTTTACTGCCACTATTAAGCGAACCATCTGTAAAAAGCTTGACTGGTAATGAATCTTCTGACATGGTAAAACGTTACTTTAAAAGCAAAAAACAAGCTGTGTTGCTCCTTAGGTGACTGTGGCATTACCAACATTCAACTTAAAGGAGCATTTCAAACATACAGCTAAACTGTTAAACACTCTAACTGTCATTATGGCTCTTACAATGACTCCATTTTCTCTTTTCAGTAACAGTAACAGTAGTTCCTGCATTACACTGCTAATACAAACTCAACACTTGACACACTGGACAGAAAACTTCATTTCTTAAAAAGACTTTTATTGTGAAAACTCCACTCTGATTCATGGCTCTCATTATTGGAGCAGGTGAGTCATGTACAACACCTCAGTTGTCTCTGTGAGAATGTTTACATCAGCCCTTGTGTGACCATAAAATAGCTTGTAAGAATACCACGAATCTGAAGACACAAATGTATGATTGCAAACATTTGACAGGATTAAGACACTAAACTGGCTGACAAAATGAGAATCCTAAAGCTGAATGGATTTGCAGGCCACTGTTTGCACAACGTGACATGCCTGTGACAGATTACAATCCTCACCATCAGGGGAGATTCAGGAGCTGTACCTTCATTGTTATGAGTGACCACTTTCACACTGCTTTCACATTTCTGTTGATACATTATTGTTGAAAATATTGATTAGAGCATCTTTAAACTTAAAGTGTCTCTCTTTGCCTCTCTTGATGACACTGCATCACCATGGAAACTGTTCATATATTGGTTACTGCCTCAACACTGCAGAATCCTCAAAAGGTCACAGTGTGATGGGGCTGTGCTTTAGTTGTTGACACATTAGTTTATAATGGGTGTAACATGAACTGTGTGTGTGTGTGTGTGTGTGTGTGTGTGTGTGTGTGTGTGCGCATTGACATGTTAGTGCTGGCTGAGGGGTGTATTGGTAACACATCTGTTGAATCTGATAGGAGCACTGCAGATTCAGATCCAGTCGTCTTAGCTGATGTTCATAGTGCCATAAGGAGAAGTTAGAGCTACTGCAGCCCTGTACATTCAACCACAAATGCTGTACAGCTGACTATCTCCCCAGACACAGCTGGTCAAGTCATCCACAATAGTGTGCCTCTCTATAATGAATGAAATGCCAGCCTTGTTGGGTCCTGATATTTATCCAGGAGCATGACATTGTTTTTGCTTCATTCATTCACACTACAGATGTGGTGTGATCTTATATTGTGCATATAACAATGCTTTAGCATTCTATGCAGACATATTTGTCTCAGTTTAGATTGCCTACAGTCCCTGCTCATGGCCTAGATTTAAATTGTCCAATCAGCTGTGATATGATGGTGTCCAGCCTGTCCCCTCCATGCTCTCTGTGTGGATGAATAGGCCTATTTGGTTTGATGTTTCACTGTTTGGTGTGCCAGTTAAGCCGAGGCGCAGATCAGACCTGACATCTCTGGGCTCCTCTGGGTTACAGATCTCCACAATAAAGTGAGGGTGTGAGTTCCCCTACCCTCCGCTAGATATTGGTGTGGGGCAGAATTCTCGTGGTAGCAGCACTGATGTATCAAGCCACAGTTTGGAACCCAGAAGCAGGGCTACAGTGTGGTTGACTAAATAGTCATCCTAATGGTTGACAAATGGAAGGGGATACTTTTAGGGCAGAAAGTTGTGTCACATAATTGTGTTGATGATGGAAATACATTGATTTATGTTTAGTCAGTCTCTGTGACTCTTTGGCTGAATGTCATTGCTGTTCTGCTGCTTGAACACTTGAATGAAATAATTTGTGTAGTTTGTGACATCATTTCATGTGAACAACAGTTACTGGTCTTTTATATCATCAACAGACACTGACTTTGATGGTGAAGTGATATTTCAAGTTGAGGGCAGCAACTAATGATTATTTTGGTTGTCGACTGATGTGTTGATTATTTTTCTGATTAGTCTCCATTGTTCCTCTTGTCTGATGACACAGGGAAGCATGAGCTCACAACAACTGCAGTGCTTCACATTTTGTATTTTCATAAATCTCATTTTGGCTGCACACCAATAGCTGAATATGTCTTTGTATAAAAAAGACACACATACATTTCGGACCAGATTTGACTGATTAAAAACGATCAGGGATTTAGGAGATAGGTGGTCTCTGCCCGACAGCGATGATGTTACGAATCAATACAAAATTGGCTATATGTCCATAACTCACTGATAACGTGGAGTTATTTCAGTTGAAAATAAAAGCTTGCATTTGGCGTGCTCACGCTTCGCTGTAGTGCTGCTGATATGACAGCTCAGCTTGAGTAGTTCATTTCCTGTAGTGTGTGTGCTTGTAGTGGTGCTAATGGGATTTGCTCTGGCTGAAATCTTTGAAAGATATTTATGTGATATACAGTAGGGTTTTATAATATGACGGGTCAACAGATTTTTATTGTTGACATAATCGATTACTTTGACTAATCTTTTAAACCCTGTTTTAAAGTCTGAATGATAGAAAATTCTTCTTTTGTATCATGATGGTTGTTTCGGTTACTTCTGATGTTCTACAGGACTTCATGTACTTTGTGAGACTTGCTTGGGTGACTTGCAACCCTCCTGTACTGTGTATGAAGAGTTACATTTCCAAACCAGTTAACTGGCTCTAGCTGGCTAACCTTTAGTTATCTTTCCAATGCTGCTGTTTCTAACACATGTCCACCATTGTTTTTCAGAATGCTGCCTTTTTATACGGCCTTGGCATGGTTTACTTCCATTACAACGCATTTCAGTGGTAAGTTTGGTTTCACTACATGCATGGTGTTTTTCTGATCCTGGTTCTTCATGTTGATTTAATACAGTGGGCATACAGTTTCATACCTTCTTGAAGACACAGTGACATTTGATCTGAAGTAGCATTAGAAGCTGACTATCATCATTTCGTGTGCGTTCAGCACAGAGCTGGCTTCAGCAGGTGCTTAGCATTAGCACAAACACAGCGAGCCTTGTTTCCTAAAAGGTGCCTTTGCTCTGAAGTTATCAGTTGAGTGTTTTTAACATGTGTGCATATATACAATGAAACAACAAACACCCATTTAAAGTCTCTTTACTGGACATTAACAACTGGGTCTCAGTTCCCCTCACTGCCCTCTCTTTTGACCTGTAGGGTTAAACATCAGAGTCACTAACACACAGAGGAAATAGATAATAAAAACTCCAGGCATAGGGGCTTCCCCTCTGTGGTCATCGTGGTGACTGAGTAAACTAGCAGCTAGGCTGGAGGAATTAGAATGGACTCAGGCGTTTCACAATAAAAGCCTCCATGGTGTCCCAGTTGTGATGCTACTCTGCTAATGCTACATGTGCTGCAGACAGAGTTTATCCACTAAATGATTAACATCACTGAGAGTGTCATGTCTCTTAATTTTTCTAGAATGGCTCCCAATTACAAATGCTGCTTCAGTTAGTTTGCACAACATCAGACTGGTTTAAGCAAATACACTGGACCAGTAAAACATGCCACAGCAGAACTCTGGGCCAAGCCTTTTAACTTTGCAATCACACCGGTATTGAGACTTTTGACTGTAGTTAGATTAGGGATTTGTGACATGGACCAAAAGTCATATCTCAATATTTTTTAGCTGAGTGGCGATACTTGATATATCGATATTTTTTCCGTGGCTGGATAATTTCATATGTCTATTATTAATGGCCCGCTGGTATAGTATAATAGCACTCCCACCACTCATGCTAGAAATCCCACAATGCACTGCAACAGCTGACACACAGTTCAAGACCTGTGCACCAACTCTAACCCCGCTGTCCAGTTGTTTACACACTAATCAGCGGTCCAGTGTTGACAACTTAGTGACTTTGTCGCTGTATTTAGTGACTTCTCAGACCCTCTAGCCTTTTGTTTTTTCCCAAAAAGCAAATAGTGAATCTAAATCTAGTGAGTTTTTCTGGAGTTATTGGAGAGGAGAAATAAAAGTGAACTGGCGGCTCAAGGGAAGAAATGTATAGTCATTTTAACACACAATAAATTATATTGATATAAACGATATGGTCTTGTGCTATATCGCGTTTGAAAATATATATCGATATAGATTAAAATATCGATATATATTATAAGTTAGATGTTGTTTGAGGTTGTCCAGGCAATACCAGTGCCCGCCTTAGAGGTGTAGATTTGCAGATTATTACCCAAAGTGGCACAGTTTTTGGAGGGCACGGCAATGTTGTACATAAGATTTAGAAGCCATTTTAAGACTCCATCGCCTTAGAGGTGCACAATATGAAAATTTCTTCAGCTAACACAGTGATGATAATTGCCTTCTCATGGCCGATAACATTAAGATTATTTCACATTTTATTTTTGTATTTTAAATAGAAGATGATCCAGAAAGACAAAGAACAGTTCATTTATTTTTTTTATCTAGTAATGTTCATCAAAAAACTTCACAGACACACATTTAATAGGCCAGTAGGCTAAAAAAATCTTCTTTTTTCTTCTTAAAAGTGAGTCATCATTTTACATCCACTTTGCCTCCTTTCAGCTCTGCTAGCTTTCTTTTTTTTGTCATTAACTTTTTATTCATTCCATTCGGCATTGTTCCATTAACATTCACCATCTCACGATGTATGTTTTCCATGTATGTAGATCATGCAAATGCTTCACCCCAGGGCTCATAGACCTAAATAGACTAAACTTCACAATAAAAGACAAAAACCAGTATACTACATATGAGCATGTTTTCCCCTACCATCCACATTCTCATTCCCCCCATGTAAAGACCTTTCTCTCCTGATGAAAGAAAATGCCGAACACAATCTTATAAACATTGTAAAATGTGTAGCCTGAACCAAGGGGGTCCATAAGATCCTAAATGGTGTTACAAAATCCACCCAGTTATTCCATAAAACCTTGAATTTATATGATTCTAGTCTAACCGAGAAAGACAACTTTTCCATCATAAAAATATTATGCATCACTTCAACCCAATCCTCAATTTTAGGTACCTCAGTTTTCAGCCACTTCCTGGTGATTGCTTTTTTTACCGGCCACAAACATTGTCCTGAATAAATATTTATCCCCTGAATGCATTATTTTCTGGTTCCCTTTTCCCAAGTACAAACCCGCAAATGTAAACACAAGTTCCACTTTCAAAATTTTCTCCATGCTTTTCTTTAACTTGCCAATAAGGTATCATAGAGATGTACTCCCAGAAGATATGGAAATGATTGGCACGATCTTCTCCACATAGTCTCCAACATCTCGTATCATGAGATTTCTGTTGTGCTGGTGTAATGATATCTGACTATATTTTGCCAACCATATACTCTCCATGAGAGGGAACATGTTGTCTTCCATTGCTGTTTATTGATCTCTTCCCACTCCTCCTCTGATCTGTCCCACTTCTCTTTTATATATAATGTATTATAACCTTTTAAATTCTCCACTTCTTTATACAATTTTGAGATTAATTTGTTGCCTGGATCTGATTTGCTAAATGGCAAAGAGTCTAACAGTGAGATTATCCGATTCTTATTGTCTAGGTCTTGTTGAGAGTAGAGATTTTTGTAGTACCTTTACAAAGCATTTATGTATCTCTTCTGTCTTCTGTCAGCTTTGTAGATTTACTTCCTGCGTCATAATACCTCTGTTTCAAGTACATCTCCTGTCATTTATCTCTGTTTTAATCCTTTTGATTACTAGGTTTATTTTTTCATCTACTCTATTTTTTTGTTGTTCTTTTAGTTTCTTAAGCTCTGTTTCTATTCTATTAAGTCTATCCTGTTTTTGCCTTTTCAGATATGCTGATTTAGCTATTAGTTTCTCTCTAATTACCACTTTACATGCATCCCACAGCACGGATGGAGGCACCTCACGTTATCATTCTCCCTTACATATGTCTGAATGACTCATTCCTCATTCATTTGTCCTTTCAAAACATTTATTTTCAGCCTCCATAGCGTTTCCTTTGTTTCTCTTGACATAGCTAAAGTCATATATTGGACTATGGTCTGATAGGTTCCTTATTCCAAATTTCAATCCTGTAACTGTCCTTCTTATACATAAAAATCAATCTATCCTTGAATATGTTGAGTGAGGTGATGAGAAAAATGTGTAGTCATTTCCTTTAGGATTTAATTCCCTCCATACATCAATTACTCCCAACTCTGCCAATAACCCTCTGAACTTCTTGCCAGTTGCGGAATTCTGTATCTCACTTGCTGAGCAGTCAAGTTCAAATCAAATCAAATCAAATTTTATTTGTATAGCCCAAAGTCACAAAACACATTTTGCCTCAGAGGGCTTTACAATCTGTACAGGGAGTGACACCCTCTGTCCTTAGACCCTCGGTTCGAGTGAGGAAAAACTTGCCCACAAAAAAACTTTAACAGGGAAAAAATGTGGAAGAAACCTCAGGAAGAGCCACAGAGGAGGGATCCCTCTTCCAGGACGGACAGACGTGCAATGGATGTCACATGTACAGAACAATCAACATAAACATATTGTACAATTACAATGAATTACAATAAATGGTAAAGTGATTGCAGTAGCAGTGGAACACAGATGCACAGCAGCAATAAGTCATTAACCAACAAAGCTGTAGTGGAGATGGTAGCAATAATGACTATATATGGCATGTAATGCGGTATATGGTGGACGTCAGCAGCAGACCACGGCGGCAGCCACGATCCATGAGAACCTGCTGGACGAGAAAGCACAGAAACTCCGGGGAAGAAGTGTAGTTAGTAATATCCAATTGTATATAATATAATGTATATAATTGTATATAATATCCATTGTGGGTTTAATCTGAGATTTAGGTCTCCTTCCCAAATCAAAATACCTTCCCCCTCTGTTATCATCAAGTCAAACATTTGCCTGTAAAACGACCAGTTTGCCACTGGGGGTGCATATACATTTAAAATGGTGACTAATTCTCCCTCTAACTTCCCCTTAATTAATATATACCTTCCCTGTTTATATTTATGGAAAACTTCCTTGCGGGGGTCTGCGTTTTGGGGTAGGGAGGGTGCCATGTTGGTCTCTGGAGGATGGACTACGTCACCCTGAGCCCAAGGTCTGAAGAATTGCTGAGCTGTCAAACGGTGACTGTTACTTCACAGGGCTGACGCAGTACTCACTCAGAGTTACTGGACCAACTAATCCAGCTGGACGTTCCACAGGCACAAAAGATGCTTCACCCCAAGAAAGCATCAGGTTGTCATTGTCAATGTGATTTTAATGTACACAAGTATTGATCATGTACAGTGCACCAAATGGTGTCCAAAAAATGGAGGCACATTGTATTATTCGCCTTGCCTTCTGGGAAAAATGTGCAGTTTTATTTGATGTCAGTGCCCATTTCTGAAGGCCAGAGTAGCTCTTGGCTCATCTTTTGGCTGGACTCAGACGCTGTATGTCACAATCTATTCTATACAAGAGCTGTGCTCTTCAAGCATTCACTATGGATTCTAGTGAACAAGCAGAGGGCAGAACACAGAGAAAAGGAGGGAGGGACCAGATAAACCAAGAGGAGGCCGTGTCTGTGTGTCTGTGTCTGTGTGAGTGTGTGTGTGTGTGTGTGTGAGTGAGTGAGACCCTGTCAGCAGTGAGCTCAATGCTCGGCTGTTTCATATGGGATAAGGGCTTCATGCTGACATGCCATTGTTGTCATAGTTGCACAATGAGTGGGGTCAATTGGAAACCTGTGTTTGTTTGCTTTTAATATTCTCTTGTCTATAGTAGTTGATTGCAGTACAGCCATTGCTAACACGACAGCATCCTGTCAGCATTTTCATCTGCCTTTCATAGAGCAGAAAAACTGTACACATACACCAGATCATTACATTTCAGTCTTGTCTCAGTGTGAAAAACTTTAAAAAATGGGACAGATGTTGCTGAGTCACACTTTTAATCATTTTATAAATAAGTGATATTACACGAGAGGGTGTGCTTTATTGGTTGTCATGACATGTGCTGACATGGCAGAGGCTCCTCCAACAGGCTCCTCATCAGCTGAATGTCAATTCAATTAAATAGCTTCTTTCCATTAATCCTGTGCACTTACTCTTTGTTGAGTCAGTGAAATTTAATGAGATACCGTTGGTCCATGGTGTAATATCTGACCTGATGCCTCCAAAATTCACCTAAAATGTACATATTTTCTCTTTAAAGACAGCTATGACTGTCTAGATTACTAATGTATTGGGTATCACCTTAAAGGACGTTTCGATGTTTTCATGTGGTACCTCTCATAATGCTCTATGACTAATGGTAGTGAAGTTATGGGGCGAAATGTCAGGCGTTTTTGACAAAAATAAACATTTAAACTTCATGGCCCATGAGGCAGCCATTCCCATGGTCCAAAATCAAAATCATTTTATATCTGGTCATTCCACAGCTTGGAGAATGGGAATCACAGCAATTGGCTTTAAAATAACAGAAACTTTTTTTTTTAACAGGTCTAGCCCAGAATTAGTCAAAGAGAATGTTTTTACCCATGTTGGCTTTACCATCAGCACATTGTAGGCTGGAGACAATGGAGCGTCCACAGCATGCTATCTATTATGTCTAGGAAGGCAACCTTCAGTTTCTTTTGACTCTGGCCACCACAGTGGTGAGATAGGCTGGCACCTGCTGTTCTCAGACAAAGCCAAACAACTACTACTGCCGAGGACCTCAAGGCCCACATGTGGCCTTGTGTAACCTAAGCGTGGAAAATTCCATGACACCTGGAAAACAATCAGCGACGTCAGTAGACCCATATATGTAATGCATGTCTAGTCCCAGCCAAGTAACATTAAAGCCTTTTGAAGACAGTGTTTCCATGTACAAATCTGACTACTACCTCCGTCAATGTTGCACTTATTGTCAAGCTTATGGCACCATGTCAGCAACTCAGCACACAGCTGATGTGACCCAACAAGTCAAAATGTGTTGAAAAAAGATCAGTGTAATCACTTCCAAAATTCCACAGGTTTTTAACTAATCAAATATTCAGCTTCAGTTCTAACGAGGCAGCAGCTGTATTAACAAGGTCTAACAGCACCATAAAGTTGATTTTATTTTTGTAACAGGAGATACATTCCAAACGTCTAGTTGATCAGATTGCTTGGTCGGAACCGCAGATGACATTAACTGTGTCAAGCTGCTTGATGCTGGGTAGGGTTAAGCTTAGATGACTTCAGTTAATACTGCTTTGGTCACTGCAAGTCAACACTGTATTGCACGATAACCTTTTTTGCAGTAAACATGTTGTGTTCATAGAAAATGTAATTTGGTCTGTTTCCATGGAACATATTTGCAGCTGCAAATTGGTTGTATCTACGCAGAATTTCTAGAAAAAAAACTGCAGAGGGAAAGAGACTTTGTCACACACTCTGATGTTTGAAGGAATGACCATGCTGTGTGATACAGTGATGCGTCCACCCCTAAACACTCATACAGACATGTTGTTAACTTGTAGTTCTTTAATGGTAGAGTGTAAGTGCATGTTCAGACAGGGAAAGACCAACGGGACGCTGGTGGCATTTTTCAATTCATTTCAGTGGGGTCGTGCGTTTCCACACCGGCAGCCGACGACGTTGCCACAATACATGTGGCAACGTCGTCGTGGTAGGTATAGACACGCCCACAGCAACCCACCTCAGCTCCCCTCAGCCCCCCAACATCACACTCCCCTACCACTGGTTTGCCTGTCCCAGTCTGAACACGCACGAAATGAGTGACAGCTGGTGAACAGGGACAGGATTTGGAATCCTCCTGTTAAACTTTTAAGCACATCATAGCATTGTTATAAGCTCATCATCTTAAAAGCCCTGAATGAAGACCTCAGGGGTTTAAAGTTGTGAAGTCATTGTCTTTTCACACTAACATTAGCTCAGGCAGCAGTGCAGAAACAATACTGTCTATGTGAAAATAAAGTTTGCTTTCCGGTGAGAAGTGGCTGGATTCAGCTTCTGTCAGTGTTAGATATCAGTCACAGTGGACTGTTCACTCAACAACCTCTGCACTCATGTTACCTTTATACATTTTGAATATATGTCTGTCTGTCTATATACATTCTACAGACATCTATTGTGGCAGCTTTGGTCACCAACCAGTTTAGTGTATTTTAATTACAATAGTTAAGTTAGCTAGTCAACAACTTTCCATCAGCTTACTGTGGAAGAAACTGCTTCCTGTCTGAATGTGTCTTTTTTCAGTTTGTGACAGTCCCAGTCATAGTTAAAGCACCACATTTTTATTATTGAAGTACTGAGTCATATTGTGATGTTTGTGAAACCACCACTGATTCCAGCTGATTAAAAGTCAGCCAATCAGGTGGTAAAAGAATGAGACTTACTGAATACTTTCAGATCTCCCACACTTCTGTTTTTAATGAACGTTCTTGATTTGTTTTTTTTTTCCTCCAGGGCAATCAAGGCGTTCCAGGAGGTGCTTTACATTGACCCCAGCTTCACAAGAGCTAAAGAGATTCATCTAAGACTGGGTCTCATGTTCAAAGTCAACACAGACTACGAGTCAAGCTTAAAGGTAAATCTTAACCATGGTTATTTTGGTCAAGTGGGGCCTGATGACTTTTAGAACAGATATCAGGCTCATCAACCAAAGAAAACCATGCTCAAATCTAATTAGTTCTTTTTCGTACATAACTATATCATACAAATGCATGTAAGAAAGAAAGAATGAAAGACAGCAAGCAAGCAAGAAGGAGAGAGGCTTCTACAGAACACTGAAGCTATCTGAAGTATAAGATGCTGAAGCTCCATAAACAGTACTACTGCCAGTAATCTGCTGAGGCTCTCATGAGACTCAATGTTCGGTTTCTCTTGACTCTCCGTCAGTACTCCAACGTTAGTCCAGCATCATAAACACATGACATCCAGCAACATGCTGTAATTGTTCAAAGAAATATTGTTTAATATGTATTAGTATCATTTTCACTTAAATGTCTATTCTATTTTTTATAATCTGTATTTTAAAAGAATCTGACCTTTTAGTGTCATACTGCTCTTATGGAGATCTGTGATGTGTCTCTTGAGATGCGCACTATTCTGACCACACGTTCGATGGACATATTAGGCCTGTGCTGAATTTTCAGACCTGTTTGATATTGAGCTAAAGAGCTGGCAGCCTTGTTAAAAAAATAAAAGGCTTCTGTCCTCTGAAATGCTTGAAGGCTTTTTATTTGAAAGGGATGCAGGATGTCTTTGCTCTGTACTAGCAGCATTTTGCAGCAACTTTAACAAAGCATACAGGAGGAATTCCTCCTAATAGCTGGCTAGCTACCTCACTGACACATATTATTATATACATTATATTAGTTATCTATAAGTAAAATGATGAATCATTTTTTTAGAATTTACAGTGTTTTATTGTACAAAGTAACTAACATGCTAACTGTGCACCACTGTCTGCTCTGCTGTGATGCTACATGTGCTGCAGACAGAGCTCAGCCAGCCGTAGTGAGTGTCCTCTAAAGGGTTAACATCACTGAGAGCTGCTTCATGTCTCTTTTTAATTGGACTGAATGGCTCCTCATTACAAACGCTGAAAGCAAAGTTCACGCACGTTGCACAGAATCTGACCGGTTTAAACTCAACACGACGAGTCAGTTTGACAAAATCTAAAATTGACTTTCCAACACAGAATGTTTCTGGATTCATCCAAAGAATAACCACGGCATGAGTGCAGTGGAATCATTGTCCATTCATGGCAGTCTGTATTGTACACCTGGTGTACAGTCATAGACCTCCCCAGTCCTCAGAGTGACAAAGGCTGGTGGATCATCTGTCCCGTTGGCCTGAGCTAAGCCCCGTCTTCTCCCGACATCTGTGATTCATACATGTCCATCCAGTTCTGAAGGGCTGTCTGACTGGAGCCTATAGATCTATTGTCTGGGAGTCCTGGTTCCCTCTAGCTACAGACAGCTACCTGATCCTGGGCTTTGTCCCACTCCAGACATTCTGTGACTGATATGTTTTAAGACATAAGCATACTGTTGAGCCTTGTAAAGCATTGTTTAACATTTAATAATCCTAATCAGAATAATTGTTAATGCTCTGACATAGTTTGAACTAGCAAACTGAATTTTCACCATGGTGGTATTTAGTGTTCATGATATTTTGCCCACCCTCTTGCAGTTCAGTTCACCATCACGGTGTCTGTGAGATGATGCTCTGTATAAAGTGTGCATCCACCTGTGCTGGTGTTCCCGTTGCCACAGTATTGAGCTAAGTAGGCTGCACGTGCTGCACGTCCTCACACTGTCTTGGTCACACCCCTCCCTCTCAGCTCTGGCTCATTGCCCGCAACACACACACACACACTCTGACGGAATCTCTCTCTCACCCACACACATGACTGCCCCAGTTATCTACAGGGAGAGGTAGGTGCCAGTTTTTAGACGAGCAGAGATTGAATAAAGGTATGAGAGGGAGGGAAAGGGAAAACAGGAAATTGTGTCAAAAGACAAAAGGGTTTGCTGCAGATGATGGGCGCTGAGAGGAAGTGACCGCAGACACAGGTTTCTCTGAAGGGCACAGGTTTCATGGAGCTTCCTCTTCATTCATTCCCCATTGGATAGGGAAGGAACAAACTGCACGGCAATTTTGAATGTTACTGCACCTAGCTCATAATCTGTAACCATGACATGCATACACACTCACATTAACTTAATTCCATTAGTGGCTGCTAATTTCCCCAGTGGAAGAATGGGGGGTGTTTGTCGGCTGTATATTGGTAAGGTGATGAGTTGGCTGTCTTTGTAGAGCTGTGTAGCCACAGAGAAGAGCTTTGAGCTGAGATGGGGGAGGAGGGGGGCTGTTCCAGCTTTGAGGTATTGTGTGTCATCTCTCTGCACTCTCCACTGCAGCCGTCTGCTGAATAGTAATCTGTGACACCAGGCAAGAGAGAGAAAGAGGGAGAGAGGGAGTGAGCAAGGGAAAGAATGATAGCAGAGAGAGAGAGAGAGAGAGAGAGAGAGAGAGAGAGAGAGAGAGAGAGAGAGAGAGAGAGAGTAAGGAAGGCGAGACATGGGGAGGGAGGTGGAATGCCAAGCTGACAATCCTGCTGCATTATCTGCCGGGTGGTAGAGCAAGTGTGAAGAAGGAAAGATAGAAGGGACAGAGGGAGAGGTCTACAGGAGGATGCAGAGTGGGGTTCCAGAAGGAGTGTGATGTCCCAGCAATCTAGGTAACGCATTCGTATGTGTGTGTATGAATAGATTGTCTAACATTAAGGCATCTGGCTGTGATGAGTGTGTCTGTTCTTTTGTGGATCATAGCTCTGCTTAAAAGGAGTGTATTCTAAGCAGAGTCCTGTGTTTGTGTGTCTGTGTGTGTGAGTGTGTGAAGCTCTGCTGGCCCTCAGTGAAACATGCAAAGAAGGATCCAGCTGGACACTTGATTTTTATCTGTCTGACACTGAGCGTCTGTGAGGCTGCTGCTGCATGGCTACAGGTTTCTCCTTTAGGTGTGTGTGTTTGGCTTCCAGTTATCTTTAGCTCCTGCCTAGATGATAAATAGAGAATATTTTCCTTTAAGGTTACAGCCTTTTTTCTTTTTTCTATGATATCCACCACAGTGGAGTATGGCAGCAGTACAGGCTGTTCTCTGTGCTAGATTCTTGTGCAGTTCCTGGTTTCAGGATGTCCTTGTGTTCTCATGCTGTGCGTTTTTACTGACTCTTATAAGAACCACTGATGGCGCCTTTTCAAACCCCTGAAGCTGTGTGTGACTGCATCGGGTCATTGTGCAGCTTAGTAACGGCAATGAAACCGGTCACCTTGAAACCACCTTTGGGTGCATGAGTACTAGTTTACAGATTTCCAGGATCAGACATATTGCTGGAATTGAATGTTTTACACTATCAGCTTCCAGCAGGCAGATGGCACCTCAGTCTGCTCTGCACAGTCGTGATGCCCGGAGGCACTACAGTGCACACAAAGTCGTGTGCACTGTAAAGCATGAGGTCAAATTAATGGTGGCTTTTCTCACCACATGACAGAAGTAATAGAGTTGTATGGAAGTCTTAAGGTGGTCAGGAGAAATCCAGCAGAGATAGAGCTGTCTCTGTGTGATGTGCTCATACGAATCTGTTCAATGACCCTGGATGGAGGTACTGGCCAGTAGTGTGCCACGCCTTGGCAGCCAGGCTGAGCCTCTGCAGACGTCTGCCTTAGCCAGCAGTGCTGTCTTTGAGATGAATGGAGCAGGTGCCATTAGAGCTGCTGGATCCCAGTGTCTTATTTTGAGGACTGCTCAGGCAGGAGGAAAGAGGTGAGGTTGGAGCAGAGTGATCCAGAGATGACAATATCTGCTCAGTCCCTCCAGCTATCAGTGTACTCTCATGTTACAGTCAGCAAGGTTCATTCATAGTCTGCTGTGGATCATTTCGGGAGTTTATTAAACAAGACAGGATGAAGGAAAATAAAAATTTCTCTCTTATTTCCTTTTAAAAGCATTGCTGCTTGTCGCAGTCCAGTTCTTCATATTAGCAGTAGGATTTATGTGATGTATGTTTATTTTAATCCTGCAGTCACTTTCTGTATTAGTAACTATCATATGCTGTTGAGCATGTCAACGTTTCTGTATATTCATAATAAAATGCCTCATTTCTTCTCTACAGCATTTTCAGCTGGCTTTGATCGACTCCAATCTCTGCACTTTGTCAAAAGCTGAAAGTAAGTAGCATTCTTATAATTACCACACGGAAACCAGCCATAGGCTGCTGTGTAATATTAGATTGGATTGTCAGTGGTAGATGGCACACATTGAAAGGGCACAGGAATATTTCTACAGAGAAATTTTTCCTCTCTGCTGCCGTTTCCCTGCTGACTCTGCCCAAGACTAGGGTTGCCTAGGAGACAGTGCATGGAGAGAGAACTGGAAGTGCTCGCAAGCACATTGCACATACACACTGTGATTTCAGATTACATGTACACTCTGGGGAAACTGTCCCACTCCCCCTCCCATCTGTGCTCCATACTGTTTGCAATCTGTACCCACTGAGGTCAATGAGGTGAGCGTGTAATGTAGTTGGAGGATGATAAAGTGAACCCTCACCCTTCTTCCCTCTGTTTTTTCCACAGTTCAGTTCCACATCGCTCATTTGTATGAGATTCAGGTAAGCAACCCAATCCATTCTGTTTGAAAACTCATGCCAGGTTAATCAGTTTAATGTTGTGTCAGTGTTGTTGTACAAATGGTTATAGACTTCTTTTTAATAATTCAGCTTGTTCTTCTTTTTATCTTGACGATTTCTTCTTCTCTCAGAGTCTGACAAAGTGGCACCATTATTATTGTTTCTGTTAATGAGCAAACTGTTGTTTCTGTTGGCTGCCATGGCTGTGTATATGATCAACATCTCACATTGTGGAATAGGTCATAAATAGCATAAATCATAACCGAAGCAATCTCACAACACTACCGTAGTCCCACCATGAATACAACTTGTTTTTCAATGTGTGAAAACATCATCCTGTAGAGCCAGACCATTGCTATTTTAACCACTGCATCTATTCTAGGTTTAGTTGCCCAGAAGACCCACAGGACAATTCTGTGTGTTGTAAATTATCTCATGTAATATTACTCAGCCAATCAAATCAGTGCATTCCAATAGGCATTGCAACACGACTAGGTGGGTTTCACACACAAAGAGACAAGTCGAGACAGTCAGAGAAATAAGTGAGGGAGACTAAAGGAAAGATGAGAGTCCGAGAAAAGTAATTTGTCGTGCTGTAAAAAGAGAAGAGTGGACAAACTCTTACCTTTTTCCCACGGGGCAGTTCAAAACAACAATCGCTACTGAGACAAAGCACAAAGTGTCAAAGCACTTTGAGCAAGTCCAGTCTAATGTGAAGCCACACAAAATAAAACATGTAAGAGTCCAACAACATGCACATGTTGATATAACTTGTAGGCTTCTTCAGTATACTGTATATGCTACTGAATCATAATGCAGCTTAGACATTAGAACGTTCTGGACCTTTGATTGAGTTAACATTCTCCAACCGGACCTCTTTTAAATTTGAATTGAACACCCCTGCCCTCATGTTGTGCAATGCTTAACTTAATGTTACAAAGCTAATGATGGCTAGGTACCTTCAATGAATGGTATAACTTGTAATATGTAATATAACTTTGGGTAGGTAGCTATCTTCAGCATGACTTCATGAATTTTATCAATAGCAATAATATAGAAGCAAAGATTTCATTAATTGTTAGATCTGGATGAAAAACAGATTTCAGGGCTTTTCTTTCTAGCTAATCCAATCATCAGCATGTAAAGTCATTGACTGACCAAGCTTTACCAAAAGAATGTGCGACCAAATCTTGTGCTTCTGATTTTATATATATATAAAAAAAAAAAGAAATGTGCACACGAAAAAGCCCATTTCTTTTTATTGCATTTTGAAAGTCTACAATTTGTCCACAACTTTTTGGAGCTCTCATATGATAGAGCACTCAATCACTCTCTTTTTTGGTCAGATGTCCTGGTGTGTTTTGGGTCATTGTCCTGTTGACAGTGACATGTGCATATGCATAGTGACATATGCGCTGCAGAGTGGTTAAGATGTGCCTTTCAATTTTGAATAAATCACCAAAAGTGTCACCCCACACCATCACACCTCCTCCTCTTCCTTCATGCTTCATGCTTCACCACACATGCAGATACAATCCATTCACCTTCTCTTTGCCTCACAAAACACTTAGAAGCAAATACCACAAATTTGAACTTTTATTTATTGGTACAGAGCTTCACTAACCTGTGTTCAAAGCTGTTATCAAATCAGTGGCTAGCTATACATAAAAACATTTCTCATTTAGAATTTTTGTGGACTACATAATTCTATATCTGTTTTGATTTTCTCAGTCTTGTCTTCTCAGACAGTGTGTCCAAACCTTTGACCGGTTTAGTACTTTATGTCTGAATAAATAGCAGTTTAAAATTCAGATTTGTTTTTAGAATGATCAGAAAACGAATGGAATATAAACAAATAGGAAAGTTCGAAGTCTCCTGTAATTCTGCAGCGCCTCAACGTGCACCGTTCACAATAGCTTGATGTTGTGTTCCTTAAATGAGAGGACATGGGAGCTGCCCACTGATCTGTTCACACAAAGGAAGAATTGTTCTTTTCTTTCTTTTAATTTGGTGATGATAAAATGAAAGGCTTGTAAATGAAGGTGTGATTGTCATTCTGCCACCAGGCTGCTGCTGGTTGATCAATTTAAACTGATCTGTCTATTTGAATTTTCATGTCAGAGACAAAACAGCTTAGTCAGCTTTAGAATGATTTTATGACCATTTTCAATGATGGCTGTGTTAAAAAGAAAAACTTGTTGTTGTTGGCCCTTGCATGCTTCTGATTAAGTGTGTCTGTGATACCTCAGCCTGCCTGCTGACATTGTTGCATAGAGTGGATGTCACATCAGCATTCCTGAAAAGAGGCATGCTGCTGCAGAGCTCACTGACTGATACACACAATATGAAGCCGGAACTATGAATGAAACTCTACTCAAAGAAGTGTGTTTATGCATCATCCACCAAAGGGTGGATGATGATCTGATTTTGTGAATTGATACACTTTAAATGTGGTTATCATAAACATTTTAAAGACAATATTTTCAACTGCTTGTAACTATACAGTAGCAACAGTACAATAGTAAGCTTTGGGTCCACTATCCACTGTCACACATGGAATTGCTCCATCTTTTTAAATCATATTTGTTTCAGTTTTCATTTAAAAAGCACCAAATCATATAGGATCTCACCGTTTCCATATAGAGCAGGTCTCGACCATAATCTTCATAATATTATTTACCGAGGCTCAACAGTCCAAGAGGCAGAAACCATCACATGCACATACATTCAAGTACTGTCTGTAAAGACAACAAAGTCTTTTGGGGTCTATGTCTATGTTGGATTAGCTTCAGATTGATTCAATATGGTTGATAATGTGTCTTTACCTTTTAAATATGTTCATATCAGAAAGCACAAATGAGCTTTTTAAAACTACTGAGTCACCGCTTAGGTACTCTGTATGATCTGCTGGAGGGTAAAGGCTGGAGGATGACGGATGGATCAGCTGGTATTCTCTGGGCTCTCTCCTCTGAGCACAGGCTGCACAGACCTGTAACCTTTTACAGCAGTTTGAACAAGACATGCAGAAGAGCAGCCCTGTAGACTTTGGTTCAAACCTGACAGAAGAGTGACTGGACCTTCGTCAGTCCACAACTGGTCTGGCACCCGAGTCACCTAGAATGATCTCCTGCACAGTGTTTGGCATTAAACCCAAAGGCTTTCTGAAGTAAATATCGTTGAGCTGAGTAAAGAGGTCATAACTCCAGCAACAAGTGGATTATATAGAATGGTTTTAGGCATAATTTCAACTTCAGTCATGTACTACGTAATGTAATGTATGTACTGTAATGGCCGTCAAAGCTCTCGCGCGTGCAGCAGTTCTCCAACATTTGAACATATTGAATGAAAGGTTAGCTCCTTCAGATGTAGCACCTCATTTTCAGTCACCAATATAAAATAACTGTACTGTAGCTGACATCCAAGCAGGCCTGCAGCTGCCGACCTGCTGTCTTTTACTGCGCAGCTGCTGCACACAACAAAGTAACATAAGAAATGAATGACTATTTACACTTACTGGTTTGACCATGGTTTGAATGTAATGAGTGTCCCAGTCACTGGAGTATCAGTCTGCTGTTAAACAGTCTGAACATAAAACCTCCAACTGAAATTGACAAGATTTTCTGCACCCAGCTCATCACTCAAATCTTTGGTTTGAATGCTGTGAATTGATCAGTCAGTAACTGTCAATAGCTATTCTCTTATTGTGTCATGTTGCTGTGTGTGTCTGTCTGCACCCCGCTTGATGACAACTGTTAGTCCAAGCAGGAAGGAACCACTAAGAGGCTCGCTCATTTATGTGCCCCAAGTGTCAGTGTTTACCCTGAGGTGTCTTTATTGTGAGCAGACAGGAAGAGTCCAGGACCAGTCTGCGTGTCTGTGTCTGTGCATATACACTCACACACTCGTGAACGTCGTAGGGAGTGTAGAGATGGGGGTGGGGTGCTCTTAAGAAGACTGCTTGAACTGATAAGAGAACATTCAGCCTCTATGAATGGGTTCAGACCCAAGGTCAGTCAGGTCGCCAAGTTAAAACAAACAGACTCACCTCAGACCAGGCAGCTCAAGTTTCCTAAAATACAAAAAGTGCAGTGCCATGGACACACAGATACACACTTGCCAGACGTGTTGAGTCTGTATGGGGGGCATTTTATGCCTGCGCACTATACTAAAAATACACGTTTGATACCCGTGCGTACAGGCACGCGTATTGTGAGTACACCAAATAATGATGGGCGACGGGTGATTAGTGTCATGCCATGTCACGCAACGTGGCGCATCGAGCCCAGAGGCTCAGCGGGGAAAATTACGTTTTCTAGTTATGAGTTATAATTGTAAAGTGAAGCAGCTGTTCAACTCAAAATTCGTCATCATAAAGTAAATAATTATTTGTACATTGAGACGAGAGTACACACAGGCCTCCGCTGCGTTAACGTGTGGCAAGGCACCCATTGTTATTTGATTTCCACAAATAGTGTGTGCCTGTACGCTCATGTAGAATTGTACTTAACAGTCACGTGTCTCCATGTCATGTATTTGAGGCGTAGTTCACCGCAGTTCGCATAGGTGCTGCACACGTGTTTTTAGTATAGTGTGCTGGCATAAAATGCCCCCCATAGAGTGTCTGGCCTGTCCTGTTCTACAATGACCCTCCCCTCTGTGTGTGTGTGTGTGTGTGTGTGTGAGAGATTACGAGTGTGAGGAGGACTCTTTGTGTCTGTCCACATAGAACCATAAAACACACGCACCATCCTGTCTGGCTTAAACAACCTCTCTGCCTGTCTGTCTCTGTCTCACTTTGTTTTCCTCACCCTCTCATTCTGTCTGCAGAAAAAATACAGAGCGGCGAAAGAAGCATATGAAAGTCTGCTCCAGTCAGAGAATCTTCCTGCACAGGTGAAGGCAACCACACTGCAACAACTTGGTGAGTGTCCCTGTATCACATATTCTTATCTGTTTGTATGAATGCTGACTAACCCTGACCCTGCCTGGAATTCCATGGCGAGTTTTGTGCTCTGATTATGTCCTCTTCTTCTCAGTGGGATTTCTTCCAACGTCACACCGACACATTTTTTCTGCTTCTTTTACCTGTTTTTCAAAGTGCTGGTTTGAGTGTGTGTGCAGAAGAGCATTGTTTTCTCTTGTTCCCTTCCCCCACAAATGTGCGTGTGCACATGCACACACACATTCACACAAATTCAAAATGAGGATGTGTGGGTGCATTATGAGGATCAGGGTTCATTTAGAAAACTGTTTAGCTAATAAGTTTCTGCTCATTTTCGAGTTTGAAATTACACGACACACATTTTGAGTTGATTGAGTTGATTCGGTTTCGCAGTGGTTCATGTTTTATTGCTAAATCATTTGTTGGTCAGTGATGTCGAATATGGCAGCATGTAACTTCTGATTGTGCTGATTGTGGGTCAGAGGCAGAGGGAGGAAAGACAAATGAAATCACAGAATCAGTTTTGTCCATGGTGGGATTTTTCAAATAACACTGCAACATGTTATGAGTCATGTTAGCCTGCTGGTTGAGTTAAACAGAATGGGTTTTGCTTCACACGGTCACTGGAGTTGTTCTGATACCAGTATTGGAAATTGCTCCGATACTGCTGAAAATGCTGGCATCGATATCGGCAACTACTGGAGTTCAGGCACCGATCTGATACCACGTAATTAATTCAATTAGTTATCTATCTACTGGTTAGCTCAGTTAAGCGGCACAGTGCTGACGGAGAACCTGTCTGCGGTGGTGCAGGTGTTCATTTCACTCCAGGCTTTGCACTTTGTTTTTATCATATTATTGGGATGCATTTTGAAATGAAATGAAAATAAATTGTGAAACACCCACACACACACCTCATTTTACTGAAACATATGTGAGCTGCGTGTGATGGGATACAAAACAATTTGGGTTTCATGACATGCCCCCAACACTATGGAACAGCAGCAATAATAATAATAATAATAATAATAATAATAATAATAATGATAATGATAATGATAATGATGATGAATCTTTCAGGCTCTTTGTCTTGTAAGGTTGTGTGTTTGATTTAGTTTCTTGTAACAGCTGAGAGAGTAGCAGATGGAATGTCATACTAATACATTTTCAGACATTTGCCTATGCAAAGAGAGAGACCTCGCCCCCCTGCCCACTCCAGTCTACCCAGTTGTAAAAGCCATTTCCAGTTTATTCTGCTGAGGTTGTCATGGTGACCTGTGGAGCTTGCCACAGGTGTATAAGAGAAGAACCAGGGAGGTCTGTGCTCACGTCTGTTTGCTGGACATAGCCCGTCACTGCTGCGTGCGTGCGGGCAGGTGGGTATCCTCCCTCCTCTCTTTGTTTTTGCCCTTCCTCTTTGGTTACAGAGCTTTGGAAGGACAGACCATTTGTTTAGTTGGACTCTTTTGCACAAACATTTCTGCTTGCGCATTTTGTCTTTGGATTCAGGTGCTGTTCTATACGATTCTGCTCCACAGTACTCTAATTCTTGCACAGAATAGCTGCTGTTTGGCACACTGGTGCTACCTCAGGACTAATAGCAAACCCATCTGGTTTTGTTTGAGTGAAGTCTCAAACTGATCTTTTGCTCTGCTCCTGCAGGCTGGATGCATCACACAGTGGAGCAGCTGGGGGACAAAGGCACCAAGGACAGCTATGCCATCCAGTGTCTGCAGAAGTCTTTAGAAGCAGACCCAAACTCTGGCCAGTCCTGGTACTTTCTCGGCAGGTAAGGGCGTGGATGTTTGTGTGTTTTGCAGGGTTAGCCTCTGACCTGTGCTTTCACAGATTACAATTTGTGAGTCCTGATTATGGGTCCTGTTTGTCTTACCTCAAAGCCACCTGTCTGTTTGCTCTGATAATAATCTTGGCTACAGGAGCTCTTTGTTGCTTGAATACAGGTCAATACAGGAGTCATTGATTTAGCTGATTGATTAACTCATATTGTACACTATAGGACTATTATCCTTAAATGGTTCACTGATGGAAAACACCTAGTCCGTCCTGAGGTCAATTCGTACTAAAACAGGCGTTAGCCACAGGGTTGTGTGCAGTGTCGGGGGTGCTGGTGTGTATATTTGTTGTACGGACTGCTGTCAAACAATCATGAAATAACAATTTCTCTGATTGAGCAGCTTTCTTAACACCCACGCTGCCTCGTTCTTATTCACAGTCTATTTTAGACAATCAACACCATCTCTTAAACAAAGGGGCACAAACCAAAGGAAACTTCTTGACGGCGCTGTAAATTGTTAGACAAAGTTACTGCTGTGTTTTTTAAGCAGGCATTATCTTCTCACATCAGTGGGAACAGATCATTTTGAATTTGTGTCATCATTGAGGTTACAATGTAATCCTTCTGGGAAACTGCACACTGTTAAAATATTATTTTTTGCCACTAACTGGCTTTGCATGATCACCAGCTGTTCGGATTAACAAGACCCAGCCATCTATTCCCTTCCTGGGGTCAATTTGTAGTGGGAGCAGGGTGATGGAGACATCCTGCTCCTCACCAATGCATTCCAGCTGCTCCTGGGGATCCTGAGTTGTTCTGAGATGGGGGAAATAACCTGTGCACCCAGTTCGGGGTCTGCCCCGAGGTTTGGACGTGCCCAGTACACTTCCGAAGAAAGGCATCTAGGAGGTTCTGATCAGATGCCTGAAACACCTCAGCTGGCACTTTTTGACATTACCTGTCCAAGCTCCTAGCCCTGTCTCTAAGACGGAGCCCAGCCAGCTCATGACCATAGCTGAGAGTCGGAATGTAGATAAACTGAAAAATTGAGAACTTTGCCTTCCAGCTCAGTAACCTCTTCACAACGGTCAGGTACCATATCTGCATTATTGCAGACACCACAGCAGTCTGTCTGACCATGTTGCACTCCATTTTCCTGTCACTCATAAACAAGACCCCGAGTTAAACTTAAACTCCTTCACTGAACAAGGTGTGATTCACTATATGTGGATATTTGACGACCCCTCGCCTCCACTTTAGAACATTATGAGCATGGTGATAGAGAAACAGGCTTATCTGTGCATATCAGTCTGGCCTCACCTGCTCTATCTGAATATGAGATGATACCAAGATGAAGAGAGTCGTCTTCAGTCTTTGACAAAAATTAGCAAAATAATTGATGACAGAACATGTTGAGAATGGCATTGATTGCACAGACATCCTCATTAGACAGGCCACTTCAGGAGGCAGCGAGCTGATGATTGTGGCAGTAATTCAAAACGTGCGAGAAGAGTAATAGTCCTTTACAGTAATTCAAACTCTGGGACATCAGCAGATGTTAATGACTCATTTTGTTTCTTGTCCTTCTTCTCTCCTCAGGTGCTACTCCAGTATTGGGAAGGTGCAGGATGCCTTCATCTCCTACCGTCAGTCCATTGATAAATCTGAAGCCAGTGCTGACACCTGGTGCTCCATAGGGTAAGGACAGAAGTTCAGCACAGTAGAGGTCACAAGTATGAGGATCTTACATCTGTAAGGGCCCGATGTCTTAGACAGGGGTTAAAGTGGGGAACCATTTGTTTTCCGTCACGTCCAACCGGTCGTCAAACTAAAATAAATCATAAAGTCCAAGTCTTATTTTGAACTCTCTGGTCTTGGCACATGTTTAATTATTTGTTTCACAGTGCATATTTCTCCTTTCCCTCTTCACGTATCTTCTGGCTAAACTAAACACGCTGATTGATAAACACACTGGGACTAACTGCCAGTTCACTTCATCATCCCTCCACTGTGTTAGATATTATTGCACTTACGGCCATGTTACGGCCTTGTTGTCAGATAGGGTAACTTTATCCTCTCTTCTCTGACCACTTCAAATCCTGTGTCTAACCAGTATGTCTTGGTTGCGTTCACACCTGATCCTGATTGAATAACCCAGGACACATCCTATTGTCTAGTGTAAACAGGGCTGAACTTTCTGAGGGAGGGAGAAACGGCTGGTATGTAACAGTTCATGTTTTCAGGGGTGGCAGTAGATCTACAAACTCGTCTTGGATATACAGTAACTGCAGAGCAACAGAGGACATTGCCCCCTACAGCTCAGTTTTTCACCCTCCGCCTGAGTAAAGGCTGTTTGATGGGTGCAGAATGTCCTCGAGAGTTTAGGAGAGTCTGGAGGATGGTGAGAGATCTCCCCTCTTCTGCCTCCAGGGTGCTTTACCAGCAGCAGAACCAGCCTATGGACGCGTTGCAGGCCTACATCTGTGCTGTTCAACTGGACCACAGCCACGCAGCTGCCTGGATGGATCTGGGCACCCTCTACGAATCCTGTGGCCAGCCGCATGATGCTATCAAGTGCTACATCAATGCTACACGCAGCAAGGCCTGCCTCAACACAGCTGCACTCACACAACGCATCAAACTGCTGCAGGTAGGTGTTTCCATTTCTGTAGCTGATGCCTGCCAACCAGTCCTGTCTTTAGAGAGTGTGCGTGTGTGTGCGTGTATATTGCCAGGTGTTGTCGAGGCAATCAGCTTTTTTAAAATGCAGATTGTGCTTTTGTCATTTTGATTTCTGACCACTGAGATATGAATAATGATTCATATTGGTGTGTTTAAACACATTTTTCTCACTTGTAATTGTAAAGCATACCTTCATGGCATTGAACATTTCTATTCTGTATATGGTTACCATCTCTAGGTAAGCACTAGACTTTATAGTGCCTTTCTTTTCTAAGTTTCTAAGTTCAGCACTAAAGTTTGTGTCTTACACAATTTCTCCTAGGCTCAGTTGTGTAACCTACAGCCAGGTAGTCTGCAGAATAAGAGTAAAATGCTTCCTAGTATTGAGGAGGCATGGAGCCTCCCCATTCCTGCTGAGCTCACATCCAGGCAGGGGGCCTTGAACACTGCACAGGCACAGCAGGTGAGATCCAGCTCATACAAGAGACTCCAGCCTCTTGGAAATGACTTTAACATTCAGTTTATGAGGACTATTAAAACTGAAGTCTTGCTCTGATACCTTAAGATGTTGTATCCACATCAGGCCATATTCATGGTCATCAAATTCTGTTTTGCATTAGTGGCCAGTATAAACTTCTGGGCCAAAAAATAAAAAGGGTTAAGGTCTGTAGGGATTGCAGCGAGGCCCATTTTTCAATAATTGCGAAATAGAATGTAGTTGGCCTTCACTGAACCTCTGTGTCACATGACAAGTTTTAAAATTAAGACTACTATGATAAGTCATGTCCTACGACTCTTAGCCTTAATGCAAAGATGCAAGAGACATCTGTATGTCTCTTTAAAAAAAAAAAAAAAAAAGAGTTGTCTCCTGTCACATTCCTCTTTTAAAATGAGACAAAACTGTAGCTGTGGACACGAGAGCTAAAGCCACCATCATCACATCAGTTTTATTTAGTCCTCTTAATTTCCTTGTCTAATTTGTTTTCATGCTCTTTTGTCTATTCTAATCTTATCGACATTGATCATCCTCTTTTGGCTGCAAACAGCATCATCCCCATCATTAGCACCTGCTTGAAACATGAGAGGAAGAAAAATGTGTTTTTTTTTTGATCAAATCAGTTCCCAGAACACATTCAGGTCATTTCTCCTCACTCTAGTGTCAAAGTTTGAGGTGTAATGTAACCACATTCTCTATGTAAACAGTATGCGTTGTGTCAGCGATCAGTGAAAGAGAGCACAGTATGAGTACAGTATGAGGTGTGCATGCCCAAACAACTCAATGCAATAATGCAGACTAATGTTGCATTATCCCACATCATACCACAGCACCAATACTCTGATTATGACCTCAATCAGCTGCATTAAGGTGATTACACAAAACAGTTTTGTAATCAGAGTATTGTCATAGAGGCAGTATTAAAATGCTCCAGTTGTTGTGCATGCAAATTTATGGAATGTGTATCCTCCAGTGCCACTGTGCAGAGCAGTTTGGTTCTCTGGCTGTGTTTTTGGACTGTAGTTTACTTGAAGAAGACAACTTGGAAGAAGCTTTTAATGTTAGTCCAGCATCTCCTCACAAGCTGTGTCTGTACTGGTTTCCAGGCCTGTAAGGGGGAGGGAGGCCAGTCTGCCAGCAATCACACAGACCCGCAGGCCAGTCCTGCCAAGAGGAAACGCACTGCCAGCCCAGCTAAGGTACAGCTCAGGACATTACTATTGTGCTGGACAGTTGAGGTGGAGAGTGATGCTGCAAATGTTTCTGCCTTACTTCCAGGGTGTTGCAGACTCATGGGCAAACAGCCCCAATCAACAGCAGATCCCCAGCTGGTACCTGACACCACAGAAGCTCCAGGTAGGAAATGTTCATTTTTAGAATTTGATAGAAAATTTGTTCAGTGTAGTTAAGTCTGTCACATGTGATGCCACATTATGTCATAGCAGTCCTCATCACTTCACAGTCTTTCAGCAGCCCAGTTTGGTAACTTTGAAGCACAGCATCCTGGGAGATCAGTGGTTAATTTGCATATTACCTTTTTAAATGCTTTCTTTGGGCATTTAGTTTTTTCTTCCATAGTATTAGATCGGTTGAAGTGAGGGAGAGACATGCCACTGAGCTGGGTGTCCTAACCTCTACAAGTTCCTTTATGAATGCAGTTAGTCTTTTGTTGTGCTGATTTATGACTGAACTAAAGTGTGAACATAATAAACCACACAAAGGTTACACACACATTAATGCTTTATGCAAAGCAGTGCTTGGCAGTATCTGCCAAATAACACGCATCATGTATTTAACTTTGCTAATTACAACTGATTGTAAGCTGCTGAGTTAACACAACACTGTTGTGAAATGTGCAGCACCTGGATCACTTGCGGACCAACCGAGCAAACCTCAAGCCCCCCCAGGTGCAGATGCTGGAACAGCTGGAGAACCAGTTCTCTCTCATGCAGCAGCATCAGCAGCAGGTACACACGTGCAACCTTTATTTACGCAGGGCTGAATCATTTTGTATCTGCTACACGAAGCTTCTTTCAGTCACGGTAGGTTTCCAAACGCTAATGTAGCCTCACAGTCTTTGTTTCTCTCCTGTCAGATGAGGCAGCAGGCAGCAGGTGGCCAGCCTCGGCCCAGCCTTCCCAACGGTCCTTTGGCTGAGCCCTCTCACCACCATGCAGGCCTCCCCCACACCTCCCCCCTCAATCACACAGCCATCCGGCCCCTGTCTGTCACCCAGCCCACAGCCAATGGATCCTGTTCTTCAAGTCCTTCAGCGGGGCAGCTGGGGCACCTGGACAAAAATCATGCCCTGGGACTGGGAGATGGTGGCGCGAGCAACGGAAACGTGCCTTATCTGCAGCAGAACTCTCTACCTCACAACTGCACAGCCGCCAGTCACCCCAGCACCAGCAGCACTACCAGTAGTCCCAGTCATGCAGACGAGACCTGGAAGAGCCAACAACGCAACACTACCACTCAGGTATCCCTCGGGCTCTGTTCATGTTTCCAGGCTTCCCTCTTGTCTTCCAGATGATCTCACATCTGTCTTTGTGTTTTCTGTTAACAAAGTATTTACTGTTGTGATGATGTGTCTGCATGCGGCATATTTGATTCTAAAGTGATTGTTGAATGGTCCTGTTTCTGCTCTCTGTCTCTGTCCAGGGGCTTCAAAAAGGTCCAGGTTCACATTCGGCAGGTCCCAATGGAGAACCCCCTTTCTCTTCCTCCTCCTCCCCTCAGACCTCGTTCTCTTCCTCTGGCATTCTGAATCAGGTTGGACATTCCTCTGGGCCCTGCACTGCCTCCTCCTCAGCTTCCTCTTTATCCCCCACCTCTCCCCAGACCACACCCAACCACTTGTCCTCGCCGCCCCACTCTGCTACTACCTCAGGGGTCCACACCAAAGACACCACGCTTTCAGGGGGCAAAAATGGCAGCAATGGTGCTGCAGCCACTTTGCCATCAGGTCCAGAGGCCGTTGTCAGGCATTCCGTAGGGACACAATTAAGTCCCAGCACCACCCCTGCGCAGGGATTGACTAATCACGTCCAGCCGCGGGTGACGGACGGCTCTGCAAGCCTGTCTCAGCCTGGCTCTCCTGCCCCTGGCGTGCTCACTCCAGACAATCCTCAGCTCTCAGCCTTGCTAAAGGGAAAAGCCAATGCTATCAGTAATGAAGATAACAATAACCACAGTAACCATGGCGGGCCTTCCTCAGAGAAAATCAACAACATCCACCCAGGTCTCTACAGTGACGCCAAGCCAATATCAGAGCAGTCGGTGGCATCCTCGCCTCTTCTAGCCACTGCTATGTCCTCTCCACACTCTGCAGACTCTCACACCAACAACAGCCTCTCCTGCCTTAACCACCCGTCCAGCACCAACAACCAGGGACCTACAGTAAACGGGAAGGGGCTGGAAGACTCCCAGAGCCCACTGAAGGTGGAGCCTTCTCTAGAGAGATGCACTGTCCCTGCTGGTCTGGCACCCTGGTCCTCGGTTTCTATCTACCCCAGCTCCAGTGAGGTGCTAAAAGCATGCAGGTAAGAAGCCTGCATGGCACCAGTGTTCACTCCTCACTGATTAAAGCATTATTAAGTGTGTGCGAGCTAGAGAGAGCAAGAATCAGTGATGAGGAACACTTTGGCTTCATTTTTGACAACAAAATGTTCACCAAGTGTTTTAGGAGCACTGCTTCCTGTGGTCTGATTACAGCTAACAAGTGTTCTCCTATGAACCATAGATGTCAGCCTAGTTGTGAATTTGAAGTTGGACATATCAAGGGTGTCTAGCCTCCATGTCCAGAAGTATCAACAAACTGCTGAACACAGTCCAACAATATTCCAGCAAAAGGACTTCACACTGTTTATTGCTTGACTTGGTAACAGATTGCTCAGAGATCAGCTACCCATGGTTGATCCATACATACAAACATTTTGTCCTCTCCCCTCCCTTCTGCCATACTCCAGGCATCATAGAGGACTACAGATTCATTTACAAAAGCTTCTATTCAGTACTCTAAGTGTTCTTCTCCAGATGAATGAATTCCTCATCCTATGAACTAAAATTTGAGCAGTTATATTGTTGGGTAGACATCACCATCGGTGCAAAATGTGCACTGCCATCCTGTTTGTGGCCTGTCCACACTACATTATATTGCACATTTCTAGTTGCTAGTTAAACTGATCTCCCTTCTACTCTGGCTGCAGGAACCTGGGGAAGAATGGCCTGTCGACTAGCAGTATCCTCCTGGACAAGTGTCCCCCGCCACGGCCACCTCGATCGCCCTCTCCGCCACTGCCAAAGGACAAACTCAATCCCCCCACGCCCAGTATTTATGTACGTGCAGCAGAACCACTGTTGAAGTATTCATGTTGTTGTTTGTTGTGTGCGGTGCCACATCTCGCAGATAGCTCCTTTTTAAACGTGTTAATACTGGTAATATGTGTGGAGTCAGTCCACGTCACCTGACTGCTCATGTGTCTCCTCTCTGACATGCAGCTTGAAAACAAGAGGGATGCCTTTTTCCCCCCCCTACATCAGTTCTGCACCAACGCTGCCAACCCAGTCACCGTCATCAGAGGACTGGCTGGAGCGCTCAAACTAGGTATGATGCAAACAGCATGCACTCCACTCTGGATCCAGTGTTCGACTTTGAAGCATCTGAATGAGTTTGAGCTGTTTGATTGTACATGTGGTGGTGGCAGCAGTTGTGAGCATGGGCATCTGGATGTTTCTGTCTTGTCCAGTTTCACGTGGCTGTGGGTGTGTCTCTGTAATGTGTGAAGGAGTGTGTGGATGAGTTTGACATATTTGACAACAGCACCACCTGCAAGTGGAAACTGTTACTGCATGATTGCTGTGGAGAAAAGCAGTTGACTTTGCCAAGAATTTCCAAACATCTGCTGTGCTGTTCCAATGACTTGCTGCCCTATTATGCAATGCTCTCATCTGACAGGTTGTTCCCCGCTTCTTTCTTAAGTTACATCCCAATGTTACAATGAGACAAGAACACTACTGCTGTGAATCTGACAGTCACCTCCAAGTCTATAGTCTCTCCTTGATCTCCATCAGTCAGGAAATAATATTTGAAACACATTCTAAATTATATTTAAAATAATATTTCCCTTGCCTCTAACTGTTCTTTGGCCTTGGCTCCTCTTGTTGTCGTACACTCAGATCTGGGCCTTTTCTCGACTAAGACGCTGGTGGAGGCCAACCCAGACCATCTGGTGGAGGTGCGAACCCAGTTGGCTCAGCCCACTGATGAGAACTGGGACCCTAGTGGCAACAAGAAGATGTGGCGCTGCGAGAGCAGTCGCTCCCACACGACCATCATCAAATATGCTCAGTACCAGGCCTCCTCCTTCCAGGAGTCTCTACGGGTCAGTAGGGGGTGATATGTTGAACAGCTGTCACAAAACCATAAACCTTTGATAGAATATGTAGCAAAACGGATGCGTGTGCATCATATCATGGATATATGTCATTCCATTCCACTGTGTGCCTGTAAATGTCTGTACTGACTGACTGTATTAATACTGTCATTGCTTCTGTTATGACAGGAGGAGAATGAGAAGAAGAAGGAGATGGAGGCAGAGGCAGGATCTTCAGACAGGTCAGTGTTGTTTTTCTTCGGTCTTCAGCGTGTCTTCATCTTAGTTTTCTGTTAGTCACCACATGATGCTCTCATGCTCTTTCAGTGTGATGCGGCGCAGGAAAGGCCCTTTCAAACACATCAAGTTCGGGACCAACATCGACCTGTCTGATGAAAAGAAGTGAGTGAACCCATCACACCTCTTCTCCTCTCATTTCCCTGATCTTTGGTTGGGGAAACATGACCCTCCACTCTCACATGGCTAACCTTTGACCTTTGCAGGTGGAAACAGCAGCTTCAGGAGTTGTCTAAACTGCCAGCTTTTGCCAGGGTGGTATCAGCCGGTAACCTGCTCAGTCATGTTGGACACACCATCCTGGGCATGAACACTGTTCAGCTCTACATGAAGGTTCCAGGGAGCAGGACACCAGGTACACCTGCACAAAATAAACCCCACCCGTACGTCCTTGTTGTTGTCCTTTTTCTTACTCTGTTAGTAACCGAGTCACTTTGTTTTGTAGGTCACCAAGAGAACAACAATTTCTGTTCAGTCAACATCAACATTGGTCCTGGGGACTGTGAGTGGTTTGCTGTGCCTGAAACGTACTGGGGTGTCATCAATGACTTCTGTGAAAAGTATGTGACCAGAAGTGATCTCTTTAAAGTTTCTTATCTGTTCCCCAAAGTTGGCACTGATAGCTGTGCATGTTCTCGTCTCTCACAGGAACAACATCAACTTCCTGATGGGTTCCTGGTGGCCCAACCTGGAGGACCTGTACGAGTTCAATGTGCCTGTTTACCGGTTCATCCAGCGTCCTGGGGACTTGGTCTGGCTCAATACAGGCACTATTCACTGGGTTCAGGCCATTGGCTGGTGCAACAATATTGCATGGAATGTTGGACCCCTCACAGGTGAGAAGGATGGTGATACTCATTACCGGCTGTGTGCTAGAACAGAGCCTCTGGGAAAAAATCCTCCTCCCTTCAGACTTTCAGGCAGGTACAGCTGTGTACTAGTTTCCACTGATACGGATGAAAAATGAAGAGTGCCTTTCTGGTTTTGTCCTCAGCCCATCAGTACAAGCTGGCAGTGGAACGTTACGAATGGAACAAACTGCAGAGTGTCAAATCCATCGTTCCCATGATCCACCTCTCCTGGAACATGGCCAGGAACATCAAAGTGTCGGACCACAAGCTCTTCGAGATGATCAAGTGAGAACTCTCTGTTTCCCTTTAATTCTAAAACCCACCCTGACTGTTGTGTGTGTCTTGTGCTATCCTAAACTCACCTCCCTTGTTTCAGGTATTGTTTGTTACGGACTCTGAAGCAGTGTCAGATGCAGCGGGAACTGCTGTTGGCTGCGGGAAAAGAACTGGTGTGGCACGGGAGGAGCCAGAACGAGCCAGCACATTATTGCAGCATCTGTGAGGTAAACACACCTTCTTTCTTTAATTTGTGCAGTACGGTGATTATAATACACAGCAGGACAGTACACCTATACAAAACAACACCTTCATACTTTCTGCTGCATTCCTGTTGACTGATGACTTCTCATGCCTAGGTGGAGGTGTTTGACCTGCTCTTTGTAACCAGCGAGAGCAACAGCAGGAAAACCTATGTGGTGCACTGCCAGGACTGTGCCCGTAGGGGGAGCACTAACCTGGACAACTTTGTGGTGCTGGAGCAGTACAAGATCGAGGACCTCATGCAGGTTTATGATCAGTTCACACTTGTAAGTACTGGGCACAAAACCAGAAGTGGTACTTGTCTCACTGAGACCAGTTTAAACTTAAAGTCTCCATGAAACAAGAAGCAGTGCTGTTTACTTCCTCATTTTTATGTTTCCTGTGGAGACAGTTAGATAGGGAGGGACTTGTCGTGGGTACTAATAGGCAATAGCAAGCGTGCGTTACACCCTCACTGCTATGTAGTCCAGGTAACGCTATGACCTAGTGTCAGCCTCTACCTTCCAGTGAACATGGTCAGACCAAGGACTGAACACAACCTCTCAAACCAGCAGTGGCCAGTCTGTCAGGGAGTACAGCGGCGTGCTGAGGTGGTTTTGTCACGGGGTTTGGCTCCTGGCATCCTGACGGGACTGAGTCAGTTCAGTTAGCTACACAGCTGACAGAGCTAATAACAGTTAGCTGCTCTCTACTTAACAATCTTTCCCTGTTGGCTTCAGACGTCCCGTCTGATTCGGTTCTGTTACCTGCTAACAGCTAGCCTGGGAAATCCCATGCTGCCTTGCGCGATCGTTCCGATCCGAAAGACAGCATGGAAACCCGTGCCAAAACGCTCGCCTGAGATCGGGAGCCAATCAGAGAGCAGGTGAAAGACGATGACATGTACTACCCGACAAACGGAAGCTTGTAGTTTGTTTGAGACTGTTTTCGGATTCAATTCAACATGGCGGCAGCAGATGCGAACCAATCTTTGATCAATTGCCCAGTGCCATATTTTTGTTCTGTTGGGAAAAAGTGACAGCTTTTCCTTCTCGTCAAATTTCTGTCACTCTAAATTCGTCATCGGGTATGACTGATAAGATTGGCTATGGGCTACATACGTACATGGGCAGTCGTCAACCAAACCTCCCCTATGAGAAACTGAGTAGGTGGCTCCCAGACTATCTCACTTGTGATATAGTCTGTTAACTACTTTAGCAAGTAGTTAGGCTCACGCTATCTGTCCATCAGGAAACTGTGTGAAGCAGAGCAGCTCTCAGCAGGTAGCACTGTGCTCTGGCGGTGCCAGAAGCGAGAATATCATTTATTGGATGTAAAATTAGTACACACCATCATTTTTTTTTTTGGTTTATCACAAAATGACAAACTCTAAAATACCATGAAGAATAGCTGAAAACGACTTGTTGTCATTGTTCCAGATGGTGGAGTGTAGGTAACTTTAAGAGAGACCCACAATGATGCTCACTGTCATGTCAAAGTTTGATGAGCTCACTGTGTGTTTACTTTGTGTTTCTACAGGCGAGTCCCCTGCCTTCCTCCTCTTGATGGTACCACTGTTGTTCTGAGGACTGTTGAACCACAGTGGACTCTTTTTTCTGATATTCAGGAAGTAAGCCGGCAGTCCTCAAACGGCGCTCTGTAGCTATCCCATAAGGCAGCTGCGTGAAAGCTTTGTGTCTATGCAACCTGCCTGAGCGGCATGCCTCCCCCCAAGTGGACTGGAGGGGCTGGCAGCTCCTTCTGTCACCATGACCAGACTGTTCTACTGCTGGCCCAGCTGGACTTCACTCGAAAATACACAAAATTCCACATGAAAATCATGAATTAAAGTTTTTGTACATATTCTGTTTTAACTTCACACAAAGACTACTGACTTGATCGTTTTCTTTTTCCATTTTTGTATTCTGTTTGTGAGTTGACAAGAGCCCCCCCCCCATGAGATGAGTCATTAGGACAGCTGCTCTTTTGTATGTTGGAAACCTCGCTGGTCAGGAAAACAAGATTTAAAAAAAATGTTTTGTAATGTGAAAAGTTGAATGACACATTCTTTGCAACATTTCCCCCCATTTTTCTAAATCAGTTGAAAGGTTTTTGCTGGATCTCTGAGTTACTTTGTGATGGGGGAGAGACAAATAGCCAAGTTACAGAGAAAAGGGGTTGCACATAGACGAAAGAGTGAACTTTAATTTGTGTTTTTTATTTTGATGTAAATTGACACTATTTATAAATGCATATTTATTGCTTGAAAATATTTGTTGATGGAATGCTGTACTTTTTTTCCAGAGTCCCTGCCATTAAATTTGAAGGAGCCTTGTGATTTTAAGCACAGCCCCTCATACATTTTCTATATATAAATAAAACTGCTTAGTAAGCGTTGTACAGAGACCTTACCTTAAAATGGGTTTATTGTTTGAAAGATGTTTTATGAGTCAATAAACAAAAACTGTCTTTATTTACACTTGCACATCTGTCTGACTTTTTCACACAGCTCGTTTGTGATTGGTGCATCATCTTTTTATAGATACTGAGTGTAAAACAGCCCCATTTGGAATCCAGTATACAGAAGTACAAGCTGTTCTGCTTTTTGCTCAGTGCTGTTATCGGTCAATGCTGGAACAATCCCAGTGAACACAGGATAAGTAATCCAACAAAACTCTGAATCCAATATGAAAATTAAAGTATAAAATCAGTTCCCTCACACGGTTCAAACACTGTTCAGTGGGTCAGATATGTACTTTGGAAAGGTATCGAAAATTCAACCCAAAAATGGCTCCACACAGCACGCCTTCAGTTTCATGCTTCATAATAGCCAAGAGAAATAGAAAGTTCAGGAAAGTTCAAATAGAAACATGGGAAATCACAAAAGGTTGTGTCTAGAGCCAGGGCTTAGTTTGTCCATGCTGGGGCAGAAACATGGAAGAGGACCATGGAGGTACTGTAGGACTGGATAGCAGATCCAAAGAGTCAAATAAGAACTCTTCACCTGGTGCATACAGTGCTCAAGGTTTTCTAGCTAGTTGGTTTACTTGCAGCGTCTCACACAGCTGGCCTCACCTGCAAGCTCCCATTCAGCTCACACACTTAACATCATGATGACACATATTAATTCTTCCATGATCAAAACTTCATAGAAGAGTCATAATTAACCTTGTTTACAGTTAGTTCTAGTTGAATATACTGTAGCTACATATTTCTGAATGTATGTATGCAAAAAAAAAGATGTGTCCTATTTTGGACTAGTGTACTAATGCTGGGGGCTGATTATAATCCTTTTAGTAATGTTTCACCAACAAGCATGGGAAGGATTATGTACAGACATTCATGTTTCCCAGAAATACATAAAATTATAAGATTACTTTATCTTCAAGTTTTATCCATCTTACAATTTCATTTTCATCATTATTACATGGTTGTAACTATGTTAAAATTAGGTTTGGGATCTGATGTGAAGAACAGAAGATAATCACTGGCAAGTTCACGGCTGCCATTTGTCCGTCTCAGTTGGTCTTCTCGTCCGCAGCAGGCTGCCAGGAAAATCACCATCTTTGCCAAATGGATCACCGGGAAGACCATTCAACACTTTCTCACATACAGCACTTCACTTGCTTCATGTAACTATGGAAACATTTTGGCAGTATATTGGTCATAATATGGGGATGGTATAGTAATGTGTAATCACACTTAGATAGATTCCAAATTAAGTTTTGGGATTTGAATGCGGCCTGCTGCGTTGGATCTAAACCAAGAGCAAATGAAAGAACCGTTCTGGGCGACTGAGTAAGTGAGAACAATGCAGATGGCAGATGAAGGCTATGTTATGTAAGTGATTCTACATGTTTAGTAGTCACTTGAGATTTACAAAAGATTTGTCACCCTGTTCGTGTATTAAGGAGTTGGTAACTTGGATGTCCATGAATGTTAGTTAAGTTATGAAAAAGGACAGTTGCAATTCAAAGAGCAACAACTATCTGATTTCTTGTCTTTTTCATGGCAGTATTGATTGTTTTCCACACAGCTGAAGTCTCATTTGGTGCTTGCTGGTCTTGTGTGCAGGGAGCTTGTTATCCCCACAAACTGTGCCATGTGCAGTCCACTGCAAACATGTCCACAGTCAGATCTTTGCACCATTACAAAGACATAATGCCTCATTAAATGTACCCGTGGTGCATCCATTGGACTGGGTCCAGCAGGGAACTGTTATTATCTGAATGAAGTCTGCCAGAATAAAAGAAAACACATCTTGGGGTGAAAATAATGTCTAAGAACAAAGCAACTGTGTGAAAACAAAAGCTTTTCTGATGTTTCTATCTGTGATCAGTCAAGGTTTTGATATTTTTGTCTCCCTTCAGTAGGTTATCTTAAAATTACAGCATCCTAAAAAAAAGAGCTGATGATGCCACGATTTACGGGAGGTGAAAAGAGGAACTGACCAGTGTCGGTTTACAAAAGAGGAACAGAAAGCAGTGTCTTCTCCACGAATGAATGGATACAAATCATGCAACAAGCCAAATGAATTATTATGCGATTTGTTTCACTGATTTTCTCTGATCACGCTGATTGTGACTATATCACTGCAGATGTACAGTGCTGTGAAAGTATTTGCCCCCTTCCTGATTTCTTGCTTTTTTGCATATTTATCACACTTAAATGTTTAAGATCATCAAACAAATGTTAATATTAGACAAAGATGTCTGAAGATGAACTGTCAGTCCATAAAGATTTATAGAGCTATTCTAAAGCTTTGAGACTCCAGTGAGCCATGATGAGAGCCATTATCCACCAATGGAGAAACCCAAGAGTGTTTGACCTTGAGGTCACAAACTGACGGCCGGGTGTTCTTCAGGATTTTCTGGTAGAGAGCAGAATTCAGTTACTGCAAGTCCTCCAGGTCCTGAAGCAGCAGAGCAGCCCCATCACCCTACCACCACCACGTGTGACTGTTGGTATGATGCTCTTTCTATGAAATGCTGTATTAGTTTTACACCAGATTTGTCTCATCAGTCCACAGAATAAGTCTCATCAAGAGACGAGCCTTTGTGTTGTTTTTGGTCAGCAGTAGTTTTCACTTTCTTCCTCTGTCTCTTTCTTATTTTTGAGTCATGAACACTGACCTTTTCTGAGCCAAGTGAGGCCTTCAGGTCTTAAGAAGTTGTCTGGGTCCTTTTGTGACCTCCTGGATGAATCGTTGCTGCGGAGTATGTTGGTAAGGTGGCCATCTTGGGAAGGTTTTCACCACTGTTCTAAAATGTCTGCGTTAGTTCATAATGGCTCTCATCATGGCTCACTGGAGTCCCAAAGCTTTAGAATAGCTCTTAGCTAAATCTTTCCAGACTGACAGTCAAGGATTTTGTTTTTTCATCTTTTGTTGAACTCCTTGAGATCACAAGGTGATGTGTTACTGTTTGAGATCTCTCAGCCTGCTTCACTTCACTCAAACAGGTTCTATTGAAGGGATTTCTGGATTCCACAGGTCTGGCAGTGATCAGGCCTGGGTGTGCACAGTGTAATGGAATTCACCATCTTTCAAAAAAAATAGTTTTTATCACAGTTAGTTCATGATGATTACTTTTTCACACAGGGCCAGGTAGGTTTGGATAGGTTTTTTCTCATCATATATAAGTCATCATTTATCATTTATATTTACATGGGTTATCTTTGTCTAATATTAACATTTTATAAATAGTGTCATTTGATGATCTTAAACATTTAAGTCATGGCTGATTCACACAGGATGATATCACTGTTCTGATGTAAAATCAAGAATAGAATTTAAAATCTTTCTCCTCACCTACAAAGTGCTTCAAGGTCAGGTCACCATCATCTGTCTGATTGTGTCAGGGAAGTTTGGTGATGGAGATGTGCATTGCCCCACAGGATGAACTTTTGGTGATCAGGTCAAAATGTCAATTTGTCCGATACTTGCAAAACATTCAGTCTCAGATGTCTTTTATAGTGTGAAGTAGAAAATCATGCTATTTTCACTGGCTCTTGGTTAATCTAAATCTGGTTAATCTGGTTACAGAAACCACACACCCGTGACAACACCCACCTGTCAATCAAAGCAGCCACACATTCAATTAGTTATATACAATTATATATAACCGTAAGCCCAATTGTTTTTTAAAATGGCACTTTGTGTTTAAAAGTTTCATTTCAAATCTTATGTATAAAGAGAGTTTGAACTACAGATCAGTCATGTCCTGTGCAATACCGGTCTCGTTATTGTGTCTCCATTCAATATACAGAGTGAGTATATTACATGGTGTCAGAAGTCCATCAAGAACAGTACACGCAGCCATGAATACGCAGGTGAAAAAGAAGATCTGGCTAAAGTCTTGGATAAGTTTGCCAACTCCATAAGAAAAAATAAAATAAATAAATAAAAAGTTTTAAAAAATCTAGCTATTGTCAGCAATAGAGAGCTGTTATAGCTCCTGCTGTTAGCAGTAATCCAATTAATTCACACCTAAAAGTCTCAGGCAAAAGTACTATTGTAGTACTATTCCTGTGTCCAGCTGTTCCAGGAAGTCTTTTTTAAAACAGAGTATACGCTTTGTCAGATGGAGTTGGTGTGACCACCATTTGCATGAATGCTTAGTCAGCAGGTGTGAAATACATAAGTAATAAGCCTTCTAATAATGATAATAATATAATATAATAAAATGAATCTTTTTGATTGGTGCCTGAACCATTTAACATGCATAACCCTCACCCTCACCTTTCTGCAAACTTTATGATGGAGGATGTTCATTGTGCTCACTGTGTGACATCCATTGTGCTGCTGTAACGAAATGAGCGCTTAGTGTGGGATCATTCATCTCTAACAGGGCCTGTAGGCATTTTACTTGACAGTTATTTCATTATCACAGCCACAGGTGGCTCCATATGCTGATGGACTGACAGCCACTTCAACCAATACACCTTTAATATATTATGATCCCTTTTGAATGTTCCAGTCTAAAAAAAAAGGGCTGGCAGCCTGCAATTTTTCTCCATGTCCACTTACCTTCAGTTGTGAGCAGGGGCAGGCTGACATTTAAGAAAATATCAAAGCAGGAAGTGGAGGCACAACCTTGTACAAATTTACAGATATTATGAGAGTTTCCATTTCCTGAAAGGAAGACATTCACTCAACATTTTTCACATTTTTGAATGCAGATGTATTTAGATTGACTTTTTTTGAGTTGCATCAGGATTTTGTTGCTGTTTGAAAAATGTTGAAGAGCTGAGTGTACTCGATGTGCAGCACATTTGTGAACAAACTCAGACATCCACAACAGAAAGATCCAGATGGTTTGCTCAGAGTTGGTGGAGTGAAAGAAGAGTGATTGTTTGAATCCTAGAATGGTATGATAAGAGATGAGACGTTTGAAGACGTGTCATGTGATGCAGCCCACACTCTTCTTTAAAATCAGCTTGCACTGAAAACCTGTACTCTGTTTTGAAGAGATTTAACTTTTCATATTTTAGATTTTTATAACAGTTCCTGTAGATCCTGCTCTGGGTTTAAGAGCACTTCCTTTTCTGCGTCTCTGTGTCAGCAATGGTTAGCGCTTCACACTCATAAGACTAAAACCTCACATCATAAAAATCCAGACTGGAGCTGGCCTCATCAGCACGTTACATTAATACTGTCTAATACACTATAATGAGGGGCGGCTCGTGGCGTAGCGGGTTAAGCGACCGCCCCGTGCATGGAGGCTACAGTCCTCGCTGCAGCGGCTCCGGCTCGACTCCCGCACCGGACGCCCATTTACTGTGTGTCACTCCCCCTCTCTCTGCCCCCTGCTTCCTGTCCATCTTCAGCTGCACTATCATTAAAGGCATAAAACGGCCAAAAAAATAATCTTAAAAAAAAAAAAAAAAAACACTATAATGTCTTTAAATTACATTTAAATATTCTGCATACTGTGAACTTTTGCCCACTACCTGGTGTAAAATGATACACATTTCTCATATACGAAAACTTACCTGGTCATAAATCCCTTTCTGATTCTAGACATTTTAGCCCAAGAGCGGCACATTTTAATAAATAAAAGTATCTTGCTGAATTCAATTTAGTCCGTGGTTCCTTCAGTTAAAACAGGTCCTTAGTCCTCAGAACGTTTTTGGTCCCCAGGTGTAAATCTGCCCGAGGATCTTTAATCCACATTATCCCCACATCCTCTCTGCATCCTCTCATTTCCTGTTAGCACTCTTATTACTTTTATTGTAAATCAATGATGCATAATTGAAGTTTGGGTGATCAATGCTGGAATCTGGCTGACTTTGGGTGAGTGGCTACTAGTCAATAGCTTTACAAAACTACTTGTGTCTTACATGGTTCCTCCAGAATAAATGTATGGTTACATCTATTCCTTCTTGCAATTTACAGATTCAGGAGATATGTTAAACTGCTGGACACAAGATGAAAAGTACAGATACACATACATCACTCTGCACAGTGAAAGATAAGTTAAGAAAAAACATGTTTGAGTGGAAGGTGTTCAGGTTCAGGTTTGGTGACCTCTGAGGTTTAAAGAACCCTCCAGAATACTACTGCCACTGTGGCTGAGGTCAGTTTCATAATATGTGCAGTTACAAATGTCAATAATACAGAATACAACATCTACCTGTTCCTTATACACAGATATATATATATTACAATAGATATGAAACAAGCCAGCAGATGTCACTGTAGTTATGAGATGCACGTTAACTTATGACTGTTTATCTCTCTCTCTCTCTCTCTCTCTCTCTCTCTCTCACACACACACACACACACTCTTAAAGAGGATCAAAGCTGTTCCTAAATTCTGAAGGTGTATTCCAGATGTCTTAGTCACTCATGTGAGTCAGCGTGTATTTGTTCCGTTCGTATTTGTTTTTACTCTTAAACCAAGTGACTCACACTTTAGTTGACAGAGAAAACATATGCAAGTATTTTAGAACAGGAAATGGATGTACAGAAGGGCAAAAATTATATTTCTTGGACTTTGCGGATCAAGTGCTTTCAGCAGCCAAGAGGAAATCATAGTCATTTGTGGAAGTGCTGGTTTGTGAGGAATGTGTGTGAAAGGAGAGCAGACTGCCGTTAATGCAGAAAGCCAAATATCTAAAAGCGATGACACCCATCAGTCTCAGAGCAGTCTGTGTTCATCTTTCTCTCTTTATTTTATTCATACTCATTCATTCATTGAAATAAGCAGGCAGAGTCCTGCTGCTCACCATCTTTGTCAGCTGATTATTTCCTGCAAAGAATGGAAAGTAGCCTTTTTAAAGGAAACACTCAATATGAGAATAAAAGAAGTTTATTCTCATATATAACAACTTCATAAAATCGTCCTATAATACAGATTAGAAAAACGTTATATAAATGTTACAGAAGAAAAAATGATGTCATACTAAATGAAATCACATTCTATAAAGTAAATGACTGTATGAAATGCAGATGTGAAAGGTGCTCTTCGTGTTCATGTTATGCTGATGATTTATGAACAGCTGTCTCTGTGTGTTTGTTTTACTGAGCTCCTATCTGAAAGCTGCAGTTTCATGTCAATTCATACAGATGGATTCTTATTCATTTCACTGCCTCCAGCATGTGTTCAGACCACCTGCAGCTTTAAAGCCTTCAATCATTCATCATCATCAGTCCTAGATTATGCAGGATTGTATATAGATTATATGTGATTATATATAGATTATATGTGGATACTGCTGTGGATGTTAGATGAGGCTCCGCAGTGTGGCGGTGCTCTGCATCACCAGCCCCGTCAGCTGCTTATATACCGGGCAGAAATAGGCGCAGCAGCCGGTGCGGACCGGTGACTCAGCCGCGACTCAGCGCCGTCGCGGTGGGTCGCGTGCGTCTGGCGCGGCGCGAGGAAGCTTCAAAGTTTATTGTTGTTGTTTAAACGTTTCGACTTGAAAACGACCTCACGAGGGTCTGAGAGGTGACAGACACGGAAAGTGTGCCGTGAATGGAAACAGAAAAATGAACAGGAGAATCAACAAATTTACATTGAAGGCCATTCATCAAATTATTAAAAAAACGAGTAAAAAAAAGTCCCCTCATGACTAGGAAGCAAAATAGTGACTCATTTCCTGTGGAGGTTATTTATGTATGTGCTATAAGTTATTTATATAATCCACGTGATTAATGTGCGGTGGAACAGATGATCAAAGTCTAAACAAAGGAAAAATACTGCGTGAAGCACAGACTGCCTTCAAATGCCACCCCACAGTGAAGAATGAGCTCCATCAGAGAGGGTGTGTAAAATAAAAAAGACGTGGTAAAATGCCCCAAAGGTGGAGATAGGATGCTCCACCCTGGCAAGCTAAAAACCCCAACTTATTTACAACTTACTTCAAAAAAACAGCATAAATAAATATATACAGTATGTGATATATTATATATGTCTTGTACAGGTTCAAATGTTCTGTATGTTCTCAAAATGTACTACATGTATCAAAGTAAAAGAACTCCTGATACTTAATGGTCTTTCTTCAAAATCCTATACGATTATGTGTTACAATACTGTTAACACTCTTAATGCTATCTGCAAACTCCTGTGTAGTTTCATTTGAACATTATTCAGATTCTATAGGTTTGCTCACTATAACTACTGAATACATGTAGTAGAAATTTACTTTATGTTGGAGTATAAAGTAAAATATTTCCATCTGAATTATGGTTCAAAGTATAATGTAGAAAATGAATGATGAATGCTTAGGGACTTCACACCATGCTGCTGTGATGAGGCTCTGTGATGTCCATCATCAGATGGATGACAGAAGCTCACCTGTGTCTGCCGCCATAAAGCGTTCAGGGCACAGCATTCCTAACACTAACTCACCATCATGTTTTCATGATCCGTCTGCTTCGTGCCAAACAAACAGCAAGGTCTCCATGTGCTAGAAGTCCCCCAGATTCCTCCTGGATGAGTCTGAAGGTTTTGGAGTTGTGAGTCACAGGAAGCTAGGAAGCTTCGGGTTAACTTGATATGAGCGTCTCGTGATTTTTCACACACACACACACAGTCACTGAGGTGTTTAACAACCAATGATCATACAGAGTCAGATGTACTGGCTCTAGATAATCTAGAACCAGTGTCAGAAATGAATAAAAATGGGATGAAATATGAAATATTCCTCTTAAATGTAGTAGAATTATTCAGTTGAATACTGAAAGGACTAAAACAGTCAGACAGGTGCAGACATGAGCACAGAAACATTTTCGTCTGACTGTAAACCTCCTGCTCATAGTGGCTGTATATGTTACTATTCATCCACCACAGATCAGCACAGAGACACGGAAAGTAAATTTCACACTAAATACCTAAAAATATGAACTTAATCAGACTACTTAAGTCTCATATAATTGTAAGATTGTGTAACAGCTTCCATCTGAAGGGCATTATGCTGAGAGCTTTAGAGAACCAGTGACAGCAAACAACAAACACACAAATAAACAATGTTTCTGACTATAGACAAAAAATGTGAATATATCTTTGAAATATTCTACTTGAAAAAAAGATCTTAGTTACTTTCTACCTGTGGAATTTCCCAATCATCCATCCATCATCAGATTAGCAACATATTTCTACACTGCCTCCTACAGATCCCACTTACTGTGTACATGGTGTGTTTAGTTTCATCACCACATCATTTTCTTTCCCTTCTTTCACTGTCACCTTGTTTTCATGTTGTCATGTAATACATTGATTTTAGCTGCTAGGTTCAAGTTTCAAGATGCTGCTAATTGATTTTTAGATTGTGTTATAAATAAATGTAAAAGTAGGGGAAATCAACAAATTCAGCAGATCAAAATGATCATAGAAGAAGAATTTGTTGTTGCTAATCACTTTTAGAGAGAAACAATCTGATGAGCTGATTTTCAGGCTTTGTATCAGGTCTCCTCCACATTCAACACTGTTGGAGTGTGTGAAGCATACAGAGAGTTACAGAAGAGCAAACACAAAGATATTTTTTCAGAAAAAAATGTTCATTTATTTCACAGGAAGACGATTTGTCATGCTACCATGTGGCAGACATGACATTAACCATTGTCTCTTATCGAGCTCCTGGGAAACGCCATGGTACATTTTTTGCAACGTTTTTTCCTCTTATAAATGATCAACCATCAGAACATGAGGTTGAATTGGTGGGTGTCGAGCTCAGGACTGAATCATAGTTCAAAAATGTACATGGGGGAAATATTTAGCTACTCATTCTGATGCAATTGTGGTTTTCCCAGTGAGACGTCTTCTGTGTGTACCACATATAAATGATACTATCTTAATATTAATCCATTTAGCATAAGATGATCTTACTCTCATAGGACTGAAATAAGGAACCAAAAATCATCTAGATCTGACATTATTGTGATAGCCAATTTAACATTATAAATACCGTTACATCAATTTTCATAGATAAACTAAATTCTCTTCCAACCACATAGAAAGACGTTACTAGGTTAAGTCCCTTGTTTCCATTCCAACTCTTGTAATGGAAATATCTAAAAAAAACATATACTTGAAATATTTAAGAAAACAGAACATTTCACTCTGTGTATGCGTTTTAATATTTGCTGTATTCTTTGCATGATCCCAACATCATTGGTGTAACTTTCTAAATTGGAATATTATCCATGTTTTTGTATCACAGATATATCTGAAGAAATTCATCAGCTGTTGATATTTAAGTTTTATCTCATAAAGTTGAATCAAATGAGAAGCAGGCACCGCGCACCTCTGCTCACTGTAGCTCACTGTAATGGAGCTTTCAGGTTGGAGGGAAGCCACATGGTGGCAGTGTCAGCAAGTACTGTCAGCTCATCTTTGATGTTCACATGAAAACAGGCCTTCCTTCAAGTTGGTTTCCCGCTTCCAACAGACAACAGTCCTCCGGGTAATACATCTCTGCGAGCTGTGAAATCATTCTCATATATGCAGAATTTGAAAGGAGGCCCCTGCAAAAAGCAGATGCCAACCCAACTGGCACTCTGGGCAAGTGTCCAAAATCTTCACATTCTTTCTCATGTTATACTTGAGTCACCATGACTCTTCCGACAATCATCAATCAGCAGAGAGGTCAGTCTAACAGCCATTTGATGGTTCACGTTACTAATTTGAAACAGTGGTCAAATCAGCCCACAGTGGTGCCGTTTAGTCTTTTTTTGTCACATTTTGGTGCTGTGAAAATATGGAACGTCCCACAGTAAACTAGGGGAAAGGTTAAGGAATATGAGTAATGATGACTTGACTGAGGAGCAGATACAAAAATACATATATTTATTAAACACTTATATTAAACATAATATTTTGTTAACAGGCAGGCAAAAAGAGAAATCAGGTGGATTTGATATTCTGTTTGTTGAAGTCATAAAGCAACGTTCTTCCTGACAGGTGCTCCACTACCTGGGCAGTGAGGGAAACTCCACCACTCCAACGGATGTGAATGAAGGAGCTCTTTTTATAGACTCTGTTGACATATCATAATCTCATCACATCGTTTCACCTGTCCCAGACACTGAACCAGAATACTCCTATTTTGCTGTAGGGCATCGTTAGTTTGGTTTCACATTGACTGGACCTGACAGAATCGATTATCATCACGTTTTAAGTAGGACAAATGTGTGTATGTACATGTGCATGTGCGTAATGAGCAGATACAGGAAAGCCAGCTGAATCTGGGGTTGTGTTGCTTCCTTTTATAAACATATCAGAATACTTGGTCATCTGAAGTGCCTCCGCCAGTCATCAGATTATCTGGCTTTGCTGGACAGTACGGTGCTTTCCACCTACTAATGCAGTATAAGTCACTGGCCCTTGACTAACCAGCAGCACTACACCGCTGCCTCTGTGCTGCCTGCAGGCCCCATATGACAGATGTTGTTTAGAGGTTGACCAGCCGGCTCCCAGCTTCGACCTGCTGTTGTCGCTGTGCAGAATGACGCAGGTATTGCACAACATTTTCCTTGGTTATGACTGTGTGACATCACTGGCTCCTCTTAGTGCTTGCTGTTTCCCAGTTCCTCTGACGCGTGATACACTCTAACGATCACACTGTTATGTGTAAACACCGCAAACAACTCAAAGAGTGCACACACACACACACACACACAAACGCACCTACACAAGTCCCGCTGTATCCACGGAGGCACCTGTCATGCATGACGTCATATATGAGTCAGGTGAATGCATGCATGCATGCGTATGGGTGTGTGTACAGGCTCCTGCTGGCTGTGGGATGTTTGCATAATCAGCACAGCCGCACACCTTGGTCACAGGGTAAACTTTCCACTGTGCTCAGAGAAAAAGACCGTTTCACACTTGAGTAGTCAGGGAATGGCCTACTTTTACAGAAGGGACTGATAGGAGGTGAAAGGAGAGTGCCATTCTTCTGGTTTATACAATACTAGTTGTTAACAGTTCACAACTTTGAGAAATGCTCTTATTCACTTCCCTGTTGAAAGTAAGATGAGAAGATCATGTCACTCACAATTCTGTATGATAAATATACAGATACAGCCAGCTGCTTTGCTTAATTTAGCTTAGCTTAGTTTCGCTTAGATTAACTTAGACTTAGAGACTTAGAGACTTAGAGTTAGACTAAGCTGGACTGGGTCTGTCCAGAGATAACAGACCCATCAGCACCTTTAAAGATCACGAATACCTTTTTTCTCTGGTTTATTTAATCCCCACAAAAACTGAAGTGTGATTTTATAGAGTGATGACTGACTGAAGATACCGCTTTGTGGCTTTTGCTCCCCCAGACTAGGCATGCTGCTTCTCCTGCATTTAGCCTCAAATTGATGTTTTTATTTAACTTTGATATTCTGATATTTTATACATTATATATACTGACATCTTCAATAAAAATGTAAAAAATAGAATAGTTATTACATTATAACAAATTAAAAGGGGTCTTTCTTTTGGTTACCAATTTTCTTTTGTGTTAATAATAATGAATACAATTTTCCAGAAATGATTATCTAAATGAAAAATCAGAAATTTCAGACATTTCAAGTTGAAAGTTGAAAGTTGAAAGTTTCAACCAAGCAGCAACCTCTGTTGCTGTGAAGTGAAGCCTCCACAGAAGGACTGCAGACTGCAGTTCCTGAAATGTCCACTTGATGTGGCTCCAGAACAAGTCAGTCTCCATAAGTCCCCATGTTCAAATGTTCAAAATTTGGTGTCCATAGCTAATTTCCCCGTTCCCCCATTTAGAGCATGGACACTGACAGGTGGCTACGGTCACAGGTAGCTTGTTTGAGCATCCAGGCCTCAATTAGACTGCCTCAGTTTTACCAATGCTCCACCTCTTTGCCCATTTTTGGAATGGCTGGAAGGCAGCGGCTCATCAGAAACCTGTAAAATACAGTCTATGGTTTCAATACATGGACACAAACTGTTACTAATGTTAATGACAGCAAGTAGAGCTGCTCTTACACCCCATGGTAAACAGAATTTTAACTCTCTGGGCTCTGAGCATATAAAGATTTCACCCAGTTACAAAAATATAAAATCATGCCATGACTGACATGTCGTGGAGGCAGATGTTTCAAAAACTGTACAAATTCTACTAAATCTATCTGTGTGTCACTACAAGGAAAAATATCCTCATTTAAACGATTGAAGTATTTCATAAGTTGATCATTCTATTGATGATGAAGAGTTGAACTGCCTTTCACCTGCCCAGCAGAATTTAACGGTGGACCTGTTTTTAGCCTGAGCGATGCAACAGAGACCCATCTGTTCCGCTCCTATGAATGATCATAAGGCCAGACTGAAGCATCTAAATATAGAAAGGACAAATTAAATTCAAATGACTCAGCTGCTTGATGACTGAGACGGGTGACTTATCCCTCCTCAGTGCCCTGCTTCAGTCGGTCAATGTTCTGCCTTTTAGCAAACATGCACACCGAGCTGGGAGTCACTTATTCCACTCTGGGTTGCCTCTAAATCCTTCAACTGTTAGAGGAAGTAGGTTGGGTGTGGGGGTGGTGGTGGGAGTGAAAGGAAGATGGGTGGAGGAAGGGAGGGAGGAGAGAAAGGCTAAATCAGTTGACGGTGGAGAGGAAGCTCTGTCATATCCAGGAGGAAGTGTGAGTCAGTGCTCGTACATTCTTGGAGGCTGATTCAGCGCTGCACAGGAAGTGGGAAACGCTTACTGCTGAGCTTTAACACCAGGAGGGAAAGAACCCTGTCTGGAGTGGTGTAACTGTAAAAAGAGTCCCCCGGCAAAAAAAAACCCCAAAACAGCCCGAACAAATACACATTATCACACATGTTCACACATAATCTCAAAATCGGCTCCCAGGCTGCTTACAATCTCAGAGGAGCTCTGCTAGCACCAGAACCAGAGAGAGGTGGCTACCACTCCAACAAGACAGAGACGAGAAGAAAGCCTGTGCTACCGGGCTGTCAGAGAGGAGGAGGAGGCTGAAGGGTAGTGCTCTGGGTCTTCCTCTTTTTCGTTAGTCCCCAGAAATCTCCCCTTCCTTATCCCTCTCTAGTCACTTCTCCGATTTCACAGCTCCAACTATGGGCAACTTAACCCATTCCTTTCCTGAACAAAAGCCTTCAGATTCATCTGAGAGCAGTGTGTCACTGAGAGAAAAGAGGAAGTGATTACAGATAGGTCCAACCCAAAAATACGATGAAAGACATTGCTTAAATATTGTTCTTATTTCACTGGCCTTCATCAAGTTTTAATCTTGAGGTTTTCCAGATTGTGACCTACATTTCCCTGCTATAAGCTAAAAAGTGACATCATGGTGGCCATGTGGGTGGTAGTGATGGTGGTGTTGGTAGAGAGAGGGGGTGGGGTGCCGGGTTGTTTAGAGGATATTTTCTCCCATTTACACAGCCACGGACAGTGTGTCCCACCCAGACTCTCATGATCACTGGCTCTGTCCTCATGATAAAACACCGGCTTATCACCAGTTTCCATTCAGCTTCTTAGTGCTTATGTAACGTCAACCCAGGGAGGAAGTGCTTTCTGCTGTGAATGAAGAATGTATCTGTGTGTGTGCGTGCGTGCGTGCGTGCGTGTGTGTGTGTGTGTGTTGGAGGACAGAGGAAGAGTAAGACAACACGTGGAGTGGTACAGGTTTCCACATGAGAATAAACCCACCAAACATGCAGGACAGTGGAAAAAGTGTGCTCAGCTGATTAATGCACACACACACACACACACACACACACACACACACACACGTTCCCAAAGTCTCTCACACTTCTTACACACATCACTCTCACACTGTGTCTCTGTCTCACACAAAACCATGTTGTATTGTATGGAGTGTTGCTAGGAAACAAACTAATTCCAAACCTCTTGAAACAGAGCGACTTACTCCTCGTTTCTAAGCCAGTACGTCAAGAGAGAAAAGGGAGAGTGAAGGAGAGGGGATAGGAGGGACGGGGGTGAGGAATGGGGCTCTAAGAGACAAGAAAGCAACTCTCCCACACAGAAAAGCTTTCACTCTCAGCAGGAACAAGTCCACAGACTCATCAGTCTCCTGGTTCAACATCAACTCGGCGCATGAAAAAGCATTAGAATGAATGACGATATACATTAAAGTGTTCACATAGTAAAACAGCTGTTCAGCACTCCTCTTCACCTTTGTGAAATGCAAATATTTCAGTGAGAAATATGGGGGTGACAGCTGTGGCCAAAAAGACTTTTAGCAATCATATAAGTAAATGTATTTTGGAAGCAATGCCCTATAGAATCATTGGGTGCTCCCCAACTCCAACCTAAAGGACTGCGCTCAATCTGAATAACCTAGGGCTTTTAAAGGACTTAGATTCAGTTGTAGGGAAGAGGAAGCTATCATTTCAAAATAGTGTTAAAACCAAAAAACTTGACATGAACTCTTTATCCAGAGACAAAAATGACATGCAAGATACGGTACAACGATCACTGACATCTATTCAGCTGAAAATATAATAAGTGATGACAGGAAAATCCCACTGAGGATCTCAATTTTAAGGTTAACTGTAATAGAAGATGATACAGCATCACTCAACCTAACCTTTGAAAACAAACAGGTGGCCAGGCAGGTAAATAAACACATTAATATGAAGTAACATCCGTTGTTGATCACCGGTCGTCCACCAATGAGCTTGGTTATGCTAGTGTTTTCTGCCTGGTAAGAAGACGTTTTTCCTTATCTGTCACCAAGTGCTTGCTCATGGTGGGAATCGTTACGTCTCTGTAAATGACATCAAGTACGGTCTGGAAATGGAAAGTGTCATGAGAAAACTTCTGTTAGGCGCAATATAAATTAAATTGAAATGAATTGAAATTTAATTCAATTTACAGTGACAGATGATGACAGAGTGTTAGGTACACTAAGTAGTCTGTAGGATTCATCCTCATACAATTTCATGGCAATACAAACAATAGTTCTTATATTTGACAAACAAAAACTGATCAAAGTGGTTGACATGCCTAAAACCACTCTGTTGCTCTTTGTTTGCATGATGGTTATATTTGGGATTTATTATAACGTTACGGTGCGATCTGTACTTCTGGCAACTCTGTTGAAGAAATGTGCTTTATGATGTCCAAATAACCTCAGGAAATTAAGACGAAGATGAAGTAAAAGTGGTATTGATTTATTTTATTAAGTGCAAACTGACTAGTAACTAAAAAGAGTAGAAAAAAAAACGTTTTATTGAATTTAAGTATGTATGATCAGAATGGGGTGACACTCAGAAAATCATTTTTGAGAAAATCAAATAGAAAACTAAAAATGTATTTTGTAATATAATATTTCCTCATCATGTCCATCTCATGTCCCTGGACCAGCAGGTTAAACCTGAGTTACATGCCCCCCTTCTCTGGAATAATGTCAATCATAGTGGTAGTCAGCTGCTTGTAATGTCATTACCAAGGTGAATGAGGGCCAACATTCTTGAGCACTCAAGCACACACACACACACACACACACAGAACAAATGGAGCATAGAGACACTTCCACCCTCCTGTCATGTGCTCTTCATTTCCATCCTGCCATCTCTGCTCTCCTCTGCTGGCTTACTCACTCCCCCTTTAGTCCCTGCATCCTCTCTCACATCGTGAAACACTGAAGCTAAAGGGGCAGAAAGATATCTCACAATTCTGTTCCCTTGACAGGGTCCATCCCTGACAGTGGCTGGTCCTCTAGCCTGTCATGTCACAGGCTTTAGTGATGTGAGGTCGGCTGCCTGTCCATCTGTCTGACACGGCAGGGAACGTGATGCGTCCTTTGCGTCATCAGAGTGTCCCAGAGACAGTCCAACCAGAATGCCAGTCTCATACTTGTCTTAGTGTCTCTCTCTCCATATTCATGTCAAACTAATTTGAGTAGGGCCTGTAATAGGCTTTTAGTGGCCCTAAGCACTATTTTGTTTGTGGCCCTAAAAACTCTTAGTGTAGTCAACAAATCACACACACCGCTAACTCTCTCTGAGGGCTGGCAAATGGAAAACAACAGTAACATTATGTAAAAAGCAAATAAAGGGAAAAAACAAATTGTTCACAGACTGTGGATTCTGCAGGCTCATTTTATCCAGAAAACAAACAAACTAGTCTTAAACTAGAAAATCAGCCTGGAAATAGAAAAGAGAGAAAGAGTTCTTATCTGAACTATTTTGTTTGGATTAGTCAGTTTTCATCATGTCTGAATACTTACTGAAGGCTACAAAGACACTTTATTGTCTGACTCGTTTGCGGCCAAATGAAAATATTAACCAGAGGACCTGTCTAATAAATGAGAGTGAGGATAACTATGATGATAATTATGATGATAATGCACACAGGACAATTTAACAAACATAATCCTATTTTCATGAGGGAGGAGCTTGTCACATATAATTACGTTATAATACAAGATTTCAGCATTGAGGACCAATCAGGCTACCTTCTTAATTTTATTCAGAGTCAGAATTATCAAGTTTCAGGGCGTCTCTGTGACCATAGTACTAGTACATAATACTCATGGTGGCAGAGGAGAGGGAGAGACACTGAACGAAGCCATTTACACAGATATACTACAGACAAAGTCACTAGTTCACAAATGTATGTAACACACAACAGGAGACTCTCTGCGTCAGACAAGTTCTCACATGTTGACAAAGCTTTACAAACCAAGTCTCAAAATGACATCACAGCTCTGTGATGCAGGCAAAAACTAATCTAACATTGCAGTGCCAAGCTGCATTCAAAACACAGAAAGCAAAGAGGAGAAAGGTGGCTGTGGCTTGCAGGTAGAGCAGGTCTTCCACTAATCAGATGATTCGCGGTTCGATCCCTGGTTTGATCCCCTCCAGTCTATGTCGAAGAGTCCTTGGTAAAGATACTGACCAAACTGCTCCTGAAGGCTGTGCTATCAGTGTGTGAATGTGTGTGAGTGGTTAGCTCCTCAAACTGATGAGCAGTTGGCACCTTGCATGGCAGCCAATGCCATCAGTGTGTGAATGTGAATGTGGGTACATAAGTACAGTCCGTTTAGCGTTTACCATTTACAAGCACCGTGCAGCAGTGAGTTCTTCAAAAAAAAAGAAAAAGACAAATATGAGTGTGTTGGACACTGTGATCAGCAGCAGTGGGGCCCCACAGAGAACCCTTCTTTCCCTCTTTCTGTTCACCATGTACACCTCAGACTTTCAGTTCCACTCCGAGTCCTGCCACCTGCAGAAATTTGCGGATGACTCCGCAATTGTTGGCTGTGTCGGTGAAGGGAAGGAGGAGGAGTACAGGGGCGCTGTGGACTTCTTTGTCGTGTGGTGTGAGACTAACCATCTGTATCTCAACACCACTAAGACTAAGAGCTGGTGGTGGATTTCCACAGGAGGAAATCTGCCCCCACACCCATTTTCATCAACGGTGTGCCTGTGGATGTTGTCCAGGATTACAGATACCTTGGAGTACACCTGGATAACAAACTGGTCTGGGCCAAGAACACTGAGGCTGTTTACAAGAAGGGCCAGAGTAGACTGAGGAGGCTCTGGTCATTCAACGTATGTAACATCATGCTGAGGATGCTCTACCAGTCAGTGGTAGCTGGTGCCATCTTCTTCAGTGTTGTGTGCTGGGGTAGCGGGCTGAGGGCAGTAGACACCAAGATCAACAAGATCATCAGGAAGGCTGGCTCCGTACTGGGGGTCCAACTGAACTCTTTATTGGAGGTGCCTGCATAGTATCCTGGTCAACAACGCCCACCCTCACCACCAGGTGCTAACCTTACACAGGAGCATCTATTTTTAGGAGCACTAATTTTACTATTTGTACTTATTTTATTACAATTTATACCAAATTGTACAGTGCGTATAGTTGTATATTGTATATATGTACATATTGACTGTAATTTTGTGCATTTAGTTAGTGAGAGTTGGCAGCCATTGAGTGAGTCAGTCAACTTAACACTGTACAAAGTGAGGAACATGTCCAAGTTAATGTGGCCCCACTAGCAGTTGTGGCACTAAGAAACTGCATAGCTCTCTTATTCCAGCAGCCAGCCCTGACTGATGTGAGAGCAGATCTAAAGACTTGCTACAGAGTACAGGTAGAACTTAGATGCATTAGAAATACTCTGAGGTCACCCGGTGCAGCTGTATGTCCCCCTGTGTGTCACCTGCATGGTGAAGGCCAATGAAGTGGCTACTATTTATAAGACAATATCAGTGAACCAAGGTTGTCAACATGCATGACTGACTTATTCCATTCAGGCTGTAGTGAGCTGGCAGTGTGTCAGTTATGGGGGGCTGTCAAAATATACAGTATGCTGCCATGTGTGTGCAGTATACAGAAAACAGAATATATGTACAGCAACAGTCAGAACCTGCTCATTCTCAGGCCTGATTCACACAGTCTCCTCTGAACAGTTGATGTTGAGATGTGTCTGCTACTTGAACTTGAGCATTTATGTGAGCTGCTATTAATTGTTGATTTCAGAGGCTTGTAACTGTAATGAATTTCTTCTCTGCAGCAGAGCTAACTCATGAGAGTCACTTTCATAAGAGCTCATAACAGTTTTGTGACTGTACTTGAAGACACATTCAAAATTTTCTGAACTGACTGACCTCAATATCTTAAAGTAATGTTAGGCTTTTAACATGTAATATATAGTTACATATATGCCACATATTTGAGATATTATAGGAAATCATCATGTTGTCATTATATTTCTTTACTAATTGTGAAGGAATATGAATGAATATGAAATATGAAGGAAACAATGAAAACATAAACATAGATTTGATTGGATGTGGTTGTGAAATGATTTCATATTAAAAGACTGATAGGAATCATTTTTAACTGAGCTCTGTTAAGGTAAATTAACCACTGAGCTATTGGTATATGGACTGCTAACAAAGAGACTCTTTGGAGGGTTTTCTGGCTGGGGGAAATGCTGAGGAGGAGCAGAGCCAGTGTTGTACTAGAATACCAAATATCAAATGGTACTTAATGCTGCTTGATGAAACCAATGAAGCCTGGTGAAACAAATCAGTTAACTAAACTCCAAGCGTAGCTTAAGGCTGGGTCATCTCCATTACAGTTTATAGTTAGTTCATGATTTACTGCTGCTGTGCATCTGTGTCTCTCTATCTCTATCACAGGTTCCACTGCTACTGTAATCACTTTACCATTTATTGTAATTCATTGTAATTGTACAATATGTTTGTGTTGATTGTTCTGTACATGTGACATCCATTGCACGTCTGTCCGTCCTGGAAGAGGGATCCCTCCTCTGTGGCTCTTCCTGAGGTTTCTTCCACATTTTTTCCCTGTTAAAGTTTTTTTGTGGGCAAGTTTTTCCTCACTGGAACCGAGGGTCTAAGGACAGAGGGTGTCAAACTAATTTTCAAAGAGGGCCATATTAGCATAATGGTTGCCCTCAATGGGCCACATTAATAGTATGAATGTAACAAAATGCACTGTAATTTAAAATAAATTAAACTACACCTTATCATATTGTTAAATAACTGTTTCTGTATTTATTATGTATTCAACTTACAAATATATGCATTTGCATAGATGTAAAAATAAATGTTCAGTTTGAAACCCACATTACTTTAATCAGTGTTCAAACTATTTAAGCAAATAAAGAAAAATATGTGAGCTATAATGGATGGCATCTCTTACCACTGTGGACGGGTTTACAGTCAATTGAGAACCCAGCATTTCGTACAAAAAGGGAAAGATACCTTTTGCGTAGTATCAGATACCCAGAGGCGTGACAAATTGTCGGTGGTCAAGAATTATGGGTAATGTAGGCCTTTCCACTATCCAAAACATACGAATAAAACTTTATTTCTCAGACTCGAAGGAGAAAAAAGTCATACTGAGGGCAACGACATGAAGCTATCTTATTGTTGAATTATCAGTGACACTTTGACGTGTTTGTGTTGAGAAATGTTGATGATGTCATTAAAAGAAATCCTTAAAATAGTGAAAAAATACTTCTGGGCAGAGAGTCCTCGGTTCTCCAATCACATTGATGCTCACAGTGTCATGTATCACTGTGATTGGGTTATTATTGGAGTGAGTGGAGTGGAGTGGAGTGAGTGAGGAGCCTTTGCTTCAAGTGTCTCTTACCGCCACAGACAGGTTTACACTGGAGTCAGCTGAGAACCCAGAGTGTTTCATACTGACGTGGAGGGTACCTTTTGCATCAGTATCAGACACCTAGGGGTGTGACAAATCGTTGGCATTTTATGAGTGGAAAAGAATCTATGTTGAGACAATCATGCACCTATCACGTTCTTGCATGCCAGATAAAATGACGTGGTAGGCCACATTTGGAAGGCATTTGGACAAGCATTAGAAGTCTTGTGAGAATTTTTAATAATCTGCATTATGATAGGAAAATGTCATTTTGATTTTGAATGAAGATATCTGACTGGAACGCCCTTGCAAGGTTTTCTGTGCAATCCCAGTCAGGTTGGGTCAAGCTGAGGGACGCCTTCACACCAAACTCTGTGGTAGGTTCCTCCTCTGCCTGGTGAGTCAACAGGTTTGGTATGAGATAATGGAATGGTGAACGTGCTATGATTTGCCTTGCTCACCAACAGTTTGAATTTCTGGTGAAGTGTGGTCAAACCAAAGTAGAGGCAGGCGCAGTATGTGAAGCCTACATTGCACTGCAGTAATTACTGGTCTCTCTAGTCTACAATCTGGGATATCATCTTCCAAGAGATGCTTAGTCACTGGTTTTGACTTAAGGTTTTGCGCAACTGTCATGATTCAGTGTGCGTCATCAAGTATCAAATACATTTATGTCCAGCCCTTGTCGTGGTTGTCTATGTGCATGTAAGGTGGTTATCTAGACACGGATGTGGTTAACCATGTTTGTTTACCTCCAAGCCTTTTTTTGCCACATCATCATCTTTGATACTTTGTGTCTGCAGCAGCATTAGAATTAGTTGAATGGACATATCATTCCACTGGAGTTTAGACATGCAGTCTTATAATAAAATGAAATACAAACTTGATGGATATTTATTTGTACATTTCTGTAACTCAGACCTCATCTTTCCCCCATCAACCTACATTATTTAAAGATAAAACAAACAGAAGAGGAGTTCATCATAAAAACTAAAAATTAAACTAACATCTCCAACAGTCCAAAAAAAGAGAATTAAATGTGGACTCCTGAATATCAGGTCCTTGTCCTCTAAAGCTGTTTTAGTCAGTGAATTAATATCTGAAAAACCTGAAAAACCCCTGAAAAAGAAGATAATTAAACAAAGGAGGTGAGCACCATGGTATACGCAGGTTTCTCTTCAGCACTGTAGCCATGCTAACAGAGAGCCACAGCGATACTGAGCCATCCATTCCTTTAGGTCTAAGTACTAATGACTTCATGAGCTTCTTTAATGATAAAAGGATTTAGAGTGCATCATAGCACAGAGACCGCACTAGTCAAAGTTACAAATGACCTCCTAATGGCATCAGACAAAGGACTCATCTCTGTACTCGTCCTGTTAGATCTTAGTGCTGCATTTGACACCATAGACCATCAAATTCTTTTACAGAGACTGGAACATCAGATTGGCATCAAAGGAACCGCCCTAAGCTGGTTTAAGTCGTATTTCTTAGATCGATCTCAGTTTGTTCACGTCAACGATGAATCCTCCATACATACCAAAGTCTGTCACGGAATTCCACAAGGTTCTGTACTAGGACCACTTCTATTCAGTTTATATATGCTTCCTCTAGGGAACATTATTAGGAATCACTCCATTAGCTTTCTGTTAATGGAGTTATGCTGACAACACCCAATTATATTTATATATTTATTTATATATTTTATAAGCCTGATGAAACCAATCAGTTAACTAAACTCCAAGCATGCCTTAAGGATATAAAAAGTTGGATGACCTACAATTTTCTGATGTTAAATTCAGACAAAACTGAACACCTCAGAAACTCTCTTTCTAGAGACTTAGTTACCTTAGACAGGATCACCCTGGCCTCCAGCTCCACCATAAAGAATCTTGGAGTTGTTTTTGATCAGGATTTGTCCTTTAATGTCCACATGAAACACATTTTGAGGACTGCTTTCTTCCACTTACATAACATCACCAAACTTAGACGCATCATGTCTCAAGCAGATTCAGAAAAACTAGTCCATGCATTTGTTACTTGTAGGCTGGACTATTGTAACTCTTTGTTATCAGGCTGCTCCAATAAGTCTCTTAGGACTTTGCAGCTAATTCAGAATGCTGCTGCACGTGTTCTGACAGGAACCAAGATCAGAGATCACATCTCTCCCATTTTGGCTTCTTTGCACTGGCTACCTGTTAAATCTAGAATAGAATTTAAAATTCTTCTCCTTACATACAAAGCTCTTTATGGCCAGGCACCATCATATCTAAAAGAACTCATAGTACCTTACTACCCCTCTAGACCACTGCGCTCTCAGGATGGTGGGTTCCTTGTGGTTCCCATAGTTTCCAAAAGTAGACTGGGAGCCAGAGCTTTCAGCTATCAAGCTCCTCTTCTGTGGAACAAACTACCTTTCTGAGTTCAGGAGGCAGACACAGTCACCACCTTCAAGAGTAGACTTAAGACTTTCCTTTTTGATAGAGCTTATAGTTAGGGCTGGCTCAGGTCATCCCTTAGTTATGCTGCCATAGGACTAGACTGCCGGGGGACAGAACTTTGTTATGATATGGCGCTATATAAATAAAATTGAATTGAATTGAATTATAGGGAAAACAGAGTATATCAAATACTTGAAAAAATAATAAGTTCAGTGCATGGACCTTTTACAGTGATGTGTAAGTGGTTGTGAATTCATACCTAAATGTGGGACCAGCTGAAAAAGATCTGCTTAACCAACACTTTGCTTCCATTCCTCCTCATCTCACCATCATAAACCAGCATCCTGATTCAGAGCCATCCATTTTTCTTTCAATTTCTCCAGCAGCTCTAAGTGTTGAAGTGAAATACAAATAGATTATCTTCCGACTTCTGACTTCTGACTTCTGACTAATCACTGTTTACAACAAGCACACATGGGACAGTAAATCAGGACCATTTACAGTGGACCAAACTGTGACTTTTAGCAATCTGAGCCAACCTAAAGATGGTTCTTGGTGAAATTCCTTTGAGGAAATAAACTCTTCTGATTGAGTACTTCAATTTTACTTTGAGAGCACCAAGACTTCCAAATTCCAAATTCCTCAATGGAGGAGGACATCACTTTGGTGAAGGTTTGGTAAGGTGCAGGCAGAATATCGATTTAGTTTGTGTTAATAAAAGAACATGTTTTGGGTCAAAATAAGTACTTTGTTAAGGTTAGAGAAACATTGTGGTCTGGGTTAAAATTACTGCGTTATGGTTAGGGAAGCTTTGGCGTCATGATTACTATAATTACAACTTTCTTTTAAGGTTAGGTAATGGTAGTGGTCATGTTAAAAGAAAAGTTAAAAGACACTGACTGATGGTGGAAAATGAACAAATGTCTCACTGTCAACGCCCCACATTTTGTTCACCCATCCATCCATCCATCCCGACGTCCACCCTCTGTGGACTTTGTGGCTCTACAACAGTCATTATACTTCCTGCTTTGCTCCTGATAGACAGAGTCATAATTCTGATGATTGCAAGAGGGCTTTGAAAGTAAATAAATGTTTTTGGGTCATTTGCTAAGGTCTCTTTATCATACAGAGACTGTCTGAATAAGGGTCTAAAATAACAAAACCAAGGCTGGGGTGGAAGTGTCAACTCTTTCCTTGTGACCCCCAGTACAGCCTGCTAAATCCCCTGCTGGGCTTCTCTGCCTGTGTAGGCTTGTTGTTGGTAGAGGTCATTGCATGACACTTGTAACTTATTACAGCAGTGATGTAGACAAGACAGGGGACATTGTGTGTTTGTAGCCATGAGGTCAGACACTGGCTGGTGACATCATGGATGCCATTTTCAAATGAGAGTACTTTCACCTTCTAGCCTGTCCTCCTTGAAAGCGTTTATGTGTGTGATATAGGAGGCAAATGGCTCCATCTTGCCTTCATTTTCTCTTTTTTCATAGTTTTTTCCACCTGTTATCACTCTTCTTCTCTGCATTCAGTTGTTTCATATTCTGACAGTGCATGCAGTCCTCACACCAAGCACATCATCAACAACTTATCAAAGCAACAATAAACCACCCACACACACCTCCCATTACAAGCCATTAGCAACCACTCGCATTGTTGGGATTCTCATAGTGAGTCCTGATGGATTTGTTCAGCTCATATAATACTGTCACAAAAACAGAAGTTTTGCTGCTGAACTTCAGGGCTTGAGTAGTGAGACACAGACAAGAACTGATGATGGGAATGAGTCCAGTGAGTCAGTGTGGGAGAACAAATCCATGACAAATGCAAATCCATTATAATTATACTCAGAGGTACAGGTGATACATCATACAGGTCATATCTATCAGCAGTAACAAGGATGTTTTTATCTTTCTGCGTATATATACATATGAACAAAATGCTCCAGTAGATACAAAGTATTTTATTTTACAATATACATGACGTTGTGTTTGAAACATGTCATCTAAGGAGGAAAATATCATTTTAAAAAATCACGTTAAAATTATGTCTTTTGCTGACATGCAAAACCTATGCAAATATTTTTATTTGAGTTGAGCTGTAAAGAAACACCATTCACTTTATGTGTAAGCATTTGCACAGCTTTTTCAAATGAATTCTATCAGAAACCTTTTACTAAAGGACTGGTTTATCTTCTCAAGTTCATTTTAACACATTACTTGCATGCCCTCTGATGTGTGCACTGAAAGAGTTATTGATGGCTGTAATTGTTCCTCATGTCCATATGTTTTAAGTGCAAAATCTGCTCTTTGATTTTCCCTATGCAAATCTCTGCTTGCATGTTGCAAATTTAGTGTAACAGGCCGCTGAACAGACAGGAAGGATACAGAGGAGTATGACTTGGGAGACATCCATTTGTTTTTACTAACGCATGGCAATCATCGTATTCAGGTCTGGTGTCATCTTCTGATATTTTTTTCATTATTTCAGAATCTGTCTATGTTACTCATATTAGCTTCAGATTTTAGACATTATGGAGAGATCCCTACAGGGGGCTGCTGTTGACACAACGTGCTTTACAGCAAGCATATTCTGTCACTTCCGGTTATTTATGTTACAGCCATGGTGCAGTGAGGCAAAAATCATCATAGCTTATATTTCATTAGGCTATACCTTTTTAATCAGGTAGCCTAGCCTATTCAGCCATCATCTACGCTCTTGAAAAAAGATAGGATAATTCTTAGCTGGTTACGCCAATCGGAGGTCACTGAAATTAATGTTTCATAGGTGTGTTCATATGCCAAAACAATGTCAGACTCTGTAGTTTTCTCTGGACCCCTGCCCAATGTGACCAGTGATGACATGTATAGCTGCATGTCGTCATTTCACCGCTGGCTGTCGAGGTGGTGTCCAGCAAACGATGTGGGCTTCATAGATAATTGGACACCTTTCTGGGGAAAACCTGGTCTGATTAGGAGAGACAGCATCCATCCCACTTTGGATGGAGCAGCTCTCATATCTAGAAATATGGCCAAGTTTATTAGTCGATCAAAAGTGTGACAAACCAGAGTTGAGACCAGGAAGCAGAGCTGCAGTCTTACATGCTTCTCTGTGCCTCCATTAGTGCAGCTGCCCACCCAGTACTTTAGTATAGAGGCTGATTGATTTATTTTGTCTCACTGAAACCTGGCTGCAGGAGGATGAATATGTTAGCTTAAATTAATCCACTCCTCTAGTCTAAAGTCTATTAATAAATCCTAAACCTAAACTAAATTATTTTTACATTTAACAACACATATTTAAACATTACAGCCAATCCTATTTGTTATAGTATATCATGCTCCTGGCCCTTACTCTGAATTTGCATCAGGCTTGATCCTTAAAACAGATAAAGTAATTATGGTAGGTGATTTTAATATTCATGTGGACAACCACAATGAGTCTTAGTACTCCGTTTATCTCTTTATTAGATTCAATTGGCTTCTGTCAGAGTGTAAATAAACCGACACATTGTCTGAACCACACCTTTGATCTCGTTCTCTCATATGGCATTGAACTTGATCATCTAATAGTCTATCCACAGAATCCTCTTCTTTCTGACCATTTTTTAATAACCTTCGAGTCCATATTACTGGACTATAAGCCTTTTTGTAGAAACTCCTACAGCAGATGTTTATCTGACAGTGCTGTTGCCAAATTCAAGGAAGTGATTCCTTCAGTATTGAATTCAATGCCATGTCTCAATGTAGCAGAGGACTTCTGCTGCCTTTAGCCCCTCACAAATAGATCATCTTGTTGATAGTACTACAGGCTCATTACAGACAGCTCTCGACTCTATTGCACCTCTGAAAAAGAAGAATATTAAACAGAGGAGGTTAGCACCATGGTATAGCCAGCAGACTCGTAACTTAAAGCAAGAGGCACGTAAATCTGAATGCAAATGGCGTGCCACTAAACTGGAAGAATCTCGCTTAGTCTGGCAAGATAATCTTAAAACATTCAGGAAGGCTCTCCGTAATGCCAGAACAGTCTATTACTCTTCTTTAATAGAGGAAAACAAGAACAACCCCAGGTTTCTCTTCAGCACTGTAGCCAGGCTAACAGAGAACCACAGCTCCATTGACCCATCTACTCCTCTGGGTCTAACTAGTAATGACTTCATGAGCTTCTTTAATGATAAAATTAGGACCATTAGAGACAAAATACATCATGCCTTGCCTTCGACAGGCACTGATCTGCATTCTGATACAGAAAGTTCGGAAACAGCTGTAAAACCTGATATATATTTAGATTGTTTTTCTCCCATTGACCTGTAGCAGAAACTGTAGAGAAAGCTGTAGCCAATCAGCTATGTGACTTTCTCCACAAGAACAGATTATTTGAGGATTTTCAGTCGGGATTTAGAGTGCATCATAGCACAGAGACCGCCACAGAGACCATAGCACTAGTCAAAGTCACAAACGATCTCCTAATGGCATCAGACAAAGGACTCATCTCTGTACTTGTCCTGTTAGACCTTAGTGCTGCATTTGACACCATAGACCATCAAATTCTTTTACAGAGACTGGAACATCAGATTGGCATCAAAGGAACCGCCCTAAGCTGGTTTAAGTCGTATTTCTTAGATCGATCTCAGTTTGTTCACAACAATGATGAATCCTCCATGCATACCAAAGTCTGTCATGGAGTCCCACAAGGTTCTGTACTAGGACCACTTCTATTCAGTTTATATATGCTTCCTCTAGGGAACATTATTAGGAATCACTAAATTAACTTTCATTGTTATACTGACGACACCCAATTATATTTATAAATGTATTTATATATTTCCTAAGCCTGATGAAACCAATCAGTTAACTAAACTCCAAGCATGCCTTAAGGATATAAAATGGATGACCTATAATTTTCTGATGTTAAATTCAGACAAAACTGAAGTTCTTGTAATTGGACCCAAACACCTCAGAGACTTAGTTACCTTAGACAGGATCACCCTGGCCTCCAGCTCCACCGTAAAGAATCTTGGAGTTGTTTTTGATCAGGATTTGTCCTTTAATGTCCACATGAAACAAATTTTGAGGACTGCTTTCTTCCACTTGCGTAACATCGCCAAATGTGCTGCTGTACACATTATGTCTCAAGCAGATGCAGAGAAACTGAAGTAACATGCATTTGTTACTTCTAGGCTGGACTACTGTAACTCTTTGTTATCAGGCTGCTCCAATAAGTCTCTTAGGACTAATTCAGAATGCTGCTGCACGTGTTCTGACAGGAACCAAAATCAGAGATCACATCTCTCCCATTTTGGCTTCCTTGCACTGGCTACCTGTTAAATCTAGAATAGAATTTAAAATTCTTCTCCTTACATACAAAGCTCTTCATGGTCAGGCACCATCATATCTAAAAGAACTCATAGTACCTTACTACCCCTCTAGACCACTGCGCTCTCAGGATGGTGGGTTCCTTGTGGTTCCTATAGTTTCCAAAAGTAGACTGGGAGCCAGAGCTTTCAGCTATCAAGCTCCTCTTCTGTGGAACAAACTACCTTTCTGGGTTCGGGGCAGACACGGTCAACACCTTCAAGACTAGACTCAAGACTTTCCTTTTTGATAGAGCTTATAGTTAGAGCTGGCTCATCTCCATTCCAGTTTACAGTTAGTTAATGATTTACTGCTGCTGTGCATCTGTGTCTCTCTATCTCTATCACAGGTTCCACTGCTACTGTAATCATTCTATCATTTATTGTAATTCATTGTAATTGTACAATATGTTGATTGTTCTGTACATGTGACATCCATTGCACGTCTGTCCGTCCTGGAAGAGGGATCCCTCCTCTGTGGCTCTTCCTGAGGTTTCTTCCACATTTTTTCCCTGTTAAAGTTTTTTTGTGGGCAAGTTTTTCCTCACTGGAACCGAGGGTCTAAGGACAGAGGGTGTCACTCCCTGTACAGATTGTAAAGCCCTCTGAGGCTAAATGTGTTTTGTGACTTCGGGCTATACAAATAAAATTTGATTTGATTTGATAAAAGGTCTGCCTTTGTGAGGAGGCTTCTCCTCGGTTTCTTTTGTTGTCTGGGCTGTGGACACTCATTATATTTTCACCTGCACTGTCAGAAGAGTGCTGCAGGGCTGTGACAATACTTGGACAGCACTCCCTTTTTTCAGTTTCTTGCAATGCTCAGTGGCTTCATATATGTTTACAAAGTCAGTTCACCTGCCTCTGCAGGTCTGCTCCTTTATTTATCTACCTATCTGTCTAGTCTCTCTGCAGTGTGTGTGGAAAGATGACTCCCCTTAGAGAGCCTGCCATCAGAAATAATCAGTCAGAGACACTAAGTTGCATTTTAATTGTATTGTATTACAAAGTATGAGATACTATTAGAGTTCAGTTTCATCAAGTGAAAACAAACCTGTAGATGTAAAAGTTGTTTTGGGCGTCCATGGGCTTCAAGTAAAGTGTCAGAAAGTGTGTGACTTTCACAGCTTCACACTGAGAAAGTCTTCTAAAAGCATTGTTGGTGTGTGTGTGTGTGTGTGTGTGTGTGTGTGTTGGCTGCAGGGAAGACAGTGCTGTCCCACTAATAAGGAGCTGGTCTGACAGCAGTATGACAACCTCCTGACAGACAACGACCCAGCTTTGTGCTGAGTTACTAGAATATTCCTGGCATCTCTTGCTCGGGGTTAACTCCTGGGATGCAGAAGCAACACTGAATCAATTTAGATATTGCAGATTCCAGATTCTGCTGAGATTTTTTTCTCTCCCTTCAAATGTGATATTCAGTCAGACAGCACAAGTCACTCAGTAGTATTAATGTGAAATATTTTTTTATTGAATTGTCAGGGTCAGGCATTTGAGGCACATTTACAGAACAGATGAATTCTTACCTTTTTGAGCACATGCAAATTATATAAGAGCTGCTTATATTGCTAGCCAGAAACCCAGCAGACAATGTAGCTGTAGAATTGAACCACACAGAAATCTACATTGTATGCCAGGTTCAGGACAAAGCAAAGGTTCGTCTCCTTATCTCAAAGCCCCTTTGAACATGCATCGATTAACACTTTTCCTTTGACAAAATCACTCCTTGAGATTAGTTTAACTTTCATAGCCCTTACCACGGACATTTAATACAAAGACGACCTCACAGAGGGTGAGGGAGAGAGAGCGAGAGAGAAGCAGAAACAGGCAGAATTAAAAGAAGAATGGCGGAAGAGGAAGAAGTGAAAAACACACACACACACACACACACAAAAAGCCTTGACAAGGGCCCCTTGTGGAGTTGTGACACAGAGAACATCCTGTCTGTGGGGTCACAGGATGGAACCCCCCTGACATTGCAGCCAATCAGAGGATTGGAATGTGCCACTAGCCAATGGGAGTGGAATGGGTATGCTTAACCGGGAAGTAGGCAGAACCGTCGGAGACCCAGTAGCCAGATGTAGCTGCTGATTGCTACACAGGATCTACACTGCCTACTGAGCAACCAACAGCAGCCACAGAGCCATGAACCGTGAAGCTGACCGGTTTGGTCATGCCTGGGTGGAAAGACTCTGTACTTCTGTAGACACAGCTCCATCTATAGAAAGAGTGAAGAGAGAGAACAAATAGCTCTATTATATAGCCCATTAAACACAGACAGAGGTCAGAAATAAGTTGAGCACTGAGTAAAAAGGGCAAATGATAAATCAGAGAAAAGTGGCAAGAGTCAGTAGTGAAGATGATGTAAAGATAGAGGAGAATGGAAAGCATGGTGGTAGTAAACTGAAGGGAGGAGTTCAAGCAGAAGACGAAGAGCCTAAGGGAGGGGAAGGATATGGGAGATTATCTGCTGACGAACATCTCCAAGCGTGGCATTATCAGTTGCAGATTCCTGTCATTCTTTCCCATTAGCCCTCAGGCACAACAGACAGTGGCCACTGCCATGTGGGCTCCGACACTGAGTCTGACACACACTGGGAGCACTGACTCAAACTTAATAAATTACGACTAAGACACAGGTGACTGCAGGAGAGGAGAAAGGAGAGGAGGAGGGCTGATCTCTCCCTCTCCTTTTTTTCCGCTTTGGTCGCAAGCCTAGGTCTGCATACCTGAGGCCTCATGACCATATTGATCAAACATCCTCTGACCAGCTGATGGTCACTTGACTCCAATTTCCTTTTATTAAGGGAAATGTGCTGGCTACTATCTCCTCCCTTCCTCCTCCCTCCTCGCATTCCATCTCTCTGTCACCATTACTGCTCCTTCTGCCTATGTTTGTCTCCTCTTCTTCTCACTTTTCTTTATTTCAACTCTGCAGTTTTGCACCATGTTGATGAAAAAGGTTAAGAGAAGTTATCCCACACAACTTTGAGTTGCGTCATTTGTCTTTTTTTCTTAAAGCAGCAATCTCTCTGACAGCTCATCTTCCCTTTTGTGGAAGGAAAAACTATGCTGGCTGAGAATACACCAATGGCTACAACATTTAGTTTGTCTGTTCTGAGCTACTATTGTCAACATGACAACTCAACTCGGCTGACTTCATGGAAGAGGAACATTTGTAGAGGCTGTAAAAAGCTCATTCTGCAGTAACAAAAACATAATGATCCTTATTTTCAGACAGCCACTAGACTTTTAAGATTGAAAAATATCTCAGGGATGTGGTTCTTTGCTGAATGGGAATTCTAGAAACGGAGGGGACAGGGTAAAGAAGTAAAGATAAACTGCAAATAATCCATGAATGACTCTTACCTCTCCTTGGAATGGCTTTGGGAACACATGGTTGTTCACTGGTGTTTTTGGAAGAGTGCAGAATTGGCTGAGCTGCAAATATAAAAAAGAAAGACTCCAGTCACTAAGTATGCAGATATACAGGAAGAATGTAACACAGATTATGAATTATACAGGATGTCACGCTGCAAAAAATAAGCACAGCTGTATGGTAAAGCTATCAACAGCACACTAAGTACGTGTGATATTAACAAGTTAGGGCTGGTGGGCCTGAGTAAGCACACAGGGCTAGAGATAAGGTGATAAGAATTCTATGTCTTATCTCTGTCCTTTTTCCATGCTTTGGTGATGCTGCCACCACCGCTGGTCAGAGAGGTCAAAAACACCAAAAGCAATCATCTTTTTTCCAATGAAAGTGAAGCGTTGATGGTCCGAGGCTGAGGCAGACAAAGATGACAGAGGAACTGAAAGTTTCTCAAAATTAATCCCATAAGCAAAGAAGTGATACCAGATGACAGATTTTCAAATAAAGATCTCACGGCAGTATTTGAGGAACAAAATTCAAATCAAAATGATGCAGGGTCTTCAGGTTCAATCACATGTTCTTGTCACTACTCTGGAGACTATAGTGGTTGTTCGACACCATATCCCAAAAAGGGCATGTGCAGTCCTCCCCAGGGTACAAGTAGACTGAACAGTAACAAATGGAACAAAAGCAATACAAAAGGAAGTGAACATTTCAAATTCAGAGAAAAAAGGGGAAATGACACTAAAAATGAACGAATGAATGAATGAATCATCTGAGATTCAACAAGGAGTTTAAGTGAAGGTTAGTGTAGACTAGGAGTTGAGGAAGGTGGATCTAACAAGGGGTGAGTGCTAGGAGGCCTGAGGACGGGTGAGGAGGATGAGAGGGGTGAGAGGGGTGAGGCCAGGCGTGCCATTCCATTCCTGCCTTGCACTGGGCAAGTCTATTCCTAGAGTGTGGTATATGGCAGTTGATGTGGGTTTCCTCTTAGCTGCCTGGAAGATGACTGGGCCTGACCACATCCACATTCACACACTCACACACTCACACACACACATACACACACACACACAGTGTGCTCCACAACTGCACACAAATGCAGCAGATATACACTGAGTTGTACACACAAACACACACAGATATACATTCTGAGGGGAGCAAAAAGGAACTGAATCATTACCCTGCCTTAACCTCAAAGTAGGGGTGACCACTGTACAAGTATGTGTGTGTATGTGGTGTATGTGTAAAGATAAGTTACACTTCTGCAGTAAGCAACACTGGTTCATTGGTTGTGTGGATGTGCTGTTTGTTGCTCAAGCATGTGTGAGTGTGTGTGTTGGATGTGTGAGCTGGGTGTGGATGTATTCCCTCTGTCTGAATGTGTTTGTGTGTACAGTACGTACCTCACCCCGCTCTACAATGAATATTATCTACAGTTATTATTATTTTGAGTGACAGGAATGTGAGTGAATGTGAGAGGAGGGGAATGACATGCAGGACAGATCCACAGGTCAGATTTGAACCGTGGGCTTCCACAGCAAGGACTGAGCCTTCACACATGGGGCGGCTGCTCTACCTACTCAGCTAAAGTTATTTTTCCAAAATAAAACAATCTGGACATATATAAGTGTTTCTTTAAAAGAAAATCAATCAGTGAGAAAACTGGATTTTAGAAAAGCTGCTCACATGAAACACTGATGGCCTGAGCTGTGCTCATCGGAGGAGGATCTTATTACTGTCAACAATGGTGCAGCAAGGAATACAACCTTTGAACATAACCCACTCTCACACATCAAATATGTGTGTATATTTATAAAGCATTGTTCATACTCAATATTAATGGTAAGAGGTATGTTTCAGCTTTCCTACAGCCTCATCTTTGTTGCAGGGTTCATAAAGTGAAAATGGCCAATCAGAAAAAGTGTGGTTTCTCTGACAGACAGAGATGCCTTTGAGACAAGCGTACAATACAGTGCGCACCAACAGCTTGCCTCCAATTAAGCAGTTGTTCCACAAGACCAGCAGCCAATCAGATATCAGTTCTCAGCTCTGCAGGTTCCATTAAAACCCCAGCCTGATTGGTTGTGATGGGTGAGTGAAAGCGTCCAACCAAGAGAGCGAGCCAACAGCTCTGATTCTGTGGTTATGGAAGCTCAGTCTTCCCTGCCACCTCTCCTCTCTATCCAAAGTCATTCCCTGTCCCAGAATATTCTCCTGCTATTCAACCAATGGTCTCTGCCAGACAGACTGCTGAAGTCACTTTCTCCCACTCCTCTTAGTCTTTTTCTCTTTCTCCCCCTCCCACTTTCTATACTTATTACAAACTGAGGAGATAAAACAGGCTTTACATGTAAAGTGATCTCAAATGGTTCCTTTGGGTGCTGCTAGGTGGCTGTTAGTTAAGGTGAAGCCTGAGTCCAGGCTTATAGACCTTAGAGCCAAAGAGCTTCTCCAGAGGGAGCCCCAACCTCGAACACACAGCCTGTACCCCAGCTCCAGCTCCAGGCTCAGCCCCAGGCTCAGCCCCAGGCCTAGAGAGAGGGGTGTCTGCAGGCTCTTCCAGGGGGCTGGACTGATGGGAAAGAGCTGGCAAATTGACCAAGGAAAGCTAACTCCCTCCTCAAGCTGCTTTATGAAGGCCTGGCAAATGTGCCGAGAGCAAAGAAAGGAGGCAGCAGAAGAGGGGAAAATAGGAATACACAGCACAAGGAAGGATAGAATGACATAAAATGTCCTAATGTCCAAAGTTAGGGTCAGGGCATTCCTGTGTCCCTAACCCTCTTGCCCTTTGTTGGGTCACAGGACTAGCATTGCACCCTGGCAAATACAGCCATAAATCTACTTCACCAGTCCCTACACAAGGCACTGTGGAAGGTCTAATATAATATAATGTCAGCTCTGTTAGAGAGTGCTACAACCTGGCTACTGATACCTGAACTGCCTCCACCCTCAGTGCTAACACACCTATTGAGAAATAGCCCAAAGAAAACTGGGGAAAAGAACTCAAAGAACATATCAATATTAAACTATCAGACCCCTATAGTGACTAGTTTTAATCAAGAGCTTGATTCTTGATCCAGCAGATCCATATGAATCACAAGGGTTTTATTCTAGAGGTTTCAATGCTGTTCCTGCTTGTATCATGTCTACATGACCACAGTTCCTTATTGACGTGCTCCTACTGCAGCCAGTTTGAATAATCAACCAGGCTGAGTCATTGTGTTAACTGATTACCTTTGGAAAACAAAAGGAACACCTTAAAAACGCAGCTCTGCGGGCCTTGCCCATTGATCCTGGTTTTCCATGACGTGCATTCGTCTCTACAGCCTCTTCCTCGCACACAAATGCACGCACGCACGCACACACACACAGCCACTTATTGGAATTCAGTGGGGCCCAGGTAGGGGAAGCTGTGCCCATATATGAGCAAAGGAGGAAATAGGCCAGGTGTGTGTGGTTAGTACACCGTTGGAACGGGTGTTCTTCAGTACACAAAAAAATGCACACGCAGAAACAAGACACGTGCACACCAGGCTTCTTCTGTTGTGCGTGCACACAAACCAAACTGCATTTAGCCCTGTGACGTCTAAGTTATATCGCTGAGCTCTTAACTGTACAATCAACCTCTGAATGACAGATTTGTATGAGTTACTTGTTGCTGTATAAACAAAGACGAGTCATGTTAAAAAGAAAGTAGGGAAAAGAAAAGAAGAATGAGTCAAGTGAAGGTTAAGATTATTCCAGTTTTAGAAACATAACTGTCGATGCTGGAATAACAAAGGTATGTCACAATGTCTGACACCGCCTGTGTGTGTGTCCGTATGTGTGTGTTCCTATTACACCAAAGAATGTGGTTCAAACTGAACCCTTAACTCCTTGCTGAGTCGTCTGCATCTGCCAACTTTCATTATGTAGCCGTCCAGTGGATGTCTCTTTCAACAGTGCCTCTTGTCCTCCACACCAACACATCCACTCACTCTTGGAGTGTAGCCACTATATATCTGACAGCAGATATGAGACAACTGTCTGTTTTTTTCCTATCAGTATTATATAATATTATATTACAATTATAATTAGCATTAAATGTCATTATGCTTATTATATTCAACAGTGTAGTGAAGCACTAATATTTAGCAGTGTATACACTCTTCTTGGTGATTTTTTTCACCAATAATGACAAAAAGTTCAAACCATCTTGAACATAAACACAACATGAATGCTTCATAAATGGCTTTGCACTAGAAAGTTAATGTAAAATAATTTATGTCACAAATTTGTGTCCTGTGATTCATGTGCACCAAAACTGAATATATTCTTCTGTGGCCCACACACACACTTCCAGTGTCATTAAAATCAGACTTGATTTGTTTGCTTGCTGGTGACTGCCATCCTTCAAACCATTACCCATATCCACCTATTCCCTTTCAGGTGCAGGGACAACAGGTCAGCAATCTTACAGACACAGTATTGTCTTGTTATTGTTACAGTATTGTTTTGTCTGGAATGCTATGAGACAACTGTACAGTTGCATTGGTCCTCTTTGTTAACATTTTAGAATAAGAATAATAACAAAATAATAATCCAAGACTGATATTAGTGACTTCTCACTAATGTTTTATATGCCCTGAAAGTGTTTGGCAGCAGAGCGGTTGGCCCTCACATCTGCTTCCTGCCAAGTAGGACAGAGCAGGGTTCATATTGTAGGCAGAGTGATAAGGCAGAGGGCAGATTCCATACTAATCTCCACCAGGGAATTTAATCTCCCTCATCAAGATACCTGTGATGCATCTCACCGCCAATCTCCCTGCTATCACACACTCATGCCGGAAATGCTGTCTTGATAAGCGCTGATAGATACTTGCACTCCAACATGACAGTTTATGACTGGTTTCTTATCACCACTACTCACAGTCTCTCTCTCTATCACACACACACACACACACACACACACACACACACACACACACACACACACACACACACACACACACTTCCTAGTACCATAAACTATTAAAGTAGAGTAAAGTAAAGTCACGGTGGAGCATTCAAAACTGGGGCATTAATCTTTGGAGAGCTCAAGTGGCTGCTGATGTGTTGCATTATAACAAAGAGACAGAGCATAATGTGCATGCATGTGTGGCTATAGGCTGGACTGCCAGCAGGCACTGACATGGTGAGTATGGGCTCTGTGACCACACACACACAGACACACACTCACTTTGTCTCTCTTTGTTCTTGACAATATTACTTCCTTCAAATAATTCCATTTCTATACGTTTTACAGCAGTTTAAAAAGGTAAATGGCATGCTGGAGAAATCTGTTTCTCAAGTTTATCCGAGTGATTCAACAAGGAACACTATTACGTATTATCGCTGGAGAACTGCCATCTTATTACATGACAAGTGAGTAAGAATAATGATAGTTGGAGAGAGCATCGTCTTAGTCACAGAGAGTGGGAGATCATTTGAAGAACAACAGCTAGGCAGACAGCCACAACGTTTAAAAGTCCACAGCTTTAAGACACACACACCCCAGTGTTCAGCTTGTGACTAAGCCCCCTTAGACAAACACATGTAACCCAGAACCACTAGCACTGATTCACTCAACTGCTCAAACACTCTCTCTTTGTGTCTCACACACATTTTCCCCAACATACACACACACAGACAAACATATATGGGGCAGCTGTGGCTCAGGAGGTAAAGTGGGTCGTCCAGATGATCAGTGGTTCGATCCTCGGCTCCTCCAGTCTCCATGTCAAAGTGTCGTTGGGCAAGATACTGAACCCCAAATTGCTCCCTGTAAGTCACTTTGGGTAAAAGCTTCAGCTAAATGACAAAAATGTAACGTAATCCATACATGCAGAAGTGCTTTGAGAGGTGGTAAGAGAATGAATCTAAACATCAAGCAGTCATCACTCGTCATTCCCCTCACAGCCAATCACATCAGCCGGCTGCCATGTCCATTCATAAAGAAGCCACACTGTACTGTCCGTGCTGTATCATACTGTATCAACCCCCCCCACACCCCCACACCCCCACCACAACCCCCACCCATACGCTCAGTTCATTCATGCCCTCTGCTGCTAAAGCAGAAGGAGTGGACTGTGCTATATGTGTCAAATGAAGGGGGGAAACAGCATGACTGAAGCAGAGAGAGGAAGTGGTGCCTCTGTATGAAAAAAAATCCTATTAACCACAGAGATCTATTTTTATCACATAGCTACACCTCAGACCAGCATCGTCCTTAAGACACACTGCCAGACAAGACTATGTCAGGTATTTATCACTGACGATAGTACATACCATACATCGTACTTCCAGTCTAATCCTGGCCGTAGTACTGTGAGTACGCCTCGCAGCAGAGTGTGAGCCAGACAAGTCGACTATGTAACAGTGAATCAGCTCCTCTGTAACGCGATCACATTGTGAGGTAACGCTTCCTCCGCCACAAATGACCATTCAAACTCAGAACAGCTCAAGACCTGACAAGCTGAATGTGATCATTCACCGGCTTCATGAATAAAGACTCACAAGTCATGTGACTTAGAGGTTCACATTCAGGCATTTCCTCTATTTTTCACACTTTTTAAGAAACTTTGTTCTCTATCAGACTGCTGACAGTCTACAGACCGGCACTGAAAGTCCCCTGTTCTTCTTCACAGTTCTGTGTGCTGCTCAGCCTATTAAGGATCTGGGAGCAGTTTCTCAACCTTAACTTGTAACATATGATATCCATCAACACAGCAGCTCTACTTTCTGGGAGTATTTTCCTTTTCTTTCTTTTTTCACTTACCCGTCTGGGTGAAAGTAGTGTTTCCTCCCAGCGCTGAGTTTGGAATGAGGGACCCCCCCCACCACCCAGTTTCTTTCTCTCGGGTGTCTTTCTTTAAGTTTTTCCTCTGTTTCTGGGTGTCCTTTTCTCTGTCCTTGCTTCAAAGAGAGATTCCGGGTTCCCCCTCACTTTGCTTGGTCCAACAGAGTAAGTGAGTGAGTAAGAGAGATAGATAGATAGATAGATAGAGAGAGAGAGAGAGAGATAGAGAGAGAGAGAGAGAGAGAGAGAGAGAGAGAGAGAGAGAGAGAGAGAGAGAGACGCTATTGGGTAACAACCTCTCACCCACGTCACTGTCCACGGCTGTGAGGGCAAGTCACACAAAACTTGACGGAGCTCAGCTTCTAAAAGATTTCATCCTTACATGTCTCCTCATCTCTTTCCCTGTCTTTTTTCCTCCTCCCGTTGCATTCTTCTGAGTGTAATGAGTAACAGGCTTAAAGTGACAGCACACACACACACATACACACACACATTTTCTCACACAGCCACAGCCACACAAACACACACACACACAGACAGTGTGTGAGGCTCCCTCTGGGCTAAAGGTGCTTTCCCAGAGCTCTGGAGCCACTATAGCCGTTAAACTCCCTATAAGCCCCGCCAAAGTTGCGCTATCACATGTTTCACAGCAGCCTACTCTCTTCTCTCTCTCTCTCTCTCTCTCTCTCTCTCTCTCCTTCTCTCACCCTTCACCCTCCCTTCTCTCCCTCAGCCCCTGACTGACACTATCGGACATACTCTCTCACACACACTCAGGACCGACGCTGCACTCTCTTATAGTGTGGCTGTTAAAGAGGGGGCTGAGCCTATTGCAGCAGAGGGCAGTGTCCTGTTACACAGCTTTCAATTGAGGTTAGGGAGAGGACATCCATTCAGAAAAAAGAGAGGAGGGAAGAAGGAGGGGGAGAGGGAGGAGGAAAAAAGTAAGGGCAGCCTCTCTGTCTCTCTCTATACGTGTGTGTGTGTGTGTGTGTGTGTGTGTGTGTGTGTGTGTGTGTGTGTGTGTCGGGTCTTCACTAGCAGGAAACTCCTCGGCCAGAGAGTTTGGGGTGTCTGTAAAAAAAAAAAAAAAAAAGGAGCTGTCTCTAAATAAGGGAAAGGAGGCAGGGACATAAGCAGTGGCCCCTCCACACTGAAAACACACACAGCGGCCACAGTAGAGGGGTCTTTATAACTTCATTGGCAGCACTTCACTCTCCACCCATACACACATACGCCCACACAAATGTGCATCTGAGATGAGCGCCTGATTGTGACCACAAAGTACCAAAGTTTACAGGCCAATAAACGTGTAGTGACCCTGTGGTGACCACAGCGACTAACCAGAAAGCACCTGAGTGGCCCGACAAAAAAAACACAACAATGAGTGCACCAAGGACAGCCTCAGACATAACCAAAGAGTCAGAGGTCATTGTCATCTGTTGACCCCTCACCTCTAATACTGACCTGCAACTGCCCCCACCCTCGGTTGACCACCCTGTTTTCCACCTCCCTTCTTCCCTTTTTCTCACCTACATCCTGCTATTTTACCCCACTTCTATTCTCTGCCACGCCATCTGTGCCAACCACACCTATCAACAGTCCTACTTACCACACCCAACCCCACCCCATTCCTCCTCCCTTGTGGTGTTTGGGGCGAGGGTGGGCGAAGGTTTTGAATGGGACTCTCAAACTTCAGGAATTGCATAGTTGGTTGGTTACTCACAGGAGGCCATGTGACTCATCAAAGGCCATGCTGCACCCATGCTACGCACCCGCTACAGATATTATGGTGCGCAAACATGCACACACACTCACACACAAACATTTTAGTGGAGCTGGAGAACTGCCTTTGTCAGGATCCATTCATAACTATTTAAATAAACTGAGTGAGTCATGTAACGAGTTGTGTTAAGTAATATTTGACCTATATACTCTACTCTAGAGAACAACCTCAGGTCAGAGGTCCCCGACCTTTTTGGTTTGTGACCCCTTTATTTGAGTAATTTGTGACCCATTGAATAATTTCAGAATATTTTCCTGTGAAGGTAAGTCTGTCCTGTATTTCACAAGAAAAAGAAAAAAAAAGAAAAATGATGTTTTTCTTTCTTGTCACGACCTTTGACATGAAGCTGAGAACCTCTGGGTTGGATCACCTCATGGACAGTTTGAGCTCAGCACATCTAAAACATCAGCCTATATGGCTGGTTGGTTGGTGGATGGTTACGTGAGTGAGTGGGTGTGGTGAATCATAGTGTAGGGGTTTCTGTGTGCCACTGAGGCCCGGCAGCAGGCCGGCGGGGGATGACTCAGGGTTGGAATGGGTAAATGACTCCAGACCTGCCGACAAACAGCAGCATTAACCTGCAGTCACAGAGAGCGCTGTCCTCTTGTCTGACTGGGCACGTTATTGCGTCTCATTTGATGTTCTGAAACAGTAAAGTTCTTTTTCTTTTAGATAAATGATATTCCTGTGTGGAGATATTTCATTTTAGCCATTTCACTGGCAGCTACCTGACAGATGCAGTAACATGACCGATTGCTCTTGATCTTGTTAATCTTGTTGACCTCTTCTGCAAACCTAGGATGAGGCTTAAATTATGTTTTCTCTTAGGGGTAATTTCATGTTAAAATTGTGCTACATGACAAATTATTAATCTACTATCATTTAAGCAACTAACAAATTAAAATATGATTTATTGTTTATTTTTTATAATTATACTGATAATCTAGATAAATTTAATGTAATGTTCAAATTCACAATAACATTTTCTTTTTTGCTGTATGATGATCATGATTTGTAATTAATTCAGGTGTAAATGACAATGACTCTGCTTGTGTGTAAAGTGCTGAAATTTAAAAAGTGACATTAAACTTTGAGCTGAAGTTTGTCTTAAAGACTAAAGTTTCACAGTAAGTGAGAGGTTTGCCATTTTAGAATGTGACTCAGTCTATTGTGGGCACAAACTGAGCACCGCCTGCTCGCTTTTTCTGGGTGGATACAAGGGCGTAGATGTGTTTCAGCACACACGCACGGCACAGGCGGGGGCCTTTCCTTCATGCAGTCATACACACACACACACACACACACACACACACACAATGGAGATTGCAGTGGAAAGGAAGCTGGGGATTCCTGAGATTCCTGTGGACAAAAAGGTGTGAACTCAGGCAGCCGAGCAGCCTGGGAATTCTGCTGGGTTGGCTTGAGAGGCAGTTTAATGGCTGGCCAGAGTTGCTAGTGACACATAGAAAGAGATAAAAAAAAAGAGGGTGGTGAGATAAAGTCAAGGAATTCAAAGAACAGGAAAGAGAGAGGGACAGAGATAATGTGTCTGTGTATGTCTAAATACAACTATTGTCTTACTCTTTTAATCATTTACACTATGTGATCTAAAATACACATCTGTTAATAATCCAGCCAATAAAGAGTAATTCCAGAAATGATGAAATGTGGAATTTCATCCCTTAAAAAACAGAATTTGGCTGGAATGTGGATGTATTTTAAATGATCTTAGCTAAGGAAGCAAAACACTCAAAATTAGATTATTGTCTTAATATTGCATTTTCTGTCCAGATAAACATGGCCAGAGACTGAGGGTGATTAAGAACCTGTGACAGTAGCTACAGGATATTTTCATGCAATTGTCAAGTAAGTTTTGAAATGTCAGTGCAGTATAGGAAAATGCAGAAACAGCAGATTTTCTCCTAGATGGGTGAAGTGAATAAATAAATTCATTCAAAGTCTTCCTGAATGTAATGTAATGTGTGTGTGTGTGTGTGTGTGTGTGTGTGTGTGTGTGTGTGTGTGTGTGTGTGTGTATATATATAGAATATTTCAGAAAGAATTACATATGTATACCAAGAAACCACCACTTCAAGTCTTCAACAAAAACAATTCCATCAAAATATTTCTATGCTATTCAATTGTTATTGAGTAAGACATTTTTTAAATTAAAAAATGTCTTACTCAATAACAATAACCTCATGACATAAACGTGCATGCACACACACACACACACACAGGATTTCCATCTCCTGTCCTTGGTTGGTTGCAGGCTGCATGTGTTTCTTCAAGGTGTGTGTGTGTGTGTGTGTGTGTGTGTGTGTGTGTGTGTGTGTGTGACATTTTAGTGAATGAAATGACGTCGCTGTTACGTCTGTTCTTGTCCATCACTGGCAGAGATTTTCAGTTGTGGCAGAAACAGGTGCATCAAAGATAAACTTTCCATGCTGCCTGCCTGTGTGTGTGTGTGCGCGTGTGAGTGTGTGTGTATGTGTGACCATCTACCCTGACTATATTAGGCCAGTTTGTTTCAGCACGGGGAGACAGTGAGCACACAGATACAACTGTGATGTCACAGTCATGCTGGGGAGGCATGACTCTTCGTCTTATCTCTCACCACTGTGCTTGTTCTACATTCACTGTACTGCAGTAACATGTGCAAACTTCTGTGTGCGTATGTGTATGTGTGTGTGTGTGTGTGTGTGTCTTTATTGCCCTGTGATAACCCTGGACATTCAGTTACACACAGGGATACCTCAGCCCTTCTGAACCATCGAGTGCAATTTGAGTTGTGATGCTTTTGAAGTTGCTTGAATTTTCCATTACTTATACAAGCGTCTCCAATTACATCACCATGAATACTTCTATTGTGATGCAATGGATGACCATTAGGTTAAGTTATATAAAGTAGTATCTGTCAGTGGTAACTGTAACAGTGAAAATATTAAAGGAAAATTGTTTCTTTCTTATTTATTAGTGATCATTCCTATCAGTTGTGCCTTATGTGTTATTTCTGAGATTTTTATCTTTCTGCTTTGTTTCCAATTTCCCATTTTTTTTCTAACCTGTCATGGTTCTCCTCCTGTTGGATGGCTCTTTCCGATCGGATTTCTATTGGTGAGTACAATGTTAATATAATAAAAAATACTACAATCTTACTTCACTTCAATCACTTAAGTAAAAGTCATAATACAACAATAAAGAATTACTGTAAAATTTAAAGTACACATTTGACATTGAGGAGCCTTTAGCCAGTCACTATAAGTGACAGGGTCCACTGTGAACGTGAAATGATGTACTACTGTATAAACAGTTTGGATTATTTCCATTATATCTGTCTTTGCTTTGCTCTTTTCACTCTTTTGATGGCTCCTTGGGAAAAGGTGCTCAGGGTCACATGTTTACAAGCACCAATCAGAATAAGATTTGATATGAGGCTTAAAGGTCATTTTTTTAGAGGTGGAGATTATACTGTCAATCCAATCAGATTAAACCACACACACAATCTGATGAAGCAGATTGGTCAGTTTTGTGAGTGTTAGTGTTTTTTTTAATTATTATTTAGTCATCAATATAACATGTTACAGAAGGTTTTTAGAAGCTTACTATGTAAGCAGCATCATTGCAATTTTAGCTATTTTGTTTATTGCTGTATAGTTTAATCCATATGAGTGTTACATATCTGTCTATCAAACTGTGCTTTGGAAGAAATTAGTAAATGGCAGCAACACATGAAGTAGAAAGAGTGTTATTAGTTATTATATATAAGATATATTCAACAGCAATTATGACCATTAGAAAGGATGGTCAAAACTACAATAATGAGACCAAAGAATTAGAATATAATAACAACTTATTTGAATTTCTTAGTAAATCAAAACAATAAAATACATGTTCATAATAACAATAACAACAACAATAATAACAATAATAATTATTATTATTGTTATTATTATTATTATTAGTAGTAGTATTCCATGATACTACAATAAAATGTAAGTACTAACTGTCATAACAACGTCACTAATTACTGCAAAGTAAAGACACATTACCTGTATGTATGTGTGTGTGTGTGTATGTATGTATGTATGTATGTATGTATGTGTGTGTGTGTGTGTGTGTGTGTGTGTGTGTGTGTGTGTGTGTGAGCGTGTGTGTGTGCTGTTAGAAATTGCATGACGCCATTGTGACTCCTTTAAAGGAACCACCAGCGTTCCACCCCGTCATCACTGCCCTGTGAGTCCCTCTCCTCTCTGCTCCTCCTTTCCCCTCTGTCCTCCCCCTTTCCGCTTCCTCTTTCCTTCAGAGGTGTTAGAGGAAAAACAGCCACAGTATCTCTCTCTCTCACAACATGGGCTATGTGAAGGCAGAGAATCTGCTGCAGGCTGGCCCACTCACAGGATATAAATGCTGCGAGCCATGCCAAGGCGGTGAGGGGTCACACTGTGGAGAATGTGTGTGTGTGTAATAAGACACAGTGTGTGTTTGTGTGTGAGGATGAGGATGACTGTGTATGTCACATGTGAGCTCCCCTGCTGGCTGGTGGCTGTCTGAGCAGCACCACCAAGAGCAGACGCCCTCATCCTGACGCTACAGGGTGGAGAGGGCTTCTTGTGAAACATTCCACTCTCCCCCACCACTCTGACCAGAATTTCCTGCCCCCCCTCCCCCCAACTCCTTCCCTGCCTTCCTTTTTGCCTGTCCCATCTCGCCTCCACACGCCAGTGTTATCCTCCAGCATTTCCCACCACCCCATCTACTGTGCTCTACACCCCTGGACTGATCCCCTGGCTCCAGGCCCCACGCCCCAGACTGGTGGACTCCCTCTGGGTTTCCTGGAGAACCACCTTCCATTATCAGAGCAACCGGCCCAGCCCAGAAAAATGCTGAGCTCACTGGGTCATTTAGAGTCTGACCTCCACCTCTGAGGATGGATCTCCATAAACTGAAAGACAATAACTTCAGTTTGTGTATTGATTTAGGGTCTGGAAGACTAATTAGACTTATACTGATCTTTCAAAAATATATAGTTTTGTGGGAGCTGTGGTAGCTCACCCACAAGGGCCTACCAGAGCATGCACCATGGATCAAAGTGAGCCAAGAGTCCTCACTGCAGCAGCCTGGGTTCGACTCCAACCTGGGCATGTTTCTGCACTCTCTATGTTCTCTCCTTCCCCTGCCTTCCCCTTATTTGATCAGTACTCACTACCAATACAAAGATAAACCTACTGAAATACATTCTCTAAATTAGAATGTAAATTTACAGAAAATTAATTATGGTACCTGATCTACATCTGAAACATTCAAGTCATTTTCAAGCTCTCTTGTTTCAGCTTATTAATTGTGAGGATTTGCTGTTCTCCTTCATTTGATCAGATAATAAACTGAATGTTTTGCACTTTTGTCCAGACAAAATATGCAAATTGTAGATGGCACCAGCTGACTTTATCTATTTTTTCCACAACTTTCTAATCAGCAGTCCCAGTTTGTGGAGATATGATCAGTCACAAAGTGTGAATTATCATCCTGTACATACAGTAAGAGTCATGCGTTGTTTGTAACTCTCATACTCAGACTGGATTTGATGAAAGCCACATTTATGTGAACTCAAGGCCAGAAACATGTTTATTAACCCGGCACAATCACCGCTGACGAATGCTCTCACTTATGACTAATGGACTATGCATACGTATATGTGCATGCAAGTGTGGAATGTGAGCATGTCATTCATAGAAGATTAAATGGACATGCAGCATGGAGTTCTGTTTTCTCAGCCCCTTCCTTCAGAGAGCAGACAGAGTGAGAAAGAGCAAGTGCTTCCAGCAGATGGGGCTGGGTCTGATACGGCCATCTGTCTCCAAAGATCGGGCTGGGGCTGTGCTATGCAGAACCTCTCTATAGTTATGTGTAAAATATAAAAGAGTGATGTTGGAATTATTGTCTGATACCAACAACAGCTTTAATGTTTTAATGATTCTAAACAGACATGAAAGACAAAACAAAAGAAGATGCAGACTCCATCCTTGTGTCCTGTAAGCATCAGCTTGTCAGCAATTGTGTTTTTCTCCAGAACCTTGACACTTTCTGAGACTCTTTCCACCACTCTCTCTCCTGTCTGCAGTTGCACCACTTCCCCTTCTCTCACTGACTCTCCAGGACGTATACACTCCTCATCATCAACTTTAATGTTTCTTCGATGCTGGCAGGGACAAGATTCTATCAGTGTGTTTCTTCCCTCAGCGGTCTCTTGTCTGGGGGCTCTGCAGCAGGCTGACTCACAGCCCCAGCCTACTCTTCCCTCCCACTCCTCCCTCCCACTCAGCCCCAGCCGTACCCCAGCGTGGGAGGCAGCGCAGCCCAGGACCAGAGCCTCCGGCTGGGCACACACGTGCAGCCAGCACGGGCCCACGGCTCTGGAGCTTTGGCTTTCATTCCCCTCACCCACACAGAAACAAAAACACACACACACACAGCCTACCCATATGCAGTACCTACACTGATTTTTAGAGCACCTCTTTAATGATGTCATTTGCCTTACATCTGAAGTGAGCAGAGGCAGGGGAAACACGTGGGAGTGTGTGGGCTGTACAAGCTGTATGTGTGTTTGTGTGTGAATCATGCTGCCAGATTCTTTTTTTTTTGGTTTACATTAAGTACACTAAAATGTTTTATGTACACATGTACTGTTAGCTACTGTAAGTAAAGAGCTTTGAACATGGCTGAGCTCAGTTATATGTTAAGTCACAGCTGCAGGGGATTATTATGATTGGGAAGTGTAGTATTTTATGAGAGGAAACCCTGGTAAAAGACTTGCACTAGAACGTATATAACACTAGAATGTGCTCAGAGTGCATTAACAAATAAATCAAAAACCTTCATTTGACAAAGAGTTGGGTGTCTGCTGCCAGGGGTAACGCTTCCATTTGTGTTTACATTATTTCTACTTCATAAAATCATAAAGTCTTATTCTTACCAGCAGGACAGGAGGCCTCCATCGTCGGTATTTGCCACCTTATGTATCATGAGGAGTTCAGGCTGTGAAAAACAGGTGGCAGAGGAGCACGTCACTCAAATCATACTGAGCCTTCTTCAAATCTTCTCATCACTCACACCTTTATCCAACTAAAATGTAGAAGACATTTACAAAAAATTGATAGACTTGAACAGTATCACACATTGTAGGATGCCTGTACTGCAAAGAGGAATAATATTCAGAAGGGCCAGATTGCTCATTAGAATATCTCACATTTGTGTGTGGGCGAGCTTTTAGCAGTCTTTCTCCCTCTAGTCCTCAGCTCTGTTCCAAAAACACTGTTCTCTGTCCAATACCATCCGGGATGCTAACCCCAGTCTGTCCGCTAAAAAAGTAAATCAAGCAACTTCTGTCCAAAATTTCAAGTATCTGACAAACGCTGTCAACTTTTTAAAACACACATCCAGAGTAACAACACCACGTTTAGTCCTGTACTCACTGCCATGCCACTATAAATACTGATGAATATTTTAAATGGATGTTGAACCTACATTCAGATCATGAAATTCTAAATATTATATCACAGCACACACGTGGAGTCATGTCATGGTTACACGTTTGTGATTTGACAAGATGACACATGAAGGTGAGCGAGCGTCACAAAGCGCTCACAGCAAAAGAAATCCTGATACACCAAATGTCTGGTGAAAACCACATACCTCCAAATTTAATTGATATTCATATCACAAAGACATTTTGTATGCACGATAAAGTATTTCATATTTTGTTGCACGAAAGCAATACTCTCTGATCTTGAAAAGTAAAGAGCAAAACACTGCAGGAAATGAACAAACATTCTATTTCTGCGTGCTTTTATCACGGTTATATCAGTGATTACTACGTGAAACAAACAGGAGATTTACAAATATATATGCAAAATTTGGAACTGATATTACATTAATAACCATATTGAGTTTCATGTGTCACAAGTGCCCCCTGTTGGATAAAGCAACATTGTATCTGAAGCTGAAGGCGCGTGGTTTTAATTAAAGTGTTCAGGGAGAAAAATAACAAAATAAAAATGTTCATAGATTATCATGAGACTGTCACTGAATCTGAAATGAGCATGATGAGCATTAAACACCAAAACAACATCGACTCAATTATTTCTTAGAAAGCCAACAATGCAATCATAGTAGGTCAGTCACTCAGTGCTCCTCTCTCTCTCTCTCTCTCTCTCTCTCTCACGGGCTCTCCCCCGGGGTAAACGCATTCCAAAACACAAGAATTTCCTCCAGCCCAACTCACATACCACCTCTCCTCCCTCTCTCCCCCTATCTCTCTGTGTCTCATGCACGTGCATGGGTTTGCGCGCACACACACGCATGTGAAGAGTGCACGATGGTCTTACCAGAGAAGACCACACACTGTTGCAATGCCATGTTCAACAGTCTCAGCACAGTGCTGGACGATCACACAAACAATGCCGAGGCTCCCAACCCTCACAGAGAGCATTCAGAAAGTTCAATTCAAAAGCTCGTAATCAGCACAGCACACATGCACGAGCAGCTCTATGTTTGCTGATTATGATTGCTGTTGTTTTAAAGGAATAAATGTTAACAGCACAAATCCATCAGGAACAGCCTAAATGTATACCTGGAGGTGTCGTGTGCTCTTGCACCGCAGTTGGAGTTGTAAGTCACAGAAGAAAAACAGTCCGATTTGCAGACACCTTCCTCGAGAGCAGCGCTCCTGGATCCCTCCGACACACACACAAACACAAAGGCAGACTGAAACAAAACATGACGAGGGCTGCGCGAAGTGTCGAAGACACGCAGAGACGGCCGCGCATATATACGGGAGAGAGGAGGAGGATCGATTTATCTCTCTCAGTTTTGCTGTAGTGAAGTTGTATTACTCATCTGATGAGTCCCTGCTCGCTCTGTCTCTGCTCTGCCGCCTGCCTGACTGCCTGTCCGCCCGCCCGCCTGCGGGGCTTTTCACCGGATCACTCGGAAATGCCACCGACTGGCTCTGCAGCCTCGTGGAGACTGGCTACACCAAACTCGCATCAGACGGCCGCAGCTTCGTCCCCGCCACAGAGACGATCTCAGGCCGCAAGAAATCTCCCCCCCCGCCGCCCCCTCAGGCTTCGGGGACCGTCCCCCCGGTGCACCATATAAGAGACCGCGGAGATTAATAACTGAAAAATGATGCCACTGTCGGTGAGTGAGGTGCGTGTAAAGAAAGAACTGAAAAAGAAGGCGAAGAAGAAGAAAAAAAAAAAAAAAAAAAAAAAAAAAAAAAATAATAATAATAATTTCTGATCAAACCAGATAAAATCAAAAGTGCTATAAAACTGCTATAAAACCAAAGCTACCAAGTAAGTGAACGAGACAAATATTAGATCAATATTAAGACAAATATTAGAATCATAATTTCTTCTTCCTGTAAAAATAGAAAGGGGAGTATAACAGAATTGATCAAGTTTCCAGAACAGATCTTCACGTTGTTCTTTTCATTTTAGAAGCTCTCACCAATTCACACACACTGCAGTGCACGCTGAACAAATCTCACACAGTCCAGCTAAAAATCAACATTTCAGTCTTCAGCTCTGGACAGAATTGGATGTTGTTTTCTTTGCTGTGTGCAAGGTAAATTATAAAATGGCTATGCTTCACAAAGTGGGCTCCAGGAACCTCCAGGGGTCCTTGAAGAATTTCCAGGTGGCTCCCAGTAAACTGGTACACAAGCAGAATTTTACTTCAGCTCCATCTAATATTCAACAGGTGCAGAAATATTATATTCCTCAACAAAAGGACAAAACTCTCGGTTTTTGATGAAAGGCACAACCTCTCTTCACACCCAAACAGACATGCTTACAGATCATAAAGCTTCAGCTTCTTCATTCTGCGCAAATAGAATTAGAGTAGATCACCACAAATCAGCTCCGCTCGTGTATGTTTTCAGTCGGCCTTAACCAAACACTACGTGTGAAACATTTTAAAATCATAACTTGACTGAGAAACCATCTCTATTTCATGCTGCCCTCCCTTTGGGGAAATACACCTGCAGTGGGATTGTACCTGCTCATTTAAATGTTTGCATCTGTATTTGTCTAAATTTCCTGTGAAATGTGCGAGATGATGTGTTATTGCTCACCTGCTCCTTCCCCTTTGCTCTTGCAGGCTGTATCATCACTCTCAGTTTGAGAGTGAAAGTGATTTGCTACAGCAGTCTGGGAAATTAACAAAATGTTTTCACTGCTTGTGTTCTCACTCCACTGGCACAAGGTTGAGGAGGTATGAGGTCTATAAACCACACCGACAATATTACTAGCATGATGACTGGAGTTCATATTGTGAAATTCCCTGAATAAATTACTGTGCCCACTCTTTCTCTTATCTGGTTATGAGTACAGTTATGACCTCAGTTTCTGGTATTTGGGATGGGTATTTCTTCAATGTAAACTTCCCAGAAATATTTTGTATTAAGAGGTTTTCTGTAAGCCTTATGACAAAACTCATTTAACTCTTTACATGTCAGCTCATCTCTTCACTGCTGAAGTTTTAATTTAGGATTTCACCTTGACTGGCAGCCATATATGGATGTGTGAAGAAAGGAAGAGACGTTTTTTACACTATGATCAAGGAGGATCAATTTCACCTTGGAGCTGCTTGAAAGTTCATGAAACACTGTGACCTTTAAATTTACTGTTAAATGTTTGGCCATTGTGGATTGTCATGACTGAAGCAGGAAATGACCAAAAAAAGATGTATGTATGTATGATGTATGTTTAATGTATGAAGATATCTGTTTATTGCACAAGCACAATGTGCTCAGTCTGCCGCGGTGCGACATGCAAACACAGAAGTGATTGGGGGTAATCCCATACTTTCCCCTTCATGTTTCTCAGCAGAGGGTCTATGTTTTTGCTTCTGATCTGACTCGGAGTGAGCAATATTGATTCCAGGTCAACAAAAATGCCCTCCCCACTGCCACACATCATACACACAGCAAGCATGCAGCAGGACATCAGAGGACACCGGGGAAGGTTGACCCGTAATGTCCACTGAACTCTTTCCTGTCTGCCCTGAATGCAGACGACAAACACCTGATGAGATACCAGCCCAGCTTTGAAGTCAGAGATAAAGACGTTTGCAAGGGCATGTTTTTACATTGCAGCGTTTGATAATGCATTGTTACACGACGACAGCAGAAGAGATGAAACCACATCATTTCTGGAGGTTCCAAAAAACTCAATTTGACAGAATTTCTGGTAAAATCGTAAAGTTCACCATCAGTGGAAATCTTTGCATTCTTTCCACTAAACCAATAAAATTCATAAAGTTGCACTCAAGTGTTTTTTACTGAAATGCTTAACAGTACAAGGGTAATCCTCTTTCAAGCCAGTTGTTATTTTACAAGCCTCTTTGATAAGGTTGTTGACATGAAGCCTACAGACAAGCCATGTCATTCTTTGAGAATTTGTCATCACAGAACTCCCCTTCAGCTCTTGGTAGTTTCAAAAATTCAAGTCGGTGGTGCACTGCAGAAGTCAATGGTTTACCATTGAAGTAACTGGTGTACCGCAACGGTGGTAGGTCTACAATACCTCCACCAGTGTGTTTCACTGCTGGTAAGTTGGCTCCCAGGCCCATTGTGTATATGAAGGCAGAGGTGTAGTGTGTGTTTTCACTGTCTCCTCCCTGGGAATTCCCCCCTGTTCCAGGCTCTAACGGCCTGTTGGAGCCGCAGCTGTATATATGTGTGTGCATGCGTGTGTGTCGGATGTATACACAGTTCAGTTATTCGCATTTCAGTGCACGTGTAGGCATGCGTTAATGTAAGCGCGCGTGTGTATGTTCGTGTGTTTCCTCCCTGATTCCCAGGGTTCTGCCGAGTTAAACCCTCTTAAATGTCCCCCTGGCTTTTGTCCTCACGTTTCAGCCGAATTTCCCTGCGTTCATCCCACCATTCAGACTCTGTGTGTTCGAGCGCTCAGGAATGCATTGGGTTTGACAGGCGCCCCAACTGTGTGTGTGTGTGCATGTACATGCGTGTAAATGAGCATAAAACAGTAAGAAAGACGGAGAGGTTTGCAAAGGGGAGTTTTTTTTTTTTTTTTACTCCACCTTCTTTTGATGTAAAGGTACTGGGTTGGACTCGGAAACACACAATCACCTTACATTTGCACACACACACTTTTCACCTTTCTATGCACACACACACTCAACACCCACACACACTTCGAGTCACATGTGCTCTCACTCAAAGAGAGCTCTGCACCCACTCACCCTGACACCCACACAACCACCCACACACTCACGTGCACTGCCAAATAGCTCTCACTCTTTACCCTCCCACCCTATCCCCTCCCCACCCACCACCACCACCACTGAGCACACACATGTCAACACACGCACACACGCACACACACACGCACAGTTTCACATTAAGTGCCAGGCATGCGCCTGTTCTGCTTTCCTCTTTGCTTTGCGAACGACCCGCAGTGATAAAATAAACACAAATACGTGATAATCACATTCCAGACATTTCTCTCCTGCCGGTGGGAAGTTTCAACTGGTTCTCTGCAAGAGTTGGTTTGACTGACTGCATGTGTGTGTGTGTGAAGCGTGTTCAACCCGGAGAGAAAAAAGAAGAAAGAAAATGAGGGAGAGAGGGAACAAAGAGATCTGGGGCGAAGTCTCACACATTCCTCAGTCCTGCCAATATCCTACCAGTATACCAGACCATCACACACACACACACACACACACACACAGCAAGAGACAGCGCGATCTGAATAAAAGCTCCTCATTAGCACTACATCTGTGTCATGAAACTTGAACGCTTACACATTTTTTTTTTTTGCAAATCATTTCATGCAACAAAACATTTAAACAAAAACTTCCACTGACAGTATTATCAACCAACCACAAAAAGACAGCACTGCATGGGACAGAAAAGCTGGAAAAGGAGAATAGAAATAAGCCAATCAGTGAAAACACAACAAAATGCAACTCTATTGAATGTGTCTGAATACAAAGAGTCCTACCCTGTGTTATGACTTTTTTGTAAGAAAGAGACTCAGGGGCACAGGCGTAGTGACAAAGAGGCTGTAAATGTGAGAATCATGCTCTTGTGTTCAAAGAGTATATGTAGATGGAACCTACCTGAGCACATGGCCCGCATGGCATGCACACTTCCTCAGTCAACACGCTTTGTTTCTCCTCCTCTCTGCTGCTGCATGCTTCTCCTCCATCTGTCTATCTCTCTGCGTCTCTCTTCTTGTCTTTCCCCTCTTTGCTCTCTCTCTCTCTCTCTCTCTCTCTCTCTCTCTCTCTCTCTCTCCTCCCCTCTCATGCTCTACAAACCGTCTTCTCTCACTCTGCTGCTCTCTTCAAACTTTTCCACTCTTTCCCTCATTTTGCACCTCATTCTTCTTCTCAGGCTCTTGCGCTCAATAAAGTTGTCCCTCTTTATGCAAGTGAGAGTGATCCATGAAGGCAGTCTTAACTAGAAAGTCTCTCTCCTCCCTGCACACTGCCTGGTGCGTGTGTGTAGGTGTGTGCGTGTGTGTGCGTGTGTGTGTGTTGCTTCCTTGCCAGTCCATCACCTCCATCATGTATTTAGCCATGTTGCTTTCTTTTATAGTCTACCTGTCCTTTCTCTAACTCTGCTCTCATTTGTTGCTCACACAGATACACACCAAAGTCTAAAATCCAGCTTCTGGTTAATTTCTCTTGTATCTTTCTCTAAAAAAACACGAGAACAATCTCAGCCATTTATACAGAGCAGAGAGGGCAAGTGAGAGAAAATGTGAAAGGCGAACAAATAGATGATGCAAGGACAGCGACAGAAAATTTGTCATACAAGATGCTAACGGCCTTGTACAGAGGAATCATATGATAGAAAAAAAATCTGAGCACACAACACCGTGCAATCTGCAGTGTGTGTTTGGAAAAACACTATACAGATTCATTTTGAAGCTTACTGATACAATATTCACTGGGAATTCAAAATAAAAACAGGGAATTTACATTTTTAGGTTTTTAAGAAATGTAACATACAAATAGTGAAATACTCCAATTTATATAACACTATGCAGTATACCAATTCAGAGGAAATCTTGCATGGATTCTGTGCATTGACATCTTTTCTCCCAGTCCAAGAAGTGCTTTGTCATTAGGACACATGGAAATGGGAATGATGGTCAGTGCACAAAGACCAGGACAAGAGACCAGGATCCATGTTCTGCACGGTTTACGTTACTTCAGTATTGTTAATGTATTATATTTAACCAAGGAGGAGTTTGACCAGTCTGATCATCTGATTGCCATCGCAGCCAAAATACTGCAGCCCTGTACAAAAGAGTAGAACAACCTCCCTTGGTCTCTCCGAGCCTTTAGCTTAGCATACAGAAACTAGACCAAGACTTCCTCTTCTGTGTGCTTGTCACTGTTTAGTTAACAACTAGAGACGTGAGAATGAAGTTGGAGACGTCTTTGACCAGACTGGTTCATGAATTACATTTTTTAAAATCAAATTTAAAGCTAAATCATTGTCATTCCTATACAAATGGAAATCGGAACACTTCCAAAACCACAACCTCATCCCTTGCCCACAGATTCTAGATCCATATGCCTGTTCATAGAAATGACATTAAAAAACAACCTGGTCAAGGAAGCTTTGTTATTGGAAGAAAGGTGTGCTGTGTGAGTGGTAGTCACACACTCTTCCCTGGGAACCTGCAGCCACAAGTTTCCCTGCACTGGATGTAGGGAAAGCAAGAAAACACATACGTGTGTTGACGTTGCAATCAGAAATTCCAAACGTGGTTTAGTAGGGCAGCGGCAACCCAAACACAGCTCAGGGGGCTGCGAGAGGGGATGAATGTTGTCCATAATCTGCCGTTGTCTTTTCCATTCCCCCTCCAAATATTATCCCATGTTTCCACCGGCTCCATAATATTATGGAAGGGAAGTGGATGGGGTATCTGGGTGCTTTCGCATGTGAAGGGACAGCAGTCACAGTGCAGTTTGAATGTGTACCGTTTTTTTAAATTTTATATTTGACGAAAGAGCTCAGAATTTGTGTGTCTAACGTGCCTTGTTGTTCTTCCTGTCTTTCGTCTTCGACACAAATTATGGCCAGTCTGACGTCTCAACAGAGGGAACTTCCTCCAGTGCGCTCTATAATGTCACATAATAACACAGACACACCAGGCTGTCTGCCACCACGGTGCACATTTACTCCATCAGCGACAAGAAATTGGCAATGAAGGCTAGAATGCGAAAAGGAAAAGGTAGATTGATTCGTAATGCTTAATTTACCCACAAAGCATGCTGCCTACAGTTGGAGCCCACATCCACCAACAATCAAGGCTCGATAAGTGATTTCATCTTGCTTTCTGCTTTTACTGCTGCAGATTGGAAACTCTTTGGGAGCAGTCTTTCTACTGAATGACCATCCTGCGTGCCCACGTCCTCTTTGAATCTGCCCTTCTTCTTCTGGCCAGCTGTGTATGTGTATGTATAAGTGTGTGTATATGTGTGTGGGAGTGTGAGGGTGAAGGAGGACCACTCCGCGTGGGCTGAACAGTGCCCGGGCTTTCTCTGCTGTGGTGTTAATAGGCCTTTTTCTCCCCTCAGCGGGACACAGAGAGCTGTCATTTACATGGAGGTAATGGAGTGATGTAGAAGTGGTTGGAATATGTGTGGGCGAACGATGATGAGGACCTAGCACCTCTATCTCTCTCCCTCTCTCTCACTCTCTCATTTTTTCCCTACTCTTGCTTTTCTTTACAATCTTCCTCTCCTTTCCCGTCTCGATATAAGTCACATTCTCTCTTTTTCTTACATTACTCATCAAGAGGTTGTTGTGATTGAAGAATAAATCCTAACACCTGAAGGTAAAAATTAAAATGCTCTCATCTGAGCATGTTTTGTTAAAAAATCCTGCACAAGTCAACAGAAGGTAACTGTAACCAGAGGGAGTTAATAGAATTAAATATCCCTGCATACTAATTGGATATTCTTTCATAACATATTTACAATCATTTAGTTATCAAAGATTTTTTGTCTTGCTTGGCAGTGGCACTATGTCAGTGGCTGAGCTTGAGCGCCGTCCAAACACATGGGAGAATGAATTCACTCTGTGGGAGAGTAAAATAGCCTGAGCGGAAGTGAAGGCAGTCATCCAGCCAAGCTGCTACCATGAATTTAGTTGTTCGGTTAAATGACACAAATTTCAGTGAAAGGGTCTAATTGCTTTTCTGCCAGTTGTGTCAGCAGTTACACTGACACTGAACAATCATTTGAAAACCTAAAGAAATATTATACTGTGTTCTCTATATCTGCACAGGAATAATCTCCCGTGAGTTAGTTAGTATCTGTTATGGAGCCTTTTTTTCACATATCACCTTTATATCACCAGAACCTTTTTTTCTTAACCCTGTAGTGGATTTTTGTCCACGTTAACAATATTCATTTTCATTTTTCCTGCATGTGAAATGTATTATGAATTCCCGTCAAGTCATAATTTATGATTCATTCAGACTCATCTGCTAATGTCTGTGTAAAGTAAGAATAAATATATGTTCTGAGTTCAACAGACCAAAGCAGAAAGTGTTATTAACCACCCAGCCACATTTAAACGATTAAAAATACTGACGATCAAAGTTTATGAAATTACATGTCAAAATCAGTAAATGAATTCTCAGCTCCAGGACTGTGGGGGCATGTCCGCTGAAGGTGCTGAAGCTACACCCACGCAGTGTTGATTGCCCAAGTTGCGCCCACTCCTACATCATATCACCAGGCAGGGAGGGGTGGGGGTCCAGCACAACAGTGCTCATAGACGGGGCACTGAACAAGAGGGAGAGGAGTGCAGTTCCCACACATCTGTCTGTGAAAGCAATGAAAAAAATTGGCTACAGCAATTAATTGATATTTGAAAATGTAATTTTTATTAAAAAATGCAAGTTTTTACTTTTTATTTCATTGATTAACAGACTTTATGGAGGCTGGCGTTCACTCACTCACTGTTATTGACTGTCTATGTCCCTTTACCAAAGTTGAACACAAACCAAATTAAGCTTCTTTTGTGTCACCAATTTACAGTATAAATTGTGAGTCAAGCGCAGATTTAAATAGAAAACATGAACTAAACAAAGTCAGAACACACACAGGTAGAGGATGAGAGTTAAATCCATGAATCCACCTGGATAGTCTCAGTTTCAGAGACGTTTCAGGCTGGCTGTGGAGGGTTTGATTGGTGGCTGGAGTGTGACGAAGCGTTCTTGGCCAACCCTGACTGAGGGGTTAAAAATTGTTTATAGGCTACCAATATTAGACGTGTGCAGGAAATGGTACAGACCATCGTCGCCTGGCCCCCGTCCCTTTAATCTCTGTAATGTCTGAGCGTTGCGAAGCAAAGTGGGAAATAATCAAATGAAATCAAGACAGAATCAGAAAAGAATTCAAATTTGAAAAGGACATTGTGTGGCTGATGCTGCAAAATGTTTTAGATTAAAAAATAATGTTACTGATACAATAATAACATTAACAGTCCACTGGTGCTAAAAGAAGAGAAGGAGGAAGGAGTCTGGATAGAAGAGCAGCAGACAGATTACAGCAGAGAAATGGAGAAAGAAGAGGACGAGCAACATGACAGCCCAGCAGGTGTACTGCCTGACGTCACTTCATGCAACTCAGATGTGCACATGTTCAAGAAAAATGGAGCCAGTCCAGACAAAAACAGCTGGAAAATGTTGTTTTCGGTCTGGCTTTGTATGTTGAGTTTCTTGTAAAACTAGACAAGTAAAATGATAAAGAGACATGTAAACAGACAAAAGGTGATTTGCAGTCTCTCTTCAGCTCATTTGAAACAAAACTATAACCTCCAGTGTCCTGCATTCTGGAGCTAAACATGCAAGCATGTTTTTTGAGAAATCAGGTATAATTTGTGTGCATCATGTTCTAAAAGTAGGGGTTTCTTTGCCAAGAAAGGTACTTTTGCTTTGCCTGTTAATGCCGAGGCGTGGAACAGTTAAGGTCTTTGAAGAAGGGATTGTCCATAGGAAAGTTTGGGATGGTAACAGTAAATGACACACAAGTGTGTGAAAGTTTCACTGAGTTTCAAGTCTACTCTGATCATTTGATGTGAATCTTACTGAACAGAGAAAACAAACAGGAGAAAATTTCCCTACAAAGTTTATAAACAAGTAATGCCTACACAAAGAACCGAATGAAATATTAATATTCAACATTTTCTATCAAAACAGTTCTTTCATTATATCAACATTTTGCTATAGTGAAAGCATGATACACACTGCATGTCTGCTTGTTACTTCATTAAAGATATATTAAGCTTACACTGAGTGAAATAAATGTTTTATAGCTTAACGTTATATTAAATATTCTAGATATCTTATTTTGAAATTTTATGTTGTATGTTCAGAAACTTTTCCAGTCTTTTCCAGAATCTAAAATAAAACTGAGTGGGTTTGAACAATGGGTGGCTGTGCAACATGCAGAGACAACAACAATAAATAAATAAATAAATATAATAAAGCTGAATTCATAAATGGTAGTCTTATTAATAGTCTTAATGAAGAGATAAACAGTTGTAGGTAATGATTCCAAAATAGCAGCAGCAAGTTTAGTTTAGTATCAGGAGACACACATGGGGGATCAGGGGGGATTATCCCCTCCTCTTCCGAGAGAAGGGTGGTCTCATCATCTTGTCACTGACAGGAAACACTCACCACAAACCAACGTCTTCTCCCACCCAGAACACACACACATGCACACACACACGGCTGCACACACAATCCATCACCTTATATGCACAATATGATTGCAAAGCCATCAGTCTTACATTTATTTGTGTACTAAAATAGCTCATATCACTGTGATGGGGAAATACTAATGCAAATGTGAAAAAAGAACACTGTACACATACATAAATGTGTGTGTGTGTGTGTGTGTGTGTGATTTCCCTTCACCTTGAACAGGGAATTCCCCTCTGTTTTTTCTCTGCAGTGGGGACTCTCTCACTTGTGTCCCGGCATGGAGCACACCTCTCATTCTGAGCGCTAGAAACTTTTCTGAACTACTGTCTACCTTTCAAACTTCGTTCCCTTCCACATCTTTGATGTATCATCTTAAAGAGGATACTTTCAGCTCTGTCACATGACCCCAAAACAATGACAGCTTTTCTTTTCTGTAAAATAATGACCACACCGGCATCATTTCATCTCAGTCATTGCTGTGTGTTATAGAATGCACACTTTTATATTAACTTTCTGACACAGGTAATGATTCTGCAAAGAATGCTCTCTATAAATATGTATGAATCTACGGATAACCATTATTATTTCTAAATATGACTGAGCAAAATGCAGAAATAATTAAGTTAAAATTGTGATTAAATAAGTTTTTTCTTGCCATCATTGCCATAACTTTTGTTATGATATGGTGCTATATAAATAAATTTGAATTAAACATTGAATTGAATGGAAGAAAATATCCAAATATCTTAAACTGTACAGCATGCAATAAAACATGATTAATAAAACTGTAAATATTTGTAAAGCAAAGGTTTGAAATTGCAGGTTTGAAAATATTTTCATAATTATTCAAGAAAATAAAATATAGATGTCAACGTTTTAATAACTAAACAGATAAGTGGAGTTCAAACGCATTAGAGCATTCATTCAGTGTGGTGAAATATAGAGTTAGTTCTCATTACAAAGTGAAAACCTTCTCATCTTCACATTATAACAAGATATTTTCAGATTCTTATCAAATATTATATCATTATTATGATACATGATACAATTCAGTGTAATGTTGTTGTGAAACAAAACAAAACCCCATGTCTCCACAAAATCAATGCAGCTCATTAAAGCAAGAAGCTTTTTTAACAGGTGCTGTTTGTGCTCCCAGGTCAACAAATCCTGACACTCCAGGTTGGCTTGAAGATAGCAAAGTCTCATTTCCAGCACGAACCACCTGTTTTCTTGAGATAGAATTATTTCTTATGTTGTTCATATAATTGTAATTTCTTCAAAATGGCAGCAATACGCTGAATGAATTGGCTCTAAAGTGTATAAAATTGTTGAATGAATTTAATGAATATTTCTGGAAGTATTTACAAACTCAGCTCAGATAAATTCCCATCTTTAAGAGAAGCCATTTGATCCTCCATCAGAAATACCAAATGTCTGATTTACATGGCTTGGTGTTGAAGTTGGTTCTGATTAATGGGAGATAATTCAGATGAAATAAAACACAAAAACAAATAAAGACAAAATAAAGAAAATAATGAATGTCAGTAATAAACTAGGGAAGTTTCATCCTGATATCTATGAGTTCAAATGTTCATATTCATCTGTAGTGTTTCAAAATGTTCATATATCATTAAAGTCTGTAAAGTAAAAATAAATGAGTACCAAATAAGTTATTAAGTTATATGTTATTAACCATCCAGCCAAATTTGAACAATTAAAAATATCGACAAGTTTAAGTGTCAAAATCAGGTAAAAAAGCCTTTGAAGCCTTCAAAGGCTGCATCAACTGTTAAATGAGACGGTCTAGCCTTCAAAGCTTTTCCTGGTTGCATCACCAGTTGCGCACCTGCCGTCAGTTGATACTTTTAACGTACCCGCTTGGTGTTGCCATTGTTGTATGTTGTATGAAGGCCGCATTTGAAGGAGCCTTTGGATCATCTTCAGATCTTTTTCAAAATAAATCAATTTCTTCTTCATCTCTTTGTGTTTATAATAATTAGCATACAGAGAAGCACAGATGCTAACACGCTGAAAGCTTTTATACTGTTGTGGGGGAGAATATGCTCAGGATGGCCTCAACGCATCGTCGACCCACCGTTTTAGGAACGCCCAAAAAATCCTGGACTGAAAACGGATAAAAAAATTCTAACTCCACATTTCAGTAATACATTGTTCAAAGTCTTTTCACGTTTTAACATACATGACATATACTGTAATTTGAAAGAAATCTTGGAATTGACTTAACACTGTCTTTTAAGAGTCTGATTTATAACATTTGATTCATAAAAATTAGGAGAACATGGATTATTTATGGCCTTTGTCTTGTGGTTCATGGGTTGATAAAAAATGCACTCTGTAAAAACCTTTTACTCAAAATGAAACTTGAATTTTGACACAAGCTTATACATTTATGTATTTTATGTTTAGATAAAGATAGAAGATTGAGGAAGATAGAAGTTTAGATAGAAGCTTGGAAATTAGTGCTAAATCTGCTGGAGGTTTCTGCCTGTTAAAAGGGAGTTTTTCCTTGCCACTGTCACCAAGTACATCCTCATGGTGGAATTGTTGCTCCAAACTAAGTAGTTGGGGAGGGGTTTTCTACTTCTACACAACAATGATACACAACTCAGTGTGATGTACCACTTGACTTGTGTGGCTAAATTATCAGAATTATTACAAACTCCGGCCTAGAACTGCTCTATAAGGAAAGTGTCACAAGCTTTTGTAATGAATTAGCATTATAAAAAATGAATTGAATTACTTTTATTTAAACATCATATTTGGGGAAACCTGTCTTGATGTGAGTATTCACTTGAGTTTCATGGAGATATCTAGTTGTTCACTCTGTCTGAACCAGAATCTTTTTTTTTTGCTCAGAAGCTTCTCACAGAAGGAATGTGCCGTGGTGTTTTGGTGCATAACACACACAGCCTGTAATATCTCCCCTGTAGTGTCAATGCTCTCCTCCACATTCATCGTGACTGATTTATGATTTTGTTTTTTGTTTTTTGCCATAGGCCAGCTGGGAAAATTGTGTACTGTGTGACGGAGACTCAAGTGTCCTTGTCCCTGCTGATCCATAAGCATGGTATGATGCAGCTAGTTGAACCTTCACCGCTCTGATGGGGAAGACACTCGAGAAAAGTCAATGAGATGTTCTCCCATTTTAGGGCAGGGGACAGAGGCACATAGAGCTGAATGACATTTGGACTGAGTTAAGTTTAGCTTTGGAGGGGCAACAGAGAACGTTAACAGCTCTCTGTGGCACACAAGCTTTTTAAAGATCTAACATAGTGTATGATGGTGAAAGACTCTCTGGGTGAGCTAAACTTTTTATGTATTGTAGCGATGGAAAATGGAGACATGGCAGAGGGAAGAAGATGCAGAAATGAAGGTACCATAGACATTTAGAGCACTAACACAGTATGATAACTCAAACAAAACATGAACATCTTCATCAACGTGACAACACATTCACAGCATTTAGAAAACACTCAAAACACAATGAACAACACACTCTACATAAACACCCTGTGAATCCATGACTACTGCTGTTGTCTGGGAAGTGATTTAAAGCAACAGTGTCATGTTTTATTTTTCTTGTGCCCTGCCAAGCCTTTCCATCCTGTCTGGGACAGGCAGTTTATTACAGGGGACTCCACCTGATCCATTACAGTACCTGTCACATCTGTAGTGATGTGCCTGAACCTAAGTATTTTCATTTCTACATGCTTGTTGTTTGTTGTGTGTGTAAAAGAAAGTCTAATGCATATATACTTGTGTGCCATGTGAAGCAAAGTATGTGTGTGTGTGTGTGTGTGTGTGTGTGTTAGTCCTGTCCTCCTCTTCTGAAATATGTTTTGGTCATCATGCCTTGATATTTGAGCTTCACTGTGCTGTCTTAAATCTCAGTTTATGACAGGTATGTACGATGATTTAGTGACATCACGTCTAATGTGGCACCAATCATAGTCCAATATGAAACTTAGTGGAAATCTCTGAAGCAGAGACATCTTGTGTTCAGTAGTTACTCAAGAAAGGCATTTGTGCTAAAAAGGAAGACAGTGAAGTGGAAGTAGAGTCATTATCCCTCGTGTTAATCAAATGCTCCTGTGCTGCATTCCAGCTCCATCATCTGCTGCCACCAGACACACACACGACATCTTTATTTGCTCCACTTGATTTTGCTTCATGTTTCAAGTTCCCTGAAACATGATGCTCACTCGTGAATGTATAGAAAGGTTGATATTTATTGCCAACTGACATGAAATTATTAATTTGTTAGAAGGTTAAAGTACATATGGCAACCTTTTTTTATGTCACATATTATGTATATATATATATATATATATATATATATATATATATATATATATATATATATATATATATATATATAGACAAATAGACAATAGACCAATAGACAAATGATCCAGTTAAAAAGTAATAGACAAACTAACTAGATACTAGATAAATAATTGGAGAATCCAAGTTATGTTGTGTTTTAGTATTTACTGACTGCACTCAGCTATTGATTATATGATTAGTATTAGTGAAATTATTATTAGTAACCTGTAACATAACCAAAAAAAGTGGGCAGTTACAAGAAACATCATTGCTCATGAATGAGGTCTGATTAGGTGATGGGTTCCTCATAAGTATGACAAAGCTAATGAGGCCAATGAGTAATTCCTATAATCGATTCCTTTTTATTGATATCATAACAGAAATGATCTCATGACACTTTACATACAGAGGAGGTTTAGACCATACTCTTTATGGCTTATTTATTAATTATGCTAACTTACAAGTCAAGTGGTACTTTACACTGAGCTATTACAAGAAATTCATCATTCCTTCACTGTTGTTGTGTAGAAGTAGAAAACCCCCTCCCCAACTACTGAGTTTGGAGTTTTAATTGGGAAGTCACCATTAGATCATCAGTAACTGAAGCCACAGACTGAACTCATGAATGTTAATTTATGCTAATATTCTCTATATGTCAGACAATTAATTAGCACACCACACAACATACTAGCCCGTTAGCTAATCATCATAAATCTGTTACATTCTGTCTCTGAGCTGTGGGTCCCACATTTGATGGTGTTGATATCTCCATGGCAGATATGCCAGCCTCCCCAGTTGGCTGACTAGTATCTAGTGCTGTATAGTTTATAATAGTATGAGAACATTAATGCAAATATGCTATGATGGTGTTTTTTGGGATTTTCTAAGTGGGAATTTCTTATGAAATGTCAGTATGCTCTGTATCTCCCAGTTTAGCAGGGCGGGGTCAATGTGAATATTCACAGACAGAAGCTCCATCTCACGTGTCTGACAAAAAAAGGGACACAATCAACACAGCAGGCTACACTGGCACTGTCATATTTCACTTTTTAGACTCTTCTGACTTTCATGCAGAACTACACTGATTGTGTGTGTGGGGCTGTCAGAATATCTTGAATGCCGCAGCTCTGTGGATAAACAGATGGAGTGTAGATGGACACATGTCTCTGTGTCTGAAATCACTTCCTATTCATCATATATTTCTATATCTACCTTCTGCCATTTTATTTGCTTGTGCTTCAAAATTTGAAACAATGGAAGTGAAATCCCATTTTTAGTCCCCTTTTTTTGTGAACGTAATGATGTAACTGGGCTATGCATTGCATTACACCTGCTCTAAGCTCATGCATACAGAATTTGTGCCCTGCCATATACTAATGATGAGCTGCTTAGAAGACAAAGAAAGAAAAAAAAAAGAGTGCATAGTGCATATTGTGAGTATAACGCTCTCCATTCTTGTTGTGTGATGCAACTGATCTGTGCTCTTGTGTAATGGCATCAGCACACTTCAAACAAAAGGCTCGTTGGATCATCAAACCGAGTCTGAACTGTGTCTAGTCAATGTTGGAATCTGGAGTGCTGTCTACGACAATTTTTGGAACTTTGGTATTTTTGGAAAACCGGCACATGCAATCACATCTACTTCATGCAGCTAGTGTGCAAAACAGGCATGATCTGAAGGAATTATTGCATCCTTTTTATAACCACAACCATTTTACTTCTGATGTTCATTTCAAGCATGCACCGACCAGTGTGATTAGAAGTGATACTGTAAGTCCTCACATGTCACAGCAGGAAAAGCACATAGAATAGAGCCACTAATAATTGCTGTATTTAATGTAGGTGTGCCAGTGTCAGGGTCCTGGTATTATGCATCATGGCTGTCTGGCATGCTGTCACTGGACCAGAACCATCAGTCAATTCATTTGTGACACCTGTACATCAGAATATGACGAGTCAAAATATCTGCCCATACTCAACTCTACAGCAGTATTTGCAGTGTTACAAAAACAAAAACAACAAAAAAAGAATCAGACCAGCCAATTAACACCAAAGATGTCAGCATAATACCTAAATTATACTCAGTACAACTTTGTTTTCTCTGTTCTCTACACAGCTTCATGCCTCACAGGAAGTCTTTGTTTGTTTGCTCAGATTTTGTCATTTCTCTGGGTTTATGTTCTACAATGAGTAAGTAGGCTATGTTTTTTTGCAATTGGGTTTTGCATTGGGTGTTTTATTTTGAAAACTGACTGTATTCTTTTTGCTGTTACTGTATCTGACTTCCTGTCAGCTCCACCTGCTCTGTGTGGGTGTGTGACGAGGTGTGCGTCACAAATAGACCAGCTGTGTCTACTCCATAGAGCAGATCAGAGGGTTGCTTCTGGGACACTTTGAAATGCACCATGATGCTTCTGGTAGAATCTCAATCATTGTCTTCAATGAACGCGATCAGCTCCACCAGCCGTGGTGCAGCCAGACTGCATTGCAGCCATATCCAGGTGGAATTTAGAGGTAACCCTGACTTAAATCAAAGGTATCAAATGCTTCCAACACTATGAAACGTCACACCAGCTCCAGCAGCAGACTGGCAGGACTGTTGTAGATATTACTCTGTTGAGCAGCAATGCAAAACCTCTTTTTAGGATTTCAGGCTATTTTTTCCTCCACCTTCTCATGTAACTACATAATTATGTAACGACATGTACGCTCTGACAAAATGCTCCCAAATGCACAGTAGCACTTCAACTGAACAGAGCTGATCTTTCTACACATAAAGAGTTATTTGTAACCCTAAGGTGGTTTACATCAACACAGCCAAATTCCCTCATATTGGTCAATTTTCTTTTGTTTTATTTAATTTCCCGTAATTAAAATAGCTCATTCTCATTCCCAGATCATCAAATGCTTACACTTTGATCCACATAGCATCTCATACAAGCAAGGGGTGCCCTGTGCCTGTCAAACCTAAACCCACAATGATAGGTGATGTGGTATGAAGAGGAGGAATCCACACCTGGAGGTTGTGAGGGTGGATGGATGGTACAAAAAAAGGCTTCCCAGGAGACTTGGTTCTGTATCCTATGTGAAACCAACAGTAAATGCTAAGATATAAGTTTAAGTTGTGTTGCATGTGTCTGTGACTTGCGTAAACCTAACAAAGTAGTTTGGGTGCCTGAACCTGACCAAACTTTGAGAGTTCCACAGCGTTAACTGGCTGGTAAAAAGGAAAGGATTTGTGGCAGCTTTGGCTGTTTCATACAGCCGCTAAAGCGTACCCTGTGCATCTCCATGAGACCTTGAGAGGTGTGACAAAGCATCAGTATTTGAAGACTTGAGATAGACACATGCACAGACACAGGTATTGAACTATTAGGGACATTCCTGTGCTATTGTTCCTCTCATGAAACTGTTGATATTTGGAGTCTGATAAGAGTTGTCGTGTCTCGTTACAACTGACATACTGCAAGCAAACACATGCACTGACACACCGCCATCACATAGACCATACTCACGCTTCTCCTACCACCTCTCCTGGGTTACGTATTACACAGTATAATGGTGGATTCTTCTCCTCCTCCCCATGTACTTAACCTTGTGTCTCACCTGTGTGTTTTCAAGATAACAGCCAGAGAAATTCCTGCTTCAGTGGCCCGGGTGCTGCAGGGTTCAGTCGTTCTCTGGATCTATATGGAGGAGGCAGAGGACTCATGGGAAGACTTCTCCCTGGAAATGAAGCATCGTCCACCTTTGTGTGTGAGTTCTGCCTCCTCTCCCCAGCTGCTTTTACACCTACGTCCTCCACCCTTGTCCTTCCCCTTCTCATTGCTCTTCTCCTCCTCCTCCTCCTCCTCCTGCTTCTCCATCCTCCTCCCTCCCTCAGCTTCACATCAAAGAGGAAAAACACATGAATACAGTGGATGTGTCTTTTAGATGTGGTGCAAATTCAACAGAGTGGAGACAGTGTGAGCTATCTGTTGTAATTTTAAATCCCCTTTAGATTTTTGGATTACATAACATTACGTAATTGCATGTGTAACTGTAAGAATATTTGGGAGGCACTATGACCTATAATATTCTGCAAAAAAACTTCATCTCTCCCTGCATTTCACCAGTAAGAACGGCATCAAGCACATGACAGAGCTGACTGCTTAAAAGAGAAGAGACTGACACAGAAGTGAATACCTGCTCCTTGAAGGTAAAGCATGGGATGACATGTATCAGGAAGAATTAGGAATGGCTTATAAAAGAGCAGCGGTAAATGTGGTGGGACTACATGACTGATTTATGTTGTGTTTCTCTGTGTTATCCATTGAAAATTTTCTGAGAAAGAATGAGAACATGAGAATTTAAAAAGGGAAATCCCCTGTCCTCACCTCTATTCATCTGTCTCCCTCTTCTTTGCTCGGTTTCCCCTTTCTCCTTATCTTCATTTATCTCTCTACCGTATGCACATAACACTTTTGCCAACCACACCCAATATTTTAGTCCAGTAATTCTTAGGGCGAGTGTTTGCCACAATCAGAACACAATTGTTAGAGTGCCCACTGTCATACCTGAATATCAGTAGACCAATTCACCTCAAGAGTTCAACGCTGCTTCTCTTAAGAGCAAATCATAATGAAAATTGTAGGTTTACGAGCCAGAAAGAAAGGAAGGAGGAAAAAAGTGAGGAGCGCTGTTTGGTTTCTAAGCAACAGTTAATGCTGGGTGCAGCAAGAGCTGCAGGGTGGGTTCCTGTGTTCCCATGTTTCTGCCTTCGTCTCCACATTCTCTTCCTGAGGAATTTGACCTGCCTGACCTCTCTGAATATGTCTGGATTTACCCTCCCCTCCGACACAAAATCACAGTGCACTGTAATCAAAAGCCTTTATGAGAGCAACCCCCTTTTTTGCCTCTTCATCAGTGGTAGCCTTGGCCACAAAGCCATGTGTGCTGTAGCTGACATGTATATTAAATTTAACAGCTCTTCTGAATAATTTTGCGTCCAGTATTTCATGCTGTGTACAGGCCAGATTTGATACTTGCTGAATGCTGAAGTAGAAAGCCAACTTTGCTGAAAGCCAACACAGAAATTAGCCATCACTGTGTGCTAACAGAGTAAGATCATAATTAAGAGTAGAGACATTCAGAAGAAGCTGTAACACATATTAACATTCACATTAAAATCCTATTAAACACTTTGATGCAGTATATGCGCACAGACACGTTAATGCTCTGCAGCTGCAATTTCTACCTCAAAGATATGCCTTAGAACAGACAGTGTATGATGGACAGGAAGCATCATTTTGCAGCTATATCTGTTAGTGTGTGTTAGTGTGTGTGTGTCAGAGAAAGAAGAGATAGCGTGTGTGATTGCACATGCCTGCAGTGGGGTGAAACATGGAGGTGTATGGGGGTTGATCAGACAGAAGGCCATCTGAGAGCACGGTACACACTCCATCTGGACACACATTCACTGTGAAAAAGAGTGTGAAAGAAGAAGAAAGAGAGACACACACACACACAGACACACACACACACACACACACACACACACACACACACACACACACACACACAGACACACACACACACACAGAAGGTGAGATTATAATCTTGAATCAACCTGTAAAATTTCCACCAATGTCTCTACTGTTTTATTTAATTTGCGTAATATCTATTTGCACATATTACATAGTGATGTATGTATGTATCACTCTGTTTATGTTTTTATTCATTGAAATATTTTCACATCATACGAAAATACAGATAGTACAAATGTGAACGTTTAAATTTTTTTTTTAAAAAAAGAATAAAAAATAAAAAAAGAGAGGCTGCAGGTATCTATCTGCTAGGGGGCCATAGAGAGAACGGGCCATTCAACATTGCAATCTATAAATGGCAATGACAAAATGATTTTTCTGCTAGTTTCTGCCATCATGTGATTAAGTTTTTAAAATTGATGACAATACAAAATGCTAAAGCTATCATAATTGCTTGCCTTGGGGCCAATCACACCACTGCTAGTATCTGTGCTGTCTCTAAGATGTGTACCTTTAATTAATAGTGCTAGATTTGACTGGTTTTGCTCTGGACAAGCAGTCTATAAAGACTACAACCTTGTTCCTGAGTGACAAAGGTCTAATAACATTTAAGTCAATGGATCTTTGTCTTCTGCTACGATTAAAAAAATCAGAGCCTAATTAAAACTTTCTGGTAGTTTCCCCAGTGAAGTGATTGGATTGGCGTTGTTGGAATAAGAGGAACATTTTTTATAATATTCTGAGGTCTATTTTCCAGCCTTGATTAACTGATCTGATCTCCAGACATTTTTGGTGAGTTAATCTTTGAGAATGTTTCGTGCCCTCCTCTGGTTACTCTCTGATTTGTAAAGGTGGTTATATTAAAGTAGGGAAACCTTGTTAACCTTGTCTCTTGTGTTTGTTGTGTCGTTCTGCTGTCCTTTCTTTTCTGTGTAAAATTGTATCTATTGGTAGAATATGGTAGAAATGGAATATAATATTCATTAATCCCCTGAAAATAAGAATCACGTCTTCTTCACCTTAGAATTTATATCTACTGACAAAGTGAGTCTTCTGATCCGGGGTCTGCCAAATTTCATCACAGCATGATCTGTCAATGTTAGAGGTCTTATTTTGAAGGAATCTAATGGTACGGCAGATGATACTTCTGTATAGCTTACCAGAGGGCAGCAGGCTGAACAGGCTGAGGCTGGAGTGGGTATTGGCACCTCACTGACAGAGTAGACTGGTACCAGTGATGTTCTGGAAGGTTTTAACCATGAGCTGCTTGAGCCCTCCTGCCCTGGGCCATGCACAACACATGCCAGTTTGTGTTGGCACAGGGATCTTACCTTTTTTTACATTTTGTTGAAAAAGATATAAGTATTTATTTCTTTGAACAGAACTTTACAGCCCATTTAGACAACCATAACTTCATGTATATATTTTATATGAGGAGGGAAATGGGAAACAAAAAAATCAATGTCCGAAAATCTCAAACAGTAACCAATAATGCATAACAACACACATAACAGTTCTTGCATATGTTATTGCTTTTCAGTGAAGTTGGCACTTCTCTCCCTTTAACTGACAAACTCCATTGACATTGTTCTGACCTCATCATTGCCCTCCTCAATTTCTGTCATATCTGCTTGCAAAACTGCAAAAAGATTTCCAACCTGCCTCATCTCTTCTGTGGCCTTTTCCAGGGACTGTTGCATGGCACACAATTACTTGCCTCTTTAACCTCTCTTCTGCCAAAGGGTTGCTTGCTGTTAGCTCTGCTGGCTACGCTAGCATTCACATTTTGCCATACTGCATAAATCATCTCACAAATCAACAAAAAGCTTTAACTTGCCCTCCACTTAAAACTAACCCAAACAATCAGCAAATTTGTGAAGGGAGTCACAAATTAGTTCTCCAGTGGACAACTTACAATGCATCTTTTGTTAAATTTCTGTCTGTTTCCATTGTGCACACTGTTACACTAAACTATGTGTAATTTTGTTCTACCCTGATCATGACCTTGATATGCGTGTAAATTAGCAATTAAAATTAGCTTCCAAACAGGGATATTTCACTGGATCAAATCTGTTAAATAATCTCTGGGGGCTGTTGGTTTTGTGGTATTTCAGCCTGAAAAAAGTCACTAAGCAATAATGAAGATTACACTAAAAACTGGGTTTACCATTTAAGTCACAACTATTGTGGTCAAAACCAATGACAAGGGGGTGCAGACTGCCTTCGATTTTCACACTACGGATTCATCCTTCAAAGACGCATGCACAATCAAAAACACACTGCCTCACCACTGGCTGCTGTTCCACTTCCTATTTTTGCAATATGTATATAGTTAATATCATCAGTATGAATAACCACCCCTCTAGTAACTGAGATATTTACATGCATTCATTCTTCGTTTCTGAGGAGGGATGGTGTGTACTACAGTTCAGGAAGATTTTGTCAGCAAAGCAGCTGATAAGTATGAAGGAAAGTGAATGAACATTTGCATCTTGAATATGAGAAACTTAGGTAAACACACGTTAGCTTCTTAATTATTTAAATGACAGTCCTTTATAGGTCAGTATGCGCATGCAGACCATCCACAGAGTGGTGTGCTTATAAACTAGCCACACCAGCACTAAAATCATATAATCTCAAATCTTGCAAACTCACTCACACATACACACACATCATTGCAGAGGTGTTGAGAGAGTTGACCTGTGGTCCTATAATCAGTGCTCAACGCGCTCCATTGTGTTACATAAGGGAGCAGCGGGTGCTAGTCAGATCCTCCTACAGATGCCTGAGCAGTCACGACTAACGCGGATGTTCTCCATCCATCCACTCAGCCTGGCTAACGTAGACTTCACCTTAGCCTCTGCTCCTCAGTCCCACACAAACACACACACACACACACACACACACACACACACACATAGATTTACAGGCTGTATATGTCCTTTTCCACAATTATGTAAAAAAAAACAAAAAAAAAAAAAAACATTTACAAATAAAATTAAGTATTTATGATGTAGAATTTCTGTGGTGGAGAATGTGAAGCAGGGCTGAATGAAGGAGAGAAATAGAAGTGCAGAAAAGAGGCAAATATAAAATCAGACCAATGTTGTGCAGACGTTAGAGCACAAAAAGCTACAGTGCTAAATGCTTCTGCTTTGTGATAATACATATGATATGATCAACTTCAGCTCATTCTACAAATCCCAGAGGTCCCACATCCTTTAGATGTATTTTTCCAATCTCAAGGAAAGGGTTATTTCACCCTGAAGACCTGAAGCAGCCTTTGGGACCTAAGTACCTCAGGCACTGAGAAGCCTGTAGCTGAGAATAGCAGGCAGATCCTACCCACCATCTGATGTTCTTATGCAGTGCTGTCTGCAGGGAGAGAGATGAACCCTGATGAATAAATATGAAGATAACCTGCACCTCTGCTGCACTTTTTCTCTTTCCATTCCCCATATGGTTCTACTGAAGAGAAGGATAGAAGGGGGAAAAAAATCAGATTTTCAAAAGAAGCCTCTGGGCCATTGTATTTGTCTATGTGCTCGTGCATGATTGTGTGTTTGTTTGTGTATGTGTGTATCTAACTCTCCCTCTCTCTTTGTGTGCCACCATCTGAATGTGTGCATACGCAGTAGTGTGTAGTTGCTCTGTGTGGGCGGCACTGTGTAGGAGTGTGCTGTAGCTTTTTGACAGAGCCTCCAGTAGCATGTATTTGTGAATCTTTTGTTTTATTCTCAATCTCCTATTCAGCTCTGCAGTAATCACACCTAGCAGTGCCGCTCAAGTGCTGCTGCCCTTGAATGAAGGGAAACAAAAAAGAGCTCTTTAAAGACTCGTTTTCACTGGCCATTGTGCCTCACTCATCAAAGCTGAACGCTGACAGTAATGATAAACAATTCCTACACACTGATTATTTAAAAAGATCAATAATACCTAAGACAAAGTGTTGTGTGTTTTTCCACCATAAATCACTGCAACAATCAGAAACCAGCAGCTTTAGCAGGGAGACCCAGACTTCCCTCTCCCCAGCCACTTCGTCCAGCTCTCCCAGGGGGACCCCAAGGCGTTCCCAGGCCAGCCGAGAGACATAGTCCCTCCAGCGTGTCCTGGGTCTTCCCCGGGGCCGCCTCCCGGAGGGACGTGCCCGGAACACCTCACCAGGGAGGCGTCCAGGAGGCATCCTCACTAGATGCCCGAGCCACCTCAACTGGCTCCTCTCGATGCGGAGGAGCACCGGTTCTACTCCGAGCTCCCCGCGGATGGCCGAGCTTCTCACCCTATCTCTAAGGGAGAGCCCAGCCACTCCGCGAAGGAAACTCATTTCGGCCGCTTGTATCCGCGATCTCATTCTTTCGGTCACTACCCAAAGTTCATAACCATAGGTGAGGGTAGGAACGTAGATTGACTGGTAAATCGAGAGCTTTGCCTTTCAGCTCAGCTCTCTCTTCACCACGACGGACCGGCGCAGAGTCCGCATCACTGCAGAAGCCGCACCGATCCGCCGGTCAATCTCACGTTCCGTCCTTCCCTCACTCGTGAACAAGACCCCGAGATACTTGAACTCCTCCACTTGAGGCAGGATCTCAACCCCGACCTGGAGACTGCACTCCACCCTTTTCCGGCTGAGAACCATGGCCTCAGATTTAGAGGTGCTGATTCTCATCCCAGCCGCTTCACATTCGGCTGCGAACCGCTCCAGAGAGAGCTGAAGGTCACGCTCCGATGAAGCCAACAGGACCAGGTCATCTGCAAAAAGCAGCGACCCAATCCTGAGGCCACCGAACCGTAGCCCCTCAACGCACTGACTGCGCCTAGAAATTCTGTCCATAAAAGTTATGAACAGAATTGGTGACAAAGGGCAGCCCTGGCGGAGTCCAACTCTCACAGGAAACAAGTCCAACTTACTGCCGGCGATGCGGACCAAACTCTGACACCGAGAGTACAGGGACCGGACAGCCCGTATTAACGGGTCCGGGACCCCATACTCCTGGAGCACCCCCCACAGGGTTTCCCGGGGGACACGGTCGAATGCTTTCTCCAAGTCCACAAAACACATGTGGACTGGTTGGGCAAACTCCCATGCACCCTCCAGGACCGTGCTAAGGGTATAGAGCTGGTCCACAGTTCCACGACCAGGACGAAAACCACACTGCTCCTCCTGGATCTGAGGTTCGACAATCTTGCGGACCCTCCTCTCCAGGACCCCCGAAAAGACATTCCCAGGGAGGTTGAGAAGTGTGATCCCCCTATAGTTGGAGCACACTCTCCGGTCCCCCTTTTTGAAGAGGGGAACCACCACCCCGGTCTGCCAGTCCAGAGGCACTGCCCCCGATGTCCACGCGATGTTGCAGAGACGTGTCAACCAAGACAGCCCCACAACATCCAGAGCCTTGAGGAACTCCGGGCGGATCTCATCCACCCCTGGGGCCCTGCCACCGAGGAGCTTTTTGACTACCTCGGCGACTTCAGCCCCAGAGATTGGCGAGCCCACCACAGGGTCCCCATACTCTGCTTCCTCAGTGGAAGACGTGCTGGTGGGATTGAGGAGGTCTTCGAAGTATTCCTTCCACCGACCCAGGACATCCCCAGATAAGGTCAGCAGCACCCAGCCCCCACTGAACACAGTGTTGACAGTGCACTGCTTCCCCCGCCTGAGCCTCCGGATGGTGGTCCAGAACCTCCTCGAAGCCGTTCGAAAGTCATTCTCCATGGCCTCACCAAACTCCTCCCACGCCCGAGTTTTTGCCTCTGCAACTGCGGAAGCTGTGTTCCGCTTGGCATGTCAATACCTGTCAGCTGCTTCACGGGTCCCACAGGCCAAAAAGGTTCTGTAGGCCTCCTTCTTCAGCTTGACGGCATCCCTCACCACCGGTGTCCACCAGCGGGTTCGGGGGTTGCCGCCACGACAGGCACCGACCACCTTGCGGCCACAGCTCCGATCAGCTGCCTCGACAATGGAGGCACAGAACAAGGTCCACTCGGACTCAATGTCCCCCACCTCCCCCGGGACATGAGCGAAGCTCTCCCGGAGGTGAGAGTTGAAGCTCTTTCTGACAGGGGATTCAGCCAGACGTTCCCAGCAAACCCGCACAGAACGTTTGGGCCTGCCAGGTCTGACCGCCGTCCTCCCCCACCATCAGAGCCAACTCACCACCAGGTGGTGATCAGTTGACAGCTCCGCCCCTCTCTTCACCCGAGTGTCCAAAACACATGGCCGCAAATCCGACGACACAACCACAAAGTCGATCATCGATCTGCGGCCGAGGGCATCCTGGTGCCACGTGCACATATGGACACCCTTGTGTTTGAACATGGTGTTTGTTATGGACAATCCATGACGAGCACAGAAATCCAACAACAAAACACCATTTGGGTTCAGGTCAGGGGGGCCGTTCCTCCCAATCACGCCACTCCAGGTCTCACTGTCGCTGCCCACGTGAGCATTGAAGTCCCCCAGGAGGACGAGGGAGTCCCCGGAGGGAGCGCTCTCCAGCACCCCCTCCAAGGTCCCCAAAAAGGGTGGGTACTCTGAACTGCTGTTCGGTGCATAGGCACAGACAACAGTCAGGACCCGTCCCCCCACCCGAAGGCGAAGGGAAGCTACCCTCTCATCCACCGGGGTGAACCCCAATGTACAGGCGCCTAGCCGGGGGGAAACAAGCATTCCCACCCCTGCTCTGCGCCTCTCACCGGGGGCAACTCCAGAGTGATAGAGCATCCAACCCCTCTCGAGGAAACTGGTTCCGGAGCCAAAACTGTGTGTCGAGGCGAGCCCGACTATATCTAGCCGGTACCTCTCAACCTCGCGCACCAGCTCTGGTTCCTTCCCCGCCAGAGAGGTGACGTTCCACGTCCCTAGAGCCAGCTTCTGCAGCCGGGGGTCAGACCGCCAGGGTCCCCGCCTCCGACTGCCGCCCAACTCCCTGCGCACCCGCCCCCTGTGATCCCTCCCACAGGTGGTGGGCCCATGGGAAGGGGGGCCCATGCCCGGCCGGGCCCCATGGGTAAAGGCCCGGCCACCAGGTGCTCGCCGGTGAGCCCCTCCCCCAGGCCTGGCTCCAGGGGGGGGGGCCCGGTAACCCACGTCCGGGCAAGGGAGACCTGGCTCCTTTGATCTCTCTCTTCATCAGGGGGGTGGGTGAGCTGCACTTTGTCTGGTCCCTCACCCAGGACCTGGTTGCCATGGGTGACCCTACCAGGGGCATGAAGCCCCCGACAACATGGCTCCTGGGATCACTGGAACACGCAAACCCCTCCACCACGATAAGGTGGCAGCTCCAGGAGGAGAATCAACAATCACAAATATCAAACCAGAATCTGTTGCATATGTGCACTTTTGTTTTGAATATGTAAATACTTTGATATCTGCAGTGGCTGGTGCACTTCCTGGGCACAGTTTGTGTTCTGGCTGAGTAGGAAAGAGGTGTGGGTGGGGGATCAATCCATTCAGGGCCAAATTGTACCTTGTTTTGACTATCAGCAGGTCTACAGTGACAGTGAGAAAGAGGCAGAACAAAATGCTACAAGTGCTTTACAGGAAAGACAGAATAGAAGAGACACAGACTATATGTGGGACACTTAAAACATAAATACTGTTTTGTTTCATTTTTGTTCCAGTGGTTCAAAAGAGCAACAGATTGAAGGAGAGCAAGGCTCATTTGCAAATCAACAGCTTTGCAACACTAATAATCTATTTAGTCTCAAGTTTTCTATATAGAACAACCCTATGTTTAATAATTACTAATGCTAAGTAGTTATAGAAGATTACAGTACAGTAATGTGTTCGACATTCTTGTCTTGCAGTTGAAATGTAGGTACAAATCCAAAGCAAGCCTAGTCTTAGCTGATTCCTGTTCATTTGCATGGGTCTTGCATCATTTTCAGTGGGTACAATATTCTATAAAGTCTGTGTTTCACTGAGGTTTGCTGATGAAATTCCTGAGATTATTTAAAGAGATGACTGACACCAAACATGTGATAAGTAGTAGAGCACACAGGCTACCATCTGTGTCTTCCATGTTTTTAACTGGTTTGGTTGATGAACTATATTTGCAAATCCAAATGAGTCTACATGCAGAGATCCTTAAATGCTTGATGAACATGTGAGCCTGTAGTCTTTATGCTTTAGCCATGTTCCTCTAAAGGAACATGAGACATGAACATCCTGCTTGGACAGGATTAGTGTGTCCAGGAAGGCTGAGTAAATCTGCATGCACTGATGAGTGGATGTCGAATTTACAAACCACTTTGCTCATACAAATCATTTTGTTCATTTTCATTTTTAGATTTGTGCTTCATGTTTTGTAAGCTAAGTGCTCACATCATTGTTTAAATGCACAGCAGTGAATGCAACATTATGAGGCTGAGTTCTTTTCAGCTTCAGATTCAAGGTACTGTAAGATCCGTGCCTCTCTGAATGAACAAAGGTCAAAACCATGTGATGTTTTTCGTTCCAATCTGACAGCAATACACTGTCTTCTTTTTATACTGTGTAAAAGACAGGTCTGTCGTTTTCATGTTGAGCTGTGTACATCAACAATTCACTTGATAACTGGCAGGAGACGGATGTAGAGAAAGTGAGCAAGACTGGCAGCTGTGAAAATGAGACAGAGTGTATTCTGATCCTATATAAATGCTGTGAGCTAAAAACAGACGGCTTTATTGGCACATGGATGCACAATGTTCTGTGCATTCCATTAAATGCTGTATAGACAACTTTGAGTTTGTCTTTCACCAGGAAGAGGGTAAGGTCATAAAATTCAATCTAAAATAGTTTAGATGCCATACGGTGTATTGAGCCCACAGCTTTCCACAGTTCATGTTGCCATTAAAGTAGACACAAATTAAATCAACCAGAGGATTAAAGCATGCATCATCCTAAAACTATGACACATGTGCTCTCTGTGTGTGTCCTCAAAACCTGTCTACATGTTTACATCACAGCACCTTAGTGTCTGTTTTGTGGCTTTGGAGAGATGTCCAGCACATAAAGCTATAATTCATCGTACAAATGTCTATCTGTGTGCGTCTGTGTGTGTGTGTGTGTGTGTGTATCAGTGAACGCTGTAGAGAGTAGTTTTAGGAATGCCGGCGAGATCAGAGACACGCAGAGCGACATACATTGCCCCATGTAGAGAGATGTGAAGTCAATGATGTGTTGTGTAATAATCGAGGCATTTCTGCCTCATTTGTGCTGCCAAAACTCCAGAATCTCGCAGCTTCTCTCAGCTTCCACACTTAATGCATCCGATCTGCACGCCGTCTTTACAGCACTGACACTGCCTTACACCAAAGACAATCATTTCTAGGCAAATGTGTTTGTGTGTGTCAGCCTTGTGCCTGTAAGGTCTATTCTATGTACCAGGGATGTTATCAAATCAGAAGAGTGCTGAAGAGGTCAAAGAAATATGAGGCTCCTGACAAAACATGGAAATGGAAAAGAAAATTGAAGCCTCAGAGAAACTTTGAAAACATGCTCTTTTAAAGCCAGAGAACAGTGGATTGGTTGAGCTCAAGGTCTTCAGTACAGAGCGGCCTTATGACTGCGTAGGTGGCTGGGCTGTGCAGCATTGCATTAGTAGGCAGGGAGGAGATATATTAACAGCAGCAATGCTGTAGATCGTCAATTACCAGGACTTCTGCACTGACAGTTCATCCTCTGGTGCTAAGCCAAAAGTGTCCTGACTTCATTTCACCTACCTCTGTCACCTGGCCCTCTAGCCCGACCCCCACACCCCATAATAATCTTCTCCATGGGGGGAAACCACAGACCGGGTGCAGCAATAGGCACAGTTATTTAGGGCATTATACTGTCAGCTGATTTCTTCAGGCAGAGCTGGTGAGAGTAATGGCCACACTGGATGATTTGTCAAGATTTGGGGTAGGGTGAGATGCAGGCAGAGTGAGAGGATTGGTGGACAAGATGAAAGGAAATTCAGCAACCACACCAATTATTCAGGATACCTTTGGTTCTTCAAATTCTTGAGTTTTGGCTTCGAGAATGTTTCCTTCATTTGACAAAGGCTTAGGACCTCTTTAGATGTGTGTGTATGTGCGTGCGCGTGTATGTGTGGTTGTTTGCTAATCAGCAAGTCATACCATGATTTATTCCTCCAATAGAAAGGGCTGTTGCTGATGTGGAAATTAGGTTTATTCATTTTCACAGATCATAATTCTCATCATTCAAAGAAGCAGTGCTCGTGCTCGCTGTGTAGACTGACAGTTTCAGGAAAGAGCACAGCGTGAGTTTTCTGTTGCGTATGAAACAACTTTGATAAGGTGAGGGAGGGATGAGAGGAAGGAAAGAGAATGAGTCATATGTGAACTGTAGATAACTTGGATTCACAGTATTGATTTCAAAGGTACACCCATGGACATCCTCAGTATGTCAGCATATTCCAGACTTGGCTAAGTATTCTTTTGAATACCACACTCAGAGTGCCATAAATAGTATGTCATAAAGTACCTGGCCAGGTGTGTGCAGTGGTGAAACTTCTTTTTGTGCACAAACACCTGCAACATGACAAATGGTTTTAAAGTAAGATTGTCCAAGTGCATGCACCTTGATGTTTAAAATAACTGATCACATCAAAACACCAAAGACACAAGTCAGAGACGTCTGTATAACAGTGTTCAAAACACTTTGGGAACATGGTTAGACAACACATTGAAGAACAGAGTTCAGGTCAAGCGTACTGATTAGCCTGATGAGTAAAACGAAACAAAGTGATTAGTCTGTTAGTAGGTCTCTTAATCATTTCCCCCACCATTCAGCCACCCTCATAGAGAGAGCAGCAAGAGTTACAGTAAGATGGAGATGAGATGAGTCTGACTTGAGGTGGCACAGCATACACATGTTGTTGTTTGGTATGGGGTGATGATACCTACAGTGCATTTGTAGTATGTCAGGTATATCTGTGGGTGAGCAGTTTGGCCATAGGGTATGTCCCATTCTTTTGCTGTGTGTCAGGTGTGTGTGTGTGTGTGTGTGTGTGTGTGTGTGTGTGTGTGTGTGCATACTGTGGATTCCTGGTGTGCAGGTTGTATGTGGGAGCGGAGAGAAAGCACCTGGCTTAGAGGTGAGTCACAGACGCAGGTAATCGCTCTGACATTTAATTCTAATGATGAAGTACTGGGAAGATAATGGTTCCTACTGGCATTAACAAACATGCACGTACACACACAGCTGCATGCAAAATACAAGCACACAAATACACACATATAAAGCACCTCCTCAACACTTACCACTGTAAAAACCTGTGCTTAAGACCCTGACTCATGCACATTAAGTCAGAGAATGCGGAGGAGGGAGAAGTGTATTGAGGCCCCAGACATGATGACAGTCAAAAGGACACTTACACAGCCAAACAGTGCCAGCGCTAACAGGAGGCAGACGGCAGCGATGAAGGAAGAGGGATGGAGAGGGTAAAGAGGTGACTAATGCAGGAGATGCTGATTAGCTTACTTGAAAACACAGTGTAAGAGTCAGCGAGAAATGGAAAGTGAGTTTATAGTTTCTTCAGCCAAGTACACTGAAAACTCTCAGATGAACTGTTTCACTGTGGCGGGAAAGGCCAATATTCTTACATGTAATATTGTAGTCACCAAAAGAGTGGGCAGTTTCACAAGGTGCGACGTTTCCACTTCTGATTGATGGTGAATTTATTCAAAAAGTTGAAGAGTAAGATGCAGTAAATTAAAACGGGGTTTTCTCAGTTGCCAGTCCGTGTATTTGCATGTGCAATAATTATACGGTCATGCATGCATGTGTGTGTGTGTGTGTGTGTGTGTGTGTGTGTGCAGAGCTCATCAGCATGTTTAAGGTCACATCTGATGTCACCGTGCTTCCCCACAGTGAAAGGGTTGCTGCTGATTGTGGTTTGTCTGACTCACTGTGGTTTCCCTGTATCTCTATCAGATATAGCTGTATGTGTGTGTGTGTGTGTGTGTGTGTCAGTGAGTGTGTGTGTGTGTGTGTGTGTGAGGGAGAGATAGCAAAAGATTGACCAAAGGAGTGAGAGACTTTTCTGTTGTGTTGTGACTCAGATGTGTTGTGGACTGTTTCCTCAGTCGTAAATGGCAGGGTAAATGTTAGGACACTGGGTCACCCTCCACACCGCAGAGATCACAGCTCCGTCTCTCCTCCCTTGCTTCTGAGATTTTTTTGGGGTTTTTTCTTGCGCCCACACACTGAATAACGCAAAGTACAAAAGCCCTCATTTATTTAACCTCTCTGAGTTTTGATGTTTTTGACACACTAAAACGCCCATGTGGTTTTGGGAAATTCTGTCTTTGAATTTCTTGCTCTTTTGTTCTGCACCCTCCACCCCCACCCCCACCACCATCCTCCAAGAACAGCCACTATTTACTGATTGTCAGCTTGTGCTAAGACTACAATGACTTTATGAGTGACTGCAATTGTGTATTAAGACAGTGTGTGTGTTAGAGAGACACACCAAGAGAAAATTACACGTTTGATAAAGAAATCAACTGCAGGCTACCAGCGCAGCACAAGAGCCCTCAAAATTTCACTTGTTGCTCTGGTAACAGCAAGGACAGATTCAGGTGAGTACAGTGTAATATTCAGTGTAAAGTAGGGAGTGCACACATGTCATTTATGTGTGTGTGTTGGTTAAATGTGGTTGCGGACGACACACACCTGTCTTTGTGCAGGACCCACAGGGTCTTGATCCTCATCTCTGACGGTCAATACAGCATATTACTCAGTAACATTTCTTTATACACATCATTCTATCCCTCTTTTCACTGCTTGAGTAAGCACAGCCTCATTCCTTTCAGTTGTTTAATAGTGGTTTGCCCTCACTAATGTACATCGCTCCTGCACAACTTTTATTTTCATCATCATTTTCTATGTCAGTGTAGCATTAGTGGCCTTTGCTGTCAACACATCTTTTCTTTATTTGGGGATGGAGGGGGACTCTCTTTGGATCGTGTCCCCCCTCCCTTACATCCTTGTATCTCCATTAAACATGATGCTTTTCATCAGATTCAAAACCGACAGTCCCTTTCACCAGGTTGTCACGCCCTCATCATTGTGCTGCTATTTAACGATGAAGCCGGCAGCGGAAAAATAAAATCTTGAAAACTGACAGTCACTTCTCAAGCGTGGACCATTTTTAAACAATGTTTCAATTTTACTTTCGAATGAATATGTTTTCTTTTTTTTGTTGCTAAAGCCCATGCTTGAGTGGTGGAGGTGAAACCCATTATAAGATGTGTCGGCGGAAAGAGGAGAGAGAGAATGAGTGAGAGGGGGAGAGAGTGGCTCTGTGGTGTTCGATGAGTGGGCTGCCATGCATTCTTTTAGCCTTATTCACAGAGTAAGCGTGGGCGGCTAATTCATGTTTGCATTCACCAGGTTTACCTAAGGGGGAAATGTTTTATTATATGCTGTCTTTGAAATCGATGACTAATTGTACTCTTTTCTCTTCTTCTCCATCCACTGTCTATCGCTAAGCTCCATTTTCTCCTGATCCTGCTTCGCACTTTTCTCCCCTCGTGTCTCTCAACGCTATCCCCTTCTGGACTTGGATCTGAGCTGCAGTATTTTGTGTGACAGTCTTGCAAACAGAGGATGAGGATCTGTGCTGCTACAGTCTGTTGAGATGTACTGGAGGACTCCAGCTGCTGCAACATACAGTACAGCAATGGTGAGGTGTGATACTCACACCTAATACTAAAATAAGTGTTTTTTTCCTTCCATCAGCTAGCAAAACAAGGCACAAGGAGCACAGGAGAGCAATACAGACATGGCCTTGGGAAGTGAGAAAAAACTGAATTGAGATCTTAAGAAATGGAAGGAGAGTGTGATGGAGGAGCAATAAGAAAAAAAAACTGAGGGAGAGAAAGAAATGCATTCTCCCGACATGAGTCACTTCTGAGTGAAAGCTTTGTAATTTAAGCCACACACGGTGAAGAAGAAAGCGAGCAGGAGAGATACAGAGGGAGCAGCAGACAAATGTAGACATTATCCATCGCAAACATCACCAGATTGAACCACAGCACCGTAGGTGGGTTCAGTTCAATCGGTGGGTGTACCTGATGTGGTAATACTTTGCAGCTTGATTCCAACTGACAATAATTACACACTAAGGAGTTGAAAACAAGTACAAGTAAAACAATATTATCTAAACATGCTTCACCACATCCTCGTGATTCACTTTACCAACCACACAAACACACACACATGATGAGAACATGATGAAAAGTGTTGTCGTGATGAAAAATATGCAAAAAGGTAGACTGAAATTTTGCAAACCACAGTACTTTATTCTGTGTATTCTAAATATGAAGTCATCAGAGAATACAAATAATTCATATGGAGGCCAAGGGAGTTCCATTAAAGTCAGAGTTGTGCCAGAGTTCTTCCTCACTCGCAGAAGAGTTGCTCAGCAGTTAGTATGTACACTCAGTGCTGCCACCGGTGGCTGCAAACTGTATTGCAGTCATGGTGCTCATGGATCAGAATGTGATTAAGCAGGTTCTCCTTAAAAACAAAGTGAGTGAACACAAATATTAAAATTCTGTCATTTAAATAAAGCCTGTATACATAATTCTAGCATGATCTCAGGCCTTAACATACACCCAGTCTTTACCGACTGACCCAGCTCAGCAGCTGAGCGTGAACCTCATTCAGATTCTGGTTGCCTAAATATTACAGTATTTAGTTTTCAGCTAGATTCATCATCATTTTCCTTTTACTGCCAAACTGCTGAAGGAAACCTGAGTAAGGTGCTGCAGTATCCTAGTTTCTACCAGGTAATCCAGGTGGCATTTTTGGGTTTCTCAGAACCTGGGTGAGGCCTTACCTTTTTTTTCTATTTTTATGTTATAGACAAAAAATAGAGAATGTAAATAGTTATCTTAAAGCAACGCAGGTGGAGCAAGTAATAACATATATCAGTTTCCCCTCAATGCCAGACTGATGCCAAGCTAGGTTAAACACACCTCTGACTTGCCTCAGATATGAAAATGATATTGATCTTCATATTTCACTGGCTGAGATGGCAGTGTTCCTTTAAATACATGCCAACATGTAGCTCTATTCTAACTACCAAAATACATCAGTTGAGCAGCACCATACAGGATCTGCCTCCAAAGCAGCAATCCTTCACATCCAGATTATCACTTTCTATTCTGTTATTTCCCTCGTAAATACATTGCTTGCATGTACATTATTAACTCTAAGGTGTTAGCTGGTATTTTTTGTTTCTGCATCTGATGCCACAACTTCAGCATCAAAGATCCAAAAACATTTTGGCTGAAGATGTCAAATCTGTCAATCCACATGGCCGACTATACATGAGTCATGTGGTATTTACCATGACCTACCTCAAGTCCTACCTCCTCTCTGACCACGAGCTACTATTTAATTTGCTCTCTCTTTCTCTCTCTCTCTATCTCTGTCTGTCTGTCTCTCTGTCTCTCTCTCTCTCACGCACACACACACACGTGCACAAATCTGCACGTGTTCTCAAATACAGCCCATCCACTTGACAGCTGGTGTTTTTTAAAAGAATGGTCAGTAGGCCTTTTGTGTTTTTTTTCCTTCATCTTGAGGAACAAAAACAGAGACACATGTTGTGAGTCACCACAGTGTGTCATGATGATCCTTCAGAGAGGATGGTGTCCTGTGTTGGAGGCGATGTGTTCCCACAAACAGCAAACCGCTTTTATAAGCAGCACTGTGCTACCTACAGGCAGGGCAGCGGACAGAAATGTAAGAAAGCATCTATCTAATTGACAGACTTCATGAGGGGACTGCATTGTCACTAAGCTGTATTGACAAAGACAGAAACGTGTAATGTGAAAGGGGTCATGGGTAGTTATGAACCTACAGAGAAACAGCTGTATCTGCAGCTCCCCTCAGCTTAAGGTGCTGTAAGTTTCAAGTCACTGTTTTGGTTCACTCTCACTGCTCTCATGGCTTTGTTTGAGGCTGCAGCAGGCAGCTGTTTCCAGTTAGAAACAATTCTAAAAACCACTCCACTGTACACTACCTGTTCAGACAGACAAAGTTAGAGACTAGCTGGTGAACATGTTGGAGCATTTAGCAGCTAAACAGACAGATACTACAAACACAGTACTGGACTTAAATACTGTAACTCCAAATGAATGACCCTGATCCCCACATTCTGTTGTTTACATCACAGTTAATCCAGCCAGCAGTGTAAAAATAAGAAGAAAAGGCATCATGTATGAGCATATCATTGGGCATGTAGGTAATGTCTTTCTTTATGTGTCTTTATATTTTCTTACATTAGACGAGTCGACCTGTCTACATTTAACATTTTGTTTATTCAACTGTGAAATGAATCCTCAGGAACATCCCTAATTTTAATGCTACAGGCGATGATGATGATGATGAGGAGCTCAGTTTAACTGCACTCAGTCCTGATACTCTAATGTAAAGCAGTAAGCATAATATAATTTAGAAATGAATCATATGTTTTGTTTGTACAATCTTAATTTGAAAAGTAACCACTAACTGTAGCTGTAAATGCAGAGGTGTAAAACGGACAATATTCCCCACTGAAATGTAGTGGATTTGATGTTTAAAATATTGGTGCATAACAACTAACCTCAATCTATTTGGTGTAATATTGCTGTAAAACTTCATTGCTGATTTCTTATTCACTGAAAAAAACAAAACATTAATTTACCCTCCAAAAAAATCTCAAACTTTTTCATTCTCTGAGAAAATAGATTCTAACAAATGGCTCTGCAGCTGACACCATGCTGTGGGTCTGTTTGTCAGAACTGTGCAGCACACTCACACTTCAGACACATTATTGTTTGGCAGAACCAGTTAAAAACCTTCAAAATATGTTAATATTGCAGTATTACCATTCATGACTGGCCATCATTACTGTAAACACAAGCACGAAGTTTAGCAGAATACACAACAAGCCTTTCAATCATTACAGGTGAGCTGTGTCTCATACAGTATGTTCAACATATTCACAGTGTTTCCAAGAGTCTGCTATGCAAACCACGTTGACATTACTCCACACAAAGCACACAATGTCACTGAGCTTTAAGATGGATTATCGTGGCTGTTAGAGGAATGGGAGCAGCCATTATGAACTTCTTACATTTTCTATAACTTAAACTGTGTTATTGAAACCAATGCCTCACAGGGATAGAAAGCAGCACAGGTGGAATGCTAAACCGGCATTGTGATGAAATCCATCACTAACTTCCTTTTTGAGGGGGTTCCCACTGAAATCAACAATGCTGCTCTTATAGATACTGAATGAGAATAGAATAGGATTCTGTTTCTAACCACAATCCCAACCAACAATCATCCAAGCAGTGTTTGGAGTTCACCTAACAGAGGAAGGACTCCGACCTGGTTTTGAAACAGAGCTCGAAATGAGGGAAATCCCTAATATGGAAATTAAACACCTGTGCCAGGAAGCACCAGGAACTAAGGTGAATAAAGTCGTCTTTCCAAAGGGTGCACGCCGCACACTCAGCCTGAAGTTTGCCCTGTGCGTGCGTAACTTACAGTCATCATTACCCAACCGTTACAAGTCATTCCAAATCTGTGACAGGGCAGAACTGCAAGTTTCTGGCTGAAGTCCACCGTCAGCACCAGCCTGCTGCAGTAGCAGTGTAGTTGCTGGAGTCGGCAGGTGGCTTTGATCCGCCACCAGTGAAACTATATCAAAGGACACACAGGTGATAAAGCAGTGCACAGTAATGTTCCTCCCTTCCCAGTCTTCTCGTCTTCTCGTTATCAGTGTGGCCTACACCACATAGCTTTCAGGTCATGCACTGTGTGGACAAGCCCACACATGGTGCTTTAAAATACTGTCAGGAAAATGAGTGTCAATTTAGTTTTAAAGCACCCAGTTTCTTTTGGTGGAACAGATGTGACAATGAATGTTGAATGTGTAATGTTTATTTAGTAGTAAAATGGGTGGTCAATTTCATATTGCTATGAAATCTGCTTTAATATTTAATATAGAAGAATTAATTCAAATTAAACTCTAGTCTATACTTCTAAGAAACTGTTCAAACCTTTTCCTTCCTTTAACTTTGTCTAGCCTCTTTGTTAATGGACAATATCACGTGAAAGGCACTTTCATGTTACGTAAACAGCAGCAGTTTCATTTGTTGTATGGAAGCCTATCACTGATAAGGAGCAAGACATCAAATGTTTTTCATGGGGTAACTTAGCAACCTGTGAGCAGGGAACACTGGGCTCAGATTTGAGGCTAGCTAAAAGTTCGACCGTCTAATTGTTGACATCAAAGCAGACTTTCACAAGCCATGTGACATCACCCTGCGGTACACTGGTCACACACAGATGGTATTGACCTAAGCTACATAACCTCCAAGTACTTGAGGCCAAAATAACAGAGCAGCCTGTGCTGAGTATATGGTTAAGGCCAAAGTATGACACGGCATTCTGGTGTAAAACTAAGAAAAGTCTTTTTGGAAATCTATGCATAAGATTTATCTTTAATTTTCATTCAGATAAGATTCATTAGCTGTATTAAATATATATCTTTCATGAATGCAGCATAAAAAGATTACAGTTTGAAATGAAGAAGGACTCAAATTTTAACTCCAGTTTTATCTGGATGCTGATTTTTATGTCTATAAACCCACTGCCTTTCAAGGCAGGACCTTGAAAACACAAGTATCTTGAAAGGCCTTTTTCAGAGGCACAAGGTCTCTCTCTGCCGTGGTTTTGTGTTGTGGAGAAAAGCAGTGATGGGAGTGGGAATGCTTCAGCTTTCTCCTTAACAGAAAGTCACATATTTCTAAATGAAAGGCCTTTCGCAACAAGGCTGCAATCATGTTTCTCTGAAAAGGCTGTCTGCCCTTTGGCCTCAGATATCTCTTATAGGCAAGCAAGGAAAGGAAAGCTAGAGGGAACAAATGAGAAAAAAGTGTATTGACAACCATTTGCTCACTCCTTTTTCCACACCTCACCCTTTGTTCCTAATATGGACCCTCTGTCTGTCTTTGCTCCTCCTGTTGAGTCCATGTCAAAGAAATCAGTATATCTGTCCACTATCTATCCAGCCATCTATCCATCTCAGGTATTTGAGCAGGAATTAGCAGGTAATGCCAAAGCATTGTTTCCCACACCGAACACTGAGGGGTTAACAGAGTAGCGTAGGAGTAGTTTCGATCCGTCAGGTAGGTCAGGTTTCTCTTAACATGACTGCATACCTGTGTGAAACTCTGTGTGTGTGTGTGTGTGTGTGTGTGTGTGTGCATGTGTGTGCATGCATTTGCACGCTTGTATCGGGACACATAAAAAACAGACAAGGAATCCAATCATTCTTGATATGGCCAATCAGATTTACAGATTTGCTCTAGCAACATGTTCAAAGATTCACTCCATATCGGCTGCACATCTTTATTCACAGAAACAGATGAAAAAAAAAACAGCAGAATGATCACTATCTTTCAGTAAGAACCAGACAAGAGAAGATTTTCATACAAAACATTTTGTGAACATTCATTCTTGTAAATAGTAGTAAGTAGTAGCATCCACCTACTAACTTCCTTTGATGTTTCAGCTGCATCGCACCGTCTGCATTAGTGGATGGAGACCAATGGTAGACAAGTCTTAACCTTGGGTTAAGATTTATTAATTAATATGGCCAAAAGTATGTGGACCTTCCTGATGCAGTGACATTGTACACAGACAGTATAAAGAATGGACAGCATAAGTGCGGCATCACCCATACGTTTCTGATTTTAAAGATAAAAATACTCTGCTACTACTGCTACTGCTCTACCCACTGCCATCCCAGATGTGCTGCTACTTCCACCCTCTTTATGCTACAGTGCACAATGAAATCCAAGATAACAGTGAAAACAGTCTGAAGAGGATCTTTTCTTGTGGCAATACAACAATAGGTGCCATGACCTGAGTGAAAATAAATTATAACTTATTTTATTATACAGGTTGTCTTATCATCTGACATCTTGCAGTGCTAGATTAAATAAATGTGGCTCAATGGGAGCAAATCCCTGCAGCTAGATGTGTGAAAGGTCTTCTCAGTGGTGGAGGCTGTTACAGCAGCATATTAATGGCCATGTGGGTGTAATATTTTAGTGTCCATATACTTTTGGACATGTGGTGTACATTAACTGAAGCCACTTATAGTTAAAAGCATCCCATTTAGATTTAGCTGGTTACAGCGTGGCATGGCTCAGTGCAGGAATAGCCAGCTTGATACAGTATGGGTGGTGTAGGCAAGAGCAAAGATACTTCGAGAGTTATGCTCTTTAAATTTTAACACAGACACACACACACACACAGACTCACACACACACACTACTGCAGTGACAAGTGTGCATTCGGACTGAGTCATCTTTTGTTTATGTTTTCAGCTCCTGGGAGGAAATGCAACAGACAGAATGTTGAAGCTCTGAAAGACACCATGCATTATCAGGCATCCTTGCTCGCCATGCTTTGTGCAAGGACAGGTTGAGTACCTGTAATCAGAGAGAGAGAGACTTTCTCTTTGTCTCCCAAACTACCTTTACCTTGCACTCACACACTGAAAAACTTTGTCTTTGGCAAACGACAAATATACAAATATTACATTTCTGTGAAAGTTTTATTTCTTGCAGGATTTATTTTGGAGCTGTGTCAGTATATTATTATAAGATTATATCTTCTAAATTATTCAATGCTGATTTGTTTTGGAACGAATCAGTGTGAAGAAGTGTTCTGACCCAATACTGGCTTAAATGAGTTATTAACATGGACATTTTTTTACATCCATGTATAAGCACACACATGCACACACACACACACACCTTGTTTAATCCCTTTCATGGCGGGTGGCTGTGCAGGCGGATGCTGTTTAAACAGAGCGGGCCCTTGATGTGGGGCCTCTAGGGGCCAGGGTTTGTGTGTGTGTCTTTCACCCTGGATGTGTATGTGTGCCTCTCTGAGTTTTCTGGCCATGGGAACAATGGTCCTTTAGAATGTGAGGTTACTGGTGCACTGACCCCTGGCAAATAAGAGCCATGTTCTGGCATTCCAGGCCTGATTGGCACTTTGAGCCTGCAGAGAGCTCAAAGGAGACACAGGAAATGTGACCAGTGTAATTGGTTATATATTAGCGGAGCATTCTCCCCCGTTTAAATGATGGAACATTCTTCAGTGACACTTAGGTGGATGGGGCTGAGATTCCACCAGCTACAGGGAGAGAGGGGAAAGGACAAACAAGGGGGTAAAGAGGGGGGAGAAGATGGAAGGAAAGAAAGACAAGATGAGGGGAAAAAAGATAAAAAGGAAAGATATTTGTTCCAACCTTATTCAGAGAATTGAGGGCTTTTATGCAGGAGAGTGACCATGGAGAAAATATTGGGGTGGGGTCATCTCTTGTGCATCTTGTGTATTTACCCTGGTGCTGGTGAATGGGGCTATCATGATATGCTCAGCACTCTCCCTCTGAAGCGTGGCGAAAGGGGAGGGCTCTGTGTGGATAGGGGCAGGAGGGGGGTGGAGGCCAAATCAGTAGCTTGACCTTTGACTTGGGGTGCTTGGTCGCAGTTCATGAAGGCTTCATCCTACACTCCTATGTGTCATGTATTTGAGTGCCATTGTTCATTCACTTTCTGCAGAAAACCCATTTGTGCATAACAGACATATCTGTCAAAATATAGCTCCCATATTGGCCTGTGAAAGTAACTTGAAAATCCATGCATAGATCTGTAGACCAGTGTCTGAGGAATGAGTTATTATCCCCTGAGGCTCAGCTAGGGGAAACTTCAGAGGACCCACAGCACCACCCTACATTCCTTCCTTATACAATGAGTAGAAGGATAAAATGGGTACTGATGGGTGCTAATGTATTCACTAAGGTGATCTTATCTAGGCCCTACCCATTCAAAAAAATGCTTGTTGGGGTATTTTAGATAACATTAGTCTGTCAGAACCCCCAGTGCACACACAAACACAGACACAGACACAGACACAGACACAGACACACACACACACACACACACACACACACACACACACACACACACACACACACACACACACACACACACACAGGTATGTGGCTTTAGGGTAAATGCAAAACACAGAGATCTTGTTGTAAACTAGAGACTGTCAGTTTCTGTCTGTCAGGCCATTAAATCCTATGGGAACCTTGAGGATCTTGTCAAAATGTACCACCCACTCGCATCAAAACAGAGACAATCTTTGAGTTTGCTGAAGTTCACAAAAAGCAGATGACAGTTTATGAAAGTGGAGACAAACAGATTCCCTTTTACATCCATGCTGACTTCAGAAAAGCTTCTAATGGTGCTTTAACTCATTTAGTCCCATTTTAATTACAGGGGACAACAGAATTTTATTAAATGATGAACATTCAACTGAATTATCACCTGTTAACATCTGCTCTGCATCCTCAGCTTTGGCCACATCACCACGCTGAAAACACTGACTTGTTGAAATAGGCCTTTCAGTGTTTCAGCACCACCAGCTCCTCCATCAACATCTTCTCTATCAAGATCTGCATCTGCATCACATATTCAAACCCTGTATTTTCCTAATGCGCACAGTATGTATGCACCTCTATTTGCACTGCCTGCATAAACAAGCTTATTTTAACTGTTCCACCACATATTTCACTGTCCTCATTCAAACTATGACTCTCACAACAATTTTATATATCTGCTCACCATTCTGCACACAAACACACTTTCCCCTTTATCTTATGTGTAAATGTAAGGTGGGCGAGTTGATTCATATCCTGCGTTGTTAGCCATGAGAACCAAAGAGCATTCCTTTGCATTCCATGCTGAGGTGAACACCAGGGTTGAGAGGAAGAGACAGGCATGTCTGTGGATGTCAGTGACTCACTGTCAGATCACTCTGGATCATCTGTCTTTGTTCAAAGAGGCCGCCATAGTTCACCCTGTCAGAAGCTTGGGCTGGGTAGAGAATTTTCATAATTTTTCATCTTCCTGTAAACCCCCCAAGGGGCTGTATTTCAAATGGGAAAATGTCGGAGTACTGAACTGGCTGAAGGAGGCTGCCCTCTGGTTTGAGGAAAAGCTTGTCCGTAAGTGAGTTAAAGCTCTGGGTTTGTGTGGTCAATCAGGTTGATCTGATGGGCGAATGTCTCCTGAGTGACCAACGTGAGGATTACATGCATGCACATACGGACATGGCACTGGTGAATGAAAACACACTTTCAAACGCAGACACAGGGATTTACACAGGCATTTAACAAGCTCTTTGTGCAGGTCAAAGTTGACTGCAGGCCCCTCAGGAAAAAGGAGGGGTGGAGGGTGGCTAGAGAGGCAACAAAGAAGAGAGCTGGGGAATGCAAGGGGGCGGGAGGGGGGGGGGGGGGGCTGATTGAAACAAATAAATCTTCAACAGACATGAATAATGAATTTTACTTTTACCAGCATTAACTTTTTTTTACTTTCCTACTCAAGTCTCACTGTTTGGTCACTTCAATACCTTCATACCTTCCCCTAATCTTTAAAATACCCAACTGAGTAACAGACTGATGTGTATCTATATGACTTTATTTTTGAAAGATGAAACAGATTTTAATCCGTTCAAATGAGCCAAAACACATCTGAGAGGGATCAGGTAAAAATGCAATAGTGTAATCTATCATGTTTCATCCTGTCAAAGCAGCTTTAAAAAGGTATAGATAAGACAAAGACAAGATCCATTTAATGCTTCTGAACTGTGTAATACATTGTCAAAGAGCAGCAGTTCTCAGTCCAGGGGTTAGGACCACCCAGGAAACCTCCACAGGTCCAGAAAATATTTTAGGATGTTTCCATGAAGACTGATCGTATAAGGAAAAAAGTCAATCATATGTTTAGACTGTTTAGACAGATATATTGAAATGATCAGTTTTCAGGCTTCCTCTGATCGAATGAAATAAACTGAAATGGAAATCATTGTACTTGCTTTGGCATAGCTTATTTTTACAACAAACCTTTACGAGAGCTACAGCCACAGACCTTCTACATGCTACTTTTAAAGACACAATTATTTCCTCCCTGCTGATTTATCGGTACATGACAAGCTTTCCACTTTAGGAAGAATGAAGGACATGTAAAAAGATAACCATAGTCCACTGACTTGCTGAAGAACTGAATAACAGACCTTTCTTCCACTGTTCAAAAGCTCACTCACAGTATTGTTTCTTCTGGAGCAGAGGTGACTATATACTAAAATCCTGCCTGCTCCTTAAAGCAGACATGCACCAACAAGAAACAGACAATTTGTGCAGAATGATCTGTGGTTGTTTTAAGATGCCCATTCACAACCATGAAGCAAACTCAGTCATAAGGCCCAGCCAGTTAGACAAATGACCATTTAATACAGTAAAATGAAACTGAAAATTAATTACTCAGGTTATGATTTAAGGAGGTCTTCCTGCCTTGCTTACTCAATGGGTCACTCCAGGTCAAGAAGAAATTACTGGACTAATAGCTCCCTCTTGTGTCTGCATGTTGGTAAAGGCGATGCCTATCATATAACCTGAGACTCATTCTTTGTATCACCAAGAGGCAGTGGACTACTTTCATCTGGTAGACGTTCATCTGTCCACAGACAAACTGAAACTTTAAACAGAATGAGAGCAGTGACGAGTCAAAGCCAAATAAGAGCCACACTGTGATTGCTTTTTGTCACCAATAGATGGTGCTGTTGAATACTTTATTCACACAGTTGTTTCCAGATTCCAGCTGCACTGTGACTGCTATGATCGGACTAAACAGAATCATCGTGTATACAGTATGCATAGTGTTGTATACACTGCAAGTTTAGCTTATGCGGTGTGTACTGTGGCTCTTCACAGCTTCATTCTGAACGCATTCTGACCGCTGTGTCTCAGCAGTGCATTCCTGTGGTGACTGTGTCTGTGAAAAGAAAATAATCTTCAAAAAAAAACCTGCTGCTCCCTGTCTTTGGTGGTGTTGGGACTCTGACATTTTTGAAAGGTTTAGAAGGTGTGTGTGTGTACATGTGTGTGTGTGTGTGTGTGTACATGTGTGTGTGTGTGTGTACTATTTCAAGAACGCAAACAGCTGAACAGATTTTTTTAGTAGGCAAAAGTGAAAGGCTTCCATTATGCATTATCTCTCTCCTTGTGCAATCAAAAAAAGAAATGGTTAAAAGTGTTTCAACATTTTGTGTACCAAGAGGCTTGAGAGAGTTTTTCTGTCATTTATTTGTAAGTTTGTGTGGTAATAATGTGAAAATATCTTGCTGTAACATGAAAAATGTTAACACAAGAATAAACGTTACACTACATTACACAGGGGTTCTGAAGGTTTTCTTTTTCTGGCATGGTAATGATGCCATGCCATGTAAATATAGGCAGACATTTTTCTGGAGAAGACAGCCTCAGAGTGAAGTCTTTGAGCTAAAACAGAACTATCTCAGGGGAAGAACATAGACATGAAATTAATATTGTTATTCTCATCTAGCACTAAGCCATCCAAATTTCCAAAATGTTTGAATATTCCTGTGAGACGACATTGTCTGTCATGTATGATTCCAGAAAGCGATGAAGGAATTAAATTAGTGCGGAGAACATCACTGACAAGTTCCCACAAACTGAAATATTTCTACAGTTTGGTCTTTTTAAGTTAAAGACTACATTACAGTTCATAGAATTTTGGACAACACAGTATTTGCTCTTTAGATCTGGAGCCTGTTGGAAAGAGAAGTGGATTTCTATATGTAGATATCTGCATATGAATGTGGAATCTGTAGGTGAGGAACCCAGATTTGGGCATCAATACCCTTCGATCACTACGCACCAAACTCAGAGCTACTGAAAGAAAATGGCTCAAACCCAAACTAGCCGATGACCGCAAAGCCTACCAGACACTTTTTCAGCCAGCGTCACTGCTGCAAAGACTGCTTTTTACAACGACAAAATCAGCAGTGTCACTGACACCCAGAAACTTTTCTCCACCTTCAAATCACTACTCAACCCTCCACCTCCTCCTACTCTTACCAGCCTTACCGCCTATATCTTTGCATCATTCTTAACAGGCAAAGTGGCAGCAATCAGCAGCCAATTCTCTGAGCAGCTCACTCCCAACGCGACTCCTAACAGCAGTTCTACTACATGTACTACTCCAGCCCAGCAGCACTGAATCAGCTGCTCTACTTTCGCCACCTAACACAGTTGCTTGCACTTCATTTTCTGGCTTTACACCCCTCTCTGAGAGTGAGGTATCCAAACTGCTGACATGTAGCCGTCCTACTACATGCTTGTTGGACCTATATCAACAAACCTTCTTCAGTCCATTAGCCCAACAATCACATCAGCTATCACACATGTGATAAATGAGTCACTGACCTCCAGCACTTTTCCCACTGCATTCAAAGCAGCTCGAGTAATGCCTCTACTCAAGAAACCTTCACTCAACCCTGCTCAGGTCGAAAACTATCGCCCTGTCTCACTTCTTCCTTTTTTTATCCAAAACTACTGAACGGGCGTTCGCAAAGCAACTCTCAGGATTCCTCCTACAGAACATTCTTCTTGATCCAAATCAATTTGGTTTTAAGAGTGGTCACTCGACTGAAACTGCTCTGCTCTCTGTGACAGAAGCCTTAAAAGAAACAAGAGCAGCAGCACAGTCCTCTGTCCTCATCGCATCCTCCTCTCTATTCTCTCAAACATAGGCATCTCTGGCTTGGCTCTTTCCTGGTTTGAATCTTACCTGACAGGGCGCTCATTCAGTGTATCCTGGCTTGGACAGTTGTCCACTTCACATCACCTCACCACAGGGATGCCCCAGGGCTCATGATTGATGACCAACTTGCTTCAGTTGCCCGTCATGATGCTTTGCACTTTACCACATCAGAAAAATCAAATACTTAACGCAACACACCACTCAACTCCTGACACAAGCTGTGGTCATTTCAAGACTAGATTGCTGTAACGTCCCCCTGACAGGCCTCCCAGCCTGCACAGTGAAACCTCTTCAGATGATCCAGTGTGCCTGGTCTACAACCAACCCAAAAGGTCACATGTCACCCCGATGCTCATCGAGCTCCTCTGGCTACCTGTTGCAGCCCACATTAAATTCTAAGCACTAATGCTTGCATACAAAGTTGTCTCCGGTACTGCACCTATCTACTTGAATGCCCTTGTACATGTATATGTTACCTCACAACCATTGCACTCCTCCAATGAGTGACACCTGGCTCTGCCACCTGTTCATTCAAGGGAATCCAAACTTCGTTTGTTGTTCCCCATTGGTGGAATGCACTACCAGTTCCTACCAGATCAGTCACGTCCCTCTCTACCTTTAAAAACTCCTGAAGACCTCCAGGTCTTCAGAGATTACCTTCCCCCCTAGCACTACGTACAACTGATATGATAAATCATGATATCATGAACATGATAAATCTACCCCTTTAAGAATTGTCATAGCACTTATTGTTGCACTAATGCTTTCTTATCGCACTGTACCTGGATTGTTCCCTTCTCTGTAAGTCGCTTTGGATAAAAGCGTCTGCTTAAGGACTAAATGTAAGTGTAAATGTAAGAAGGGTTCCATTTCTGTTTGTAGTATTGAGCAGTCATGTTTGAGCAGTAGTCTTTGTGGAAAACAAAACAGACACAACACTTTGGCTGAAATGTCATTCATCAGTCAACCCATCAGCTATCTGATGACAATTTAGCTTTTTTAACAGTTGTTTGTATCCACCACACACTGAGCTTCACAGCAGCACTGAGAATCCTGCAGCTGACATCCCAGAGACTATGTCCATATTTTATAGAGTCTATGGTGTCAAGTCTGACTGCAGAGGAAGTCAGGTTGATTGGTAACAGGAAACAGTATCATGATTGGAGGCCATCTTTGAAAGGCTCCTCACCATTCATCAGACTCAGATGCAATCTATGGAAAGCAACAGTGAACGTCCTTGACCTTTGACCACTCAGATAGCACTTCATTAAAACCCCACATGACTGAATAAAGGATATTAAATGCAATCAGGGTTGTATTTGTCTGTCATAACATTCTAAAGTATTACCAAGCATCATTTTGGCAATTTCGACATGTGCAAGTCTGTGACTCTTGATGCATGAACTGCTGGATTCCAGGGCAACAAATGATAGCTGTCATGAGTGTGCAGTAGCACTTCATGACTCTGGGATGCTTTAATAGTTAACATCATTCCCTCAGTCTATCTGCCTCAGAGTCCTATGTATAGTATGCAGGGTGACGTGAGTGGAAACACTGAGAGGGAAATGGCTGTCGACTGAGCTGGGGGTCGAAGCCTTGTCTCGTGGGACTGAGCTTGGGATTCCTCCAGTTTCAGGTTGTCGGCTATAACATAGGAAGCAGGAAACCTGTTACTCACATCAGCCAGGCATCACTGGTGTAGAAAAGAGTGTGCTAAGTGCATGGGTGGAAAGAACACTGAAATACACTGCCTGTGCAAAAAAAAAGTCAGCACCTGGATTCAACTAAGCAAATTGGTATATATTGGATAATTACTGCAGGGATTAATATGGTACAGTTAGCAACAAGTTATTTAATCCTAGCTGATGCTGTGAGTAGCTTCTCCATTCTTAAACAACCATGTCAGAAGACATACTGTATCCTGTGGTCGTGGAGAGTATGTAAATCAGTTTCAGAAGGGTCAAATTATTGGCCTGCATCAAGCAGAGAAAACAACTACGGAGATCCCTAAAACTACTCAAATCAGATTAAGAACTGTCCGATGCATTATTAATACCTGGAAGGATGGGGGTAAAACATCATCTTGGGTACATTATTGTAAGAGGAGAGGTGGATGAAGTGATGCACCCATCATGCCTAGTGCCCACCGTATAAGTCTGCAGGGGTGGTTTTATGATCTGGGGTTACTGCAGTTGGTCAGGTCTATGTTCAGCAACATTATGTCCCCAAAGAATGAGGTCAGCTGACTACCTGAATATACTGGATGACCAGGTCTTTATTCACTGATGGCACGGGTATATTCCAAGATGACAATGCCAGGATTCATCTGGCTCACATTGTAAATGAGTGGTTCAGGGAGTATGACACCACAGTCCAGACCTGACCTCAGCCCCATTGAGAATCTTTGGGATGTGCTCAGCGGTGCGACTCTCCCATCATCAATATAAGATCTTAGCAGAAAATTAATGCAACTATGGCTGGAAATAAATGTTGTGACATTGCAAAAGCTTATTAAAACAATGCCACAGCAAATGCCATACTCAAAGCTAAAGACAGTCCAAGGAAATATCAACTTTTGTGCAACTTTTATTTTTGGACGGGCAGTGTATTAGTTAAAAATAGTAAAAGTACATTCATCTCAAAAACTCAAAAACAGAGTATTAGTTACTTTTTAACCTTTGATGTTTTAGGTATTATCAATAGCATGCACTTTCAAATACATGTCCCTAATAAATGATAAAAGGTATGAATGTAACTTTGGCACTTGGGCAACAAATATACAAATGAAGCAGGACTTTTATCTGTTAAAAGTTACAACAAACAGCAGCCCAGCACTTAATCTGTCCCCATTTGACTCTATTTGTCCAAATCTTCTGTCCTTAAATGAGTCCCAGCTCCTGAACTGTCATTCTGGTTACCTTTCTAAACCTGTGCTTTTTTTTTTTTGATGATTGATTTTTGGTTACACCATGGTGTGGTCTATCTCTGTCTCTTCAGCCTCCTATGTGTCACTGGTGATTAGGTACACAAATGCAAATGAAAGGTTTGGATAAAAATCAAATTGCAGGCCTCCTCAGGAGCTAATCAAGATTTAAGTAGTGAGCTAGATTCATAGTGAAATATATACTGAAGAAAATAAAATAAAATGGCTGGAAAGGTACAAGTATAAAAAAAAAAAACAGCAATGTGACTAGGTTAAGTCTGCTAAGACTTCTAAAAACTTTCTTCATTGGAAAAACTATAATACATTGGAGCAATGAGAAAGAAAAAATATCTAGTTTAAGCTGTACTCACTACTTCTTAAGGTGTGATTCTGCACAGGTTTCAGGTTTTTTATACAAACAGAACACTAAAATGCTGCAGCCTGTTCCAAACATGGAGGCTTTTTTGGAAAAATACCAAATATTTAAGTATGTTTAAATTCCAGCTGTATAGAGAGATAATAGGGCAACAGCCCTGTACTATGTTTAGTTTGAGTTTGTTGTCAACACATATACAGTACATGTGTGAATGTGGTGTCCAGGCTTGTTTTTGTAGCTTTTACATACTGTATATAGTGAAGGTTCTGTTGATTCTAGACAGATTTAGCTCATGGTCATTGGTTTTGGGTGTTGCAAAACGTGTGCTCAAATAGAAAATTAGATGCTACAAGCTGTTCTGGGTTATTTTGTTTTCAGTTTCCAGATCATAACTAGAATCTACAGCTAGCAGTTCTGTGAGGCTGTACTATGGGGAATAGCTGTTATGTCTTGTCAAGTATGCTGAAGTTAGGTATGTTCATGTTCAGCACTTCCTGTTTTATTTTGTACTCACCTTACCTCACGTACTCGTTTCAGACCCAGACTTTCTCCCTTTGTGTGATTTTCCCGCCTTTGTAATTGTCCACCCCGCCGCTGATTGGTTTCACCTGTGTGCACTCCCCTCATGTATAAATAGTCCTCACATCCCTTTGTCCTTGTCAGCTGGTCCTGTAACAACCTAAGTAAGTTCTGCACCACTCCGTGCAGTCGTTGGTAATCCAACGAAAAGTATTTATTGTCCAAAAAACAAACAAAAAAACGCTCTCAAAGAGGATGCAAAAAATCAACAGAGGGCGCTTATAAAGAGGATCAAAAGGTGAACATGGGAAAACATGAAGCCGAGTGGTCACGCTAGAAAACATCTGCAAGAAATGAACAAGATGAACAGCGATAATAGATTATATAATAATACATTTATTAAACATGCATGCAAAAATCTGAGGGAAACTAAATGTTAATAAAACCTGCTTGAAAAACAGCTCATTTTGCTGTCATTCTCAAAGTCATTCTCCCAGGCGTCCTTCACTGGAGGATGCAGACAGGAGCTGATAGCCTGTTTAAAAACCTTGTGTTTTATGAAGAGCTTTAATTTGACAATTAAATAGTTAATTAGTTATTGGGATGCTCCAGTGATGGACTGGAAGAAGATAAAGTGATTTACAGGTGCACCGAAGACGTCCAACATACTGAAAATCTGTAAAGATCTGCTAAAATGGCCAGTTTTCGGAAGGATGTGGAAGTGGATTGGAAGCATCAGGGTACATCCAGACAGATGAACATGGCTGTTGTGTCGTGCAAACAAAGTTCACATGATTCACTGATCACCATTTGATATATTTAGAAAATATGTTCACAATTATAAAATTCAAAGCAGGGTAAAAATGCTTTGAAATCAGGTCCCAGAATTGTAGTGTGTCAAAGACTGTAGCTGTCCACTCAGCTCTGGGTGTCTTTCCAGGGACATCTGTGTCTGACTCAAATCTTGGTGAAGTAGTACGCCAGCCCCACAGCTGGTTTGGCAAAAAACATCCATGAGGACTGTTCAGTAATGGGACTGTGCTTTATGGACTGACAGATTGAGGAGAGGCGGAGAAAGGCTCTGGCACAGATGGCCACGAAACAGAAGCAAGATGCATACAAAGATAGTCTGAACAGAGGTCTGAAAGCGTTTATTAACTGATAGCTATCAGTTATCAATTACTAAATCTGTGTTGTTCTCGATCAAGTTCTTGAACAGACATTACAGGACAAATTGCTAACATTTGGACTATATGACTAAGGTAACTTTTTAACCATGCTTTTTCTTTTGAGTGAAAATGATCACAATGTTCAAATGAGGGACCTCTGAGCCTCCCAAATAACATAATCGGCTGGTTCAAGTTCAGAGAAAACAGCAGAGCATAGAGGAAGAGGACTGATGAGATGCAGGCTAGAGGAGGAGCAAACAATATAACAACATTGCTAGTGGCATGACACGTTATATTGAAGTTCATTACTCCATTTGTACACAACAAATCACCTGTCTCTGACAGGTGAAGCAATTGTCCAGTATTGTACTAGTCTGTAGTTGAAATGTAATGTTGTAAGGTTGCTGTAATGCAATCTAAAGTATGTCCATTTAGCATGCTTATTGTTGTTCACATTGTTATTTTAAGTGTCTGGCAACCTTATGAAAAACAACAAATTCATCCTTCATCTTTCACTTGATCCGGTCTGCGAAATCTCTTCTATGGTCACACAAATTACTACAGGCTGCAGTGCTCTCCCAAAATGCTGGACCAAATTCAAAACAAGATGTTCCCATTAGTCAAAGGTCCAGGTCAAAAAATACAGAAGTTAATCATTAAAGAAGGAAAATTCCTTCACACTATTTTGATCTCAAAATATTTTTTTCACACACTCATTTGTGTAATTGTGTGAGAGGGTGTATGTCGAAGAGACTTTGTACTCACTGGAACTGTCACTGTTCCAGAAATTCTGCTGTTGTCTCTGTGAAATGTCAACATTAGTACAACACAGACTGTCTGTCTCTGTGCTGGACAATGGGACTGTTGTATCAGTGTCAGGGACAGCAAAGTGTTTAAAGTTGGGACACTTGGGAATATATACATATATTTACCATGGCAGGATCACACCCAGTTTCTCTGCTATGATGGTTGAATCAAATCAAATCAAATCAAATCAAATCAAATCAAATCAATTTTTTTTGTATAGCCCAAAGTCACAAAACACATTTAGCCTCAGAGGGCTTTACAATCTGTACAGGGAGTGACACCCTCTGTCCTTAGACCCTCTGTGTTAAAAACCCTTTAACAGGGAAAAAATGTGGAAGAAACCTCAGGAAGAGCCACAGCAGCAGCCACGATACATCTGCACAATGACGCAGTATATGAAAAAAGCATTGGATACCTGGAAGTGCTGTTTCTTCTGTTCACTCAGTGAAGATAACATGAAAGCTATTATTTAGAGCAAGAAGTGGTTCAAAGGAAGTCTTCCCTGAGAACACAACAGTGACAAACTACCTTTCTGGGTTCGGGAGGCAGGCACGGTCACCACATTCAAGACTAGACTTAAGACTTTCCTTTTTGATAGCGCTTATAGTCAGGGCTGGCTCAGGCCTTCCCTTAGTTATGCTGCCATAGGATTGGCTATACAAATAAAATTTGACTTGACTTGACTTGACCTCCCGTCACTGTTCGGTTCAATGTTTAGTGGTTCTATAACATCACACTACTTCATCTGCAACTTTTGTACTAGTACTACTACTACTGTAGTAGACCAACAAAAGCATTTGACACTACACATCCCATTTACACACACATCCATTCACTGACAGCAAAGGCTGCCATGTCAACTGTTTATCAGAAATGAACTAATCCCATTCACGCACATCCGTGGTACAGCCTTCAGATACATTTCAGGGTTCAGTAACTTGCCCAAGGACACTTGGATTAAACCCCAGATTGAACCTCACAACGTTTGATCTCTAAGCTACCCCTTTCATAGTATGTTGGACGCCCTTATCTTGACTAGTAAGAAGTTTGTTCTCTATTTTTACATTTAACATTCACAACTTGAAGCTCCCCGAACATTCTCTGAAAGGAATCCAAACACTTGGTGTACTCCTTAGGTTGAAGACTTTTCTGCATTTCACAGTGAACTTACAGTGTGTTTAACATATTGCTTGTGAGCTTGGTGTTCCTCTCACACTTTATTTTAGTGAGACCTTGTCCTCTGACCCACAGCCTTTCAGCTCAAGAAGGTTTTCTCTCTGCTTGACCCTCTCTCCCACCCAGAATGAAAAAAAGAAAGGCTTCCTTAAACCGAGGCATTCTTGATTTCTTTGTTGTTAAACCCCCAACACAGTCAGACAGTGACTGTGAAATTACTCATCTACCATTTGCTTGGAAATATTACCAGACTGGACTCACAAAACAGAGTCTGGAACCTGAAAAACCTCAACACTATGGCCACAATAATGAAAAATGGATAATGGAAGTAAAATAATCATATGGAATGTTAGCATATAGACAATTCATTGGAATATGGTCTAACCAAAAATAGCTCAAATTATAACGCCTCAGAGGTTGAATCCACTCATAAAAATTTCTATAGGCCTAAATGACTCTGAGCAAAAACTCATTTCAACTCAGGTGGAGAATACAGTCAATCTATCAAGTTTTATATACATGTGAAAAAAGAAAAAGTACTGAACCTTTACAAAACATTTATATGCGTGAACTGAGAATTCACAAATACGTTTTTTTCAATCAGTTGTCTATTGGATGATAGATTTTGAGGTATGATTTAATGTGATAACACAGTATCACATTTTCTGTGAATCAGTGAATCAGTTTGATGTCTGAGAGGTCGCTTCGCTCTTTTTAAATGTCCAGTATCAGAATGTGGAAGAAATGCAGTATTCATATATATGATTCCATTATCAATAATAATATTCACAGATGTCATCATATCGACCTGCCATGTTTATGCTGTAGTACAGAAGGCCATTGTGATTGTTCCTTCATGCTTCCTTCATGGGTGAGTGGAGGGGGTTGCAATCTCCACTGCTTGATACCTCTAAATCCTACACTCTGATCTTTTAAACAATAAAGACAATAAATAAATAAATCCATATGGCTGTAATATCGTGTTACATGCAATCTGTAAATTTAATATGTATGCATATTTAATATGATGCGAAAAATGTTAGATTATACATGCTTGAACTGGAAAAGAATATTTACAGTATATTAAAAAGCTTTACATTTAGACTGCAAACATCACAAACACACTCACCTTATCACACAAAGAAAGGAAAAGTATGTAAGTAATGAGTGTCATATGTATGTGTGTAATAAAGGAACATATAAAGAAGCAGCCAGTGGAAGGGGCAAAGTTTAGTCAATATCAAATTTGAGTGATCAAATCTTATCAAACTACCCCTCCTTATTAAATCTCTGATTGTCATCTCTGGCTCTCTCTCTCTATATATATATATATACACTGCAGTGTAGCCAGGAGGTGGAGAGGGAGGTGGGGGTTGTATTCAAGGTTAGTTCCTGTGTTCCAACATGGAAGTCTGCAAGTCATTATGGATCTGTGCTGCAGTAACAAAAGGAATTCAGATTTTTGTATTATAATTGTTCAATCAAATAAGTCACTGGACCCAGTGCTACCGTAATGCCTTCCCTTTTCTTCAAACTTCCCCTTGTTTTAGTTCCACGGATTCCTTTGCACATTCCCAAAGTTTCACTGCACTCAGACCATTAGCATACAAGTAACAAAAGTACACATGGAATGGATTTGGGAGTGCATCGCTCCAATACCCAAGATAAATCAGGCAACATTCTTTTCCCTTACAAAACTAATGTAATGCAGGAATGTGTTTTGTCCCATTGAGTTTGGTGATGTGGTTCATTGCAATCGGCTCCGGTGAAGTGAACTATACCCACATCACACGCCACCTATACAGTTTTCTTCTGGACCAGCTCAAGCCCATATCCAATAAGCATATTCATTTTTAATTCTGGAGAAGAAGGTCCACTAAAGTGCCTCAGATGCTTTAATCCAGGTCAAAGAGTCATTCTGTGGTCAACGAGGCGTTGTGACACATCTCCATTAGGCCACCACAGAAAGTGAAGAAGGTCTACGTGCTTCTGGGAAACCTTCACTTGGTGAAATATGGCCTTTATATCACTCACCATATTACACACATCATATTTTATTCTTAGACTTTCTATTCATATAGACATGGGCAAGTTTCATATAAATGAAAAATAGAAAACATGTTTATCATTTTTAGCCTGTAACCACCTCGTCCATGCAGGTAACTCATCTCTTGGGTAAGTCTAAGGTTCACACTTAAACAAGTTATCTCTATAATGGATCTGCTATTCCCCACAGAGCAGGAGGAACAAGTAGGATTTGAAAGCTCCACATGTTCAGGCCATTAGCTGGGAATAGCCAGAGCAGCCCCATGTGGGGATTGACTCATAGTCTGTCCTCCTACACCACAGGCCATATATGCTGTTTCACCCCTATGAAAGGCTCCCTATTGACATGATGAATGGCCTCAGCCTCATGGTGCAGCACTCGGGGAAATTGAGTCACAGTCAAGAGGTCAGTCAGGTCATCGAGCCTGGTTTACGCATAAACATAATCATCCTAATATACCCCACAGGCATCGCTGGGTTAACACACTTACAGGCCACTTAGCTGAGCAAACTTTTCTGAAGATTCACATGTCTCAATGGCTATGTTGTCTGCCATGTCAGGTGATTGAATTAAAGACTTTTCAGAATTTCCTGAGAACTTTCACGGAGAATTAATGTGATGCATTTTCTGAGTGAGCTCTCAAAGTTTCAAATCCCATATTTCAAGTATTCCAAATCCCTTTTTACTTTAAAGATTTGTCCTTGTACTTTGTACAACCTTGTACTCCTCCTTTTTAAATTAAACACACAGTGATTTTTTTTTGTGTATTAGTTTGTCTAGAAAGTGATGCAAGTGTTGTCATGTTATCACCATGATGTAAAAAAAAGTATGTATGAGTGAATTGTTGTGCTTTAAAAAACACACACATACATGTTATAAGTGGTTCAGATATAAAGTATACAGTGAAACCAAATGATAATTCGGGCTGATGGGGATAACTTTGCTTTAGCTAATATATGAAAGAAAATGCAGTGTCAGAAATCTTTTTGTTGTTATTATGATCAGGTATCAGCATTCGTTTCTCATATTCAGACTGACCCTCTCTCTTCAGTACGGCGTACTGTAAAGTATTAAAAAGAAATACGATAAATCATTCCCTTGCATTCCTGTGAGTTTTCATTTTGTGCTGTTTGCACAAGGTGTGCCCAACAGGAGTGGATGGGTTCCTGGTCTCAGCAAAACACTTGTGGTTGGTATTAAGCTCCACACCCAGAAACCACCAAAACACACACACATGCACACACACATACACATGCATCCACCCTCACATACTTTCACAGCTGCTCTGTGTTTTCAAATGTGAAGTCACATGTTTAAGTGGAAAGAAACACAGTGAAACATTGGACACAACCCTGCCAAGAACAATGGACTGAGAAAGAGTGAGAAAAAACTCTGAAGTCAGTGTGTGACGTGTATCAACCTCTACACGTTGCTCAGTCAAATGTGAATGTTCCTGCTGAGCTCCACTAAATGACATATGAGAATCATTAGGTTATTTCAGTCATGTGTAAGCACTCCCCCTTTATTTCTAGACTAGCCCGTCTCTTTCATTACGTTCTGAGCCAAAAACTTGGTGGGTGGATGTAGTCGAGGAGTCTGCTTCAGGAGTATGTTGAGAGGAATACAGCAAATTCCAATTAAAGGATGTCTCTATCTCTCCAATGTATTTTGCCTGCACAGTCACAGTCACATAAACACCTGACAGAGGAATTTCTGTTTCTATGTCTGCTTGAAGCTGGTAATATTATATTGTGATATTGTGTCAACAGTCCTGCTTGAGTTGAGCGGTCTCTCAAAGGCCAGCCCACTCTGCTGCACACCAACATTTTACATCATAAAGAAGTCCTTCTATCAAAGTGCCGTCTGTATAGATGTGTTTTGTATGCATGTGTTCTGTAAATGTGTATGTGTTTAACGTGTGACAGGTTCCTCTCTCACGGAGCTGCGTTCAGAGGTCAAGGGGTAAGGTTAAAGGCTATGGTGTTTATGAATGCAGCCCTAGACTGGACGTACTGCGTCAACAGAAATTCATTAGGGTCAGGATGTCACTGTGGACTGAGACACTGTTTCCCAAATGGCGTCTAATATTTCCACCAGGTTGTTCTGTGGCAGAGTTGATGTAGAAGTGTGTTCAGATCAAACTCTAAAAATGTTATCTGAAGCTTAAAGTGATGCTTGACATCTTGAACTGAGACCTGAAAGATATAGAAACAAAATGATGTGGTATACTAGAGACACTTCCCATGTCTCTAAGTGTGTGAGGTTAATGACTGAAAGGCATTTTGGTTTAAAACAGACTTCAGGATGTGGCCATGTGCACTGAACCCAGACCATTTAAAAATTAAGAATGTAGCACGCTGTCATTCATCCACATACCACCAACTGTTTTATGAGGCATATGAGAATTATCAGGACCTCTTGAGCCCTAAGTTTCAGAAAGAACTCAAGATGTCAGCGAGGTTTAACACTCACCCAGAAAGCCTTTGAACAGAACATGTGAGACACAGATGGGTGTGGGTTGTCTGACTTTGTGAGAAGTCTGATTTTAACAGGGGGAAGGGTGGTGCTCCGGTGGATATCAAACAGACTGCAGTTTTTAAAAAGCTACTACAAGATAACTTAACAAAGAAACATCAAACTGATTTTTCTCAAAGAGCTCAGAGTCTCTGTTTTCAGAGCTCTTCCTGCCGTTGTCTCGTCACCATTTTCTTTTTAATTTTTTCCAGCTGTGGGTAGCTCCGCCATTTCCTTTGTGCTTCATGGGACAATCATGTCCACCGAATATATTTGTCAGATTTCTAGTTTTAGCACATACTCAAAACCCAGTTTGAATGTTTCTGTTTCAGTTTCAGCCAGAGAGACAGTGTGGATGCAAAAAGAAGGCTGGCATGGAGACACAGATCTCCTCAGTGAAATAAATCATGTTGTAAACATCAGGACATGAATGAACACATCATTTCTCAGATCTTCTGGACGCTGCATGTTGAAGTCAGTGGGTCAGCATCAGTTGCACATGTGAACGCCACATGCAGCATGTTTGCTGTGACTGACACATCTGCCTCCTTCATGTATGTGTACTTGCATATGAATGTAGACCAGCGCTTATGTAACTGACTGCCTGAATGCAATAAAGATCTGATGGAAGTAAAATACATGGTTCATCTGGCAGTCCTGGGAATGATTTGCACTCTGGCTCATTCACAGTGACGTGAACAGCCTGTGTAGTAGGCAGACGACTACAGTGATTCTGCACACAGAGAATGTAATTACAGAGTAAATCGCAAAGACCTCTTTAGTATAGCACACATGTAGCAATCAGTGCTCTGTGTAATGACAGCACAATAAGATACTATATAGAGTATATCCAAGTCCACCTTGGTAAGTTCAACCCACCATAGAGGGAGCACGACCTCCGCTGACTTTAATTCAGGCATGCTGACATCATGTGAGCAACAACACTCCATCCTGCAGCTGTTAATATCAGCCAAACATGCTTTAGGTCCCTTTTTCTGCTCTCATCATCCAGCAGATTTCGATTTAACTGTAGTTTCACTGTCTGGAGAACCTGCATGTGACTCTGATACAACTTGTGAAGGCATAATTGTTATCCAGTCATAACGCAGAGGCCTGTAGCTGAGTGTGTCCCGCCTCCTCACGCAGTGTACATGAACAAATAAACAGCTGACAGTGGATAGCATTCTGGAGTACTTTTAAATGTCTTAGCATTATTTTTAGCATGACTTTACCGAAGATCCAGTGGTGTGTCTCCAACACACCTCTGACACTCTGGAGAAGAGAAAATGAAGATAGGTGATGAAAGTGCACTATAAATAAAACATGTGATTATTGCATTATATAATATATTTTGTACAGGCAAAGATATCTGGGGAATATTTTCCACTTTAAATAAACTAGCTGCTTTACAGCCTGCTGTGGCAGTGGCACATAATATACAGTGTGTTGCCTTTGCAGTGAGAGTGGATGTGGCTCAGACATAGTGGTTTACTTTTCTTTACTTAGGCCTTAATTACAAGCCAAAGAAGGAAACTTTCTTAGAGGAAATGGAAAGAGTCTGATCTGGGCCAAAAGAACACATCATAAAAGAGCAAAGACAGTCACTGCAATTATATTATTCTGCCAATAAACATGTAAAGACAACCTTCATTTTTGCTGTAAAGCGTTAGATGAACAGAAAATGGGTGTTCAGCCTCCAAGCTTAAACAGCTCTGAGTTTCTGGACACAGCACCAATACAAGCAGCCGCCTTCGAGGTAGATGTGAAAAAAAAAACGGTCTACTAGGAGAAAATCGTGGATACGGGTGAGGTTTGGGGGCGTTTCTGTTGGCTTTAAAAGAGGAACTTCACACTGAGTCTGATTAAGGTCGTTTCTCTTCGCCGTGATCTGTCCAGCAGGAGGGCAGCGTGCCTCACTTTTCTGAAATGCGCTTTTAGACCGCTCCTTCATATGAACCATCGGGAGAGAAACTTTACAAATGTGTTCCTCGTGAATGGGAGTTGCAGACTGAACTGGCAACTGAGGAGGTAGGTCCTGCAATTGCGTCGACAAGAGTCCGGAGGCTGAGGTTTGTGTGTGTGTGTGTGTGTGTGTGTGTGTGGACATTTCTGGGAAAGCCTCCAAAGCTGAGTTTTACCAAGAGAACCAGGGAAGAAACACAAAGCACAGACTCAGCAACAGGTTTCTTAAATTTTGTCCGAGGCTGCTCCTTCATGCGCCCAGAAGATCGTCTCACCGGAGGAAGGAAATCAACAATGCCCGAGGATTGTATGCACAGAGCTGTGGGGATGTAACCGTTAGAGCCAGTCTACTTTGGAGATGTGACGTGGTCCGAAACTTTTCGACGAAATACTTTTTCTCGGGGCTGAGGAATTATCAAACTCTTGGATGTTTGTAGAACAGAGATTATCTTTGCTACTGACCAGCGCGGAGTATACTTGAAAACGGAAGTTCTGGATATAACTGTTTACGCACAACAAACTCTTCTTTTTTCTCCTTCACTGTCAAATAACGGGCAGACAGTGAAGAGGCATGCTCTGAAATACATCACTGGTAGACTAGTATGTGTCCTCGCTGCACACTCTATGTCTTCATCTGGAATTAACTGATTAACACCCCCCCCCCCCCCCCCCAATGCACTAAAGACGCTCCGGGTTCGCGGCTCCATCACTGGATCTCTGTCTTTCCCTCAGTGTGTTTACTTTATCTGACACCTCGCCAGAATGCACAGGGCTTTTGTGCTCGGTTTAGCTCTGATATATCTGCTTACCTGGACAGGTGAAGCCGACAAACAGACTCACCTCAAGCGAGTGCAATTGCACAGACGCGCGAGACACGGACGTGTCCAGTTGGGCGCAGCGGACAGAGAGCGCTTCGTCGGTCGTGTGCGCCCCGGGTTTGGTTCTGCAATTTCGGTGCACAGCACCATAAAGGGGGGAGATGTGCAGGCTGACGAGGGTCTTCCAGTTTCCGCCAGCACAGAGACTGTGCGGGCCAGGAGAGCAGAGGGTCTGGGTCTAGTGCCAAGAAGAGGGGTGGCAGGACAGATAGGCTTGCCCCGTCATTCGGACATACTGCAAGATGAGGGCACCCCAGGAGCAAGAGCAAGAGTGGCTCGCATGCCGAGCAGCGCCGGGTCACCAAATCTGCTTGCCAGTTTCGCGGGAAAGAACCGCGTCCTGGTGATCACGGCCCCTCATGACTCAGATGGTTATTACCGACTGATGATGTCGCTTCTGAAACCAGATGTGTACTGCGAGCTCGCCGAGCGACATGTCCACCAGATTGTTATGTTCCACCAGGAGGGAGAGATGGGGGGCAAGGTGAGGAGGATCACCACGGAGGGGAAGGTAATGGAGGAGCCGCTGGACACAGCACTCATTCCCAGACTCATGAGCTTCCTCAAAATGGAGAAAGGTGAGCAGAAGGCCCTGAAGGAGGTGATGGCACTGTGACCATACTTTGTGCATGTCTGAGTTTGTATCTGGGATTAATAATTATCTCCTTTCTCTGAAGTTCACTTTCTCTCAAGTTAAGTGAAGATGCTTGTACCTGATGAACTCGCTTTTATTCTGTTGTTGTGACCAATCTGAGCTCATATGTGGCAGCACACGCCTCACACTCAGCTCCTCAGCTGGAAGAAAACATGACAGAGGAAGTACCTGACACTGTTTCTACCCAGTTCTGATTAGTCATGTGATGACCTGCAGGTAAATTCGGGATGGTGCTGCTGAAGAAAACCCTGCAGGTGGAAGAGAGGTACCCCTACCCCGTGAGGCTAGAGGCCATGTATGAAGTGATCGACCAGTCACCAATCAGGAAGGTGGAGAAGCTCAGACAGAAAGGTTTTGTCCAGAAGTGTAAGGGGGCAGGTGTGGAGGGTCAAGTTGAAGAGGGAACGCTCACAGGTAATTCTGTTGATCATTTATACTCTTTCACAATTATTGCAGGAGGTGGGGGTCTTGAAAAACAGCTCACCATGCAGATTCTGGATACATTTGATCATATTTTTAGAAAGGTCTGCCTCCACTCCAGTACTCTGGCGATGAATGTACTTTTGTTTGTGGTACACAGCATGAAAATCCTTTTTTTTTTAAAGAAAAAAAAAAGAATTTTCTTGTTACTCAACATCATCCACAGAACACTAACCACTGTTTTCGTCAGAGGAAAATAGTTTTAACAGGACATTGTTCTTCAAAAAGAAAGGTCATTTTTGTGTATAATTTCAGAAATATTCTGCATGGCTCCTCTAGATATCACAAGTAAGGAGGCCAAGTAAAACATGTTTCTTTATGGAATTTGTGTTTTAAACCATGGATTTTACAGAAACTGAAAGAATTAGCTCACAAATAGGAAAGAACTTGAAGAAAACCACAGAAGAAGAAGAAGGAGAAAAACTCTGATCTATATTTCTGTGTTTGTGGAGCAGTAGATACACCAGCAGAAAGAAAACCAGGAAAGAAGATCCTAAGAAAGCCAACAACAACAACAACAACCATGGCTGCCACGACCACCACCACAACGACGACTACACGATCAACCACAACTACCACCACCACAAGTACAACCCGGCCCACCACCACAACCGGAGCAACAACAACCACAACTAAAGCAACAACCACCAAACCCACCACTACCACCACCAGAAGAACCACCACAAAACGACCCACCACTACCACTACCACTACCACTACCCATAGACCGACCAGAGCCCACACCACCGCCCTGTGGCTCCCAGCCCCCAGAACCACTGCTGATCCTTACTATTACAACCGCAGAGAGAGGGAGAGGTACCCAGCTAAAACCACCCCGGCTGGAGACAACCGCACTGACAAGGACAGAGATCCACACAGCCGCAAGCTCGTACCCATACACAAACCCACCAGGATCAAACCCACCAGGAAGAAGAACGGGGGAGAGAAGGTGATCCAGTGATTCAGATTTAGCTCAAGTGTTGCACACAGATTGTGTCTCTATAGGGATCACTTTATAAACATCTATTCAGCTTTGATATATAAAATCATATATAGAAAATGTCTCTTTTCAGTAGACTTTATGTGACTGTGGAATGGGCCTTTTAGTTTGGGATGCTAACCATGATGGATGGCTTGTTAGTGGTTATTAGTTAGTAAACTTCACTTTTGTTTAGTCGCCCTGTATAAATAAAACTGAATTCAATTCAGGTTTATTTATACAGCACCATAGTATCATAACTTCAGTTATCTCATGACACTTTCCATACAGAGCAGGTCTAGACTGTACTCTTAATATTATTTACAGAGACCAACAGTTCCACCATGATCAAGCACTTGGCGACGGTCACAGGCACAAACCTTGAAAAAATGTATTTTTGACAGCTAAAGTGTATAAAACACTGTCTTGAAATGTTATTTTAATCACTAGTGTAAATGCATTATGTGACAATTAGTCTTGATAAATAAACTACATATATTTGTCTGTGCAGGTGCTGACTAATGAGTATGAGGACAGGTATGAACCCAGCAAGCCAACAGTAAGTGATCCTGAGGAGACAGAAACCTTCACCGAGACCAGTCCCACCAAGAGCAAGAGCAAGCACGATAAGCTTGACAAGAAGAAGAAAAAGAATGACAAGGCTGCCAAGAAAGCAGAGAGGAGAGGAGGAAAGGCGGGGAAAGAGGGAAAGATCGGGGGAAAGAAAAATGGAAAGAGACTGTTGAAGTACCCTGAGAAAGAGGACTACCCGAAGCCCACTAAGAAGCCAACGCCCCCTCCAAAGGGATCTCTGGCCTCCTTCCTGGACTACTTTGAGAACAGGAGGCGGCTGCTGGTGAGAGCCTGACATAACTCTCTCACCTGAAAAATGTCCTGTTTCCTGTGTCCTGTCCAGGGAATATTAGGGCTCAGATACAGTAGTATTATTAAACTGCACTGATCTACCAACTCTCTCACACACACACACACACACACACACACACACACACACACACACACACACACTGTCTCTCAACCAGTTTTAAAGGTATTTAAGATTACATGTTTACTTGCTTTCTTACTCAGTGTTAGATGAGAAGACAGACAGCGCTGTCATATTTGTCTGCTCAGTACAGAACAGTACATACATACATAAAATGATCTTCAGAGCAGCGATGTAACAGAAGTGTCTGGAAAAACCATTTTGTTCTGTGCGGTCCAAAGACTGGACTACACTTTCATTGCAGAGCGCCACAGTTTCTGTATCCTGCATCAAAGTGTGGAGCGAGTCATTTACAGGATACTACAGCTCCAATGAGAGGGGGTTTGTTTTCCAAAACAGAATACAGGAAAGTTATGAATGCCAAAAAAATCAACATCATAATGGATTGCTGATTATTTGTTTCTGATGTCAGATAGGGTGATGTGGTGTGTAATATGAATAGGCATAATGTTTGTGGAGCAGTCTTCCTCCATCTGACAGGCTGCACAGCTGTGTGCGAGCAGACTGTGTGTCTCTGTTTTGCAGGCAGTATAGATTCTTATCACAGCAGTGCTATGGGCAGCATGGGAAAATATGCCCCATCCTCCGCCTGCAGGTTAATGTAAACATCACCCCTGCAGCACACTGCACAGGTCTGTGTGTGTGTGTGTGTCTGTTTTTTTCAACCCTTTCGCCTGAGAGACGCCTCACTGAAGAGCTGTTTTCTGTATCTGTGTCACATGGGTTTAGGCACTGCTGCACCCCTTCAGGAGACCAGCAGCAGGTCTGAGTGTGTGAGATCTATAACATCTGAACTAAAACTTAGAGAAACAAGTTGGGGGATCTGGAGGAGGGGACACACACACACACAGCTAGGAGACAGGAAGTGAATGCTGCATATTGGAATGCACTATCTTCTGTTATGGAATATCTGCATCTGATTATACATGACACTCTTCCACATCGCCCTCCTTCTCTCTCTCCAGCTGATTACATCCCCCAGTGAAGAGAACAGTATGTATGTTCAGCAGAGGGACGAGTACCTGGAGTCTGTGTGTGAAATGGCCATCAGGAAAGTCTCTATCATTACCATCTTCGGCTCATTGACCAACTCCACCATGAAAATTGACCATTACCAGCTGGGTGAGTAACTCCCACATGCAGTAGTTGCTGCAGTTCAACGTTTATTCATCTAACCCTTCCATCTGGCTGAGCAGATGCATCCTCCAGTGGACTGTATGTGATCTTTGCAGTTGCTGAGTCATGCACCTACTCTGAATAATAGTTTATTAGTTAGTTTAAGAATCCAAAGTCTGAGAGAATGTTTCCACTCAGAGCTGTAGTTTGATTTGATGAGCACTCGGCTGAGCTTTGCTGTCGTCTCAGTCTGTGGAAATCATTCATGCACATTCTAAACTCAAAGTATTGTATATATTGAAAATGACAACTCTTCGTGCTGACTGATTAGATTTCATGAATATTAGGATAGAGGCATTGCATATTTATTTATTGCTTTATTGCTAGTTGTGTCACTTTCATACTTACATAAACTACATCATAAATAAGCTGCACATTTTGCTTTTTTTTTTTTGAGAGAAATTTGGAGCTTTGGTAAAAACATAGTTTTCTATTGTCTCCACTAGAGTATCTATTTTTTCTCAGTCTTTACCACATTCTTCTCTGCTCGAATATAAAGACTAAAATAAGTCAGGTATTCTGTTATTATATCAGCATCAGCGCAATGACCCAGGTATAAATTGGATGCAAACACTGTATTCTCACCATATTGTCAGACACACGTTAAGACTCAGTAGCCGTTGACTTGTGACTTCGCATCTACAGCTACAGTAAGTGCAGAGGAGATCTTACTGTGGAAATGTTCTCCATACTAAACAGAGACAAGAGAGCCAAGAGAGCTGCCTTCTGCCACGTCTGCTGTCCTGTCCTTGTTTTACCTTCTTCGTAAAAGTAGATGCTTTCAGCAGCGATCTCTACTCCAAGTATAACATTCCGAATCTACACAGGCTCTGTCAAAACCACAATACTGTGTACTTCTCTGTGCAGGTGATACCAGGCAGAGCTGACTTGCATCGCCTGTGGTGTTCACTCTCTCCCTAACAGTATAATGTTTTGAAATATTACACTTTTATTGTACTTTTAGTGATGAGATGGGAGTGTGTGAGTCCTCCTACAGCAAGTGAGATGAGTTCAGCAGCTGTTAAAGTCCACTGCTGTCAGAATACCTTACTTGTGTATCATCCAAAACAAGGGGAGTAAGTCTACCTCCTCTGGAACTGATGTGTAAGCTGGAGACAATGAATTCATCACCCCCCACTCATACCCACACAGACACACACACATGCACACTCTCTCAGTGCAATTAGGACAGCTTTCTCTTCTCTTTTTTATTGCACTGCTAACGACGTGTTCAAAAGGAAAAAGCACACTGCTGTTTTTATGAGATGTGCTATGTCATTTGTGCTTGGCAGCCCTTCATATTTATAGCTTTCTCCAACCTGACGCTTGGGTTAGTACATGTTAACGTCCGGATACACAAACCCACTTTGTAAAACTTTATTAGTCTGTCATTCCACATGACAACAAGTTTTTATCCAGATGGAATCCTGGAAAAAGTGCAGCGTTGACGTCACTCGCCCCCACCCATGCAAGGAATCGGTTACACTTTTGTTCCATTCACCGGCCAGCCGGTCAGTTTGTGTGTTTCGGTGTGTGTGTGTGTGTGCATGAAATACTGTATACAAACAACTGGTTCTTTCAGCGTTACCCCTCCCTCCAGTTAGGGTGACCTCACTGAGTTGAAATTAGAGTTGGTTGGTTGGTGAACACCATGTATTGGACGTGGAACACATTTGCTATATATGTGTAAGCTGTCTGACTGGGGTTTTCCTCATTTGCTCATTCACATTACATGGCACAGAGTGGGTGAACTGACTTCCAAAACAATGTTCTGTGGTCTGTGTGTGTGTGTACATATGCATGGAGGTAGTGGTGATTTAAAGTTTTTGCTTTGGTCTGTGTAAACACCAGCTACAGTAAATTTGGAAGGCATGTGACCCTGCCAGATATCAGTGAATAAAAGCTGCTCTTTGTCGAGTTTGTCCCTGATTCTCTCTGCATGTCTCCATTCTGCTCTTCACTGCAGAGTCAACCTTGCTGTCATTTCACACACATTTTTCAAAGGAAGGTTTGTTTTGAGCTGAGAAATGGAAAACACATTTTACTCTGGAGAACACAGCTCAACACTCACATTCTGTTTGTGTTATTATGGTTTATTTGAAAGGAAGGAAATCATCTTTTATTTGTCAGATCTGACAACTGACTGTCTCGCAAACATTGTGTTTGACAGATTTACATTTTTCCTCGGATCTTTGGAACAAAATATTAAAACCAAAGCTGAGATGTCAGAAGTTATTATATCTCATGTGTTTCACTGAATATGCTGCATAGCATGAGCCTTTTCTGCACACAAGAAAGTATGAATGAATAGTGTGTTTCTTATCACTGTCTCCTTTTATCTCCAGAAAATGACAAGCCCATGAAGGGTCTTCGTCAGGAGGACCTGGTGAACCAGGATCTGATCACAGAGCTGAGGAAAGAGTTCAGCATGACACACGATGACTTCTACATGGTCCTCACCGACACAGACATTAGAGTCAAGGTAAGGACTTACTCTTCATAACTTTGTCTCAAAGTTCGAGGCTGGATCCTTTAGATAGTAGAATACTAGAACCGATCATAGAAGTCAGGATGGCCATGGCTCCTTTAGCTTTTAATAAAGGATCTAACTAATAATAAAGATGTGGCCTCAGTCCAGTGAAGCCCAATAACCTTCTACATTCAGGCATCTATAGTGTGCATCCCTACTATATATGCATAGAAATCTGTATGAGTGCAGTGCATTACAGCTTTTCTTCGTACTGCTGTTGTTCTGCTGCTTCATTCTGTTTACAGGCTCACCATCGATCTGCATGGCACTTTCATCTTCTCTTTCTGTCTGAATGTTCCTGTACTACTAACATGCTGCCTTCAGCAAAACACTGTTTTAATTCACATAACATGACATCTGCCCAAAGCCTGTGTGTGTGTATGTGCATGCCAGGGTAAATCACCAGGCTCTTTATGAACAGATCCATCAAAGAGGCCAGTGTTCACCTCTCTGCTGACAGCGGCACAGAGTGGGAAGTCTGTGAACACACAAGGATGTGGGTGTGGGCATGAGACAGAAAGTGGCAGAGTGGAGAGAGGTGTGAAAGAGTGAGAATGAGCTGTGCAGGAGATTCAGCATATCCTGAGGAAGGTGTGAGAGTGTGTGGCCATGCTACAATTCTTTTCCTGTGTTAGATATCCATGCTGAGAATGCTTAACATTTTGTGAAATCAAATGGGATGTTTAACCGTCATGCCTTGCACTTCTTCCCAGAAGAATGCCTGTGATGTGGCAAAGGCCACAGCACATCTACTAACACATTCCAACTCCACTTCACTTCATCACTTCATTGGAAACAGCTTCGCCATTGTCTGAAGCATTGGGTTCTATTTTCATGTCCTCTGTGTTGTTTCCACAGGCATATTGATTTATTTATCCTGTGGCTTCACTACATCTCAAATCAACCTTTGTGAAAATATAACTGCTTCTCGTTCTATTGTTAGCAATCCTATGAGGTTCCCATCGCCATGAAGGCTGTATTTGACTACATTGACACCTTCTCCTCCCGTATCCGAGAGATGGAGCAGCAGAAAAGAGATGGGGTTGTCTGTAAGAAAGAGGATAAGCCCAGATCTTTGGAGAACTTCCTCTCCAGGTAAAGGCTTCTTTTTAATACACCCCATGGCTAAAAATATGATGTTCTGGGAAGGCTTTCCACAAGATTTTGGAGCTCCCATCCAGCCACAAGAGCAATAGTGAGGTTGACCACTGATGCAGGGTCATAAGGCTGGGCTGCAGCTTCAGTTCTTCCCAAAGATGTTGGATGGGTTTGAGATCAGGGCTTTTCCACACAAAGCTATGTTTTTATAGATAGATATTGTATTAGTTAAGTGTTTTGCTGAGGAGCTGGTAGTTTTAGAATTACTGGGTGGTAATATCAGACTGCGTCCACTTCCATCAAACATCTGTAGCTTTACTCAATAATTAGCTAGACCACAATTTATAGCATTTACAAGCAGCACCAGGCAGATTGCAGCAGCCTGGTCAAAATAGCATAAACCCTGTCGTAACTCAAGGCTGAATCGTTGCAATCACATATTTCCCTGAGATGTCGACACCAAGCAGGCTGTCTTTTGTTACCATGGAGACCTGGATTCCAACTCTCTGAGATCTGGCAGGTTTTTCACCATAATTCAGGGTTGTCACTCTCTGGCAGTAACAGTACAGGAATAGTGTATGTAAGCACAAACTCCAGTTTTAGAACAGCTTTCACTGCTGTGCCGCATAAATCCAGGCTTAAAATCTTCTGTGATTGTAGGTTCCGTTGGAGACGCCGCCTGTTCATCATCTCTGCCCCCAATGACGAGGAATGGGCCTATCAGCAGCAGCTGTACGCCCTGACCAGCCAGGCCTGCAACCTTGGTGAGTTCACTCTAAATAGTTCAAATAAAACCATAAAGAAAACATCACCCCCTTTTATTTAACATGGTAAATACTTAAACTATGTGGCTGCTAAATGTTCCAATATGTCCCCCAGCTAGTCACTATCTAGTGTTGATCTGCTGTTTGGCGCTAGAAGTGGATATTTAGAGCTTTTTGCTGAAAAAATGAGACTGTGAGAGCTTTATGACCAGAAAAGCAAAGTTGCCAATTGAAAAATGACTGGAGTGAGGCTATAAAACTACATAGAGCTGACAAGGACTGCAAAACTGGGTGATAATTTTCTGCGGGTTCATCACTGAGGACAAACCCAGATGCATATGCAAGTTCTAAACCAGTTGAAGTAATTTTGAGAGACCCACAGACACATGAGGCACGACTTGAAGCTTGGAATGCAGAGACGTTTCATTTATTTGTAGATTTCTGTGTGTGGTTTAAGTTCTTCAAAGAATTAAACAAACATTCAAATGAAATATCTCAACAGTAATTGTATTCAATATTAAACCAAATGTAGCATGATGTGCAGCCTCCGCCAGTCATACACATGTACAGTAGCAATCATTACACACCAGTCAACTCAGGGAATATCTATGCTCACCAGTGAAAGAGGCCCAGTCCAGTCCATCGAGATCAGGACTCATCCATTGTTTGATGAGTTGTTGGTTTTGTGTTAAGCACTGACTGTAACACTGAGGTGAACTTCAAATTCTTTTGTGCTTCTTGTTGTTGGCTGTTAGTGGTTGTTCAGAGACTATGCACTGGAGGACATAGGTCCTGTGTAGGGTTGACTAAAATACTGTTTTTGCACTCGGACTGTCATCTGAACTCCCGATCAAACCACTGTTTTACATCCCATAATAATATCCAGCCTCTCAACTGGAATTACTGACTTAAAGGGGAAAATCACAGCTACGTTTTTACAGTTAGTTTGATGTTCAAGTCCAGATTTATTTAACTTAGATGTTCAGATTAACAGTTTCTAATAAAGTCAACCATCAGTCAATTCATTGATTATTAGCTTTTTCCTGCCCTCTATTGGGAACTGTACTGACAGAACTCACACAACAGCATACCTACAGCAACATAACAGACTGCATAGCCACTCTGTATGGATATCTTAAAACTTCAAAGGACTTGGCAGGATATCACTAGAGCTACATTAGAAAATTAGACAATTGTATGATTTCAGTGAACTCGTCCCTTTATTGTGTTTTCTGTGATACTTTTAGTTTGCCATTGCGGAACCATTTTTGCACAGTCACTCAGTGTGGCGAGTGCTGTGAGGACTTTCTCCTTTTCTGTCCTCTCTATGTGTACTCAGCGGGAGTGGCTTGGCTCATGCTGAGTACTTTTTCTGTGCTCCAAATGATTTCCTGCTGCTGCAGGCAGAAACAAACAAACAAAAAGGAGGCTTAACTTCCGAGGAAAAACATACCTGGAGGAGAAATCGTACCTTAGATTGAATCATCTGATCAGATCAGCAGAAAAGATGTTTTAAATTATGATTTCAATACACATGTTCACTTTTAGATGTATATTTTGAGTGACTGCAATTTAGCAAAATTTGTGTGCATACTGTGTGTGGTGTGTGTGTGTGTGTGTGTACAAGGAGAGATGTGCAAAAGGATCCCAGATGACGGAACTGGCATGGGGCCATTGTGTTCAGTCTGAGGCTAGCAGGCTTTTTTCTTTCCCTGACGACATCCTTTTCATTCTCTCAGTTAGTCAACTTTTCCACAGTTACTTACTTACTTATTACTGTATATCTCAAAAAGAGACATTTATCTAAACTTTGCAAATCTCAACAACCCGACGTGTCGGACAGATTTATGTAAGATAAATGTAAAACTTTTAATAGGCCATGAACTCCCCCCTCAGTGAAAAGCAAATAAATGCTGTCATCTGGAGTTTCTCCCTGACTTGAACCTCATGTTCCACTCTTGTTTATATGAATTCAGGATTTCTGACATTTTCTTCCAGGCTCTTCCTCAGCGTGCTCTCACAGTGCTTAAGCTAGTCAGGAACAGTGTTTATCACAATTATGACTTTGACTCTTTGACTCTGTAAAGAGTTTATAAGTTGGATTAATGGGTCTAATGGACTTAATAAATAATGGATAATAAATATGCATACTTTTTTTATCAATCATTGAGTGAATCATTAATAAAGGTCATGGGTCATCTTTATTAATGATGATATCTTTATGACAAACTGTTCGACCAGCTGTTAAAGGTGGGGTCAGTCATACTGGAGAAAGATAGCAAATTGTTGATTTCCAGGTCATCAAATACCGACACTGTGCTGGAAATGAGACCCAATTATCAACCGTCTTCCTGCAGGATGTCAGGTGTCAGTATGTCAGCAATTGTCTTAGCACCAAGCTGAAAAGCTGTCCTCGACTGCTCTGTTTAGCCTGTTTCACCTTCTACCACAACCAGCACTGATGAGTGAATGAGTGAATGATGATTGGGAGGTGTTAGCAGTCTGCTTTGATGCACATTAACCACGCCCAACTTAAATCACTGGATAACAGCAAAAAACAGATTTTCAGGAATGTGCCGTTACTTTTTTGATAATATCTTGTAGGAATTTCTAAATGTTAAATGTTTATCCAGATGCTCCGTGTCTCTTTTGGTCAGACAGTCAACATTTGCAGTCCTCAAATGAATTGAGTTATTTTTAACAATCTGGAACCATGAAGGTTTTTCCAATTTATGGTTTGTTACTGACCTCCAAAGCCTTTACAAATGATTTATTAACCACTAAAAAGCCTTTAGTTACAATATATGCAGCAAATCTGTCATAAAATATGCTTTATTAGACAGTAGTGACGTCAGTATGTACAGTATGTCTATACACTGTTTTTTCAGTGAGACTGATTTGGGTGACTGAAGAAAAAAAGCTTCTCTTGCTTATCAGCAGGCCCAGACCAGGGTCTGTGAGGATTTTTTCCCCCTCATGTGTTGCTCTTGGCTGGGCTGGCACCCAGGGCTGTTCCATCTCTCCCTGCCTCCAGACAAAGGCCAGTCCTGCTGACTGGGCTGAAGGCCCGAGAGGTTTGATCCTGGTATTCAGCTCTTGGCTCTCTCCAAGTAAAGCCTGCGTTCTCCTGTGTTTAATGTGGGCTTTCTCGCTTCAGAGGAAACAGCTTTTTGGCAGGACTCTTCGGACCACCACGCTCTCCTCCCTTTACCTAGAAACCAGTGCTTAGGATGGTTCCAATAATAAACAACCACAGTGAAATCAGCTTGGATAAGCAGAAGGTTCAAAAAGTGGATGAAAAAACATTTGGTCAGAATATTACAGACACGATCTTCATAAAGCTCTTTGAAGTCTGACTTTCACTGTAAGATATTTGCTTCCCTCTGATTTGTGTTGTCACTGTGCTTGTCATTGTCATGGTGACACAGGTCTGAGGCACATCGCCATTCTGAAGTTGGTTGGCACAGAGCCGCCAGATATGGGCGGAGTCTTGGAACTCTATCCTATCAATGGTAAGAACTTTCTCTTAAGCATATTGAATGGGAATGTGGGTCAGGCATATCTGGAGCACACACACACACACACACACACACACACACACACACACACACACACACACACACACACACACACACACACACACACACACACACAGTATCTCCTTTAACTGAATGCTAACAGCAGTTATTCCCTGTACAGTAAAGAGAATCTAAACTTAAAGGTCCACTTACTGTTCCACCGTCCTCAGAGGACCTACAAAGATGTGATATAACATGTTATATAACAAGCACAGTGCTGCTGCCATGACTCAGAATCCAAAAATGAATCATTTCTTTCATCTCATGTGGCCGAGTAGATGTTGCTCAAGAAGTTTTAATCAGAGCAGGTGTGAACTTTACTGGGATCAAAGAAGTCAGGCTTATGTAAGACTGTAGAAACTGGAGCTGCTGCCAGTCGACAGAAGCTGTTGAGGTTTCTGTTTTTGGTGTTTGAGCTGAGCATGTAGAGACACCGTAAATATAAAGCAAGTCTGCAAAGGAAAACATGGCTGTGCTCTCTCAGCTGTTAAATGAAAATATGTGTCTCATTCCCAACCTGCTCCATCCAGGGAGTGCTACTGTGGAGCGTGAAGGGCTGCCAGCCACCCTGGTGAAGGACATGAGGAACTACTTCCAGATCAGCCCAGAATACTTCTCCATGCTGCTGGTAGGAAAGGATGGCAATGTTAAGTCCTGGTACCCATCACCCATGTGGTCCATGGCTATCATCTATGACCTGGTAGACTCTATGCAGCTACGCAGACAAGAGATGGCCATCCAGCAGTCACTAGGTATGCGCTGCCCTGAGGATGAGTATGGTGGCTATGGCTACCATCAGCATGGATATGAACACGGTTACCAAGATGGCTATCACCAGGGCTATGGTTACTAACCTCACCCAGCTGGTTCTTAGCTCGTAACCTTTTTTTTTTTTTAATGTTTTCTACAAATCCTCCACCAGCCAGCTGGCTCACATGCGGTGAGGAGTCCTTGAATGTTTTGTAGCACTTAGTGAAAGCCTCAAAACTGTTGCTTTCACCTATCCAGTTCTTCAATATATAGCATAGTATGCTGCAAGTAATGGTATTTTGCAAGGGGCTTCAATCAGAGCCGGTTAGTCAGTGTGTAGATGAGCCAGGAGGGTTCAGGGATCTGTTGTGTGTTAGTTTTTGTCATGTGTCATTTGAAACAAAGTGTTTTGCACGTTATAATATCTGTCTCCTTCACATGCCTTCCAGGTCAAATTTACATACTCATTTTATCAGCACAGACCTTTATTTTGTAGATAATGGGCTAAAATAATACATATATGTATTTATTGGACATCTGTTGCATTTGAGGTGGTTATCGACTATTGTATGAAAAGAAGCTATCACATTATATATTTCTCTTTTGTAAAGTTTCTGTTGCTACACAATGTTCTTATTTATACTCTTTGTGCTACATGACAAATAAACATTTGTTTACTATCAGTGATGGTCTTTGAGTTGCTTGCTGTGCAGTGGATCAACAATCACCTGTAAAGTTTCACTTTAAACACTTCTTATTTGAAGCTACATCTCCTCCTAGTGGTCTAATAAGACAATGAAGGAAATTACTTGACTGTATATTTTATTGGCCATTTAATAATGAAGACAATCCGTTCATATTATAATTATGCTGTACTTCAGAAAAGATGGCTTTTGTCCTCCTCATAGACCCTTCAGAAATTCCAATAAACATGTAGGGCAGCTAATAATTGCTGAAATCCATTGGACTTAGACATAAAACGTGTCCAAGTATTCACAGGACATGTACATTTTTTTAAATTCTTTATTCTTTCCACCTTTTAAATATCATCACTGTTACTTATATTAGACAAAATGAAAGCAGCCAACAGTCACATGTTAAAATTTTATGGCACAAACAAGAATCATAAAAGAACTAGATTTCATAGTATTCACAGCTGTATCACATCAATACATGTGTAAAAAAACAATATTCAAGGCCAAGTAAGAGAACCAAGAGTTTGTTGTGCTTTCAGAAAGTCAGACATACTGACTGCTATATCATGCTTAACATTCCCTGTACACTGGAATGGAAACAACAGTCCTGTTGTGTGTGCAAATTTCTGGCAATTTACAATTACACGGTCATTTCTCAAGCTATAGTATGTGAATTTGTAGTGACTGTGTTATTTACCATGGTTGAATAAATACTTCTTTTACACTTTGCCAACAACTAATAGTGTAAACCTTACAATCATAATACTGTCTGCTGTGTGGCTCTGCTCATTAAACTTCAACCATCTACAACCAGACAAGTTGCAGTGTAACAGAAACCCTTAATGATCCCAAATGACAAATACAAGTGGTGGTCCCCAGCGTGTACACTATTACTATCACTGCTGTTTGTTCCACTCAAAAACTGACAGCACTCATACAAAGACAGGCACATTTCAAAATATACACAATAGCCGACTCATCACAAAGTCCATCCACACTGCCGTTCACCCGCTGACAGTCATTCAAGTAAATGCTTTGACAGATCAAATGTGCCACCGTGCTGTGTTCACCATGTCTCTGCTGCAGCTGAATATTAGCAACAGTGAAGAAGAAAATCTTCCGTCCTGTTGGTGAGCCATGAGTCAGCACTACAAAGACTCCTCCTCAGATTCACTGTCTGTGTTGGGCTTTGTCAGGAGCTCCAGCTCCTCGCCGTCCTACAGCAGAAAACACAAAGATTGACAACTTAACTTAGCAACCTGTTCTGTTCAACAGTTTCCTCTTCCAAAATTCAATAGACTACATGACCTAATGAGATTAAGTGAGGTGAGGCACCAGCCTGAGTTTGAATGCTGTTTTCATAGCAGGGAATCAGATTTCCTCCTACATTAGAAATCACATTATAGAGAAATGAGAGCCAAGTTTTCTACAGAGAATTTGGTGTGTGTGTGTATTTGGGAAGAGAGAAAGGGACTAAACACGGGGTTAGGAGTTAGCAGTGTGTGGTCTTATGTGTGTGACTAGTGAAGATGTTTTTTGGTGTTGGTTTTTGTGGTTTGCTCCGTACCCCTCTGGACCTCTCGAACACCTCTCCATTGATGACCCGCAGCTTTTCCTGCTGCAGGCTGTATTCCAAGTCCTTGGGCCGGCTGGCATTGTAGATAAAGATGGCCAGGAGGACCATGGGAGCCTGGAGGAAGAAGTCCAGCGAAGGGTGGAACTCAAAGAGGAAGAGGGAAAGGCCAGTAACCAAAACAGTGGTGATCTGGCCTGTCAGCACATGGAACATGTTGTCTCTAAATTTCAAGATGAAGGCCACAGATAAACCGAGGGCAGCTGGGGAGAAGACAGTGTGAAAAGTTTTTCACAGTTTACATTTTTTATCTTATTTCAGCCTTTATGATATTTGATTCTAATAACTTTTATATGGAGATACCTCTCCATTCACCATTAAAATACAGCATAAACAACAGCCTATGCAGTCCAGAAAACTAACTCGCTGTTGACAGATAGGACAGTGATGAAAAAAAAACTCTCAGGAAAAAAGCAAACAAGCACACACTATGGCCAAAAACGTTTGTACTGTTCATTTAATCAAGGTAGTTTAGGTTGTCTAAACCTAACCATGGAGGCATTAAATCACAAAGCACTCTTATCAGTTGTTGTGGAAGATAATGACCTTTTATTATTTAAGTATGTGATAACTTATCCACCATTCAACTCACCGGTGACCAGCACTAGACCCAGGGAGTAGACATTATGTCCATGGAGGAGCCCGCAGTGCATGGTGAGGCCTCGAGCCTCACTGCCAAGCCCAAGGGTCAGGCCGTTAAACAACACACCAAAGGCATACCTAAAGAATCATGCAAGAAAGAAAAGAGATTAGAATGGAAGAAATGATTGTAGCTATGTCTCTTCTTGCCATGTGTGTTTTTTTCAGTAGTCACTCTCACAGTTTACTGTTCTGGATGAAAATGCTCTCTGTGAGCTGGTCTCCTTCTTTGAGGATCTTCTCATTGTAGATGTTGGCCATGGCGGAGATAAAGCACTGGAGGAGGAGCAGGATGTGACCCACACCCAGAGATCGAAGCTTCTCCACTAACCTGTCCCTCCAGGCCTGACCGGGCAGGGACGACACCCACGTTTCACTGGCACTGTAAAGGGAGAAAAGAAATGTGTTACACCTGATAAGAGAGTGTATGTTTTGTATGAACTGCTACTAGCACAACACACTTGAAATTCCAAATGAATTGATGGTAGTTGAGATGTATTGTGGGTATTGGAGGCAGGATTAGGGTTAGGTTCTGACAAGGAAGAGGAATGAATGAAATAAATATCTCTCGCAAAGCTGCGTCACTTTTTTTTTTATTTCTCCTGTGAATCCGACAACGTTCTAAAATGTTGGAGTACACCTTCCAGGTATTTTCATCACCTATTAATGTGTCTCTGCACTCATCATGTTACCTGCTGTTCCTCATCTGCTCCAGCAACTGTGTGTAGAGAAGGCAGGAGTTGGACGGAGTGGAAATGGGATTTGAGTGGAGACCTGGCGCGGCAATGGCATTTTGGCGGCCTCCTGATCCTGTTGTCAAGGAAACAATGGACAGAAAGAGGACAACTAATGCTGCCCATTGAACCCAGGAGAGGCGCCTCCTGTAGGAAAAAAGAGAAACAAAAATTGGTTTGGTTTGATGTACACTTGACGTGGCTGCAGCTGCACAATTGTCACATTAGTCTACTGAAGAGCAGAACATTATAGAACTATCACGTGACCCACTTACTTCAGAACAATTCTGAAGAGCACAGCTGTGGTCAGGATGACAAAGTTGGAGAACAACACTGCCATGGCCTGGGAACACAAGGAGGAACAGTAGGTTTAGATAAAACATCAGAGTGATAGCACAAGTCTATGGACGGTACATTTTGTAAAAGCTCATAAAATCTACATTTAGATTATTCTCTTCACTGTATTCCCAGCAGGGTTTCAGAGAGTTAGGGTGCAGTTGGAATGCTAATGGTGGCTAATTGGAAATTTTCCTCCAGTAACCCTAATGTAAAGCTGGCACAGAAAATGCTTCCTTAAACATTAAAGTCTTAACTAACAGGCTGCAGGTATGTCAGCACGTAGAAGATGATGAGGTTGTCGAGAAAGTAGAGGAAAGCAGGGACAGCCCACTTCAAGGAACCGAGGAAGGAAACACTGGAGGAACAGCCCAGCTCTCTGCATGATCGTCCTTCTAAAGAAAGAGAAAAAACAAGTGAATAAACATACTGTATCATCTCCAACACACACACACACACACACACACACACACACACACACACACACAGTGATTACCTCGAACTATGACCCTGATCGACATAACCAGACAGAAGAGCAGTTTGAGCGCCTCAGCGAGTAGATTGACTGATGCAGGGAGGAAGTCATACTTGTTCTCTGCAAATTGACCACAGATAGTAGAGTCAACAAGATGCCAACACTTCAGTGAAACACAGAGAAAAACATTAAAACACCAGTGCATCACATCTGTCTCATTGTCAGTCACTCACCAGCATTGGCAGCGAATTTAAGCAGCAGGATACGACTGGTCCCCAGGATTATGAAGCCCAGGCCAAGGGCCAGAGTGTAAGCTGAGGAGCGGGAGCACAGCCTGGGGCAGGAATGGCAAGACACCATGGCTAGGACGGGACTGGATGCACTCAGAATTGCTGGGACACATAAAAAACACAGACGCTGCTGGTAATACAGAGGTACCGTGGCTTTCACTTTCAGAATATTGCAAAGAGATGCAACAATACTAAGATCAACAGTCAATGGACAGCTCACACACCATCAGTGAAACTTCTACAAACAATCAGAACTCAGGGTATAAAGATCAACAAGCAAAGTGAGCCAAATCCTTGAAGGTAAAACCTTTTGAATTACGCTGCAGGAGCTGTGTGGAAGATTTTGATGGCCATTTTATGACTGGACTATTTACTTTGTGGGGAAACAATTTCTCTCTAATGCCCACTTGTGAAAATCTATATCAGTATCTCAAGAAAACCTCTATATCTTTACGTACATGAGACTATTCACGCCTCACTCATGTAGCTCTGAGCAGTGAACAGACCTGACAGCTCCTCTCTGTACGCAGACACAGCAGTCAGTCAGCCCTTCGTTAGCTCATTATGTTAAACACATGTCGTTCGTGGTTCCAGCTTCTCTAACGTGTAAATTAAATAGAATATTTGGCCTGTTGGTCAGACTAAACAAACCATTTGAAGGAGTCGCAGTAGGTATTTTACTCCATTTTCTGTCATTACTGGCAGTTTAAGAGAGATTCGCAGCGCATGTTAGGTGTTCTAATGTGTTTCCTGCACACGTTAATGCTCACCATTACAGTACACTTATATTTCAGTCAGTCAGTCTGCTCAGTCACACAAGTTCAGAGCTATGTTAGCATCAGCCGCCATGTTTGTACACTCCTCTGTCAAACTCCGCGCCTTCTTTTCATTATCTTACACATATTAATGAAGACGCTGCCGATCAGATGTGAACAGTAAACACACTTACTTTGTTTGACTTATTGTCCTCTCTGCCAAAACATAACTGACACGGCTCCCTTCACGCTTCCTGTTTTTCTGCGCATGCGTACTGGCTGGCACAGGTGCCGCGGTGACGTCATCTCTCACGGACTGCAGGCACTCCATGCACACTGTGCAACAGGACCGAGCTGGCCGAGGGCTGACAGTGCGCTGTGCGTATACCCAGAGATGTAACAAAGTAGAAGTAACAAAATACTGTACTTAAGTACTAAAATCCAGTATCTGTGCTTTTTTGGAGTATTATTTTTTTTTCTCGTACTTTCACTTTTACTGCACTACATATTTTTGCTGAATTTAATACTTTTACTCCAATACATGCGTACTGGATAGCACTTTTCATGTGCTGAATCGTTACTCGTTACTTGTAAAAAATGTTAAATCGTGTCAATGCCAGAGCGGTAGATGGCTCTGTCAGCAGATTTGATGAAGCGGGTTCATCATCATTGGGCCACTTTATTAGGCACACCTGTCCAACTGCTCATTAATGCAAATTTCTACTCAGCCAATCACATGGCAGCAACTCAATGCATTTAATCTTGTAGACATGGTCAAGACGATCTGCTGCAGTTCAAAGAGATAATGGCTCCACTATTGTAATCTATTGATATCTGATAAAAGCCAGTTAATTCAGTGTACTCCGGATGGATTGTTTTTGACCCTCTCTGAGCAAAAAGCTGCTCTAGCCTTTCAGTTTTTGCAGAGTACGGCAGACAGTTGTATTGTTGGGAACAGACAGTGGTCTGGATGTGTGCGCTAGTGCGTCTACATCCAGGGGAGCGTTCTGGATGTGCAGAGAGAAGAACAGCGGTGAAGACCGCGTTGAGAACAGAGTGTTTTCTCTGACCCCGAACATATCTACCTATGGAGTGGCTGTAGCACAGCCATATCTGCTCCATGACCTGCAAGCACAGCATCCATTTCCCATACATCAGCGCGCCCATGGACAGCAAGTTGGCACACAAGTGCACACTGCTTCAGAGGATCAGTTTGCGTGCCAGAGTGTGCAACACACAAGAGTGCAAACCCCCTTGGCGGTTTATATACACTGTGTTGTCCATCCTCACCAGGATGTGGCCACGCGAGAGGAATGGGAGGAAGTGTTTCAGGGACAGAAACACAGCTGAGAGCTTGAAAGTTTATGTGAAGACGTTGGAGAGCCTGGCTCCAGCATCCTCTCACAGAACTGCCCTTGTAAATGCCACTCCAGCCAGATAGGCTAGCATCCGTGGTGACCACCTTTCTGGACTAAACAGTGTCTATGGACACGCCCTGAGTCAGGAAAGCCAGGGCCTGCCAGTGGCGCAGAGCCGTCGTTACTCACTGTTACCATTACCCACTGTGCGCCTTGATGCACGGGATCCATCCTGTGTGAGGCGACCCATATTTATCACAAAACCCAAATCCATTAGGTGTTCCGTGACAATGTGCGTGTGAACACTGGCCTCCTATTCTGACTGTGCCAACAAGAGCCAGTTGGACTGAGAGACAGGCCAAATGGGAGAACGGTAGATTCGTAGCACCCCCTCTCAGAGGGTATGAATACCGTGTCCAGAATAGGGCAGCTGATGTACGGGGGATGGATTCAGTGAGAGGACGCTGCAGCCATTCTCTTCAACGTCTTCACATAAATTTTCAAGCTCTCAGCTGTGTTTCTGTCCTGAAGCTCTCAATTTACCAGTCAATCTACGTTCCTACCCTCACCTATGGTCACAAGTTTTGGGTAGTGACCGAAAGAATGAGATTGCGAACACAAACGGCCGCAATGAGCTTCCTTCGCAGAGTGGCTGGGCTCTCCCTTAGAGATAGGGTGAGAAGCTTGGCCATCCGCGGGGAGCTCGGAGTAGAACCGCTACTCCTCCGCATCAAGAGGAGCCAGCTGAGGTGGCTCATGCATCTAGTGAGAATGCCTCCTGGACGCCTGGGTATCTCCCAGACTGTCCCAGGCACGTCCCTCTGGGAGGCGGCCCCGGGGAAGACACAGAACTGAACACCTTGGGGTTCCCCTGGAAGAGCTGGACGGAGTGGCCGCGGAGAGAGAACCACCCTTGGATAAAGCGGAAGATGACGACAATGTCACCGTTATTTGCGCACACTATATATAGTAGGTGGGCAGAGGAACACCTTCACCGGCCAATCAAGATTGGCGGATTGAGATAAATGCTTCTATCAGGGCTACAGGAGGCTGCATACTATTGCGAGACACCAAGTGAATATTATGAAGAAAGAAATATCCGTTTATCATTCACAATCCTATCCACAACGTGATTGCTCAACTTTTGTGCCTCCGGTGTTCACCCATGAACTGCAAAATGTTTCTTTGTGTTGTCAGGGAGTAGGAGGACCTGATAATTTAGGACAAAGCAGCTGTAATACAGTAGTAAATGTCACTCTGAAACAGTCTTCATTACCTGAAAGAGTGTATCTAGTCTGTGGAGATAAAGCTTATCGCTGCATGCCCTATGAGTTCTTTCATGGTGTCTGCTACTTAGTCCGCTGAGATTGCTTCGTTATCAGTGATGGAAATAACAGCGCTATAAGTAACCGCGTTACTAATCTATTTGATTACTCTTCCCATCATTATAACGCTGTTACTGTTACTGCCAAAAAATGCGGCGCGTTACTGTGATGCTGCTGTTTTTCATCAGACCAAAGCCGAGCGGTAACATTTTTCTTGTTCCTCCTTCCTTGGTGAGGGCGGAGACAATGAATGATGGTAGAGTCGGGCGGGTGTTGCTTACACAAATTGACAGACACACAAAGATGGCACAGGACATTCACAGGAATGGCGAGTCCAAAAGTAGCCTTCATTAAATGGAAGTATAGCCATTACTTTTCCTTACAACTAATTAAGGAAACAAGTGTAACTGTGAAATGCACATTATGTCCTGGAGACATGGCATAATGGATGGATTCCACCATCCATTATGCCTAACCTCTCCACGGTGGTGACCCTCTACTGTACATATTGTACATGGGTTGAAGATTTTACAATATCTTGATCGCAACAATGATTGTCGTGATTGATGAAAAAAAAACAAAAAAAAGGAAATTTATTCTAGAATGTTAAATCAATTGCTAGGGTTGTATCTGTTAGGTGAGGTAATAAATGTGATCTTTCTCCTCTCCCAGTGGTATATTTGCATGTGATCTGTGACCTCCCTGATGGCCTCCTTTAACACCTTGTACACTCTTGGTTTCTGTGTAATTACAAATGTTTTGTGATGTTTGTGTTGATCCCATTCTGACTGTGCTCCCTGGTGGTCTCTGTGATAATGTGATAATTATGAGTATTCGGTAGTTAGTATTGATCTTATGATCAGTAAAAGGGGATTGTTATGGAATTTTCTATTCTTGCATTACATGAAGTCACATGTGGGCCTCGAGGTCCTCAGCAGTATTAGTTGTTTATCTTTAACTGGCAACAGTAGGTGCCATCCTATCTCAACACTGTGGTGGCCAGGGTCGAAGGACTCTGGTGCTGCATGCTTAGACATAATAGACAGCTTGCCACTGACATTCCAATCTGCATAAACAGACATCTGTGTCTCCAGACTTAATCATGTTGACAATGACACCATCCTTGGTAAAAGCATTCTCTTTAACTAATTCTGGGTGTGTAGTATTTGTGGTGTTATCTTGAGGTTTAAAGTCTGTCCAACCGACTCAGGCAATTTTGATACATTATGAGTGTTTCTCTAATTCTCCTTGATCAAGTGTCAATAAATAATATAGCATAAGACATCAGAGGCTCCTTTCTGCCTTCCTGACCTCACCATTGACCTTTGACTTCAGCCACTTCTCCACAACAGTATGAATGAATTGATGAACTGGATGGCTTTCCTGAGGCAAGCCTATCAATAGTGCATTAATAGCATTAGAATAGCATTAAAAAATCTCTAAATTACAATTACTATTCTCCTAAATAAATATACATATAAAAATTGGTTGCGCGTTGATCATAACTGATCTAAAGAATCCCATGTCTTGCTTTGCATATGGCAAGACAGGAATGACACAGAGGGCAGGATGGCCTGAGCACTTTTAGACAGGCACAATACAGGGAAAGGAGAGACAGACATCAAATATCAGGTATGCTACAGATATATGTGCTTGTATAAACCAAAGAGGGAGACCATGAGGCATTCTTAAATAAATCCCCCCAAAAATCCCATCATTACAAATATGATCTGTAACATTATGCTGTGTCTCATGGTACATTCACACAGAGCATCAACTGAAGCAGCATTCTCAATCCGAAAAAACATAATAAGGGATATAAACACTCATGTCAATAACTGTATGAACTGTATCTCCTTGCCTGTTTTTATTATTCCAATTACAGTCAAAAGTTTGGGCAGACTCTCATTTAAGTATATGGTAAAGTGTGTCCAAACATTTCATTGTTACTGTACATAGGTAGTAGGCTACACTGGTATCAGGTAGTGTATAAACACTCGAGAGGGAACGCATACAATTATCAACAGTTTTAAACAGCTCCATTATTGTTCCCTTACCACATACAGTATGTGTCAATGGTGAAAGATTGTGAGTGTTTCTGTAATGCTAACTTGCAAATAATCAAAACAAATCTTGAGCCTTCTAAAATATTCACTCTCTCCACACATTCCTGTCACTCTTCAGAAATAAAGGCCAAAAAAACAAAAAACAACAGGACCATCCACTTGAAACGCAAAACCGTGGTAACGGACTCAAATGGTTTCCACAAAACAGTCAAAACATCATAAACTCTGTACAAACCACACAACACTACTCACTCCGTACAGCGTTTTCAAAACAAACCGCTCACACAATCACTTCTGGGCCAGATCCATCTTTCGGTACATTCCCTTTTTGTCTTTGTAAAAGTGTTTCAGAGTGTGTAAAAGTGTTTCAGAATTTGTAAAAGTGGGGTTAGGGTTAGTTTACCAGCCACTGTATAAAAAGGATTGCTATTGCCTACTCTGTAGTATATAGAGTCATTCAAATTTCTTCTTCAGCCAGCATTGCTACACTTCTTACGATAAAGAGAGACTTCACCTCTGGGTGAAGTATGTATGTTAGGTTATGTTATACCGAACAGTATGTTAGATGCTGTAGCACCATGCTCCATCACAGCTCAGCGTGGTTACAATTACACATCACACCTGACCACACCCAGTTGTGATGCATGTGTTCAAGAGAATTCCAGAGACTCTACCCTTCAACCCAAGACCAGAGCAGCTATGTTTTAAGTCTTAATGCATCAGTAATAACACACTATATATAAAATGTTAAAGGGTAAGTATAGTCCCTGCAAGCAGGGCTTCTACTGCATTTTAGATAAACTGCAGGTGATATAAGGTTCACATCTGCATAACAGAAATTTAGCATAACAAATTTTTAACACTCATCCTCACTGTGCTTTTCCAAAGAAATAAGCACACCCCTTAGCAGTGACTCACAGCACGCAGGAGGTTTGAATTACAAGATAAGAAAAAAAGCAGAGACAGTTCATTGCCCTGGGACATAATGTTTAAATGTGTGTGTGTGTGTGTGTGTGTGTGTGTTTCTGTCTGTCTGTCTGTGTGTGCGTATGTGTGTCAGTGACAGATAAAGCAGAGCAGACCTCTCTGTCATATCACAGCTTCTTCACTTGCAGAACACACCGGTCCCACCTGTAGGATTGATCGTGGATATGAGGCTCTGTTCCTGGGCTGGAGCAGGGCATCTCCTGCCTGTCCTGGTTCTTCTGTATGTTTTCCATGTGAAAGCGTCCGAGCATGAACCAAGGGAGAGACACTATTACATTGCTGCTGTTGAGATAGACTGGAAGTACTCTGGGAATGACGCAGACAGGTAGGACGCTGGTTCTGTGGCATTAAATGGAAAATATAAGATATGCAACTGGTACTGAAGCCTATATTTTTATTTTTATTTTAGAAATCTATACTATTTTGAAATTATACTATTCTGTATTGTATTTTTGTCTCATTATTAATACATATTTGTTTAACTGAATTGTGTCTGCCAGATCTCATCAGAATTCTTATACAGAAGTTGTTTGTACTTTGTAAAAAAAACAGTCCAGTTTGTCCTTTCCAGTTAGTATCAGTGTTATGACATACACAGAGATACTAAGTTACACACATTAGTTGCAGAAAAGTGTGACTTAATATCTCTAAAGTCCATATCTTGTGGATACACTGCAAAGATTGATTCATGTTTTGTGTTTTTCCTCCCACTCCTCAGGTTTACTCCCATCTATAAGAAAGTGGTCTTTAGGGAGTATGAGAAAGACTTCAAACAGGCTAAGACTCATCCCGCCTGGTTAGGTAAACTTTGTGTTGGGGTTATATGAAGACTCTAATTACTTACCCTTACTTACACTCATCCTGTCTGCAAATCTACAGTCAGCCCAGAGAGAAACATTCATTCCTAATCATTTACTGGAAAGGAATGACTGTGTTAGGAGAAGCGGTTGCATAATATGGATGGATGGGATTGATATGTATATAACTATTGTTTAGAACATGTTTGTTCCACTGGATTCCTGGATTACTAAATAGAGGATAAATGGGTAGAGATACTTAATGTAATGTATGTAGTTTGTAAACTATAATAAAGGGTTGTTGTGGCTCAGATCGTACTAATCAGAGGGTTACTGGTTCGATTTCCACCTTCCCTAGTCTAGCTGAAGTGTGTGTGTGTGTGTGTGTGGTTGGTTGGTTGGTTTAGATAGGAAGCACTGTGTCACTCCTGATGAGCAGCTGTCACCTTGCATGGCAGCTTCTGCTGTCAGTGTGTAAATGTGTGTGAATGGGGGAATGTGAGTGTTGTAGAGTGTGTATAGATATAGATTGAAGACAGAAAACAAAACAATCGTCAAGCACACAGACATACTACAAGCCATTAAAGTAAAGAATATAGCCAGCTGTCAGCAGCTACAAAGTACATTTTACTTTCCAGGAATGCTTTTAAGGAGAAACACCTATATATTGATTCATTTCTTGGAAAAACATAAAGCAGGCTAAATATATATCATGTTTATTGCATTGATGTAACTTACCATTTATGCACCACACACAGTAAACAAAGAAGAGTCAGTATGACACTTGGTTACTTGGTCTGGTGTGTCATGGTGGTGTGCCAGATGCTGTGGATTCCAAATAAACTTAAGGCTGTCTTCCTCTGCAGGACTACTTGGACCCACACTGAGGGCAGAGGAGGGGGAGACAATTGTCGTCACTTTCAGAAACATGGCGACTCACCCGTATAGCATCCACCCACATGGGGTCGCTTACGGGAAACAGTCAGAAGGTTGGTGCCTGTAAGCACAGCTGCAGATGAGACTGACAGCTGTGGCAAAGCTGACAGCACTCTACAGATCAACACAGTGATCTGTTCATTAGGGTCACTGTGGGGGCTCATGATGTTAATCACACGACATTGACTAACCCAACAAACAACCTTGTTTGTCTTTTTCTAAAATATTAACCAGGACAGGCAGATAATCAAAGCAGACGGTACTGAAGTCCAACAGGAAGCCTTGCTAAGCCTTAGGAAATCACTGTCTGTGTCCTTTTCTATGCAGAGAAATAACATTAGTGGAATTCTGGATGGAGGAAATTAATACTAATTACTTCTTAATTCACTCGTAATGCAAAACAAAGAGTCCAGAGGAATTAAAAATTAAAGAACAGCTTGTGGGGAAGACTTCTTTATGTCTGGAGTAACAGTCCACAAACTTTGTTAGGAAAATAAATAACATCCTCAGACCTCTGCTGGGCAATTGTATTTCATTAATTAGACTGTTCGGGTGGTCTTCCATCTCAAATCTCTCAGTTCTTTTTTTTTTTTTAATGCAGGAGCCAACTACTTTGACAACACATCACAGAAAGAGAAAGAGGATGATGTGGTGCAGCCTAACAGGGAGCATGTTTACTACTGGGAGGTGACATCAGATGTTTCTCCACAGCGCAGTGATCCTACCTGCCTCACCTACTCCTATATCTCCCACCAAAATGTTGTCCAGGACTACAACTCTGGCCTCATTGGTACTTTACTCGTCTGCAAGCCAGGTCAGTAGTAACATGTGTTTCCATTTACACCTGAAATGAAAATGAAAAATGAAAAGACCTTACGCTCTCCACTATTCTTTCTGTACGCAGGCACTCTGGATGAGTCAGGAAAACAGATTGGCGTCCACAACGAATATGTGTTTCTCTTTGGAGTTTTTGATGAGAAGGAGAGCAAGTACAGCCCAAAAAGCCCTTCCTCAGACGACCATGTTAAATATACCATCAACGGATACACAAAGGGATCTCTGCCTGGTTAGTCTGGCCCACATTCACTCATTTTGTTGCTCATTGAGTTGAAGACAGTCATTTGGTTGGGCTAGAATATTATCTTGATTAATTTTAGAAGAATTTATGCCATTTTCATTTAACAATCATTAATTGATCTCTTGTCAGTTAGGTTTCTGTTGATTTACTAATTAACAGACACACCGAAACACATCCGTGACTGTACTGACTTACCCACAACCCCCACTTCAAATCACTAAAGCACACTTATTTAAAATTGCTTTGATTTTTAGCTGAGTTTTTAGTGCACTGTTTGGATTTTTGACGTTTTTATTGTTAGTAGTAGAAGTTGTATTATAATTATTATCATCATTATTAATAGTAGTATTAGTATTAGTATTTCTATTAGTATTAATATTAGTATTGGTATTATTAATTTTCTAATGTACCGGTTTATCAAAGATCTGAATTAACATGTCAAATTATTACAGATTTCTTTATTTATTCGTTAAGATGTCAAATTAGTTATTCATTAGTTTTAGTGGTGGAATGTTATTTCTGACTTCTTAGAGGAGCGGCTTAGATTTGGGTATAAAAAGGTGAATTCAGTTTGAGATATATCATTCTCCAGCTCCACATTAAAACACTTCATGACTTCCTCTCTGACAGGTACAGACACTTTGATCACAGGAAGCCCTGCATGAATAAACGTGTTCACATATGAGATACACAAAGTGGCCAACAGTTTCCTTGTTTCTTTCCAGATGTAAGTCTATGTGCCTATGCCCCCGTGAGCCTGCATCTGCTGGGTATGAGCTCAGAGCCTGAGGTATTTTCAGTGCACATGAACGGGCACGTGCTGCAGCAGACCAACCATAAAGTATCATCTGTGGGCCTGATCAGCGGTTCCTCTACCACTGCAAGCATGGTGGCTCTTCACATAGGCCGCTGGCTGCTCTCCTCACACACCACCAAACATATGGAAGGTAAGTGTTTCAGTTAACAGCGATGAATTGATCCATCATCCACCATGGATAAATGTTTTTTTACCAATGTAACAAAATGGAAAAATTATGTTTTTGTCATTGCAGCTGGCATGCATGGTTTTGTGGATGTGAAAGAGTGTGATGGCTTCCAAGCTCCCCGGCGAAGGCTGTCCATTGCACAAAAACGACAAAGCACGGCGTGGACATACCACATCGCTGCAGAGGAAATTGTCTGGGACTATGCACCCGACATGCCTGAACACATTGATGAGTAAGCAGCCTTTACAGATAGATTTTATATGATTGATAGCATGCAGACTAATCAGCCATCTTCCTGTAGCAAGACATTTGTGTTTACCCCCTGCTTACAGTCAAAAGAGTGGCTGTGATAGTGCTGCTGAGAGAATTTCTCAAATATTTAAGTTAACAGTTTTGCTTCAGATCAAACCTTTCTCTACTGCTGACTCAGCATTAAAACAGTGAGGAGATACATCTGGCAATGTGACACTAGACAAATACCACTAATAACACCATAGAAGTTACATCAGTGTTTCCAAATGAAGTGCAACATCTCTCTGTGTAGGGACTTCAAGTCAAAGTACCTGAGGCAGTCATCGACACGCATAGGTGGGAAGTACAAGAAGGCAGTCTACACACTGTACAAAGATGAGTCATTCACTGAAAAGGTAGAGAACAAGCAGAGGAAAAATGAGCTTGGAATCTTGGGCCCAGTGATCAGAGCACAAATCAGAGATGTTATTAAGGTGAGATCATATTCAATTAAGTATACGGTACAGTATGGTACATTGAATGGTGTCCAAAATCATAAAGTATATTCTTAACCTGGCTGACACCTGATGAAAATTTAAGAACAATGTAAGAAAATGGCTACAGTTGCACACTGCTCATCAGTGTGGATAGAAACACATCAAATTAAAGCCATCAGTACCAAGAGAATAACCAGTAATTTCACATTATTTTGTATTTTAAAAAGAAGTTCAGAACCTGTTTTTGGACACCAGTTATTAATACCATTAACTAACCGATTGTCAGTATTATTGTAATAACTAGTGGTTAACCGTGCATCCTTAATGAGATGTGCCATTGTCTGCACACTGCATGTCCTCACACATCTTCTGTCCTTCTACAGATTGTTTTTAAGAACATGGCCTCCAGGCCCTACAGCATCTATCCACATGGACTGAGCATAGAGAAGTCAGAAGAGGGAGTCAACTACCCAGCAGGAGGTACTAAATCTTTCAAATTGACAGAACACTCTGGTTTGATTATATGAAATAATTACAAAGGAATTTATGTAGTACATATATCCTAATGTTACCAGGCAACCAGTCTCATGGTGTTCAGCCAGGTGAGACTCATACTTATGAATGGAGAGTGCTTGAAGAGGACACGCCTTTGGAGAAAGACTCTCGATGTTTGACACGAATGTACCACAGTGCAGTGGACACACCACGTGACATCGCCTCAGGACTGATAGGACCAATGCTCATCTGCAAGAGTCAGTCCCTCAATGTCAGGAATGTACAGGTAAAAAGATTCTACACTGCATTTCATTCATGCCTCCAGAGGATGAAGTCATACTGACTTCAGTGGCTGTGACTTTTCCTTTAGCGCCACCATGAGGTTGAAATTTGTGGGTTTGGTAAAACTTTGAATGGTAACTATTAATTGGTTTGCCAGGACATTTGATACAGACATTCATGTTCTCATCAGGGTGATTTGTAAATACTTTGGTGATCCCTTAATGTATCTATAACACTCCATATAGAGCAGGTCTAGACTGTACTCTTTATAGTATTATTTACAGACACACAGTTCTCACCATGAGCAATCATTTTGCAACGGTGACAAGGAAAAACAAGCAGAAACCTTGACCAGGGTCCAGCTCATGATGGACAGCCATCTGCCATGAACCAGTTAAGACCGAATGAGAGAACACACCAGCTCCAGAGAGTGACAATCACAACTCTTCTCCTATAGTTAACATTACAAAAACAGCATATCCTTGCAAACTAAAAACTAAGCTGCATATCCGTGGGTAAGTTATTAAATACTACCTGACACACAAATGTTGGCCAGAACTGCTGGAATAACAAGTTAGTGTTGTGTGGCTTGGCCCACACCACTTTGTTTGTTTCCATTTTGAACAAGCACCAGATTTTTTTATCACACGGAGCTGGAAACTAGCATAACCTACAATTAACCACTCACACCATCTTTAATTTTCTGAGGAGGATCTAAATTTAACCTTAATCTGTAAGATATAGTTGGCTGTAGGATAATTCCATGTTCGCAGCAACATTTCTCTTTTCTATTTTCAGCTTTAAGTTAATTTTAGTTTTGTTGCATTTTCAGGTTAACAGTTGCAATTGATGATTTCTTCTTTGTTGTATTTTTAATAATTTACCATACAACCAAAATGGGGCAAAATGTTTATCTCTGTGTTACACTTTACCTTTACATATGTCAGCTGAGAGCAGACAAAGAGCAGCATGCCATGTTTGCTGTGTTCGATGAGAATAAGAGCTGGTATCTGGATCACAACATTCGCCAATACTGTGATCGTTCCAAAGTGAACAAGGCAGACCCAGAGTTTCATAAATCCAATGTCATGCACAGTAAGTTTAGCCATCACATTAAAGCTAATACAAGTTCATTCTACTAGATTTGATATATTTACTCCATTATTTGTTCACATCTAACTGCATTGGCTTCAACTACCTGTCAGATGACTACTGCGTGTTCATTTCCACACAGCGATTAACGGTTATGTGTTTGAGAGCGGCCCACTCTTGGGCTTCTGCAATGGTGAGGTTGCAACGTGGCATGTGTCCAGCATTGGAGCACAGGAGTACATCCAGACAGCAACGTTCTACGGCCACACATTTGAGCTCAATGATCGGAGAGAGGACATTCTCAGCCTCTATCCTATGACTGGAGAGACCATCACTATGAACATGGACAACTTTGGTCAGTTAGTTCAATCTGTAGGGAAATATTCTAACAACAAAAACTAAATATGTGCTATTAATTGTAATTGTTTTTGTGTCTGTCTTGTGTCTGTCTTAAACCAGGTGTCTGGCTTTTGGCCTCCCTAAATTCCCATGAGACCACCAAAGGAGTGCGCATAATGTTTCAGGATGTTGAGTGCTATCGGGACTATGTGTTCGAGTACACTGAAGAAGAAGGACTAGAGTCGAACACAGATTTTACAATGTGGAGGCCTCCGAGCATTGATGAATATAAGGAGGAAGAAGCAAAGCCAGAACCCGAAAAAAACATAGTGGAGGAGGAAGGTGACAGGACAGCATTCTATGCAGAAGAATTAGGTCTCAGGTCTCTGAGGAATCAGTCTGGTATGTCAGATGTAGAGAAGCTGGACCTTTCTTTCCTCAACAATTATGATGATATTGATGTGCTCAATGGAGATTCGAAGATCACTCTTTACCTCACAGAGAAAAAGAGTGAAAATGAGACCTCGATTCCAAAGGAAAATGTCATAAATGCAACATTATTACCAAACTGGAAAAAGTTGGATAGACCTAATCTGCTAAACCAAAGTATCAGTGAGAATACAACAAACATGCAGATCAGAAGTACGCAATCAAGTTTTGACAATCCTCCTATGTATAAAACAGAGAACACAACTGTTGTTCATAGTCTAAATATGTCACTAAATAATAACAGTATAACCACAAATAGCAGTACTTCTGTCGTCTCCAATCTTGATAACATTACAGTGATTGACACAAAGAACATAATGGTTCACAATGCTTCAGCTTTGTCAGTGGCTCAAAATGTATCTGCAGAGATTATCAACGTTACGGTTGATAATCTTACTTCTATCTTGGAGACTGAAAGAATGACTGTAACACTGACTGGTGATAATCAGACTTCTGTGGTGGAGGACTCTGAGAGACACACCAGAGGGGATACGTTCTCTCCACCCGATTTAAGCGCCAACAATCTCAACAGTACACTAAAGAGCAATGTCACCCTTCTGTCACGCAATACTACAGAGGAAAATGAGAATAACACAGTGGCCAACCATGTTAACACATCAGCAGATGGATTAAACCATTTATTGTCTATTCCATCGACTGGTGTTGTAGAGGGTGACATCAGCAGAATGGTTAGACACAACTTAACCTTTTTTGAGATGGACGTGGAGAGTACAGTCAAGAAAACCAGTGACAATGACTCTCTGATCACAGCAACAGAGGCAGAGTACGGACTTCAGATGAATTCCCCTGAAAATGCAACTTTTCCAGCTAATTCCAGTCTTGAAAATGTAACATATATTTTGTTTGAAGCTGGGCCCTTCCAGAATGTCACAATGAATATATCCATATCAAATTCATCAGACGGGATTAGTTCAGAGAGTAGGGAGAATATCACAGCTCCTCTTGCAGAGTTGAACCACACATTATCTGTGTCAGATTTCTCCAGTGAGACTATGATTTCAGGTAACTTATCTGTTTTTGGCAATACAGCAAGTAAGAGCTCTTCTGAGGAGCTAAGTGGCTCAGAGAGTAGTGAGGAAGTGCTTATCTACATTAAAGGAAACGGTACAAATTTGATTAAAACCACCGCTGTCAAAACACAAGGGCACAACTGGACTTATGAGGGAACTCACCAAATAGTACCCATGGAGATTCCTGATTACATGATGAAATATTTCGGGAAAGAGACCCCACTAACAGTGCCAACTCCAAAAAAGATGAAAAAGGTGAACCTCCGACAGAGACCCCAGAAGGGCCATGGCATGAAAACAAAGAGGAGGAAGGAATACAAGCCTCAGCCAAGGAGTGGCTTACCATCTCCTCGTGGATTCAATCCATTCATGACCCCACGTGGAGCACGACCCAATATACCACAACCTGTCTCTAATGAGGAGGATCTCATTAACATACCTGTGGTCATCGGTGTGCCCCGGCCTGATTTCAGTAACTACGAGCTATATATTCCTGGGGATGAACCAGAGCATCTAGGGCTGGATGAGCAAGATGTGAAGGCAGATGAATATGACTATGTGCGTTACAACGACCCCTACAGCAGTCATGAAGATATCAAGAACGCCTACCAGGACGAGACCATTAAATATTTCTTACAACAAACAAGTACAAATGTAAAGATGTATTTCATTGCTGCAGAGGAGGTTGAGTGGGACTATGCTGGCTACGGACAGAAGTAAGCTCATTTATAGCCATAAAATAAACTCACATGACATTTGAGAAGATATGACAGTTCAGATTTATTGAGCATGTATTCCATACATGCAATGTTATCTTACAGGAGGCAAGAAAAGTCGCAACTAAACAGCCGAGAGACGAAGTTCACAAAAGTTGTTTTCAGACGTTACCTGGACAGTAGCTTCAAGACACCTGAAGTCCGTGGAGAGATAGATGAGCATCTAGGCATCCTGGGACCTGTCATAAAGGCAGAAGTTGATCAAACTATCATGGTAAGACTGTCAACATCGGCAAGCTAAAATCTGTGTGGCTATTCTTTCACATTTCACATTTTCAAATTTGGATTTTCTGTGTGAAGGCTGCATATCATAATTTTCTGCAGTATGATTGTTGTTTTATGTAAACCAAATAGTTGAAAAGAAAGACTGATGCTTTACCACCCAGTTAGGTTTGCTCAAAGACTGAAATCAGGGAAAACAAGCAGCTAACTTGAAATGTTAATGACACAGAATTTGTCTTTTTGTCTTGTAGGTGGTGTTCAAGAACAATGCTAAACGTCCATATTCCTTACATCCAAACGGGGTTTCTTATTCCAAGCTGGCAGAGGGTCTAACTTATGAGGACAGATCTAAGTACTGGCATAAATTTGACAATGAGGTTCAACCTGGTAGGAACTATACATATATATGGAAGGTCAATTCCATGGTTGGGCCAACTCCAGATGAATCTCCATGCCGTACATGGGCCTACTATTCAGGTGTTAATCCTGTGAGTAATTTATGCAAGTAATATTTACTATTTATGAATGCAATTTTAAACCCTCCTTGCTAGATGCAGTCTTTCAGACCTGGTTTGGAAAGGGACTTCATTGTGTAGGGACCTATTCATTAATGGATTGTTTGGTTCTTTTGACCAGCTTGTTAAAGAGTACAATCTAGTACAGTACATAATTTCACTCATACATTCTTTCCATCATTTCCGCACAAACGTCCAGCCTGCCCACTTGATGAATGTCTGAAGCTTAATCTGAAGACTTGGGTATGGAGCTTTCTGTGGAAACCTGGCAAAGAGCTATCAAAAGAATACACACATCCTCAATTTGTGGCACAGATTGGTTCAATTTAAGATACTCAATTCCCTGAACCTCTGTGGAGTCAGACTGGCTCAGATATACCACGGCTCAGATCCAAACTACATTAGATGCCATCAGGCCCCTGCCACTCTGGGACATCTGTTTTGGACACTCAAAACTACATGTATTCTGGTTAGAGATTTTCAACACATTCTCTTACATTTGTAAAAAAAAAAAAAAAGTATTGACCCAGATCCAGTTATCTCAGTATTCATGTTTACCCCTAGCAACAGCGAGCTATCAAAACACCATTCAGACTTCATAGCATTCTCAACATTACTAGCCCACTGACTTATCCTTTATAGCTGGAAATCGACCACACCTCCATCCCATTCCCGTTGTGTCCATGAGGTGATGGCATTCCTTAAGTTAGAAAAAATCAGACGCACAATTCAGGGCTCTGCAGAAAAGTTAAAAAAAGAAAAAAAAAACTTGCCGTGACTTTTTAGAATACTTTACAAGTGAATGTGATGCAACCACCTTGGATCCGTAGCTCTTTTTTTCTTTTGCATTTATCTGTTCATGGGTTTACTATTGAAAATGTAACAAGTAAATGCATGTTACATCTGATGCACACAGGAGATTGCATCCATGTATGGCATTCATGCAGCTGTGTCTTTTGGCTCTCTGCCAGTCACAACTGTTTTGTTTTCCTCACTATAGTTTCTTGAAAACTGAAATAAAAAACAATTTGAAAAAAAAACAATGCAATTTAAAGCCACCATAACCTACAGTGTATGTGGAATTTGAGTTTCTAACCGCCTATTAAATCTTGTGTATGCTCTGTCTCCTAGGAAAGGGACATACACTCTGGCTTGATTGGGCCTTTGCTGGTGTGTAAAAAGGGCACCCTGGACAGAGAGTTACCAAACATGAGGCAGTTCATGCTGCTTTTCATGACCTTTGATGAGTCACAGAGCTGGTACTATGACAAAAACTATGACATGATGCAGAGGAAAAACCGAAGGAGAGCGATGGACCCCAACCTGAAGGAGAACCTGAAGTTCCATTGTAATGCATTATGTACCTTGACCCTAAGCTGGTTTAAATGATCCTCCAACCAAAAGTGTGATAACCAAGAATTCTTTACCATTTTGGTTTACATAGACACTGTTGATAATATAGCATTGTGTCAAAATATATTACTGTAGGTCAACTTCACAGTCCAATACTTTTTCTACTATGTACAGAACAGAACTTACCTGAAACTCACCTGACAGAAAATGATTAAAAGTCTTTTTATGTCTTCTTTCTTAAGCCATCAATGGCATTATACACAGCTTGAAGGGCTTGAGAATGTACACTAAACAGCTCGTGTGCTGGCACCTGATCAACATGGGCTCTCCCAAAGACCTTCAGAGTGTTCACTTCCACGGACAGACGTTCCTCCACAAGAAGACCACCAGTTACAGACAGGCTGTCCACACCCTACTACCTGGTGAGCAATATAATGTGTGTTAATGTGCTTTTGTGTTTTAGAACAGTTTTAGAATTCACATTCTACAGTATATCTACTCAGAATGTTTCAGGATTATTACTGTACTGAACCGTTTGCAGGGAGCTTTGCTACTCTGGAGATGTACCCATCCAAACCTGGCCTATGGCAGCTGGAGACAGAAGTTGGTTTCAACCAGCAGAAGGGCATGCAGACCCTCTTCCTGGTTTTAGATGATGGTACAAAAAATCATAAACATCCTGCAACATATACAATATGATATTTGAACTACACTTCCATTCTTTTATGTGTTTTAATATTGAAATGTTGCTTGTATGTTTGTCCCAAGACTGCTACCGTCCACTGGGTCTACAATCGGGCAGCGTAAAAGATGAACAGATCACAGCAATCAACACTAGAGGTCAACATGCTGCTCCACATTTCTTTTGGAAACAAATTCACTGTGGTCCTACTGAAATCCCAGTGATTTGTGGCTGTTTTGCATAAATATTGCAGTAAAGACCAATAAGTCATGACAGTATTTACTTCTTTATAGGATACTGGGAGCCCTATCTTGCCAGATTGAACAATCAGGGTAAATACAATGCATGGAGCACAGAACAGAACTCCAGCTGGATTCAGGTGTGTGATGAAAGTGTAATGAGTGTGTGTTTGACTAGATTTGTGCATATGCAATTTCGATGTGAATAAATTCTGCTACTTGTGGATTTCCCCATCTACAGGTGGACTTCCAGAGGCCAGTTGTGATCAGCCAGGTAGCCACACAGGGAGCCAGGCAGCTGTTCCAAACCCAGTTTGTGGAAAAGTACACTATCTCCTACAGCACTGATCGTCGCAAGTGGACCTTCTATAAGGGCGACAGCAATGACTTTAGGAAGGTGAGGGAAGTGTGATCACCTCATTTATCAATGCAACAAGCCACAAACTAAGAGAGAGGTCTGTAATCACCTTCATCTTGCAACAGGTATTCATTGGGAACAAGGAAGCACATGACACAAAGAAAAACACCTTCTTTCCTCCTGTGATTGGGCGCTTCATTAGGCTCCACCCTATCAGCTGGTACAACAAGGCTACAGTCCGCATGGAGTTCTATGGCTGTGAGCTTGATGGTAAGATGTTACTGTGCATGTGGGTGGGTGGATTATATCCATTCATTCATAAAGCTAAATCTTTTTTTTTATTGTGTCACATTATAATGTTAGAAAATATTAGATTTGCAATATATGTACAAATAGACATATACACCAATCCCTACAGACACTCCGATATATCAAATCATTTTTTTGCCATTTGTCATTTTTTCTTTATTGATAGAGACAGCTGAAGAGTGACAGGAAATGTGGGGAGAGAGATGTGGAATGACATGTGGGAAAAGGCCACACAGATTGGGATTCGAATCTGGGTCCCCACAGCTTGACTTCACATATGGAGCTAAACTGAGCTAAATGCCGCCCCATCAAATCAAATTTTATTTGCATAGCCCAAAATCACAAAGTACATTTTGCCTCAGAGGGCTTTACAATCTGTACAGGGAGAGAGAGATGGAGAGTCCCCCGGCAGTCTAGTCCTATGGCAGCATAACTAAGGGAAGGCCTGAGCCAGCCCTAACTATAAGCGCTATCAAAAAGGAAAGTCTTAAGTCTAGTCTTGAAGGTGGTGATCGTGCCTGCCTCCCGAACCCAGAAAGGTAGTTTGTTCCACAGAAGAGGAGCTTGATAGCTGAAGGCTCTGGCTCCCAGTCTACTTTTGGAAACTATAGGAACCACAAGGAACCCAGCATTCTGAGAGCGTAGTGGCCTGGAGGGGTAGTAGGGAACTATGAGCTCTTTTAAATATGATGGTGCCTGACCATGAAGAGCTTTGTATGTAAGGAGAAGAATTTTAAATTCTATTCTAGATTTAACAGGTAGCCAGTGCAAAGAAGCCAAAATGGGAGAGATGTGATCTCTGATCTTGGTTCCTGTCAGAACACGTGCAGCAGCATTCTGAATTAGCTGCAAAGTCCTAAGAGACTTATTGGAGCAGCCTGATAATAGAGAGTTACAATAGTCCAGCCTACAAGTAACAAATGCATGGACTAGTTTTTCTGTATCTGCTTGAGACACAACGCACGATTTTGGCGATGTTACATAAGTGGAAGAAATTAAATTCTATTCTAGATTTATGAGCTCTTATACATGAAAACGACCAACAAAACAACAAAACAAACCCCACAAACCATCATAATTTGTCCTTGATTTTCAGTGTACAATTATGCTCTTTCATACGTAGTGACAATATCCCTACCAATTACAGTAATCCTAATAACAGAAAACATAAGTGAGCTTACAGAAAATATATAAAATAAATTGGTAAAAACAGAAATAAATAAGGGACAGTGAAACAAAAGAGAATAATAAATAGCTAAATACTTGACTTATACAAAATACATACATGTTTATATATATCACACATGCATAGATAAAGTGTGTAAGCAGACCATAAATAACATAAGTAAAATATAAAATAACTAAATGAATAACTAAAATGTAAAATAAAAATAAATAAAATAACTATAAATAAATGAACCTGAATGAAGCTACACAGCTTCATACCTCACATCCAGGCTCAGGAGTTTGTCTCTCCATTATATAATCCGATTCAGAAGCCCTGCAAAAAAAGTTAAATATTCTCCCCACTTGCTAATAAATAAGTCCATTCGTCCAAGTCGTTTATATGACATTTTTTCAAAGCTGCTACCCTTGCCATCTCACAGCCCATTCCCTTGTTGAGGGCTATCCCACACATTCTGGAGTTTGTACACGAGGGTGTATCAATGCACATGTCATGACGCAATGTTGCCTCAGTTCTAAAGAAGCTGTTCTCTCTGGCTGCACACACACACTGCACAACACAACACAACATAACACAACACAACACAACACAGCACAACACGACACAACACAACACAGCGACACAACTACTGCATGAATGGTCATTCATTTATAATGATTGGAAATATCTTAATCCTTAGTGGTGATTGTTACCTTACTCTACTTCTACATTCTTTACCTTTTATTCATTATCTGTTATGTCTATGGAGTAAGACAAGCCTGTCCTCTGACCTTGATTACCACAGTAATGATCAAATGGTGCCTGCTTTCCTAAATGCAAGCAAACGGGTGCTCTGTATTTCAAGGAGAAGAGGTCAGTGTCCCCATAACAATCCAAGATTTAAAGGTCCAGTGTGTAGGATTTAGTTGCATCTAGTGCCGTAATTGCAGCATCGCCAAAATATTCTTATTTTCAGATGAATATACATGCATGAAGTTATGATGATTAGTTAGTTATGATTGTTATATTCCATGTCTGCCTTATTCTGCAAATGGATCTTTAATACTGTACTTACAGCGACCTCAAGACGTGTTCGACCCTGTGTAACTCCAGTATGTGAGACACTAGAAAAGAAAATTTTGTCACAATGTTTCTGGTGCTGCTTCTTTGTTTGTCTGTAGGATTACAGAAAATTTCAGAAATTATAAAATCACATGCCACAGGCAAATAATTTTTCATTTTCATTACCAGTGTGAGAGGAGTTGTAATACAGACAGAGGTGGGTCATCAGAGGTGACTGGATGATTAGCCTTGATGGAGTCTATGCTCTCTTTGCTCTATGTGCTCTTCTACGTTTGGATAGTGTTTCAATTTTTTTCATATATTACAAGCCCTAGATAAAGCATGTTAAATTCGCCAGTGTGACCACAGTGATGATAAATAATTTCTATAATATAATACTTTCTCCAAATGACCAAAATTCTTGTGCACACACAGTATATACTTGTTGGTATACAGTTGTGACAGTTTGAGTCTCCTGCTCAGGCTGCTCGGTGCCTCTGGGGATGGAGAGTGGACTGATAGAAGACCATCGCATCACAGCCAGCTCCACAGCTTCCAGCTGGTACTCAGGGCCCTGGAGACCCTCCCTTGCACGCCTCAACAGACAAGGCGCTGTCAATGCATGGCAGGCTAAGGTACAATAATACTGATACTGACATCACAGGTCAAATTGAATACGTTCAAATTTATAGTGAGCATCAGGTATGCCACAAAGAAGGCTGCTGGATCTGAGTGACCTGCTAGCAGTATGCACACACCTGCACCCCCCACACTAATTCTTTCCTCTCTTTCCACAGCATAATGACATGGACCAGTGGCTTCAGGTGGAGCTGCCACAAGTCAAGAAAATCACAGGTATAATAACACAAGGAGCCAAATCTCTGGGAAATAAGATGTACGTTGTCTCCTACACTCTGCAGTACAGTAATAATGGGTTACACTGGGAACACTACACAGATGACGAGGATGTCACTTCCAAGGTGAGCTGTGTCATAATCACTAATTGTACTAAGCCAGTTCACTGGTTTCTTTGTCTTTAAACGATGCCTCTCTCTCATCAAATCCAGACTTTCTTTGGAAATACTGACAACAATGACCACGTGAAGAACTACATCTACCCTCCTATTTTCTCCCGCTTCATCCGAATCATCCCGAGAAGCTGGATGAGCTCCATCACTATGAGAATAGAGTTACTGGGGTGTGACTTTGAGTGATGCACACACATTCATACCAAATGATGAGAGGTCAGGTCAAGCATTCACTTCTACATCCAAATAAACACACACAAAGTGGAACACACCACAAAGAGAAACACATCTGGGTGTAGTCCCTACAGGAGGAGGATGCACATGCTTTCTGTGCAGGCCAACACATACAGTACGGCCATTTGTTAAATGCTTTCTTTTGAAACTCAACTCCTGTATAAATTAGGACTGCACTGGAATGTTGCTTTCGTTCCAAATGAAGATGGATGTTGAAACCATGTGGTATGCAACAAAGTGAAGTAATACAGCCTTCAATAAATGATTACAGAGTACAGTTTTATTATACAAATATATGCCCAGTTAAAGTTGATTTTAAAACTCACTGGTAAGTGAACTAAGTGATCTTAAACGTTTTTCAATAGTTTGTGTGTCTTTAAAGCACATAGCATTTTTAAACTGATATATGGCATTTGTTCATCATAAATAAACGAATGTAAATATGTTATATGTAATAAGTAGAGATCATGAAATGTATTAATAAATATGATTACTATTTTTAGTTTTTAGCATCCAGGTCAGTGATGTATGAGTGCATGGCGAGTCTTGCCATTCAAGTATGAGTATGTGAACACTGATATCTTCTCCTGGTGTCTTAAAGGCGTCACTTGTAGCACCTCCGCTGAGGCCAGGTCCGTCGTAAAGTAGCACCTCAGGGCCTCCAGAACCAACAGACACGTGCAGCTGCAAACACATTTCATGTTTCTCCATTTGCTGATCATGTTGAACTGGGCACTGGAGGTGTGAAAGAATCAGCATGGCTGCCCTGCCTGCTACTGATCTGTGAAGACAAATGAACTCATAGATAGCTTTAACAGACAACTGGCTGTCTCAGGCTTCTGGAATACTGATGAGAACCAGCTGTTAGTCTCTGACACAAAAATGACATTTTATTGTTCAGAAATTCTCCTGTTGCAGAAGCCAGAACTGGTAGAAACTGAGTGTCTTGTTCATGGACATTTTAACAGTAGATTATCAGGTTGAAGGTCTCAAAGATAAAGACCACCCAGCTACTCATCTAGACTCCAGGCACAGTGTTGGAAAACAAAAATGTTGCTTCATGCCTGAGAAACAAGTGACACCAAGCCATGGGCAATTACTTGAGACCTTTCTACTACATCACACATGCTAATGAATACTGTGTGAGGTGGATGAAAAGTTAGAAAGAAGTGAGTATGTTGAGCACGGAAAAAACATGTGATGCAATTGTGGCAGCGCACCACCAGATGTCGCTCCAACTTCACCTTTGCTTCAACATCGGGACAAAATGTTTCCGTGTTGGTCAGGCACCTGATAAGATTGCTGAATATTATGTTGTACAGAACCAGATGACTTCCTGTCTGAGTAGGGTGCAGAGCTGTAAACATGTATGTACTGGTGTATTCATGAATATTTAGAGAATTGTGACAAATAAAAAAAATAAAACCTCATGATATACAGCTCACCATCTCATGACAGAAGCGACACAGGAATCATCCTGAACTGATATATTCTGTTTGTTGCTATAGAAATATGAAATCATGTTGAATAATTATTCATTTTCAGGGACTGTTCGGACCCAGACGTACACACATATGCAATATCTTGCACCATGTGAATGAAAATCACTGACAAGGCTCATGATAATCATAGTGATGTTTTAATACACGTTCAGATCCTAATGTACAACATAATAATAACAACAACAACAACAATAATAACTCCATCACAGGCAAAATGCCACAGTCACAGTCAGAACAGATTAAAATGTGTTACATACATGTAACCAGTCTATAATATTGCATCATGTATTATATGATGATCACTTTTAGGTTTTGTAGTGGAGTCAAATGTGGACGTGAGGAGCAGGCCTGTACTGAATTAACTTCCATAAAGTGTCTTCTGTGTGATAAACACAGCGTGGCCTCGTTCTGTCAGAGATCAAATATGAAGCGCACTTCGTGGCTCATGATTATAAATATCTGCGTGTTACACCTCTGCCTGGCAGGTGACACAGAAGTTGTTTACAAACATACTTTTGTGAGGGAGACGTCATCTGAACGTAACTCCAACCGGGTAAAGTTTTATTGGTCACTGCACGTACACCCGTGCGCGCACACACACACACACACATTCACACGCCTCTCCACCCTTCTCTGCCTCGGTCGACCCCGCCCCCGCTGAGCGGGGCTCGTTAAAAGGCGGCGGTCCTCGGGTCGGGGCTTAGTTCAGAGTGGGACTATACACTGAAGGACGTGGATGTGAGGTTATATGTGACACAGACCTGCAGGACTGTACCGGATCATCCCAAACCCGATTCTGGAATCATGAAGTCTCCAAAATTGAAAGCCCAAGGTAAATATCCATCCTGGATTATTACAGTTTCTAATAACAGCACGACTGTTTACATTAGTGCCACTTTAGGTTCACAGTATTCCTATAGGAAATATTTATTATTTATTATGAATGTTTTTTTAAACATACTTCTCTAGTCACATGTTCATATTGTCATAATATTATGCTCCACAGTCAGGTCACTGATCCCTGAATTAAGCTCAAAGTCTCTCTTGAATATAAATACATTTTTTTTTACATGTTTTGCTTTGTTACTGTCTTGCAGCGAAGTTCGTCCAGGAGGAGGATCTGACCGACGTGCTATGTGAGTTTGACGCGGTGATGGAAGACTTCACGTCGCCGGTGGAGAAGCGACACTTCAGGTACGACGAGCACCTGAAGACCGTGAAGAGGAGGAGCAGCGCCAGCGTCAGCGACAGCGGCATCAGCGACTCCGAGAGTAAGTTTGAGCATTACGCATACTGTGATCTGCATGATGGAGCCAGGCACTACGACTGATGTCATATAGAGACATGTAGGAGTCTTAGGGTTTAAATGATCTCTTAAATGTGTGCCTTAAAAAGTTCCCCATTAGACCTCCATGACACCTAAGACTCCAGGATGGAGATCAGGCACCGTGGAGATGATATATGGTTTGTTCTCTGCACGTGTCATGTATGGATGATGGGCTGAAGGAGTCCTGAGTTCTGTTGCCACACGATACACTTCCAAGAAGTCAGTCTTGTTATCTGAAACTCATAAACTCATTGCTTCATCTCCACTGGAACCAGTGTTACTCCTGCTCCTCCTGCAATATCTATCTGTGTTCTGTATCTTGCACGTGCACGTATGTTCTCACCTACCATTCATATGAACACACACTGAAAGAGAGAGAGAGGCATCAGTTTAGACTACTGCTGCATATTTTGGCACACCTGCTGTCATATATTACACAGTGTTTTAAATGTCTGCTTCTCCAGCTGAAGAGCTGGCCTTGTGCAGCCTCTAACCCAAATGGGATATGCTTCATATGCTGACATACAGAGAAAAGTATGCTTCTGGTCCCTATGAGCAAAGATAGTTTGCTGAACACGTGTGAGTAGGTTGGGACTTCCAAGGGCAGATGCGTCAAGATCTTCAGTTTTTCTGGAAAGGCTGTCTGTGGAAGCGTTGCAGAAAGGTTGTCCAGTTAACTGCAGACTGCCTTGCTGTCACATGCAAGACAGCCTCCAAGAGGATTCAGGCAGCAGTGAAACCTTTGTAATTAAAATTAAATTTCATCAACAATTTGTTAGCGATGTATAACTGTAGTTTCAGTGGTGTTATATCATCAATTCCCACAATGTCTGCTAATACAGATAGAATGTATATAATTACCACATTACCACTAAGGCTCTTTGCTGTAAGCGGTGATAGAAGCAGGGGGAAGGTGTTCCAACCTGCGCCTGTGATGCTAATGAGCTTGTTGATTTGCTCAAGGGATCAGATTCCTGCATGAGCTCTGTCCTCTCCATGGCAGTCTGATGAAGAGGGACCTGTCCCAGGCAGGAACAACCTATTGTGTTGTAGCCTGATGGATGGACTGTTGAACATGCAGATTAATGACATAAACTTTGCAGGGTCTTGGAGATCCACCCGAGAGAGAGTGTGTGTGTGTGTCTATGGGTGAGGACTGAAAGAAGGTGGAAGAAGGAGAGTAGAGACGAAAACTGAGAAATAAGAAGGTTTCATGTCCAAGTCAACTGCTGACGTTAAGACCACAGATCTGTGTGTGTGTTTGTGCCTGGGTGCTCCCCGTTGTGTGTGGCGTCTCCTGTCTCTGCTGTGTGTTCATTGCTGAGTGGTGGGAGTGGTACAGGTCAGAGAGGAGGGAGTAAGTAAGCAGTTGACAACTGAGACACTTTTAAGGTCCACTTGAGTTCAGCAGAGTGGAATGAGACAGACAAGGTGTGCTTAATCTTTTTTCACACACTTAATTCATGCATAGATATCATGGTCAGAAAGGCTGACTCTTAGCATACACTTCTTCCCGTAGTACAAGTATCTAGCTTCACATTTAGCTTCTTCTCTGCTTTCTCCTCTCTCTTTTCCTCCATTTCCTACCAGACAAACAAAGTGAAAATGTTCGATGTTGTGTGGTGGCTTGAAATATGATCTGGCAGAACCAAAGTGGCCATTATATCATTTATGTAACCATCCGTTTAGAGTTTGGGTGGTACAGGGGAGACAGAGACAGCAGCTCGAATAAGAAGGTACTCTGCTCTCACGTCAGACACTAAACATATCAAACACAGGACAACCTGTTATATATGTTATATATTATCACAACAGCCACAACAGAGTCACACATGGTATTTTTGGCTGTGGTGTTGCCCAGTGTTGCAGAGCAGAAATGTTGGTCATAACAGTACTCATCAGGGGTCAGAACTGGCTTTAGAGTGCAGTGACCAAAGACTTGTACAGTCTGCCTGTATCAGAGTATGTGTTTGTGTGTATACACACCACTGTGTGTGCAAATACAAGCACATGCATGTGTGTGACACACCACAGAGGAAAGGTGTCATTAGAGGAGAATGCAGTGATTACACCCTGAGGATGCTCCACTGACATAGATCAGAATTGTGTCAGTTGTGTGGACTACACAGAACAGAAGATCTCATTTCTCTGGACTTTGTCTTCTCTCTCTGTGTAACAGGTGCAGAGTCACTCAACAGGAACAGCTTCAGCTTCAGCGATGAGAGGCTCAACTCCCCCACCGTGCTCTCCCCTACCACCAGCTCACCCCCTCTTATGTCACCAAAACGTGAGTTACACTCCTCACACACTCCGCATTCATATGCAGATATCTCTTTATAGGGGGTAGTAAAAATTGCAGAGGCAGTTTTGGTCTGGATATGCGTCCGCTGGCTACACTAGATGTCCCGAAAGGCTAAACCATTACCAAACGACAGGCAGTGGTTTCTGAGATTGAGTCTCTGGAGACAGAATCAAATCACTATAATGAGACATGGGTCATAGTGACAAAGTATAAATCAGTGCATAGCATTGTGATTGAAGACGCTTACTGTATGATGGAGCCCTTCACTCTTCGTAGTTTGAAGTCTGAATCTCTTTTTCTCCCTCGCAGCCAAACTCGGCGACACTAAAGAACTGGAGGACTTCATCGCTGACCTTGACAAGACATTAGAGAGTAAGTGCTAATGCAATGTAGCTTTCAGAACCCCTGATGAATTAGCCCATGTGCTGGCGGCGCCCGCTACTCAGGATTAACAGGAGTGTTTGTCCCTATGCAAGCTATGCTAACGACCACTCATAAAGTGACACAGGAGCCACTCCCCTTAGGTTTCTAAGAAACAATGATGTGTCAGGGTTAGGGTTAGGGTTAACCTAGGGTTAACCTGGGGCATTTCATGTGCACTATATGGCCTCTGGCATTACATTGGAAAGAAAGAGAGGGTATCACTTTTCACCCATCACTCAAAGTGCGGAGAAAGTGCAGCTCCTAACACCGTGAAGTTTGTACACGCCACACAGTGCTGTGAACTGGGTTTTCTATTTTGTCCCATCCTTACCCCCCTCATCCCTTTTTCATGTACAGTCCAGGCTAATTTGTGTTGGACCTCTTCTTTACTATGGGGCTTGTGAGTGTTGGAACTTGTATCAGAGTATCAGGAATGTGTGCTGGTGCAAACCTGGGCTGAAATTGTAAATGTCAGGAATGGAATGAGACATAAGTGGGAGTTGAAATGCTTCCCTTATTTCCATGTTTTTTGCTTCCACCGCTCTGCTCTGTTCTGTGTTTGAGCCAGTGAATGTCCATCTTTCATAGCCTGCAGGCGTCCAGTCTCTGTAAAGTGGGACATTCAGTCAGCCAGTTGGGCAGTCAGCCAGCCCCCTGTTAGCCCTGGAGAATGGCGTTTATTAGGGCCACCAGTGTTAACAATGACCAGCCGAACGTTTGCCACTCTGAGAATAGAACTGGCAACCAAGGAGCTGGGGAGTCCTGTTCTAATTGGGTCTGTCTGTCTGTCTGTTCGTAGGCATGTGACAAGGAGGCTCAAAGTCATCCTGGAGTGGAGCCATGAGGGAGGTAGGGAGTGGATGTCTGGACCCCCCAGAGCAGCTAATATGTGCCCGGCCCCCACACCAAAAATGAACCAACAGGATACAGCTGGATGGCAAAGCAACTTTCAAGTGGCTCCACCATAACATCAGGTCTAGCCAGCACTCTCCTAAAGTTAACCCAGCAGAGCTTTACTAACTCCAGTTCGCTTGGCTCCTGGGCTGTAAGGACTGCAAGGCGGGTTAAATTAGCCTTGTAGGGAATCTAAGGACAAGAATACTTTAGCAGCCATGAGGTAATGGACTCCATGAAACATTGTGAGCAATGAAGACATGGAATATTTGCTGCAAAAAGTCACTGGAACGTTTATTGTCAGAATCATAAATCATCCCAGCACACAGACCAGGTTACACTCCCTCATCCAAAACTTGAGCTTAAAGAGTATTTAAAAATAGCTTTTTATAATAGAAATATATTTGTAATTTTATAGAGCTCCTTATTGTTTTTTGTGAAATATATTTTTGTATCGTATGTAAATAAGTAATAATTGTTTCAAATGATAATTGCCTTAGTATTAACAGACCATTCAGATTAAGTTTTGACACTCTGGAATAAAGTTGGTTACATGTTTAAATGTGAACTGAAAACTTAATTCTCCCTGACAAAAACTGGAAAGCAGTATGTGTATTTAATGTCTGCCAGAGTTAATATTAAAGCATGAATTGTTTTTCTTTTACTACACATGCCTCCTCTCTTTATTTTGGACTCGAAATCTGTTCTCCTGTCATACTGTTTCAGTAATACAACTCAGAACTGGATTACATGTGGAGACCTGTTCACATTTCTCTCTTTAGAGCTGCTGGCAGGCTCAATTGGAGCAGTAACACAGTGGGTATCTTTGAATAACAGCTGCCTAGTCACCACCTCAGCATTTTATTAACCCACCAATATATTTCCTCACTGTGTCCTTCTCCCTGTTTCTTTGTGTGTTTCAGTGACCTGCTGATTTCCCTATGAGGTTTTAGTTTCCTTTCCAGTACAGTCTTTGTGCTGCAAACATAGGCACATAAACATACTTTAAATCATGTTAAACTGTTACATTTGTAGGTTTTTTGGCAGTACATATTTATTTTTTTGGAATGTGGATGCAGTTCTCTAATGTAGACTCACCAGAATAGTGTAGGAAGAGGGACATTCACTTCCTCACAAGAATGTAAACTCAACCATGCAACAACACACTGAAACTGAAATAGATATTATCCGTCTCTTACCTTCTGTGCTCATTAATCAACCACTCAACAAAGCAGGGCCTTATGTAACCGCTCTAGCAACAGGGTCTATTTCCAGAGGTGGAGGGAGACACAAGGGTGTGACCCCCATTCCTGGCTCAGCAGCAGGTGTAGCTGAAGTAATCTAATGTCAGAGGCACCCCTCTGTCTGCTGATCACCAGGGGTCAAAGGTCACTACTATACAGGCAAATACACTTCCATGTTAGTAGCATATAGTGCACTGCAGCAGGTGCAGAAAGACGCTGGACCATAATCAAAGTTTTGCTCTGCTTTATGGACATGAAGTAATACTTTTCTTTTTTTTTTTTTTTTACTACTGTTGTAGGTTGTAATTGTAATAGATCCTAGTGTGTATATTGGGTCAAACTGTCAAAATGCTGGATCCTACATTCCCCATAATGCAACTTAAGAGTGTCGCAATGTCGCAATAAAGACAGGCTTTCTGTTCTAAATTCTTAGTCTCCAAGTCCAGACAACCCTGCTTACATCATTATGACATCATGAGGGTTATTTTCTCAGACTTTTGAAAACTCATCCCAGAAGACTTTGCATAGTTGTGTTTTAAAGGCTCTGTTGTCTTTCTCATGAACAGTAAACTGTTTTATCATGTGTGAAATCAGTGGAGCTTTGATGATCTTTCTCGTAGCTCTGTGCCCCTCTTTTCCTTCAGCCACTGCCTGATCTGTATCTGTACTAATTTCTGCAGCAGCCTTTGATTTTATTTCCTATGAAGTCTCATGTTTTGAAGTGCTCAAATGAGACCTCAGACTGTGAATAGCAGCCATGCACAGCTGTGAGGGACTCTCAGCTTGTGGACTGTGGGTCCAGCCACCCTGCTATCAGTGCATGCCAGACGATGTTAATCTGATGGCAGGAAGCTGGCATGGAGACACCCATCTCCGTGTTGTTTCTTCAGTACAGTTGGCAGAGGGAAACTATGGGCGCGATCCCACTGCGAGTACACCTATCTGCCCTGTTCTGCATCATGGGTATGATGTTTGTTGGGTTTCGGCCCGAGGCTGGACAGCTGGCACTAATCTGAGAGACCATGTTGACACTGCACATGATCCCCTGAGGGTAGGGGTGGGTCGCCCTTTCTTCTAAAACAACCTTCCCTCTTGGCAGAGGTGGGCATCTTTTGGCAGCATGGGTCAGTCCTGTAGAAGTGCTGGCCTTCCAGTGGACAGCCTGTATACACAATGGACTGCAAGTGTGGGAAAGTTAGAGACTTTGGCAAGAGGCAAGAGAACAGAGTGGTGTGGGATGGGCAGAGGAAGATAAGACAGTGAGGAGACAGTGAGACAGAAAGCCAAGGTGCATGATGGAATAGGTGGATGGTGAAATGTAGAGAGAAAGACAAACACACTAAATCGTGCAACCATGTGTCAGTCTTTACATCAACACAGATTCCTACGGGAGGTCCTTCAAGACTGCTAAAGTGGTCGTTCTATGAATAGGCTGGGCAGAGACACACAGATGTGTGTCCACATCACAAAGAGACAGAAATACACAGAGCCAAATATCAGGTTCAGCTTTCCACTGGGTCTTCACAGCACTGGGGTCCAGATGTCCCTGCTGGCAGTGCAAGGAGAGGGAAGCATTACTGTTGGTCGCTCTAATAGGCACACGTGTGATAATGCTATTTTGTTCTGCTGTGTACTGCATGCATGAGCAGGATGGTGCGTGTATGTATATGAGAATGCTTACTGTGTGTGTCTTTGCCTTTCAACTAAACTGGTTGCCCCACAGAAGGAAGGTCCAAGGTTTGGTGGCTTCTTGTGTTCATGTAGATGTGTTCTGATTTTCTCCAACAGCCCAAGGGCAGTAAAGTAAGTGAGCTTGAGATTTCATTTGCCCATATGTATAAATATAAGAGTCCTTGCTTCTAATACAACAAACATATCTACTTTGGCTAACGTTCTTCTCAGTGCTGTGAAACAGTGGCTAAAACACTAACAGGGTTCTAAAATAGTATTAAAAGGATGAACAAGGATGAACAAGGGGTGACCCAGTTACATAGAAGCTGAGATCTCAGCAGAGATATGGGGCGGCTGTGGCTTGGAGGTAGAGCGGATCGTCCGCTAATCAGATGATTGGCAGTTTGATCCCCTCTAGTTTGCATGTCAGTCCTTGATCTTGGGCAAGATGCTGAGCTGAAAGCAGGTAGAAGAGGTTGGCTTAGGAGTTGCAGCCGAAGCTCTGCATCTTCAATTGGTAGTCTTCAAGTGGTCCACCATGGCAATGTCATGTTACACTTTCAAAATAAAGCTTCATTATTTTAGTATTTTAGGTAAGTTGGGCAGCTATGGCTCAGAGGTAGAGGGATCATCCAAGTGTCCTTGGTAAAGATACTGAATCCCAAACTGCTCCTGAAGGCTGTGCCATCAGTGTATGAATGTCTATGAATGGTTAAATCAAATCAAATCAAATGTTATTTGTATAGCCCAAAGTCACAAAACACATTTTGCCTCAGAGGGCTTTACAATCTGTACAGGGGGTGACACCCTCTGTCCTTAGACCCTCGGTTCCAATGAGGAAAAACTTGCCCACAAAAAAACTTTAACAGGGAAAAAATGTGGAAGAAACCTCAGGAAGAGCCACAGAGGAGGGATCTCTCTTCCAGGACGGACAGACGTGACAGACGTGTTAGCTCCTCAAACTGATGAGCAGTTGGCACCTTGCATGGCAGCCAATTCCATCAGTGTTGGGGCTATATAAGTACAGTCCATTTACCATATCTATCTATATCTATCCATGACAATGACAAGCTTTCACCGTTTCGACAGATGAGTCAACACGCTCTCAAATGAGCATTGACAGGCAGGTTTGACTGTCATGGCTGATCTTCATCCACTCATCTTCATCAGGTTTACTTATGTTTGCCCTGACTGACAATTTATGACCTGTGCAAAGTGATTGTGTAAGAGAGTATCTGTATTAACTTGATCAATGACAATGTCTGCCTGCACTGGTGGATGAAGTGTTATGGCACTGGTAGATGATTAATACTCCACAAAAAAGAAACCTCCTTTTGTCTGTGTTAATATCACACAACTTAAACATAAATTTAGCCTCATCTCCACCTCATGAATTAGATCACACTTTTCTAAGCAGGCGTACACATTACACACACACCCACCGACAAACACACACACATACACAATCATGTGACTCGGTCCTGAAGGGAAATCTTTTTGGCTTGTTTGGTAACTAAGAAACAATTCTGACTGTGTACACTCAAAAAATGATATTAAGATTTCAAAACACACAGGGTGTTATGACAACATAAAAAATAAGGCTGACAGTTATGAAATAGCTTGAATCTTTCTTCCTTGTGTTCTGTTCTGTCTTTGTTAAAAGCTGAAACATGTTCCTAAGGTTTTCTGTCCACAAAGAAAAAATTTGGTTATGTCGGCAGTTAGAACTGAGGTGGAGATTTGTTGACGTATTCTTTAAAAAAACATTGAATCCTTTATTGCTCCCTGTGTAAAATGCAGAAAGGGAAATGCATGTAATCATTGGATGAATGCATCTGGCAAAATTCAAACCACTTCACTACTTCATTTTCACCAAGAAACAGTCAATTCATACATACACAAGTCATCTCAAGACAGATGTGTCTACAGAGTTGTGAGGGTCATGTAAGGGTTAAAAAGATGCATTGACAATGTAACAAGTTATTGAGGCTCTTGTGGACATGAGACAAATGTGTTGATAAGTGCTCATTTGAGTATATTTGAGCTTTCAGGAAAGTTTTATAGTTATAATTATGACCTAAATTTTGATCCTATTACATTTTTGATTTAAAATGACACTGATCCACAGTCTCATAGGATCTGTAATTTTGTCTTTGTTAACATGATGAGACCGTCATATTTCCCTCTAATGTCCAGTTAAAGGAAATTGTGGTTATATGTACTTATCAACACATACTGTTTTATTCGTTTTTGTCATTGTCTTATTACTCCTAACAGCTCAGCAGATTTTCCATGTGGCTGTAACTGATCACGAGACGAGAAGATGCTGGTGTTTGCCTTGTGAATAGAAGTGGTGGTCTGGGCTCGGAGCCTGCTGCCTTCTCAGCCTAGGCCTCGACACATCTGTCTCCCTTGGCTCCTCTTACTGTAACTCTGCATTCATTTCCTCTGTACTTGGCTGAGCCCGTTATAAGAAGAGAATTGAAACATTAGTGTGCTCTTATACAATTTGTATTTTAACCCTCATCTTACCAAAATGTTTAACATACAAGGACTACTGACTGATATAGGACCCCTGGAGACCCCAAGAATAAACTGCTGTAAGAAACAACTATCGTGTTTACTGATTTATTCTTAAATCAGATTAATACTGATGAATGAACGTTACCTGGAAAAAAACACAGATTATTATTATTGTAGCCCCCATTCACGCCATGTCCTCATCATACTCTGACAGTCTTACCTGTTATTATTGAACACTGACATTCCATCTGATAGTCATAAAACATTTTATTATAAAAGATGTATTTCATACGTGTGTATGAGGGAATCTGTGTTTGTGTCCTGTAAAATCGAATGGGTGGTTTTGACTGGTGTCTCCCAGGAACCAGTATACTGCTAAAAAGCACTAATTAAAAAGATGAACAGTAAACAATGATATGAGAGTTCATGAGTTCATGACAATGTCATGAAAAAAAATGGAATGATGAATAAAGCATCAGTGAGATATGACAGAAAGTACATAGTCAGGAGGGTTATTAGAAACAGCAGAAAGAGAAACAGCTCAAGGAGACGGGGAGATGGACAAAGAGTCAAAGAACTCTGTATTGTATTATTTGTAGTGTATTTGCCAGACTGATGGTTGAACAAAGAAAAGACAATTTCAGTGCTTCTGCATTAGGAACAGAATATGAACAATATAATGGAACTGATGAATAAAGACCAGATCATGTTCATTCTTGTGAATCATACAGGACGTTTACGTGGCCGAGTGACCGGTTCCAGACAGACTTGTGAGTCAGTGTGTACAGCTCATCAGTATGAAGGGAGTGTGACCCCATGCGTTCACAGTGATGAGTCATTGCAGTGCTGCACATGTGATGAATGTGGTAACTAAGAGGAAATGTAACTGAAGCAAACTAATCATGAAATCATGAAAGGAGCAGGATGTAGGATTTAGTGGCATCTAGCAGCATGCTTGCAACCCCCTCACCTCTTTATCTCTTCGCTACAGTGAAGGAGAATCTATGGTGGCTGCAAAAGTCCCTTGAGAGCCATATTCTGTAGGGTACAGTACATCCATGCATTTATGTACTACCTAACCACTGACCTCAAGGCTGCGTATGGGATCTACAGATTTGTGTGTGTGTATGTGCATGCGTATGTGTGTGTGTAGCACCAGGAAGATCCCAGATGGCTCTCTGCTGTCATGGTTCTCCCTCCCTATTGTCAGACTGGGTTGTCTGGCTCACATCTGTTGCTCTCTCTATTTTCTGCATTTATCCTTCTGTCTTTCTGCATCTTAATTAGTCTACTACTAAACCATTCCATAATGTGTTCAATGCATCCCTCTATCCATCTCCCCCTCACTGCTTCTTTTTAAAGGGCGGTGATCTAAAAACTGACCTTCTAAACTGCCTGTATCTTCTTTTACATTTGATCACTGGAGGCATTTGACCATATCTTTGAATCTGTCCAAAAGAGGTGGTCACTCTGGCAGGGATATACATAACACTGAAGAATATTTATCCTGTTTATCCAGCTACCTCCCTTTTGTTTTTGAGGAGTAAAATTAAGCATGATGTCGGTAGAAGAGGTAGGCTTAGGAATTGCAGTTTAAGCTCTGCTTCTTCAATTGGTATCTCAAACAGTGGTCCACCATGATAGGGTCATGTTTTCAACATATTTTAACAGCTGGTTACACTTTCAAAATAAAGCTTCATTATTTTAGCATGTTATGTAATGCCCGGAGGTAGAGCAGGTCGTCCACTAATCAGAAGATCAGCGGTTCCTTCGATCTGCATGTCGAAGTGTCCTTGGTAAAGATACTGAACCTCAAACTGCTCCTGAAGGCTGTGCTATCAGTGTGTGAATGTGTGTGAATGGTCAGAAGGTCAGAAGACTAGAAAGGAGATATATAAGTACAGTCCATTTAACTTATGTATGTAAGGTCATGGAACTCAAACAGTGGTCTCCTCGTTTGAGCCCACACCGACCTCCTGGCTATGCAGACTTCATACTGCATTTTCATACACGTGTGTGCTCTTCTTCCTTATTATGACTGCTTGAAAGATAATTCCAAAACAAATGCAACAGATGTAGCCAAACTGGTAGTGTTGCAGTGATGTGGTATGCACATGTCACATGCTGTCTCTCCACAGAAGCCACCATCCTCACAAACCTGCCACTTTTAAGCAACTTGGAGAAATGTAGCTTCACAGCTGTGATTATTTGAGTCTGCCACAATCAATCAAACTTCATTCATTTCACTTGTGTAGAGACAGAAGACAGCAGACTTTGTAAAACTACGTAGTGTGATTGGATGAGGCTGACGACGGTATTTTTGCTTAGATGAGTCAGAATTTGGTATTATTCATATTGTGTATACTTTCTAAGCCATGTGAGTCACTGGCCAGTATCTACAATAGATAGAGAGAGATGGGGAATGACATGCAGGAAAGATCCACAGGTCAGATTTGAACCCTGGACTTCCACAGCAAGGACTGAGCCTTCACACATGAGACGGCTGCTCTACCAACTGAGCTAAACACCACCCCACTTTTATCATACTATTAATGAAAGATCAAAACAGTTTCAGTCTCTGTGAGTTGAAAGGAATGTTTTAGAAACTTTGTTGGTAATAATGAGTTTCGCTTTATTGTCGCGATGCAGTAACACACATACACAATCTATAATTAGGAAAAATGTGTTCAGTTATAATAAGATCAAATAAAATAAGTAATAGAATGAACAGGGTAATTTCAAGCACTGAAATTTGTAAAGTCTATGTGTATTAATGGGAAAATATGCAAACCCATTATCTGATGCACATGAAATATTTATCATCATCATTAAATATCATCCAGCAGCTGCTTTATCAAATCAAATCAAATTTTATTTGTATAGCCCAAAGTCACAAAACACATTTAGCCTCAGAGGGCTTTACAATCTGTACAGGGAGTGACACCCTCTGTCCTTAGACCCTCGGTTCCAGTGAGGAAAAACTTGCCCACAAAAAAACTTTAACAGGGAAAAAATGTGGAAGAAACCTCAGGAAGAGCCACAGAGGAGGGATCCCTCTTCCAGGACGGACAGACGTGCAATGGATGTCACATGTACAGAACAATCAACACAGACATATTGTACAATTACAATGAATAAAATATAAAAGTCCCCCAGCAGTCTAGTCCTATGGCAGCATAACTAAGGGAAGGCCTGAGCCAGCCCTAACTATAAGCTCTATCAAAAAGGAAAGTCTTAAGTCTAGTCTTGAAGGTGGTGACTGTGTCTGCCTCCCGAACCCAGAAAGGTAGTTTGTTCCACAGAAGAGGAGCTTGATAGCTGAAAGCTCTGGCTCCCAATCTATTTTTGGAAACTATAGGAACCACAAGGAACCCAGCATTCTGAGAGCGCAGTGGCCTGGAGGGGTAGTAAGGTACTATGAGTTCTTTTAGATATGATGGTGCCTGACCATGAAGAGCTTTGTATGTAAGGAGAAGAATTTTAAATTCTATTCTAGATTTAACAGGTAGCCAGTGCAAGGAAGCCAAAATGGGAGAGATGTGATCTCTGATCTTGGTTCCTGTCAGAACACGTGCAGCAGCATTCTGAATTAGCTGCAAAGTCCTAAGAGACTTATTGGGGCAGCCTGATAACAAAGAGTTACAGTAGTCCAGCCTAGAAGTAACAAATGCATGGACTAGATTTCTGCATCTGCTTGGGAGTCTGCACAGTCTGCAGTCCTTGAAATTTGTTTTATGTGGACATTAAAGGACGGCCTTGATGAAGCTGTTATTAATCAGTGAAATAAAAAGTTATTTTCTGATTGTTTCACAGCGGTTACTTTCAGCAGGTATAGACACGCCCACAGCAACCCACCTCAGCTCCCCTATCACCGCCACCACCACCGCACCCCCGTTCCCGTGTCCCTGTATGAACATGGCCTAAGACCTAACAGAACAAGTACAGAGATGAGACTTTTGTCTGATGCCAATCATTTCCAGTCAACATTATTTTAGCAGAAACGCCCATTGGTATTAATGAAGCTCAACTACATGCTGACTTCTGTAACCCCTCTTCAAGCTTTCACTTCTCCTCCCATCCTCCTGTTTTATCTTTCATCCCCTCCCCTCCTCTGCCGTCCTAAGCTCACCTCCTCTTCCCCACCCTCTTTCTTTATCTGAGCAACTCTTCTTCACAGCTAAACTTGTCAATGTCCATTGTCTTTTATACCTCTTGTTATCTTCCACGTCTACACTCCTGCCTTTCACCCTAAACACGACCTCTGGCATTTCTAGGACTGGGTTTACTTTTTTGACTTCTTTTGACCCCCTTTCTGTGTTTTTTCTCCCTCCCTCTGTGCTTGTTGTGCTGCTCCTGTGGCCAGGTTATAAAGGTGGGTCAGGATTTAGCTTCAGGCTAGCAACAGCACCCTGCCATTAAGGCTGAGTTTACATGTGACCAGACTTTCCATGGGAACTGGACCCTGGGGTGGAAAACCTCACCTAAGCTTGCATGCTAATGATGAGAACTTTCTTCTACATTTAATTATTTAACACATAAGGAGGGTTTCTGCTTTGATTCCCACCTCCTCAATTCAGTCAATGTGTCTTTGGGCAACATACTGAACCCCATCCTGCAGCGTCTCACACAGCTGCTTCATCCCTCCCGATGGTGACCATAAATTGCAACATCCCCAGTCACAGCCCGTCCTGGGACATGTCTCTCTCCCCTCCCCTCATTTCCTAACATCACATCTGTAAATTTAAGTAACAGAAACATATTCAGAGTTTGTTTGGTGCTGCTGTTAGAAACTGGGTCGATGAGAAAGGTTAGACTGAACCACACATTAAATGTGCCATCAAACAAAGAATGTAGGTTATAATTATGGTTATTTGGTTTAGTTATGTTTCATCACTGTTAATGACCCTTTTAATCACGTCAGACTTGTGGACAATAAAGAAAAAATGAGAGTGACTTTAGCAAACAGTATTGTGTTTAATTTTGAATGACAGCAGTCATTTCAACAGAAAGATGAGCAATTACTGCAAGTGCCTCCTCGGGGCTACGTCTCCTCTTTCATCCTCAACAGAAGAACTAAAGAAGTCTGTTTGATTTTCAGTGGAGCCTGCAGAGCATCAGTTCAGTGAAATCACTCTGCATAATTACTGGCCAATACAGGCAGTGAGAACAAGCCAAACACTGTCCTCTTTGACAAAGGACAGGGGGGTTCAAAGTCCTTTGAGCCCTGAGCCTGGTGTGTGTGTGTGTGTGTGTGTGTGTGCGTGTGTGCTTCACATCATTCAACATTCATATAATACACCACAGCTCTATACCAAAAGGGTTGAGAAACCAGGATTTGTCCCTAAATCTTATTCAAATGTACTGCATCTCTCATCAGCTGAATATTTTTAGGTAAACAAGTTACTGTCAAGTTAAAACATTTAATTACTCCTCCTGTAGATCCTATCATCCTGTCGTCCTCACAGCACACACAGACAGAGAAATTTCTTTGAGAGGCCTTAACAAGACACTGCATGCTTCCTGTCTGTCTCTCTGAACTCTGCTGAAGGTATTTGTCATGAAGTAGAGTTTAACTGAGAAACTTGTAAGTCGGCTCATGAGTGGAAGTCACACAGTTCTGATGAAAAATGTTGGCTTAGCTACCACAAGCAAAAACAAAGCTGTTAAATCCTTCCATCCCCACTGAGTGCTGACTTTTTCAGAGTAAACTACTTATTTCACGTGAGACTTTCCAGTTACACTTTACAACACAAGTGAACAAGTGAGGAAGACAGGAATAATCTGATAATTAAGAGGTTAGTGAATAAGTCGAACTCTGTAGTAGGTTAGAAAATATGGAGCAAAGAAAATGCTATGTCAAAATATCTTTAACTTTTATTGTTTGTTTTTTCTCTTTTTTGACAAATCTCAAAATAGACAGTAGAGATGCAGAGATGCAACTTTGGCAGATGATGAGGTTCTGACCTTCAGCACGCACTGACAAAGGCAAAGCTTTCGATCTTCTAGCCCATCTAGTCATTTATTCTTCTGCAGTCCTGATGCATGTACACTAACCTCTTTAGAAGCCACCATTTTCACAGTCACTTCTCACACAGGTCGTCTCACACAGCTGCTTCACATGGTTAACCTCACACCAACAGGAATCGACATGTTCACATAATCTAATTTATGTAAACAGAGCAACAACACAGTTACTCCCTTATAATAATCTTGCATTAGATATAAAATGTCCTGACAAACTGCACAATAACAAGTTTGCCTGCAAGTAACTGATAGCCTCCTGCATCTTGTGTCGACAGTGTCAGTTGGCTTAAAAGGAAGGATCGTTCAGAGAAATGTATTTCCTGTCACCCATCATGCCTCTCACACACACACGATTAACCAAGTCACAAATTCTGGCCATGTTCATTAGACCTGTTTTTTTACATTTATTCAGTAAAAGATTGAACAGGATAAACCAAATGAATATTACCGCTGTCTGTAATTTCCTTACCCATTGGGTAGCAAAATAATATTACTGACTATTATTAGATGAGGTCATCAGTAGCAATTATCTGGGTAATGGCATTTAGTGAGGGAAGTGTGGGAGTAGACAGGACAGGAAAGAAAAATATCTTCCCTTGAAATTCTAAAACAGGCTCCTGGCCTCTGCTCCTGACTGGAGTAAAGGTCAGGAAAGACACACATGCACACACAGTCCTCTGCTGTTGCTGTGTTGTCTTTGAGAGGTATAGTCTTAGGAGGAATGCATGTGTGGGTTTGTGTGTGTGTGTGCAAAACTGTTGTTTTCATTTAGAGTTGCAGATACATCAAGATAAAGGCTCACAGATCATTGCAGCTTGAGGAAAAGTGGACCGCGTGTCATTTGGTTTCTCTGACAAACTTCAGGAATCCACCTGTCACCATTTCACTGCTTCATTCATCATCATTATGGTCATTACTGCTTCTGTCGTCAGGGCTGTTGTTGGGGATAAGCGCTGGCTTAGACAGTCTACAGGACTCTACAGTTTTGAGGTCAGCTGCTACAGCTCCACCCTTGTTTTGTGCGTGTGGGGAGAAAAGAGAGGCAGATGAAACAGACACACTTAAAAACACACAAAGACGCAGCACATGGACTGACAGAGGGAGACTGGGATGCTGCTTGCACCATTCCTGTCCCCATCATTCATCAAGACAGTAATGTAATTAAGGGACATTCATTTAAATTTGTCTGAACTAGCAGAGTTACTATATTCTATAAATATATATGTATATTTATATGTCCACCATACAGTAGAATGCAGCTGGGAGAGAAACAGAGACAAAAAGAGAGCGATATAGGGCTGGTGCTAACATCTTGCCAGACCAGCTTGGTTTGACATGGCGGTGTGAGAGAAAGAAGGAGGAAGGAAAGAATGAGAGAGTGGGAGAGGGACAGAAAAGAGGAAGGAGGGAGGAGAAGGAAACAGAGGGGAGAAATCTGCAAAACAAATCAGTGCAGCAGCATCTGTTGTGCACACTCAAATCACCATGCAGGGAGTGGAACAACTTACAAACAGCAATGACACCGGGAAAAAAAAAAAACTGCTGTCAGTTGCAGCCTGTAGCCATGACAACGAGTCTCTGTCCAAATATGTTTTGGGCCAACATGATTGCACAGACAGAAAGGATGCAACATATTCTCATGTGGCTATGAGCTGGCTACACCACTACTCTCAACTACTGCACCTTTGAGCAGTGAAGAGTCCAAACACAAACACCACAGTTGGCTGATTTTACCAATGAACACATCTTCAACAAGCAAGGAGGGAGTATTAGTCTCAACACTGATGAGAACTGCATGTTTCAACATCTACCAACCATCCCCATTTTTAACCATCTGTCAGTATTCAACATATATATCTCATTAAAGAACTTTGCTGTGCACAAATGTCTAAAATATTTGTATTTATTTACAGATTGTTGAACGTGCCTCTTGGGACCAAATGACACATGTATATTTATGGAGTTTTGACACTCTTCACAGCCTGTGATCCACAGAAGCATGTTGTGTTTACATGCAGGTGGAACTAGACATTTGTTTGCTGAAAAGGTAACACATGTGTAAATCACTAAATCATCACCTTTATTTTAAACCCTTTTTATTTGTGGGCCATGGCATTTGTGAAAAAATACTTGAATTATTAATTGGTTTGAGCTCTAATTCCACCTGTTACCTTTTTTGGAGTGGCTGAATCGAGACTTTCTGATCTCTGATATAGATAAGAAAGCCCAGGAAAGTCCAGTTTGTTATTTGCATATTATAAATACGACTGACTTAACCTGACTTTGGTTGAAGAACACAAGGAGGTCCAGGCAGAGGAGCTCTAAGAATCTATTAGAGCTGTGTTGCTTCCCCCATGGCTCCAGGCGTGTCCTCTCTGTATGTCTGCTTGACAAACACTTGGCCCTGCCAGGAGGGAAGTGTCCCTGCCTGCCCCATAAATGAACATGTGTGAACACACACACACAGACACTGAATCTCACAAGAAATCGCCATATCACATGTTTATATTGTATATATATATATACACAACTCAACAGTCACAAGCGCATGATAAAACACTGTTCAGCAGTAGTCAAGGACAACAGTATTATCATATCTTTTCTGAGAGCAGACCACAGTAACACTGCAAAACCACATCCTCTGCATGACTCATCACAGGACTGTATATGAAAGCTGCAACTCTGTGAATGGAAGGGATTACTAATGCAGCATTCACTGACTCTGAGGCCTGATTTCACGGGGAGTGTAAGGGTGAATGGACAGGACTGTTTGGCTTTAGAAAGTCAGACAGTTTGCCATTTTACACTGAAAATCTAATCTTAAATCTTCATTTTATTGCATTGTTTTTTTCTAAGGTTCCTGGTTCGAACCTCAGCTGGGGCCTTTCTGTGTGGTGTTTACATGTTCCCCCTGTGTCTGCGTGGGTTCTCTCTGGGTACTCCGTCTTCCTCCTACAGTCCAAAGACATGCAGGTTAAGTGGTGACTCTACATTGTCTGCAGGTGTGAATGTGAATGGTTGTCTCTTTGTGCCCTGTGATGAACTGCGACTGGTCCAGGGTGTACCCTGCCTCTCACCCGAAGTCAGCTGAGATAAGCTCCAGCCCACCATGACCCCGATGACCCTGATGACAATAAGCAGTTACAGATAATGGATGTTTTTTTTCTAATTTTGTGAATGAAAATAGCAGCATATGAATATGGCTGGGGTGGAGGGCTTGTGGAAGCAGACATGGGAGAGTTCAAATAGGAGTCTGGGTCTAACTGGTGAGAATACAGACAGTGCTAAAATCAAGTGGAAAGGTTTCCCTGAGTTAGTCGTGCGGATTGGCTCTCATAATTAAAAATGCTCCACTCTAACCAGGCCAGCCTTACCTGAGTTATTCAACAACCATGCACGAGTTCAGCTGGCTAAATGACTTTTCCAGTGAGGCTATGTGTTAATCTGTTGAAACTTTAACTGCCTGCCAGTGACACTGTGTGTGAGTGTGTGTGTTGATAGCAAAGACTCTAAACTACAAGCATCTTTAAAACAACACTTAGCAGTAAAAACTTAACTGTGATATCCAGATATCCAGGCTCCTGTCCCCAAAGGGTAAACCCAGACACCCTGCCCTCTTTGACCAAAGGTGTTAGGCAACAAAGGCAACTATGAAGTCTTGTATGCTTAAACATGGTATTTGTTATGAATAGTCTACAGAGCTGGGGTTCAGATCAGGTGCCCCAGCAGATTTGTGTAGATCCCAGGTGGACCCAAAGTGATGTTCAGCATAGACTGTTTAGTCAGCAGAAGTGAGCCCAACACATCAAGTTGGTATCTTCTCACTGACCATACACGTTTTGTCTCCTCACTAAAGAGATGGATCCAATTTTGCAGCCAGGCACCCACTGAGCAGCAAGATTACCACCAAGACCTTGATCCAGGAGGGGATGCTCTTTCCTGAAGACACTGAGGTCTTTGAGGTGCTGCCCGAGGAGACAATGACAGGCACTGTTGCCTTTGGCAACATAGCTCTGAGGGTCATAGGATCAGGCAACCCACACAACCACTACAACAGGGTGGAAATGCTCAGAGAAGGGACATAACCAGACTAGATGAATACGCATTTAGGTAAAAAAAACAAAAACAAAACCAGGATCAACTGAAAAATGATTTTATTCAGACAGTGTCGCAAACACTGTGTATAAATAATTTTAAATAATATTTTCGGCATTCATTCCAGCATATTGATAGGATGTAGATTGTGGGTTTGCCCCTGGTTATTTACTTTGACATTTAGTCATTTAGCTGATGATTTATCCAAAGTGACTTTCAAAAAGGGAAACAATGAAGTGACACGGCCATGTTAGTGCAGCAATAAGTTCTAGGATCAAGGTCCAGTTGCAGAGGGGGATAGATTTATCATGTCCAGTTGTTGGTGGTGTTGTAGAGGAGGTCCTCTTGAAGAGCTGGAGGTGTTCAGGAGGTTTTTAAAGGCAGAGAGGGACGTGACTGATCTGGTAGGAACTGGTAGTGTGTTCCACCAATGGGGAACAACAGACAAAAAGAGTTTGGATTGTCCTGAGCATATGGGTGGCAGAGCCAGGCGTCGTTCATTGGAGGAGAGCAGCTGCCAGGAATGACATATGTCTGTATGAGGGCAGAACCGGAGACTACTTTGGAGTCAGCATTAGAGATCTGAATTTAATGTGGGCTGCTACAGGTAGCCAGTGGAGCTGGATGAGCAGCGGGGTAACATGTGACCTTTTGGGTTGGTTGAAAACCAAATCTATTAGGAGGGCGTTATACTAATCTAGTCACAAGGTGACCGCAGCCCTATGAGGAGTTTGGGGTATGTTGAGTCAGGTATGGTCTGATTTCTCTGATGTATTTCCTGACTGTTGAGGAACAGCATTACTGTCATTATTGCTACCATATCTCCATCACAGTTTATAGTTAGTTAATGACTTGCTGCTGCTGTGCATCTGTGTCTCTCTATCTCTATCACAGGTTCCACTGCTACTGTAATCATTCTACCATTTATTGTAATTCATTGTAATTGTACAATATGTTTGTGTTGATTGTTCTGTACATGTGACATTGCACGTCTGTCCGTCCTGGAAGAGGGATCCCTCCTCTGTGGCTCTTCCTGAGGTTTCTTCCACATTTTTTCCCTGTTAAAGTTTTTTTGTGGGCAAGTTTTTCCTCACTGGAACCGAGGGTCTAAGGACAGAGGGTGTCACTCCCTGTACAGATTGTAAAGCCCTCTGAGGCTAAATGTGTTTTGTGACTTTGGGCTATACAAATAAAATTTGATTTGATTTGATTTGAATGATCAAAGGCAACTGAGGCAACGTGATCAGGGAAAGTGCAAAACGACATCATTAATTCGAGGCAGATGATGATATGTTGAAATACAATCTTGTAATCCTCTCTTTACAGCAGATTGTTTTTCATCACTACTCCAACTGTCTGACTGGCTGCCTGTATATCAGCATATCAACATTTCTGTGTGTCAGGTACTCCGCCACTCTGTCTTTGGGTCTGTCAGCAGCACGACTCATAAGGCTCCTCTCAAGATTCAATGCACAGCTCAATTAGAAGTTGACAGGGGCAGGTGTCAGGTGGTCATTCTGTGTGTGTGTGTGTGTGTGTGTGTGTGTGTGTGTGTGTGTGTGTGTGTGTGTGTGTGTGAGTACAAGGTGTGGTCGTCTGCCAGACCCAAGAGGGATCTATTTTAACACAAGTAGACCAGTGTCTGTCTCTTTCTCTTCTTTATTTAACCACACACTTTTTCTCCAAAGACTCAGACTGACATTAAGAAGCAGCCCACCCTGCACACACTGACCTCATGCTGATGAGTGATCACTATTGACTCATGTTGCTTCTGCCCTAATAAATCTGCCATAAAGCTTTGGGTCTGCTTCTGTATCTTTGTTCTGTGTTATTAGACTGTATTTACTTCTTCCTCCTAAAAACTTCCTGTTTCTTCCTATTTCCCAATTTCTCATTACAAGAACAAAATCATGGCCACACACACACACACACACACACGATAAGTACATCTGCAAACAGAGTAATACATAAAACCACAGACACCATGCACATGTTTCTGAGAAATGTTCTCACCAACTGACCACATCATTACCTGAAATGCTACAGCATCCCTGCACTCTGAACACATTCTAACGTACAGGTCTGCGAGTAACTGAGTGGCACCATGACCCAGCTACAGCTGAATGAGAACACACACACACACACACACTACTGTTTCTACTACTGTTCATACAAACACTGGGACAATCACTCTGTCCTGTCTGTCCTGCTAAGTTGACACCAGATCAGCAGTCAATCACAGTGACCAGTCAATTTCTCCCTGTGGAGTCTGTCTGTGAGTTGTGTACTGCAGGGGCCAATCGTGCTGCAGTTTAGCCTCCAGGCATCACATTTAAAGTGTGTTTGTGTGTCAGTCTTTCTGTTTTGTCAAACACAGCGCCCAGACTGATGACATTAGCCAAAAGTAGTTTGTTTCAAGGTTTGCGTGTGAATCTGCCAAATTTACTGCAGCAGCAGAAAATGTGACTGACTCATAGAGTGTGTGAGCATGAAAGAAGGGGGCTCACAAAACAAACACACACACAATGACTAATGCATGTAATACACTGCTAGTCTAGACTTCTTATCTCCCTGTTGTAATCATGCAGAGCTTTTTAAAATAGGCAGACCAGGTGTGCACAGGTAAGTGTGTGTGAGTGTGAAGTCATTTAGAGTCACTGCTAACCCTGGGTGATAAACAGTGTGTCAATAAAGCAGTGTAGCACAGACAGCAGTGTGTAATTATCACCACACTTCTCTTTCCATAAGCCTGACGGGTCATGCAGAGATTACAGATTGAACAATAGAACAACACATACGACATAGAGTGAGTAATAAACGGAAACATTTGTTTTAGATGGACTGTGATATTTTGTCATTGAAAGTCAAAAGTCAGATACAGCACATAGTGTACATTTCCTCTAATCTGCAGGAAGAGAAGGTTTGTTTGGAATAAACAGACAAGGCAGCGATACCTGAGATAGCACGTGACTGAGCATAAATAATAATGTTCAGGACCCTCATTTCCAGACAACATCAGAGCAATGGACTGAGATTATAAAAGGCTGGTGAAGCAGAAATAAATCTAACAACATCAAAAATAGAAACTGAGATTTGAGCAGCATGTTCTCCTGCAGTGGAAGGTGTTGAATTGAACACGTTGTTGATGATTTTCCTCAGCAGTCCTCTCAGCATTAGCATGGAGGAGAGCACAGATGCTCTCTGATGGGTCGTGAGGAGTGGCACAGCATGTGCTGAGTTGTTTTGGCAGTGAGGGTGGGCGGTTGTGGTTGAGTGAGTGGATCATTACAACACATGGAAAAAGTGACCACGGAGGAAATGAGAGGGGAGTGGAGAGCTCTGTGATTCTAAGAAGTTCCTAAGAATTAAGAGCTTCTGGTCCCCTGCAGAATAATACACAAGGCCACTACACACTCAAAACACACCCCCTAATCATTTTTCTGATTAAAGTGCACATTTATGATCTAGGCTTTTATTGTGGCTTTAAATGACTGGCTACAGGCGTGGAAACCACACATATCCAAAACATTAGCTTCTCTCATGAGCTGAGAAAAACAAATCAACTGTGTGATGTTAAGATGATTTTATTAAAATTTGTACATTACATTTACATTTTCTTCACATAAAAACAATTAAATAAAACTAAATAGACTCAAAAAGTACACTACATGATTTTAGTATACTTCTATGCACCCAAATATGAAGATTCAACAAGCAAACATATGATAATACAGGCAAAATGTCTACAGAGAGACTAGTCCAGTTTTCACTTTTGATCCTTCAAACTAGAGTGAGAGAGAGTCAACGTAGGCTAATAAAAACAGGGACAGGACCTCTATCAGAGAGGATCATTGGAGATTCCTAATTAGAGCAGCTGTTCATCAGTGAGGCGTGAACAAAACCAGCAGCGAAACTGCTATAGGACTTGATGCACGCGGCTGTGAGCTGGCACAGAAAAAATCTGACCGCACAGAGTGATGTCATAGCAGGAATACATATGTCAAAGATGTACACACGGGTGGGTCTGTGCACGCCTAATCTCTGAAAACACATACTCTGCACACACAGACACACTAAATGAGAGGATTTTCTGCTAATTTGCCTTGTAGTGGCAACAATGTTTGTGTGTATGTTTGAGAAACAGAAAGAGTGGTGGGAGGTCTGGCAATGAAAGGCGAGCTCAGATTCCTCACAGGACTGAGACCAACACGGGTCAGGAAGGAAAGGGCTTGTGCATGTTGACATAGATGCACACACACACGCACACACACACACACACACACACACACACACACACACACACACACACACACACACACACACACACACACACACACACCAAGGGGTTGTGCAACAGCGGCTGCCTTTAAGTGTATGTGCAGTCAGGTGGGAAATTCCCTGCTTACAGTCTCAGCATTCCAAAAGAGTAAAGTTATTGGCGGGTGCCACATCCATGTGCCGGTCAGGTGGCGCTTGTGTTGCCCTTCCTGCATGCGGTGGGTGTTTTTCTTTGTGTGACAGACGATAAATGAGCAGGAAGTCCAAATAAGTGGGGCTGTTTCAAGTTCAAGACCCCTTCCTTCCAAGTTATGTTGCTCACAACTCAAAACAGGACGAGGACGAATGTATGAGTGCGTCAGTGCACTGTCGGTCAAAAACCCAAAACAACAACAGGTTAGGCTGTGTGTTTTATCCCCACATGGGGTCTGAGACAGGCTCCAGGCATTCATAATGTCACTGTAGTTACCAGTGTAGTTGCAGTCTTTCATAGTAGAGTACAGTCACAATGAACAAGATCACAGGCTTCTTGCAGACCACATTGTACAGGATTATTCCCTGGGGACACAACACAGCAGCTAAACATGGTTTAACGCAGCATTGTTTAATTTTACAGACAGACTTCTGTAAAATCAGAAACATAACTGTTCCTTCACAGCAGAACACAACACAACATGACATAACTGGTCTTTTTTGTCTGTACAAAGGCACCAGACCTGATGCAGCTCAGATGAAGCGATAGAAGAGTGTGTTATCATTTTCTGAAGGTTTTGAATGCTAAGATAAGAAGTGAATGTACGTGCTTGTGTGTTTTTGTTTGTGTGTCAGTCTTAGGCACTGGACAGCATTGTAGATGTAAAGATCTGCTGCAGTATTTGGGGGATCTGCTTGGTGTCCATGGCAACAAAGGATCTTCCTGCTGGCAGTGTCCTTTGGAGTCTGAAACAAAGAGAAAAGATACAAGTTTGAGGTTAAACCGAGGGACTGAACTTCAGCAACAGAATCGTTTCCCAAGATAAAAAAAGACAGACAAGTGCTTGTTTGCTGTGTGAATTGGTACAGTGTGCACGTGCGTGTGCGTGTGTGTGTGTGTGTGTGTGTGTGTGTGTGAATGAAAGGCCTGTCATTCACATGGTAGAGCTTAGGAACAGGACAACACAGCCACTTCTCCTGCGTGTCTTTTTTTGTCCTTTCATTGCCTCCTTTGCTTACACATTCCTCTTTTCCACTTAGTAGTTTGTCCTCTAAATGAGGACACATACAAGTATGGACAGTCAACGGGGACAAAAACAAACTCCCCAAAGCCTCTTAACATAATATTACATATACACTATTCTCATTCTGACTTGAACCCAGAAACTCTACATACTTTGAACTGTCTTTTCTACCCACCATTGGCTCTTGGATTTAAAGTTTTAATTTTAAAATTTAAAGTTGTATAATAAATACTAAATATCTGGTATACATGGTGACAGTCCCCTGCTGGTGCACCGGTATAATTGTAATGCATTTTACATCATCCAGGAGTTTTCCTATAGACTCCAGCATAGTCCTGCATAGACCAAAGTATGGAGGGCGAACTGGGCTGGACAGGTTCCCTGAACCCCTACCTGCTCCTGCTGCTCTGTGGCTGCCCATCACTCCACATTTGTGTGTGTGTGCAACATGCATGTAAAAACCCTTGAGGGATCAATAATAAAGTATCTATTCTATCTTAAAATTGTGGATAGATTTTTTTCAATGTTACCTCCAATACAGATCTATTACACATCCATCAGTATGGTACAGAAACTAGGCAGATGGCAGAGGCTCATAAGCCAGCATCAACAGTGTAATTACGCTCACTGTCAGGAGGTGTAAACAAAAGTTTAATGAATAGTTCCCACTGTAGCTGTTTAAAGAGTCAGAGGTCTCTCTCGTTGTCCTGCCTGTGAAGCATTTAAGCAAAGGTCAGCAGTGAGTACATGAGGAGAACTCAGCCGGACTAAATTGGATAGTCTACTCAACTTTACTTTGAAGTCGAGCTGTTCGTGATTGGTTTCAGATGACAGGCTACAGTCTAGACTGACTTTAAGTGGAGTTTCTTTTACAGGATCCTTAAACTTTACTAGATGGCTACTTTTAATGTTGATGTTCAAACACCCGTTCATTTATCTCTCTTTTGTACTCCTCTTTCATTAGTATTGGACCTCTGCTTCACCTTTTTCCTCCTCTCTTCTTTCTGTCATCTTTATCTTTCTTTGGCATATGCCCGCCCCCCCCTAATTTCCTTCCTTTATTTGTACCCTTTACTTAACTTTGCAGAGACACCTGCAACCCTCACCTTTCAGCCTGATCACCAAGAGACCCGATGAAGATGGCAAAGGCATTGACCTGTGGGTCAGAGGTCAGGACTTGGGCGAAGCGCTCTGGCCGGATGCCATAGCGTTCCAGGTTAGCATCGCTAAGCACCACCACAAAGTGCTCGTCAGCTTCTTCTCGTGCCAACTCCTTAATGCTGGCATTCGTGCCCTCCAGAGTGTAGTCACCACTCATGCAGAACTGTGCGTGGGCATGCATGGTCTGCAGGGCGGGGATGGAAAGAGAGAAAGTGAAGAAAGCAACAAACCAAAGAGGAACAGTTTAACGAGATGTGCACACTTCCCTGACCTCACTCTACATTACTCAGTGCACTGCACAGGTGGAGGCGCACCCTGGGAAGGGTGCCTGCAAACAGCACTGAGCATTGAACTCATGGGCTGACTTATACTTCAAATTCCTGGACAAATATCAAACTACAATATGTGAATGAAATTTTAAAAAACTACATTTTTGCTACATTTTCCAGTTAATGTCTTCTGAGGCAAAGAAAGAAACACAACAATAACCACTGTTCAGTATGTTTGGATGCGTCTGTGCGAGAAACAGTCAGGCATACAGTCAGAAAACATGGGTGGACTGCTTAAGAAGCTGTACCTTGAGGACTTTGAGTCTCTGCTTGTTGTTCTTGGGGACTTTGTCCACTCTGACCAGCTCAATGTCGTAGCCGTCGCCTGAGTGGCCCACTATGTCGTACTGAATTGATAAAGATATTACAAATGTAAGATGTGTCAAACCACATGAAAAAAAACAGCAACAATAACAATGTTAAACCCTGTTGTGTCACCGGTCTGAATATCTCTGAATATTTCTGGGGCAGTTTAAATCTGAATCCTTCTGAATTCTGAAATCATTCAGAATTCAACTCTGCGCGTTGTAAACAACTGAGGGCAAATGAACAATAAGAGCTGTGAGTGTCGGTCATCTACAGGTGATCAGAACACTTAGGTGTGAGCAATTTGCACCTCAATTGAAAAAACATTCACGGCAACGGGAGAGGGTGGTCTACATTAGTCACAATTAGCCTAAGTGGCTGCTCCACTTTCGCCACCTAACACAGTTGCTTGCACTTCATTTTGAGCTTTACATCCCTCTCTGTCCGTCTCTGTCCCCTCTCTATCCAAACTGCTGACATGTAGCGTCCTACTACATGCTTGTTGGACCCTAACCCAAACCTTCTTCAGTCCATTAGCCCAACAATCACGTCAGCTATCACACATGTGATAAATAAGTCACTGACCTCCAGCACTTTTCCCACTGCATTCAAAGCAGCTCGAGTAATGCCTCTACTCAAGAAACCTTCACTCAACCCTGCTCAGGTCGAAAACTATCGCCCTGTCTCACTTCTTCCTTTTTTTATCCAAAACTACTGAATGGGCGTTCGCAAAGCAACTCTCAGGATTCCTCCTACAGAACATTCTTCTTGATCCAAATCAATTTGGTTTTAAGAGTGGTCACTCGACTGAAACTGCTCTGCTCTCTGTGACAGAAGCCTTAAAAGAAACAAGAGCAGCAGCACAGTCCTCTGTCCTCATTCTACTTACTTCAACTTATCAGCTGCCTGTGACACAGTTAATCATTGCATCCTCCTCTCTATTCTCTCAAACATAGGCATCTCTGGCTTGGCTCTTTCCTGGTTTGAATCTTACCTGACAGGGCGCTCATTCAGTGTATCCTGGCTTGGACAGTAATCCACTTCTCACCACAGGGGTGCAGCAGGGCTCGGTGCTGGGGCCCCTTCTATTTGTTATCTACACCACCTCCTTGGGTCCAATTATTCACTCACATGGCTTCTCAGCTGTATCTATCATTTCCTCCTGAGGACCCCTTGGTCTCTGCACAGGTAACCGATTGCCTCTCAGACATCTCCACATGGATGAAGACACACCACCTCCAGCGGAAAAACTGAACTGCTGGTCCTCCCAGCCAAACCTACTATACACCATGACATCAACTTCAAAATTGAGTCCCTATGTCTGGCCCCCACCAGGGTGGAGAGGCTTAGGGGTTATGATTGATGACCAACTAACCATTTCCAATCATGTTGCCTCAGGTCATGCCGCTTTGCACTTTACAACGTGTTAACGTAACACGCCACTCTCACTAAATGACCAAATGTAAATGTCATCTCCATGCAGCTAGAACAGAATGAAGTGTAAAGACATGAGTGTGATGGTGCCGAAACGTTGGATCATAATGATACTCACTAACATACCTGCAGTATGTTAACCCTGTCATGCCTAAATGCCTCCCATAGGCTATCCATGACAACTGGCTTACATAAGGCTGGGTCAGGCTGGCACCGTGGGCTCCACTCAGCTATTTCAGGACCCAGGTATTACGTATATGGGCTATTTCTAATATGGCTGGTTATGACTGTGGTGGTCAAAGGCATGCGACAGTGTGTCTCATCCGTCCATATCACTGTTGCTGGGTAAGAAGCATGTTTCTTCACTTTCTTCAAACTTGTTTTTGTACCATCCATTTTCTTTTCACTTTATAAAAACCCAGAAATCCTTCATTTGACCTTCACATACATATCTTTGTGTTTGATTAAAACCACTCAAATTAAAGCTCTTTTTGCACTGATATGCACATTTTCTGTTCCATTTTTGGTTTATTAACGGGCTCTGATGGCTGAAATAAAAAGGCCATTAAACTATAAAGTGACAAATTCTTCAGACTAAAGTTTCATCAGGCGACCTCTATTTACACACACTGTCAAATAGAAATCCTTAATAGATATACAAGCTTCACACATCACCACCAATGGATATCTTATTTTGAAAGACTAACACACACACATACACACACACAAAATGTAAGACTACAGATACCATGGACACACACAAATGAAGGTGTGTGTGTGTGTGTTGTCTGTTTTATCAGATGTACTTTTAGATAAAGGATGTCAAAAAAAAAAAAGCAGTTCAACTGACATGATGAGCAGCACTGAAATGTGTGTATGTGTTAGAGTGTGTGTGTGTGTCTGTGTGACACTGATATGTGATCAGTATTAGGTTGGGTTAAATGTCACTTAGGGGCCAAGAAGTCTGTCTGTCTTCAACCTTTTTGCGCACACTAGTGTCTCCCTCTCTCTCCTTCTCTATTTCTCTCCCTCCGTCTTCCGTATGATCTGACTCTCCTGGCTGAGGTTAGTCTCTGCACAGACCAATCAAAACTTTGAGAAAAGAACACAGCTGGCACATAAACGTAACCAGTAACAGGCAGGTAATGAAGATCAAGTCTGACTGTCCATGGCAAACCAAGTGGCTCGGGGACCTGAAGTCATCTGATAATTTGACCTCAGTATGTTTTGATTCATAAAACCACTAGCAGGAAGGTGAAAGACCATTGATGGCCTACGTGTACTGACCGAGGAATGATCCAGATAAACTCTTGCATTGCTTGTTATGTGAAATTTTATGGCTACTGTAATGGTACTTGGTGGGGGAAACCTGACAAATTGTTTCTTGAACACATATTTTAGTTCCTGTTAAAACAAAAATATGTGAGTTCTAAATTCTAAGCCAGTAGCTGGAAAACAAATGGCATACGAGAGTCCCTCTGTTTGGTGCGACATTCTCACCTTGAACTTGTGCTCGTAGCTTTCCAGAGCCTCCATGACCATACACACAGCCTCCATGGAGCGCTCCAGCCTGCCGTCCACGCCGTTAAAGCGATACATGCTACCCGACACATCGGCCAACACCCGTAAACGCTTGGGTTTCTGCTGAGGACTGCCCAGCTGTGAACGCATGCGGTAACATACAGACAGAACACAGGATTTTTAGAATAATAGAAGTGATAATGATTCGATTAAATTTTAGATCAAATTTTTTTAAATTTTAAATTTTCTGGAATGTGGTGTGGCTTACTTAAAATAACATTCAGCACATGCAATACACAATTATTTCAACTCCAGGCCAGACCAAAACTATGTAACGTTTGGAGCTAAATAAGGTAGAAAAACATGGCATGCATATTATGGTTAGCGTGTGTTTGTATGATTAGTGTGAGAACTATCTCTGTGTTGTGTGTGTGTGTCTGTGTGTGTTGGCTTTCTTGAGCATACATGACAGCAGAAGAAATGCCTAGAAACTGTGTGTGAGCTCGAGCAGAAACACAGGGTGTAATAATAATCTCACACACCACTGGAATGTATCGTCTGACGGATAAAGGTCAAAATTATGTGTGTAAGCCTGGGAGTGTGTTTGTCTGGAGGTGTGGCACAGGAAAAAAAAGCTTAAGTGTGGCTTAGATATCTGTAGCAACAGACACACACACAGGCACACACACACCTCTGGGTCCAGCTCTCCCCTGCGTTTATATATAGCCTTCTCTCCAGTCAGTCCATCAATGATTTTAGCATCATCCAGTTCTCCCAGAGCCTGGTTCTTCAACCACTGTCGCTCTTTCCCTTTAGCCTGCAACAAATAAATAACACATTTCAAAATCAGTCTGGGGAGGATGATTTCATTTTGGTGGGGCTTTCAGAGGCAACAAATTGTGAAACAAAAGCAACAAAAAGCAGATAGTTCTCCATGCATTGGGCACGTTCTAGACAACAACACAGTGTGAGTAAAGCTCTTGGGCAGTTTCACGTGAATACATTTGTCACACGCTGCACCTTTCCTCCCACACTCACTGAAAGGAAGGGGCAGAAGGCTGGAGGGTGGAGGGTCTTTGAAGGTCTGACCCTGTTTCTTTATGACACTCCACTTTTTGCTGTGGCCAAAAAGTGCTTGAAAGGAGGGAGGAGAGAGGACGAGGAACATCACTTTCTCCTGTTTTCAGTTTGAGTAAGGAGAGCTTCTTTAGAGAAAAGAAAGCTAACAAAAGAAGGAACACAAGAACACAGATTGGCCACCATGGTGCACACACAGCGCAGGTCTCCTGACTTCACATCGCTGATAAGAATTCACGTATGTAACAATAGTTGTTTGTTCACTCTTTTGTAGACAGATAAGACAGTTACACAATCCTCAAGATGTGCAGTACAAAGTGTACAAAAGGAGAAGACAGTAGAGTTTAACTAGGACTGAAAACACTGGCTGGTTACTTATGAAGTGTTCTTTCAGAATGGAGAAGTCCTCTGTAACTTTGGACTCAGTTGGACTCAGTCAAGAGAAGCATGTCCTCCGGCTGGTCCGCCTCAACTGTGTGATCTCTCTGTGATTCACAGAGTTTCCTGATGGACAGTGAAGTAAACTGCTGACTAACTGCTGTTAGCAGCTACAGTTTGTTAGCACACCTGCCAGTCACGTGTTCCAATACTTTTGCTCACATGAAAAATGGATGGGTTCAATCAAAAGGTTCTGTCTTCTACATTGTGTATCAGATCAAGATGTAAATACCTGGAAATAACAGCTGAAATGTTGATCTGTTGTCCTATATTCATCTTTTGATGTCAAACCCAAATGTTTTCAGTCTACTGCAAAAATAAAGGAAAGTGGCCTCACTGTTCCAATACTTTTGGAGAGGACTGTATGACTTCAGGCATTTATGTCTGGAAAGCCGCTCCATTGTTGAGAGATAAATAGAGAGGGATTTCCCTCAGGGAGACTGAAGGAGGTGGAAACAATATACAGTTTATTAAAAGCTTGCCAGCTATGGGAGGGGTGTACTGTGTGTGTGTGTGTGACTCCTTAAATCACTCTACAGGTATGATAAAAATAACATGACTTCACAGCGTCACGCCTGCTGGGATTGGTATAATCTCCATCGTCTTTACAGGGGGGGAAGAAGCCCGAGGCCACAAGGACAAATAGAAACAATGCCCAACACTCTTGCTCATGCACTACTGCAAACACCTGGATGGAAAACACAAACACACACACACACAAACACCTACCCACCCCAACATATACAAACAGAGCTTCACACCTGGATGAGAGAATAATAGAGCGCGGCTTAGTGTCGCTGCTCTGTAATCATTCTCACATGCTGCATGATTTTCCTCTCGTCACATACACGCACATGCACATACACGTACACACACAAACACACACACACGCACACCAAACCCTTCTTGAATGCATCAACACACGTTCCCCCTAAGAAGCTCAAACAAAGGGAGGAAAGTCTGAAACAAAATAATGAAATGGAGACAATATCACATCCTGGATTTTTAACCGCCACTCCCCACGCTTCTGCTGTTCATTCACTCCACGAATCAGAATGCTCCTGTGGGATCATGCCCCCTACCTCCTGCCCCAACATCACATAGGGGGTTTTATGAGGTCAAATTCGTCATTTATCAAGTTCATGACCCTATGACTGCTGTTGACTGGTTAGGCCTCACACTGTGGCAGTTCAGAATCCACAGTTTGTTGGATTCAACTAAAGTGATCTGACAGTCAGACCTGTCATTACAAACAACTGCTTAGAGCAGAAAACTAGTATGAGTGTGTGATATTAGAACAGGGCCATATGACTATCAATATGACTATAAATGACAAGACACTAATGATACGATTTTGATTAAGATGTTGAATTTAAGCGATGTACAAAGTGTGCAACTCAACTGTATCTTCAAGAATTCATTGATTCTTTCATTCATGAATGAAGAGTGAGGCTCTGAAGTGTCTGCCCCCGATACTGTGCCCTGTTCTACAGTGTTGAAGATTGTGTATTCATCAAGACAAACAATCATGTTTAAAATAAAGAGTGTGGTGCTGAGTGGAGTGAAGCTAACCTGTAAATTGTCCAGGATGATGCGTAGAGACTGAACTTGTCTCCTGACAGCGTTGGAGAAGCGCTCGTACGTGGCAGCATCATACTCACTCATATCGATCTCCTTCAACCTGACGTGGAAGGAAAACACAGAAAGACACAGACCCACGCTGTAAGAGGAACGACTTGACTTCACATGTTTTAGGCAAAGCATTCAGTGCATACAGTCTGTTGGATTTGTAGTTTTTCATTTCAGCTTCAAAGAGCTTTAACAGAGGTTTTTAGAATCGGTGTGGCTCACAGTGTCTGGCAGGTTTCTTTCTACCTGACCAGGCAGCACACAAGATTTTAGTGACAATGGAACAATTTGGTTGAGTTGTTGTACAAACCGCTGCTGAAAAAGATACCTGAAGGCATCACTGTACCTGCTCCACCAGAAAATAGGATCAACACAAGAAGCTTACTACACTGCTCAACTGATCCCACTGCACCACTCAATTCAATATTAAGACACTAACTCAAGCAAGTTGCAAAATGTAGACATGAACATCCACCCTGATTGACTCACTGATGATGTTAGATGAGTTTCACAACACTCTACATGTCACTGATTCAGATCAACACACAATTTATTTATCTGCTGAATGCCTGTTAGTGTTGCAACTAATCAAGTCTTGTTTTGGTCTAGTGGGTCTATGCACCCACTAGATCTATCAGATCAGAAGATTCTGGTCTACCTACGGCGAGGCCACTTTTAGAGAGAAGGAGATCATTTAATTTATTTAAATGTTTGCATTTAATTAAATGTCTTTTATTTCATTATGTTCAGCTTTTCAGTGTTGCATTTAATGAATTAAATAAAGTATATCAATATATAATAATAAAGTTTGATCGATTACTACCTTTAAAAAACAGGTATGTCTGTGGAAGCATGTTTGACCGGCTGTCTCTGCTGTGTGATTTTACAAAAACAGCTCAGGTGGAGGGATAAAGAGTGAAAATAGACTCAGGACACCTGTGGACAACCTGACACAGGGGTCAGTGTTGTTAAATATGGAGCCCCTTTTGGCGTGTGTGCATGTGTATGCTCTCTCCAAAACACACCTGTGGACATGACAAGACAGGTGGGCTATGCCTCCCGAGCCGAGCTTATCTGTATAATCCCACTGTGCAGGTACTTTAGTATCACTGACACACACAGACACAGAATCCTCATCCGGGTGTGGTAAGGGTCTTCACCATGTTTGCATAGAGTGTGTGTGCTCTCTGTTTGTGTGTGTGTTGGAGAGGCACAGACAGGTGGGGGAAGTCTCCGCCAGGTGTTTTAAACTATTGGTGACAACCAGACTGTGACCACCACAGAGATACAGAGCAGTGACTTCAAAATGCAGGGAGGGATTGAAGGATGGTGGAGAGGCTCTGACTTTATGTGTCACAGCTTGCTACAAACCTGTGTGCATGTGAGTGTGTATGTGTGAGAGAGAGAGACTGATTGCATGAGAACAGAGTGAGACAGATGTGTAGACTGTGATGGCATCAGCCATGCAATCAAAAAGATCAACTACCCACACACGCACACGCACACACACACACACACACGCACACGCACACGCACACATTCAGAGGACATACTCACCAATACTCGCTATAAGAAACACCACCAACTATTCACTGATTCTGGTGAAACTGGATCATATTTTATGGAGAAAATGTTTTCTAGTTTTCCCTCTGATTTTCTCCGGCTGCTCCGCCTCAACTCTCTGTGATTTACAGAGTTTCCTGATGGACAGTGAAGTAAACTGTTGACAGCTGTAGCTGCTGTTAGCTAATGTTAGCTGATGTTAGCCGGACTGAGCTCAGAGCACAGAGGTAGTCTTGGACCACTGGGAAGGTGGTTTTCTGGCTTGGGGCACAGGAGCAGAGCTGGTGTCGTACCAGAACTGGAGCTGGGTAAGTGGGCAATGTAACATAAAGGCAGAGGAGAAGAGGATGAAGAGGACGTCGATGAAGGATGCTAAGAAAAGAAAAGGAGAGAGCGAGCGAGCAAGAAGCTGCTGGAGAAGAGTAAATGTGGGACTGACTTTTAGTGGTTGGTGAGAGCTTGGTGAAATAAAAGGCTGAAAGACAGACGCCGAGCTGGGCTGACTGCTGTTGGACTAGTCAGTAATATTAGCTGCTGCTGGGTCTGCTGTTGGTGACCTGGCTGATGATTGGCTGTTAGCAAAGTTGCAGACTCACTAGTTTTTGATCAGGAGTAATGTAATCAGAACAAATACTCGAGTACAGCTGAACATATTTACCACAGTGGGATTACACAAAAATACTGATTTCTATGTGATGTTGCTTTAACCTGACCATCCAAGCTTGTGAATTACTTTCTTTGATGAATAGTAAACTTGTATGATTGGTTTCTAGTCCTATGACACACAATGTACCACATCACACTCAGTCCAGTCCACTTATTTTTGACATCCACGCAGTCTCCATGTCTGTTCATCTGCATTCACACACCACATCACGTCAGCCCACAAAACAGTCCATAGCTGAGTGGCTCTCTCCACACATTCCTCGGTGTGCATGTGTGTGTGTGTCTATGTGCTAGTGAATGCGTGAGACTTGAGCAGACACTCTGGCCAATGGCCGTGGCTATTTCCTTCAAATTCCTGAGCCTTGACTTAAACGGGAGAGAGAAACCAAGTGAAATTTAACACGCAATGACCACAAAACAACGACTTAGGCTGACCAGAGGCTAAACACACAACACAAACAGAAGCCTTCCTCTCCCTGCACGCACACCGTTCAAATATTTGGTTCTGATTTTATTTCTCAAATGATGATGCACCCAGTCATGGTTTTCTTTAACAGTGGCTTCCCCAAAATATCCAACCTGCTGTTCATTGTGGCTGCCTTACTGGAGTATTGAAATATTTCCAGGAGCATTTCTGTATTGTAATAAAAGTATGAAGTATTGTGTATTTTTTTTTCCCTGTTAAAGTTTTTTTGTGGGCAAGTTTTTCCTCACTGGAACCGAGGGTCTAAGGACAGAGGGTGTCACTCCCTGTACAGATTGTAAAGCCCTCTGAGGCTAAATGTGTTTTGTGACTTTGGGCTATACAAATAAAATTTGATTTGATTTGATTTGATTTGAAGTGAGCAAGTTTGGGTTTGGTTGGGCACCTATTTCCTACCTGTCGAACACACTGAGAAACAATCAGATCTCTTAATGTTCACTTAATGTCCTATAAACTTTTATATTAATCAATGAATGAATTTTGTAGCTTCAAAAATTGTATAAACTCAGATAACACATGAAAGTTTGTAGCTATGGAAAAACATATCCAGAGTGTGCACATGCTCACGTGGGTGTTTCATGTTTTAGACATACCTAAGCCTGTTTTTGCTTGTGTGTGTGTGTCAGGTACTCAGAGGTTTATGGAAAGATCACAGTTTGATTGATGCTTAACCTAAAGCCAAGCAAACAAAGGATTGTGCACACACATCAGTGAATGAGTAGGTATGGAAAAAGCCTGACACGGTCGACATGGGATATGAAAAAAATGAATAAATCAAGCAGCCCTATCTGCAGGTGATGTGTGCTCACCTGCTGTCATAAACAACAGTCGAGCACAGTGACATCTACTTGGAAGCAGAGTATCAGCATGTAGCTACAAGATTTTCTCTGGGCTTAGTGGGACACTGACAGACAGGGGGAGGGAGTCAAAGGAGAAATTTAGAAACCAAGTGAAATGACTACAAAGAGGAAGAGAAGAGACAAGAAAAGAGAGGAGAGGCAGAGAGGTTGTCCTCTTGGTGTGAAAGAAGCCTGTGTATGAGAAGGACCACGCAGGAAAAGGGGGAGGACACAGAGGGTGGGGGAGAAAAGAAAGTTAAGAGAACGAGAGCATTTGAAGCAAAAAGAGAGAACAGAGACAGCCTTCATGGTTGAGCTGGTGAAAGGGGTGTCCTCTCAACTCTCTGCTCTGAAGCAAATCTGTGTAAGTGTAGACACACACACACACACACACACACACACACAGCTGGGGAAGCCTGTGGTTGCTTGCCTAGGATGGAGCACTACAGTGACTTGACTTGACACAGGCACCTTTCCTGAACTGGTCATGCATATGGTCTTGTATTTTCTGTAGCCTTACCTTTCCTTGAAGGCTTTCTCTCCCATTTCACGGGCTGCCCTGCGGACCTCTTCTGGAACTGCATCTTTCTCAGCCTGGGAAACCTGGTACACCTTGTGCCCTGCATCCAGTCGATAAGGGCCCCCTTTGCCACCCAGCCCTGCTGTGTCTCTGCCACCTGCAAAGAAACATCTTATTAGGGATGAACCAATGGCAGTTGTTTGAGCATACAATTTACACACAACTAAGTAATGAAGTCAGTACAATGTGCATTCAAGCTTCATAATATATCTTCAAACTGTTTGTTTTGTCTGATATACAGACAAAATACTTCCTTACATGCCAACAATCAAGAGTGTAAAAATATCTGGTTGATTTAATTCAGCATTTGGAGGATGGCTTTGTTTCAGTGGTTACCTGTGCCTCCTGCCCACTGGTTTCCCCCAACGTGAGGAGCATTGTTGGGGTCGATCTTGCCATGTTTTGGGGCAGTGACATCCTGGCCACTCTCCCTCTGGATGGTAATCTGAAAGGAGAGGGATGAGACCAGAGAAGCCTTTGGTAACTTTCTGTGTAAAAGCAGCCTCTGATGTGAGGCACAGAGAACAGACGCCTGAGCCTATAAACTCATCATTCAGTGGCATATCGACATGTATATAGTAATATATAGTTTTTTCAGGAACAAGGTCTCAGGGAGGTTTTTTATTTAGAGTTATACTTCCTACTGTATGTCCACTGCACTCTAATAATATCAACAGGAACGATAACTGAGTGTCTCTCTAGTTCTTGATTTTAATAGTAAATAAAAGTCAAATGTATGAAAAACTGTCAGTATTTTTAGATGCATCTTTTAGATGCTGTTCAGATATCGCAAGAAGAATTCCTGCATTTTATATAAAAAGTATATACACCGACACACACACGCGCATGCATGCACGCACACAAACACAGTGATTACACAAACAGTTATTGAATATGGGGTTCCAAATGACTCAGAGAATCCAGTTTCATTGGACAATAATAGTGTTAAACACTCCCCTGCAGTTTTAAAGAAAACACATTGGTGCTTGTACTCTCTATATTTCCAAGCTCACACAACCTCTCTGGAATCCCTTTTTCCCTGTTAACCTCCCGATGTACTGAATGAGTATGTGAGAAAGGCATCAGAACTCTGAAACAGTCAGCTACCTACCACACAGTCAGAGCATGAAGAAAATGGTCTTTCTATCTACAGCCTGAGGTTTTGGCAGGATGGACAGAATGGGCTCTGTCCCTCTCTGCAGGAGAGTGATGGAGGGGAGACATGGAGAGGTCAAAGCTTTGGATTTTTAGGTCCATCTCAATGGTGCCATCAGTGCCAAAATCAGCATGCTGCCTTGCACACAGTGGCAGGGCGGCCGGCCCTGCGTCTGGCACACATGAAGGAGTGAGTCAGTCAGGGGGAGACTAAGTGCATCCCATTCAGCTCAATTCTTCCATACTGCTGGAATTTGAATGGTACTTTGAGGAGATAAGGTTTGTGTTTTCTGCCTGGTCTGTCATGCTCCGTGTGGTTGGACACAGTCTTATCTAGCAGGAGCAGCGGTCCAGCTGTGAGGGACTCCTCCTCTCTCTGCTGACACACTGTCCACACCTCAAACGGACATACACAGTGACAGCTCAGGCTCTGTTCCCACATCTACATCAAGCTGCTATATCAGCAGAACACTCTATATTTCCTGCAGATTACGAGGGTCAGTTTGATGTAAAGCATGTCAGATTGGCAGGGTGAGATAATACTCACTGTAGGAAGCACAGTTCAACACAATATGTTTTATTGCTCAAGCCAGTGTTTGGCAAACTTTTGACACTTTGCACCACCTCAGAAAAGACTAGGCTCTCCAAGCACCGCCCTTATGACACACATGAAATACAGTAGAGCAGGCTAAGAATAGACAGCTTATGCAGGTTTATTGCTCATAAGAAGATTATTTATTGTTGACTGTTGCTGAATGCTGAATGGAAGCAGTTTAAGAACCAGAGCTAGTTCAGTGGAAAAGGGGTCGTCCTAATTTACACTAATTCTAATTTTGTTTGGAGCCATGGTAACAGTGTTTTTCAATCATTCATTTACTCCTGCTATGTAGCAGGCTGATACTGAAACAAAATATCACATACAGGAAATGCAAAACATTTAAAAAAATGTAATTACAATAGAGCTTTCCATTACTGTGGCATCAGTAAAGATCCACAGGAAGTGTGTGTGTGTGTGTGTGTGAATCTGTGTGTAAAGATGAACCAATGCTAACCTCAGTAACCAGAGAGAGTTTGGTGCCATAGCTCTGTGTTGAGGTAAAGGGTCAGCTCACCTTCAGGAGCTCACCTCCACCATGTAACGGCTCTCTGATTACACGCATGTGTGTCTGTTTGTGTATGTCACACACCACATACAGCAAGAAAACAGCAGCAGAACATGAGCTTTGCTGCACACATACCTGTCCCATGTTGGGAAATGAGTGTGTGTGCCTGATCCATGGGAATGTGGCTTCAAAGGCTTAGCTGTACCAGCTAGACATATCACCCTCACTGAGTGTTTATGAATGCGGTCACGACGATCGCCTGATAAACGCCACACACACTTTTTTCCCCTGCCAACACAGCAACACTTCCACCTGACCTGTCTGTGCATCTGCTGAGCCCTCATGCTCATTCCAAGTGTCTCAGAAATCTGTTCATCGGAGAGGAGCGATCAGGATTTCAGCTTCCTGAACACAGACTTGTCTCAGTAATCCACCCTTGTCATCACACTGTATTTAGATAAAACTCTTGCTGGTGACAGCATAACACATGAATGTGTCCTCATGCTGGTAATGGCCTCTATTCTGGCTCAGTCTCCACCGGTAAAGGGGTGACTAATGCTCACTAATGCTGCACTCCCAGTTTTAGAGAAACGATGAGTGACGCTCTACAGCATGTGTCCTTTTTGGGCTCTGAGTGGCTTTTAGAGCTGCCAGTCACTCGATTCAGGTTCCTGCTCTGGTTGTGAGAGAGAGAGCTGTGAGGTATTTGGCCACTGCAGCTATAGAATGGTGTTACAGTGCACAGATCTATGTTGTTATATATACAGTAGCATCATGTTTTCTTTATCTAGCTGTTCATGTTTTAATGTCACCTTGGCTTCTATCACTTCTAATCTAAACTGGCTTATCTATGTAAAGTAAGAACACAATAATAAATGATGTTGTCCACAAATGCTCCTTGGTGGCCATTTATAAAATGATTTCTCAACACACTCATTTCTGAGTACGACTGGGTGGTCTGCTCTTTTTCCGGAATTTAGTGAAAGCATGTGGAATCTACTTATATCTATGCTGCTGTTAGCAGTAAGCTAAAGATGACACCTTAACCCTGAGACAGAGATGCAGAAAGAATGGGGGAGCGTGGGCTTTTCATTTTTATGACTGTGGGAATCAATGTCTCTACCCCACCCTCCTCCCCACCTCTCTCCCTCTCCCTCTGTCTCTCTCGCGCCTCTGCAGTCCACGCCTTGTCTTGTAGGATTAATAGCATCATAAATTTCTGATTCTCCCTTTAGACGCCTAAAGACAGCGAATGATTTAGGAGTGCTGGTGTGTATGTGTGTGTATGTGTGTGTGTGTGTGTGTAAGTAAATGCCCGCCCATGTGTGAACTTGTACTGGTATAAAAGCCTGTCTGTACATGAATGTTTGTGCAAGTGTGTCTACAGTATGATTTCATTTTGTGTGCAACAGTCTTTATTATAAATCCAGTATGTGCTGTGTGTGTGTGCAGGTGTGTAAGACACTAAAATGTAGTAATTTGTACTTGAATTATGGTATTAAGTATTTGATGTGGTAACAAGACCTACTGTGCAGTTAACATGTTATTTGCACAATTCCAGTGGGTTACTGTTAACCCCTGCTGTTTGCAGATTGTGGCAGAAATCTGCAGGGCACGGCTGCAGACAATTTGAACTTTGAAGGAGCAAGTGTGTGTATGAGTGTAACTGATAAGCTAGTTTCAGTGGAGCAACGAAAAGGAAGGGAAAAGGTGGCGAATGGCCAATCGGAGCAATAGAGGACAAGAAATACCCTGACAATGACACATGGGGGTAAAAACAACCTTTTATATAATCGAGTGTTAGGCTGAGTGACTGGAGATATAATACTGAAGTGTAATGGACGTGGTTTGATTATGCTGGATACCTGCAAACACCTACTTGGCACAAGAAGCACCAGTTAAAGAAAAGACATGTGTCGCGTGTGCAGAGACATGATGACTGAGGTCTCCGGTGTAAACTGATGATGTCAACAGTGCTGTAATGGAGCACACTGACAGATGAGAGGAACTATTGACACACATGTGACACACACACACACACACACACACACTGTTAGGACATTGTCATGAACACCTTCTTTTCCAGCCCAATTCCCAAGCCAACGCAGTCTAGTATGACACATGGATCAATTCATTACTGTTACAACAGTGAGAATGTTTATGAACACTATAAGGCTTTGCAGAAGCTCACAGTCAGAGAAACTATTGAATGTGTGGACTTTCAATGCCCAATGTATGATTATTTTCAAAAACTTTCAAGCCCTTAATTATTCTTCTCAAATTCACAAACCTTTAATGAATTCAGTGACCTGTGGGAACCATGATAAAAACTTGAAAATCTTTTTTGGTCCAAACCATCAGCATGAGGCTCGTAAAGAGTGTCATAAAAGCAAGGCAAATAATGCATACGTGCCATATGCAAACAGGTAGCTCGTATGGAGGTGACACACTCTGAGCACAGACACAGAGAAACTTTTATGCAGGCATGTTTAAATACAGTAGTGCTACTGTTGTTCCCAGTGAGCTAACACAGAGCACAGGCACAGTCTGTGAGAGTCAGTGGACTCAAGGCGCCCCATCAAAGATGACCTGAGTACGGAGGAATCCAGACCAGACAGAGACCTCATGTGAAAATCACAGGTGTGCAGGTGTATAGGAGTCCATAGATTGATCAGTGAATACTCAGTTGAAGGATTAATTCATAATGTGGTATAATGTTTGGCTCAGTCTGCATAATTTTGGACTCAGTGGTCAGGCCTACATAGATCATAGATTCTCTTAGGAAAATCTATATCTCTGGAGCCACGGCAACACAGAGTGAGTATCAAGAAGTAAAGTGCTGACCTCTTGCTGTCTCTTTTCTCAGGAGGAAATGTAGAAAATAGTGAAGAGTCACACAAATAGTGTGTTTTTATTTTACATTTATTCCTAAAAACTTAATAATGAAATAGTTCATTTGTATTACTTAAATAAAAATAAAAAAAAATCAACAAATCATCTTTGATGATGAGAGAGAAAACGTCCTCATTACAAACCATGTGATGAACTCTCTCTCAGGCACAGATGTGCAGATAATACATCCCACATCTGGAATTTGACTGCCTGTACTGTGTATGTGGGCACCTCAACAAAGATCTCTCAGTATGCGGGTCTGAATGTTCTGACCCACCCCAAAGGTCAGACCTATTGCATCATCAACACAATAGCCATCCATTCATACACACCCACCCTGGGTACAGCCGGGTCATAAATTCCGGGCCTGGAAACATTACGGTTAGCATAAAATCAGGAATGTTTCAGCATCTAATGTATTCTAGCAGAGTGAGGAAAGTATGCAAAGTACGGAAACTATTCACAGGAGTTATTTCTAAAGTACTACTGCCTCTCAGTGGTGCTGAAAAAAACTACATGCTACAAGCGTTTCACTTCATTTACACAATTACTGAGGATATCCAAGAAAGACGCTGTCTTTGTTACCTGTACAGGTCTGCCATCCTCCGTCCCGATCATGTTCCTCCATTCCATCAGTGATCGCTGTAGGCTGTCCAATCCTGTCTCCCAGAGACGGACGTACCCACCCATGTCCACTGTGACCACACCTCCAGAACCCAGAGGTGCCATCAGCACATCGGACTCTGACACCTTGGACAGCCAGTTGGTGTAAGGCGACACGGTCATTGACCTGCCAATCATAAATGTGTACGGAAGTGTAAACAGTCACTTATAGACGTCATCAAAAGATGACTGGTATCTTCATTCTAAGCTCCACTGTCAGTCATTCAATGCTCTTGTTCCCTCACTGTTATGTGAGGAGCTCACAATGTTCCTGGTTAAATTGTCTATTTGACTTTGAAACCTTGAAACCGTTACTCTCACACAGCACAGGAAGTTAGCAGGCTAAATTAAAGTCATTAGTCTCTAAGTAACATGCAAATGTCAAATTTACAATAAAATTCAAATCACCTTTTCTTTCCACCTTTTTATTTTTATTAAAAACTGAACCTGACTGACACATACAGATATTGTAACTGTATGACAGTGGTTTATTTCCATAAGATTAATTTGTGATTCATTTATTATGTTGCCTTGTTTGCAATGTTTGTGGTCAAAATATACAATTACCAATTTAAGGAATTATTGTTTCTCTGTGTAAAGTCTGGATGGCTTAGTGACAGCTGACATTTTATTCTTTGGGGATACATAAGAATTCAGTGACACAGAAAATCGTAGTTTAAAAGATTAATTTTTGCCAGTTCATAAACATCTGGAAACAATTCATTTGTACTTGTCAATGCAATGCTGTTTCTGACCACTAACTGGTGCTAGAGGATGTAAAATGATAAGACATGGTAAGAAACAGATAAATTGTTTTCACCTTGGAACTGGAATATATTTGACTTTCTTGGAGTTCAGGTCAACCACCTCCAGGTACGCCGCTGTCATTGGAGGTGTGACATCTGAGTGACAAACAGGAAAACTTTACACATGGCACACGTTCTCTTTGCTGTAAACACATTTCTCTGAGCTCATTTCAGTTGAACTCTGACCTTTAGGGTAGACCTCCTTCAGGGGCACCTTGTTGGGTGGAAGGGCCCGTACCACCTGATTGGCTGAGAGCAGACTAACACAATTGTTCTGTTTTGGCGTGCTTGACCGAAGCCCACCTCTGAGGAACGTGTGAGCCCCGCTCTCCACAGTCATCAGCGATAGGTCAACAGGCCTCTTAAAGCTGTAAACCTCATTCTGGGACTGGACGAAACAAGAAATCAAGAGGAAAACATCATGCTTCCTGTATACCAAGCACACAGTGCAGATTAATATTAATATTAATATTCATCAGTTCAGCTCTAGCACCCACACTACAGTACCTCATTCAACCCATGCCTTCATTGCTTTTATTCATGTTTTTACCCATCTGATTTTGTCAGCAGGAACATACTGAATGATTAGCCACTCCACTGCATGATTAACACTGATATACACATTCATATGTAATATGATAGTAGTGTATTGCAGACCAAACTATATTTTGTCATACTGGACACCTGGAATGGGCATGAAAACTCTGTCCAGTGCAGCTTGATATTAAATTATTAGTTCAAACTTCTGTTCCAACATAACAATAACAACAATGTTTAACCATGTGGTCTGCTCATCTCACCACGAGGTCCGGAAAGCCCACGATGAGCTGCGCGAATGAGCCGCTGTCGGCCAGTATTCGGTTAGGTGAAACAATCTTTTGGTCCAGAGCGGCACTGAGGTTCTCATTTGGTAGCTGGTCACATGACACCATCTCGGGTACAGACATCTCAGCTGGTGTGATTGAAGTGATGGAACAGGGAAAGAAACAGGACAAGAAATGCTGAGATTACTTAATAAAGAGAAAGAAGAAGGAGACATGTCCTTAATATTAACAAGCTCACTGCAGAAACTCTAGATTTCTTCTAGATCACGGTCCTCAGTGAGGTCCGCTGAGTTTCTACAGTGACTTGTGACCTTCAGCCGGGGCGGCTGTGACTCGGAGTTAGATTGGGTGGACCACTAATCAGAAGATCGGCAGTTCGATCCCCACCAGTCTACATGTTGTGTCCTTTGCTGTGGACTATGAGAATGTTTATGAATGGTTAGCTCCTCAAACTGATGAGCAGTTGGCACCTTGCATGGCAGCCAGTGCCATCAGTGTATGAATGTGTGTGAACTGTAGCTGATGGTGAAGTAATTCAGTCTCGATTGCTGTTGGACATTACTCATAACTTCACATTCTGTTCTCACTAACTGAGAGTGATGAGTTGAGCTGAGTTTTCTTAGCTGCTTATTTTTGAAGGCTCTGGGGATATACTCTGTGAACTCAGAAGTGAACAAATACAGACAGAGACATTGGCCTGTTCTATGTTTTTATAAAATCTTTTATTCTAACCCTTAAAATTAAGAGGGCCTTGCAACCTCTTGTGGAGATTTGGAACCCCAGGCTGGGAACCAGTGGCCTCCAGACCCAGTATGTATCATGTATCGTGTATCATTATATATACCTGTGCTGGCTCTGTGGCCCGAGCTGACTGCGTCCTCACTGATGCTGTGGAGCTGACACACTCCAGAGTCTTCAGCTGTCATATGCATGGGCTTGGTCAGCAAGAACTTCCTATTCAGGGGGCACAGACAGTATGTTGCATTATAAATGATTCAAACCTTAAGATTCTCAGAGAAGAGAAGAGAATCTCAGGGAGATCTGATGTGTCTGTCTGTTACTCACTTGTTGGTTTTACTCTCCAGCAGTAGCCAGCGGTCCTCTGCCACAAGGAAAACAGACTTCAGGTTGACAGGAAGGGAGATGGAGTGAACCTGGCCTTCCAGCACATCCAGCACCTCCAGCTGGTTGCTGCACACCCAAGCACACAGATCAGCGATTCATACATCACATGACTAAGACTGTGCTGCTTAACAGTACTGTGGATGATGTCGTTTAGAGCAGGACAACTTACCCATCCTCCTTATAGAAGAGGAGCCAGTTTTTGTGGGCAAAGTCGTGACACATTTTATGGCCTCCCTGAAAATACACACAACATTATGTAACTTTTCTGCTTATTTTCTATAAAATAACAGCTTTTAAATCCTCTTGATGCTGATGACTGACTTGTAATCAGGTGAATGATGTCTGTAACTTTGGGTTCTGGATATGATCACCTGTGATAAGTAAGTCACACACTGCCAACTATTTGACTGATTCTGGATCATATTTTATGGAGAAAATGTTTTCTAGTTTTCCCTCTTTTGTCCTTCGGCTGCTCCACCTCAACTCTCTGTGATTTACAGAGTTTCCTGATGGACAGTGAAGTAAACTGCTGACAACTGAAGCTGCTGTTAGCTAATGTTAGTTTGGTTTGTTAACTGCTGACAGCCAATGTTAGCTCAGTTTGTTAGCCCAGCTGCCCAGACTGTGCTAAGAAAAGAAAAGAAGAGAGTGAGCGAGCAAGAAGCTGCTGGACAAGAGTAAATGTGGGACTGACTTTTAGTGTTTGGTGAGAGCTTGGTGAAATAAAAGGCTGAAAGACAGACGCCGAGCTGGGCTGACTGCTGTTGGACTAGTCAGTAATATTAGCTGCTGCTGTGTCTGCTGTTGGTGACCTGGCTGATGATTGGCTGTTAGCAAAGTTGCAGACTCACTAGTTTTTGATCAGGAGTAATGTAATCAGAACAAATACTCGAGTACAGCTGAACATATTTACCACAGTGAAACTAGGAGGTGCTAAATGACAGTGTTGCTTTAACTTCAGACATTGCTTTGGAGTGATTTGTTCAGTAATCATTCTTCACTCTTTGAAGTGTAATCTGTACGCTCCATTTGAAACATATTCTGCAGGATAGTACATTCTAATTCATCACCAAAGACAAATACAGAAAGTATATTTGTGAATTAGTCATTACATGAACCTGGGGGAGAAAAACATGACATAAATGAATAGATGAATAGAGATGATTCTGTGTGGAGACACTGAAACCTCTGACCTGTTGTTCCTTACTGCTCCACCAATTTGAGACTCTGGTGGTGGGCTGCTCACTCTCTGGAGACAACATGAGTCTCCGCACGGCGCCGGTTACCATGTCCAAATGGAGAACTGTGTTACTCTGGCAGAGAGAACAATTTACAGACAGTCAGGCAGACAGTGGAATGAAAATGACAGACTGGATTCAGAACTAAAGCCTATAATACAGATAAAAGGAAACAAATGACTGAATTGACTTAATACAATAAACAAGTGATGCTGCCTGTGTGTTTCAGAGTGTAATTATGTGTGCTTTTTACTCCACTTTCTTTGGACAATTGTAGTACAACGTCAAAATAAATGTTCTACCACTTTTGCTATTTACATGGTCAACGACTAGTCAGTGACTATTGTAACAATTTCTGCGTTGTGTTTTTTCTTTATAGCACTGTTTGAGCTACATGTCAGATCAGAGCCACAGTTCTTTTTGTGAACATCCCTGTGGGTGTGGACATTTCCTTATTGTTTGATCTTCAGTCATTGTTGTACTGATGCTCCTGATGCAGTCTGATCATTTAAGTTCTATACATTAGGACCAGATATAGCCAGATCCGTGTAATGGTACAAATCTCAAACAGAGACATGGAACAAGAGCTGTTTCTGTAATATCATCACTTTCTGATTTGATTGATTTTGACTGGCGTGTAATGTAAATCAAACAGAAAGTATGACAGATCCATAAAGAAGAACAAAGAGACGAGATGTGGTGTAAGCCAAAGCTCAGAAATGATGTGCAAATCATGGAAGATTAGCACAAAGAACCTTATATAACATTTAATTCAAAACCAGGTTAGTGGTCACTCTTTGCCAAGTTAAGAAGTGGTACCCTACAACTATATTCCTGAAGAGCAGTGTTTATGTGTTTTCTATGATCTTGGTGTTGTTAAGGATGAATCTGTTCTCCTGGCCGTGCACAGTGGCTAGAGGAAACCCTTTATTTTGGTTGTAAGGTGATGTGTTCAGCTGGCTGTTAAATCAGTAGATCTTCGTCTCTGTGTCCACCACAATAAGAGGTTTCTGTCACAGAAACTGAATGTTATGAAATGTTCTCTTTAAATTATGATTTGGCCATCATGTCCTTTAATGCCCACATAAAACAAATTTCAAAGACTGCATTCTTCCACTTACGCAACATTACGAAAATCAGACGCATCCTGTCCCAAGCGGATGCAGAAAAACTAGTCCATGCATTTGTTACTTCTAGGCTGGACTATTGTAACTCTCTATTATCAGGCTGCCCCAATAAGTCTCTTAGGACTTTGCAGCTAATTCAGAATGCTGCTGCACGTGTTCTGACAGGAACCAAGATCAGAGATCACATCTCTCCCATTTTGGCTTCCTTGCACTGGCTACCTGTTAAATCTAGAATAGAATTTAAAATTCTTCTCCTTACATACAAAGCTCTTCATGGTCAGGCACCATCATATTTAAAAGAGCTCATAGTTCCCTACTACCCCTCCAGGCCACTGCGCTCTCAGAATGCTGGGTTCCTTGTGGTTCCTATAGTTTCCAAAAGTAGATTGGGAGCCAGAGCTTTCAGCTATCAAGCTCCTCTTCTGTGGAACAAACTACCTTTCTGGGTTCGGGAGGCAGGCACGGTCACCACATTCAAGACTAGACTCAAGACTTTCCTTTTTGATAGCGCTTATAGTTAGGGCTGGCTCAGGCCTTCCCTTTTCGATATCCCTTAGAGTCCGCGTAAACGGGGCCTAAGGTCTTATTGTTCTGTGAATCATTATCTCTCTTACACCTTTTCTTTGGATGTTACTAACTACACCTCTTCCCCGGAGTTTCTGTGCTTTCTCGTCCAGCAGGTTCTCATGGATCGTGGCTGCCGCCGTGGTCTGCTGCTGACGTCCACCATATTTAGCATTACATGCCATATATAGTCATTATTGCTACCATCTCCACTACAGCTTTGTTGGTTAATGACTTATTGCTGCTGTGCATCTGTGTCTCTCTATCTCTATCACAGATTCCACTGCTACTGCAATCACTTTACCATCTATTGTAATTCATTGTAATTGTACGACATGTTTGTGTTGATTGTTCTGTACATGTGACATCCATTGCACGTCTGTCCGTCCTGGAAGAGGGATCCCTCCTCTGTGGCTCTTCCTGAGGTTTCTTCCACATTTTTTCCCTGTTAAAGTTTTTTTGTGGGCAAGTTTTTCCTCACTGGAACCGAGGGTCTAAGGACAGAGGGTGTCACTCCCTGTACAGATTGTAAAGCCCTCTGAGGCAAAATGTGTTTTGTGACTTTGGGCTATACAAAAAAAATTTATTTGATTTGATTTGATTTGGCTGCTGCTGCTACTCTCTGTCCAGTGTCTTGTTAGCGCATATGGGCTATTACTAATTACTAATAGCTCTAATTACTAATTATTACTAATTACTCACTGGACTTGAAGTACATTGCATGCCTTGTATGCTGTACACATTGCTCCACCACCACAAGCAGAGGGTGCTCTTCTCCAGGTGGAGCCCTTGAGATCTGAGTGATGAAGTTCATTCAGTTCAATTTAGATAGACATATTGTCTGTGTGTGCCTCTGTGTTTGTGTCCCGTCTACAGTTCTATCAGATGAGCAGTAGCACACTGTGTGAGTGGTGTGTATTGGGTGAACTGTGCAAAAGGCTTTCGTTTGTGACGCACTAGGCTTCATCTTCAATTGAGTTTTATGAGAAGGAGCCACAGGGGAGCTGGCCTCGGCCCCGGCTACCCCGCTTCACACTAATGGTTTCCTTATGGCTTTCCATTCCTGACATACACTACTGTACTGAGGACTGGTCGAGCTATTCAGAGGAGGCAAACCCCATTTCCTGATTCTAAACATATACTGCCTGTGGAGGGAGTGTGTTCATGTGTGAGCACATGTGTGTGTCCTGCATGTGCCTTCTGACACTTTGACTCAGGTTGTGTGTGTGAGATTGTTTTTTCATGTCCTTGAACGTAGCATTATTATTTTTGTGCAGGCTTTTCCTGAGCTTTATATATATATATATAGGTATGCATGAATTTATGTATGAATGCCTATTTGTGTATATGTCTGCGTGTGTGTGTGTGCACACGATGGTTCCCCTGATTTCCCTGGAAGAACAGTGACCTGTGGATGAACTTTATGTTATCTGGACCTCTTCATTTTTAGACAGACGTAACATGATCCATCACAGTGGTATTTTTAGAAGTCCTCCTCTTGCCTAATATGCACCAGCTGTACAAGCGTTCTGGTTGGAGAAATAGCTAACACGCATTGTTCTTGTCTTACGCTCTGCTGTCATAGACCAGGGTCTTATGGGGTAAAAGAGGCTCAACAGCAAACAACCACTAACCACCAGCCATTTTAAGAAGCTCTAACAGACTTGTGCATAGCTATTTTAAATCTGTCAGGAATCTGTGGTTGTCCTCCAAAACAAAGTCTAAATACCGGTGTTGCGTAAGTGTCACGTTATATGTTATACTGGTCAGTAAACAAGGACATCAGACCAACAGAGACTGGACTAGAATATATTTGTGAACACTGGCAGTTTGTGTGTGTACAGGTGTGTTCTGGGACATCATTTACATATGATTCCACAATTTCCTTGTACAGTGTTTGACTGTATTTACACTATTTAAGTGTTCTCTCGGAGAAAAGCTAATGATGCCCACCATCACACCACCTCCACCTCACTATAAAGCCACAACCATCTGTTCTTCTCAGTATCTTCACCGTATTTTATCTCCAGTTCTCTGTCTCACAGGGTCTCTGTGATGTTTTTGACCACTGGTAGCGCTGTAGACCAATGTTGTTTTGCTGTAACGCGTTCTTGTTCACATGTTATCTATACATGAGGATGAGGAGATGCACAGTTATGTCAGCTGCAGAGGACAGTCATAGTTAATAGCAGTAATGTACTGTCAAAGGTACAAAGCCCATCGGAGGAGGAGAAGAAGAAGAATGCAAACCAATGTAAACGATACAGGTTTCAAACCAGCTGATTTGTACAGCCATACATACTAATTAAACACATTTGTTTTAAAGGTGTTAACACATTGTTTTGCACTGTATAAAGAGAATTATCTTCCTAGGGTAAATGTTGGACCTCATGCAGGAAGTGACGTACAGACAAGGCCTCCTTATTGTGTTAGTGCCTACTAATTTCTGGGATTCACTAATATTTTCTTATTTTTGCTTAAATTTGATGGACATGTTGAGACATTTTATTGATTGGATTATTACATTTGTGGACTAAGGAAACGCTATTGATGCAATGATCATGAATTTAATTGCGTGTGTTCAGGGATGGCACAGACCTATCCGATGAGGCTGATGAGCTGCTGCTGAGCTGTTTTAAAATTACCAAGAGGCTGGTCAAATCCCATGTCTCCAAACTTGTCTATCCATCTACAAAACATAAGAGAGGTTTAAGAGATGTTGCCGCATGAGGCCCATTGACACACGGTTTGGAAACTTAACTGCTATTGCAAAGCGGTTGAGAATGTCATGGCAAAGACGTCTCCAGCTGCTGCTCTCCATGGTGTTTGCAAGTCAACTGGGGGTGCTACTGAGACAGCCATCACCCCTGACACACTTCCCACAGTCCGCTTAAGCTGAATTTTAAATGGGCAAATACAGCTACTCTGATATGAGAATATGTACATAAAATATGTACATGTAATGTGAAAACACAATGGAAACTCCACAGGGTCCCTTTAATATGATCAATATCCTGTTCAGTGACTCCACTGGGAGACAGCAATGTTTTCCCATGGGCATCAAAAGAAGCCCATGTATTAGTAATTGAATCTTATGTAATCTAATCAGTGCGATTATGTCGTCATACAAGCTTGTCTTTGTGTGCATGTGTGTGTCTGAGTGTGTGCCAACCTGCTCCTCGTGCAGCACCACCTGTCCATCCAGAGGACTCCCAAGTGGAGCAACAGTGACAAAGGGCTGCCAGACGCCACTGATGGTCCGGGGGAAGACGTCGTAAAGCTCCATGCAGTGAATCATCTCCCCACGCTCCTTCATTGAGTACAGTGACACTGGGTTACACGTAGCCACGTAGAGAATATCTGCAAGACAAAAACAGAGGGACTGCAATTATTTTTCTGTGATGTATGTCTGTCTATATTCAGCTCTTTTTTTGTACGTAGAGTGTTGTATACAAGTCACACATGTGTGCTGAATTAAATTATGTTCATGTTCTGCCATAGCTTGCAGCAATCCATGCAGATTCCATGAGAGATAGTTGAACTGGCAGGTTACAGTTACCTGCATATATTCTGTTTCCTACAGCTACTTTGTGACATTTTAGATATTAAATGTTAATTTAATATATCTATGGTTGAGAGTAGCTGGATTCAGATCACACAGCTACTGCAGGTGCAGAATAGACTTTCCTGCCAAGCTGACACTATGCTAGAAACTCCACTGTCATCCCCCTCTGAGCTGGAGAGGTTGTTGAGTGACTGCTCCTTCATATAGAACAGCAGCTGTTAATTCACTTTTAGGCTAACAGTTATAGAATTTACATTTTTTTTCTTTAGTCATTGCTGAATCTACGCATATGTTTACTAGACCAGTGACATGTGTCCTGTGTGTTATGCTATGCACATAATTTGCACTACTGGAACATTGTCTAACTCAGGATGGATGGTTTTCAAAAATAATGGATTAATTGATGCAGCTGAAACAAAGATATCATCTACTTTATTCTATTCATTCTTCTTCCTTGTTATATGTCATATATGACACACTGTTTCCTGTCTCTCTCTCTTTCTTTGTTATGTACTTCATCCACTGTGTCCTCTGATGTACCCCTAAGCGACCACAAAAGCTGAGACCTGAGAATGTATCCTGTAACAGTGCGGATGATGTTTCTGTGTGAGTGTATACCATCTTTGGTGGTAACATCACAGATGATGTTGACTTCATTCATGGGAATTTGCCAGTGGGCTTTCTCTTCGCTGAAACTCAATGCCCTGCTTTCCTGTCTGTTGCAGGGGTAACACTGAACACGTAGAAACACGGGACCCTGAAAATACAAGACACAAAGTTTGAACACAAGTTTAAAAACAACACTAATGTTTAACGTTTATGGTTGAGAGTAGCTGGATTCATATCACACAGCTACTGCAGGTGCAGAATAGACTTTCCTGCCGAGCTGACACTACGCACAAAACCCCACTGTCATCTCCTTCTGGAGAGATTGTTGACCGACTGCTCCTTCGTACAGAGCAGCAGCTGTGGTCAGTTTTAAGTTACACTCAGTGTCAGTTACAATCAATCTCAATGGATGCAGTGCATTATAGCAACAGCAGTTTCCAGAAGTGTTTTCTGCTATTTAAACTCACTATTAGATTCAAATAAATTTCAATATAATTCAGCCACAGCTGTGTTTGAACCTATAGTGAGGTGGTCACATTTAGACCGCACATGTGGTACATGCTGCTAGTAAACTTTCAAAATAATGCGTTTCCCTTGTGTGTTTACCTTGATGTCTATGGGGTGTGTCTCAGTGGGACAAAGCAGTTTACGGCGAGCGTTGCCACCTTGGTTTGTTGTCCAGTACCCTGTCATCTTGACCTCTGGCAGGGGCAACCTAAAGATTGAAGGTCACATGGTGACAACTGCCTTTACATTGTAAATTCCTGAGATATGAAAAGTGAAATAGTTGTGACAATAGAAATAGATGTCATCTGCATTTGTGCTTTTGATATGTTGATGTGCTCCAGCACAATTTTGCATCCCCAGTAAAATTAATTCATCTCACGAGGGGCTCACCACAAAATGACTTCATATGGAAGCTGTGATCTGCTGAGTAGCATTCCATGAAGACAAAAGGCTTTAATTTGATCCCACCGTCTCCAGAGAGGGGAAAGAGTGTGAGTGTGTGACTGAGTCCCTGCTCAGCTTGTTGTGTCTGGCCAGATGTTTACTGGTCTTCCCGTGAATCATAGCTGGATTGTGGCCACAGTCTTATTGACTGCAGGTGGGACGAAAGATGCAACAAAACAGAGATTCCAATGGGGATAAACGAGTTGGGGGAGGGACAGTCCTCCAACCATAAATATTTCTATTAATGGAAGCGCGATGAGGTACATGAGAGAGACTGTTTCTTGTTTTCCATGTCCAAAATTGGAAATCAAGAGACAAAATATTTGCTTTTATGTACACGAGACGTTGTGGCATATAAACTGTTCAAGATGAGCTTTAAATCACAAAAACAAAGACTCCAAAACCTACAAAAGATCCTCTGAGCTCAGATGATGTAAGCAGAGACATAAAGGAAAGGATAATCTATACAGATAGTTCTATAACTGTTGAAGGAAAATACTTGTTTCTGCCCTGCTCTGTTCTGTTCTCAAGATATGACCTGAGAGATTTATAAAACAGAATTTATGAATGGCACAGGTCAAAATAAAACCACAGGAGACAGAAGAAACAAATATTTTCCTTTATTTAAAAGACACAGCTGTACATAATGAGGCAGTGTAGTGGATATTAAAATCTTATCTTTCCTTATAGGAAAGGTGAGGTAATGTGAATGATCTGAACAGCCATTAATGTAACACTTCAGGAAGCAGTGAGGAGACTTCATGGAAGCCTCAGAGTTCCATCTAGTCTGAAAACAGTCATCGGGCCAAAGACAACATCAGCCGATTTCAAGCATTTCAGGATTTCAGTTTGAAAACTTGAAAAATCAGAAAGTGACATTCTGTCAAATGTGGGGGTTCCAAAAGGGTTCTCCACAGAAAGAGTTCTTCCTATAGCCTCTGAGCTGTGAAGAAAGTGCTGCTGATTAGCTTCTGGGAAGGTTCTTTTAAATGACAATAATATAAGAGTGAAGACAGTCAGAGAAACTATTTTGGAGGGTGAAAAATCTATATTAATAATCTGTTTTGTTAGCTTTCATTCCTAAAACATAAATTGTAATGTTTGTGAATTTTTCAGTTCCATAAAAGAATAAAAACATCAATGCAGCTCAACTGTAATTCAATGCAAATCAACCTTCCCATTCTCTTTTAAGGTAATTTGAAAAAAAAAAAAAAACAGATGATCACTGCTATACAAAGCAGGTTATGGTGACTCATATATTCCAGTGGCCCTGCTCTAAAAGCTCTTGCTGTATTTGGTCCATTCACTTATTAAAAGTGACAACAGACTGAGTGAACTTTAGCCTTTCTGTGGTGACCCACGTTGAGTATTCTACTCGTACTAGTAACCCTTTTCCAACAGGTCTATGTGCATTAGACAGGTACTGATGTGCCTTTAATGTGTGTGTTTCTGTGTGTTATCCTAGCTCTCGATGCCTTACTCCTTAGCCAGTTTGACAGAGCTGGGCTTGGCTCCAATGGGAATCCCGTGCTTGTGCAGCGCTTCAATCAGAACCTCTCGCATGTCTTTGTTGTATGAGTCAAAGTCAAAGACATTTCGCACCACGTTGGCCAAACCTTCGTCAGGGAATTTCTGTTGGGAGGTGAAGTGGAATAGAAGATGATGGAAGGGGCGAGGAAAAGGGTAGAGAAGATGAAGTAAGAGAGTGAAGAAGGACGGAAGTAGGAAGAAGACAAGAAAGAGAGACCAGGGGAGGGAGGGGGGTGAAAAGTATGGAGGGAGTTAGAGAGGAGAGGAGAAGGAGAAGAAAGATGAAAAATATAAAAAAGTGTCAAAAAAGAATAAAGTTAATAATATGCTTTCTCAACAGCATCAAAGCATGGACAGGTGATTTCTAGACTCTAACCACAAAACTGATGCTGGTTCTGTGAAACAATTAACATAATTACAGAGATAAGCTACAAGCTACAAGTCAATCCATTTTCTCACTGTACAGTGATTGCAGTGAGACTTTGGTAAATATGCAATAAAGGCAGAGAAACAGAGGACAGAGGGAGATAAGCAAAAACAGAAAGAAATCTTTTCTGAACGGCTAAAATGTTGGGAAACATAATCCAGATCATGTGTCTCAGACAGACGTCAGTACATTTAGTTTTTTTACACACATCTGACATGGACACATGCTTCGTTCGTTAACAGACAGACGAGTCCATTTCTTATTACTGCAAACTGAATGGTTACCTGGGTAACCACAGTTCTCTGAAAACAGAAGGAGGTATCTAACAACCAATCATACACACTACAATACTGCCACAGACAAATCAGCCTTAGTTGCAGCAACTTACCATGAGCTGAACCCACAGTCAGAACTGAGTGTGGCAGTAAAGACCCCCAAGTGGAAAAAAACAAATAAATGTTTGTGGAACGGACATCTATCAGCAGAAATATTACCCAGAGAAATGTGGGGGGCTGGAGTCCCCAACTCTCATAGGTCAGTGATATATTTACTACTCAATGTGAGAGGTAGTGGTGAGTCAGAGTCTTCCCTCTAAGGAGCCCAAGATACAAGGTTACTCTACATAGATCTTTCAGTCATGGCCAGATAGATACCCAACGGTCTTACAGGACAGAATCAATTAAGCTGCCTCTCACTTTTCTCTGCTCTAATATTTGGCAACATCCATCCATCCATTATCTGTAACTGCTTATCCCCATCAGGATCGCAGTGGGGCTGGAGCCTATCACACCTGACTTCTCAGTCAGAGGCAGGGTACTCCCTGGGCAAGTCACCAGCTTATTGCAGGGCAATGTGCAACATAACTATCCAAAAGTCAGTGGAAAACTGCAAACAGGATGTGTGCATAGACAATGCATGATGTCAGCGTCAGCAAAAGGATAGTTTTCAAAGAGAGCCGCACTTAATGAGCTCAAATGGCAACCCTCAGAGTGCAAGTTCCATGAAGAAACTTAAGGCCTCAGCCAGTAGACTCAGTTTACAGATCTTCTTATCAGAGAACGCTGGAAAAATAAACTTTAATGACGGAAAAGCTTTACTATTCTCCACTAAATGCTGCAGGAGTCATAACACATGCTAAGACAAGCTAATGACCCGACCTCATGGCCTCACAGCATCTCTCAAATACGTTCCACTTACAAACAACAAATGTGTAGACAGTATCCTCGTGCTTTGACCAGTCTCATTCAACATCACCGGGAGACCCAACTCAGATTTACTCTTTCATGTGCCTCACGCAAAGAGCCAGCTGGAGGTGAACACAGCTGGGTCTCTCCAATGATGGAAACATGGGGAAAGCCTCTTCATTTGAGTAACATCAACATCAACATGCAGCATTGGAAATACTGCATCCTTAACAAGCCAGGCCATAAACACTGCTAGGCACGCTCTGTGATTACATCTGAATGTACAGTAAGTAGCAGATGTAGCTGAATGTGTGTGCCTGGAATGACTTAAGAACCCTGGACTGTGGGGCATTGTTAGGGTCATAAGTGCACTCTCAGACCTATATATTACAATGTATTTACACTGTTAGTCCTTTAAATTGCTGAACAATCAATAACAGCCTCATTCCAACTGGTTACAACTAGAACATGGATTGAATTCAAAGAGCACTGGGCACTATTGATCTGATTCCCATTTACCACAAAAACACAATTATGACCAAATGTGAAATGGTAATTAGGCCCTACATTGGCTATTGCCTCAGAAGAAGAAGAAGCAATTTAGAGTGTGACTAAATTATCCTGCATCTGTACCACTCCTACAGATGTCAATAGTGGTGGTGATTGATGACAAAACAGGGTGGTCAGTGGGGAAATCAAACATTAGGGCTTATCCCTGTGCACTGAATTATTGATCTTCAGTAGTGCAAGCATGGATCTTTATTTCCTTCTTCTCTAGGTCCTGTTCTTCTGCTCCCTCGCTGTTATTTTTCCCTTCTCGTTGGGAAAAAACACTGTGCACATTTCTAAAGATCTAAGACAACAAGGAGGCAGAGCAACATCTGCGAACGAAATAAGCAGACTGCTGCATGCAACCACTCACATAAACAGGTTGAAAACATGCCTTTTTTTGTTTCCCAAATGATGCTACAGCTAACCTACAGATGATGATGATGAAAGGAAGGTGAAGAGGAGGAAAATGAACCATGTGCACCATGGCTCCACACTGTTCATCTAGAGAAGGATAAATGAGTGGAGAAGCTGCTAAATACTGAAACAAACTATAACGGTAGAGAATAAAATGCGGTAACCATGGGAACAATGATCTCTTTTAAAACATTCAAGTATGTTAAACTGTGTCTTTAAAAAGGATTATGAGACAAGCATCTTTACTTCTAAACTCCTCAAAGATGGTTCTAAATAAATTGTTTCCCAGTCATTTCAGACTGCCTGAATCCAAAGGAAGGGAGGATCACACACCTTGATGAGGATGTTTTGTGGTACAAATTAGTGAATAATGAGGGGCATAGAGGGATGAATGGTAAAGAGTGTGGGCAGAGGATGAGGCAGAGGAGTGTGGGGGACTTTGAAATATATATATGTGTGTGTGTGTGTGTGTGTGTGTGTGTGTGTGTGTGTGTGTATGTGTGTGTGTGTATATGCACTTGGGAACACTGTCTGTGCTCTCTGTCACAGTTGCGTTGTGAGAACACACTCCCTTGCATTATTGAAGCATCTAGCAGGGCACGATTAAGGTCACATGATCTTTATGAATTATTTATCAAAAATTGTCTGAGACCAAACTTTTGAAAACAACAAAGCGAAAGAAGAGCTGAAGGTTATGTACCACCATCTTACCTGAAGGTGTTTGACAATGTTGACCACCTCTCGGGTGGAGTATGGGTAGGTGATGGTGCCCTGGTCGGCCATGGACCTCAGCTCTCCAAAAGCTGCCACCAGCTTCTGCAGAGTGGCATCGGGAACATCGGGGCCGTAGTGTTTGAGCATTGCCAGCTCTGCCTGGGGCTTTGGATTGTCCACAGCATGGCAGCTAAAGATATCACCTATTCAGAGGACGATAATTAGTCATCCTTTCCTGTCGTCATAGTAGATCAATTTATGACCACATTGACACTGTTCCGCTCCTTCATGGTTCACTGCAAGGAATGCAAGTGCTTCTGCAATTCTGATGTCTGGAGACGTAAAAATAAAGCTTGAAATACACTGAAATTCCAGCCTTTAGTGAGTGTATATATTGGTCTTATCAGTCCTGCTTTGGGCACCCTGGTGGGGTCTAAGGCACTGACCATGAACTGTGAGGTCCACAGTTTGAGGACCTTTGTTGCATGTCATTCCTCATCTATACCGTCACATTAATATCTGCCGTCGCCATTGTTTCTTGCTCTCTTCTGCTTCCTGAGATGGCCTCAGCTTTGGATATCTAACAACCATATTTAGTAGTTTGTGGACCAGTGAAAACAACAGATGATCTTTTTTCCTCTGATACAGAAGGGCAGAGATGAATTAGATCAGATCTTCTAACATGAGACATTTTAGTCCCAATTTATCCAAGCAGCTTAGTTTTTCAATATATGAGTTTGTTATTAAATAAAAGACAAGATTACAAGCCTTCTGCTGCAGTGTGTGTGTGTGTGTGTGTGTGTACCTAGAGCTCCAAAAAAGTCATTGCCCAGGAAAGGAAAACCGGGTCGGTTGGCCAGAACAAGCATCCTGAAATCTGGGTGCATGACTATGGTGTTGGGCCTCCTCTCAGCCTCTCGTGGATCTTTGGAGGATACACAGTCATAGTTAGCACATGAAATAAACACAACAAAAGAGGCACTCACACTCGCTGTTTCTGGATCCGTTTCATCGGGAGCTGTGTCAAGTTTGTGTTTATGAAGTCTTCAGGTTGTGTTTACATTCTTCTGGGCAGAAGAGCCTCTCAGGAATGGAGAAGCTGACAGCAACTAGTGTGGTTACGTAGGACTACTTGGAAAATCTACAAGTTTACAGTCCAACATGATCCAAAATCTACTGGTACCTGTCCATAAAGGCTTTTATCCTAAGCCTCCTTTAGTGGCCTTCATCTGTGTTTTACTCCTATTTGTCTTCTGGGACATCCAATCTTCATCACACCCATTTAATAGTCCCACTCCTGTCTGCGCACTGTATCTGGGACATGTCTAATGTCAAGGTGTTCAACCCTGCACGTGTGTGTCAGTGTGTATATGCATGTACCTGATATGATTCTCCGTCCGTCAGCCAGAATCATCTCTCCGCTCTCCACCAAGGTTTTGAGGATGCAGGTGACGTTAGTGGGAGCTTTGTCTGCCTCGTCAATCACTAATATGTGACCCAGTTTTACTGCCTTCACCTGTATACACACACACACACACACACACACACACACACACACTGAAACACCTGGGTAGTTGTGTAGGCCCTTTACATTCAATGTTTGGACCTCCCACCCTGATTAATGCTTGATAACACCAGAAAGGTGTAAATCGACATTTAGCTCACATTCAAAGATGCAGAGACATTGTTGATTAAGTAGAGTCAGACATGTGAGCCAAGGGAAAATGGATGTTGATTTTATGGAAGCTGGGGGGCAGAGACTGAAAAAGCACACTGCCTTGCTTTCCCTTGTTTTAGTGTGATAAACTGACAGGAGCATGGATTAAAGGATTAAATGACTGGACTGCCAGCTGAATATCTCAATTTTCTGTTTCTGCTTCAACATATGCAAGAAAAATGGTCCTGTAAAAATAACTAAGAAGGAAGTGTGTGTGTTACTAACTGACCAGTGGTGAGTCCTCATATGTGATGATGCCATCTCGCACAGAGGGCTGCAGGGTCAGAGTCTGGACAGTTGTATCCCTGGTGGAACAGAAAACAAGGTTATAGACACACACGCACAACAGAGGTGTGACACTAGGTTAATTTATAATATGTAATATGTAATTGCACTTTGGCTTTCATTTATTTTGTGTTATGATCTATGATCTTGATCTAACATAAAATTTGCCTCTGCAGCTTTAAAAAAACTTTAATAAGTAATAAGTAATAGTAATTTAAGTAATCCTCCATCCTCCAGGCTAAAGAGGAGAGGGACCATTGCTTGTTATCAACATACAGTTCAAAAGCATCCGTGGTGGTATGGGGTTGCATTAGGGCACATGGCATGATGGGTAACCAGCACAAGGCTCCATTAATGCTGAACTATATATACAGGTTTAGGAGCAACGTATTTTGCCAAGTAGACAATGTCTTTTTCATGGCTGGCCTTACATATTTTATCAGGATAAAGTCAAACCACATTCTGCACGTATTCAAACAGCGTGGCTCTGTAGTCAAAGAGTTGTTGTCTGTAGTCAGAGTCCAGACTTCTATTCTATCTTCTATCTACTGAAAATGTTTGGCACATTATGAAACATCAAATATGACAAAGGAGACATCAGTCAACTATTAAGTAAGACTTTGAAGATTAAAACAAAGTCTCATCAGTTCACAGACACTTAACAGAGCAGTAACGTGACCCGTGTTGCGGGCATCAAATTTCATATTTCATAAACTGTCTTTGTGCTATTTTCAGTTAAATATGGTGTTTCAATGTTTTTACATCATCATATTGTCTGTCCACATGAATACCATTTGATCACCATATCCGTGTTAGTGAACAAGGGCTTCAATAACACTGTGCTCGAGTTCAACAAGCCTGCAACACAAACATCTCCACAACAACTTCCCTAGTGGTGTCCAAAATTATCCCTCCCCCTTTCTCTGAACATCTCTCTCTCTCTAACCCACCCACCTCCCAGCCCCTGCCTCCTCCATACCTCACAGTGTGACCCAGGAGCTGTCCTAGTTTCCTTCCTGGCTGGCTGCATCTCCCTTGCTTTTTCTGAACCACATCTCTGTAGGCTTTCAGTCACAGGCTCCCAAAAGCCACATGCACAGATCTTCCTGCCTCTGCTCAGGTCTAATATTAGCAGCTGCTACAGTAGCTAACCAGGCCACATCCATGCTCAGCTCCACCTCGACTTTCACAAGACTTTGACAAACTACACACACACACACACACACAGACACCCACAGACACAGACACACACACACACACGCACACACACAGACACACACATACACGCACAGACACACACACACACAAACACAGACACACACACACCGTTTCTACATGTGGATGTTTGACCATAGATACAGTCTCAGTGATCATCACAGATGGGAGTCACTGACTCTGAAACAATGCCTTCTTATTAGTGCCACAATCAAAACGAGGCTTCTGCCTCTGAGTGATCGAAGCTTCCTTCAACAGCAGAGCTGATTTCACAGCAAACAACACACTGATCTATGGATGAGCAACTCTGACCTTATTTTCCTGAGGTGTGATCATTGACATGTGATTATTTATAGAAGCAGTGGACCAAAGTTAACAAGCACTTCTTCAAATGGGTCTTTGTTAATATGGGCATGTGTAAGTCCTTGTTCTGCTGAAGGATGGCCTCATTTACTGATGACCAAAATACTTTCTGACACCCTTAGATGGGAAGGAGAAAATGCTGGCTGCTCACATCTCCCTGAAATAGGCTCAGCTCACCTTATTGGAAAATTACAAGTACTTTCAAGAAAGATGGAATTATTACTCCTGAAAAGCATTATACTTTGCCAGCCACAGTAGATAAGACAACTGTTAGATATCCAACAGTGCTAACAAGATGTAGTGTTGAAACGCCACAAAGGACTGAACTTAAGACTAGTTTTTAATGCACCAAAGAATCAAACATCCATTACTGAATTTTATTTATGTAAGAAGATGCCAGATTGTCAGAATGGAGGATGGTCAAAAGAAAAGCTGCCTTGAGGCTCTAAACACTCAAACAGGATTTAAAAAACAAGAGTTTGTTCAAAAAACCTTAAGTATTTCCCAAACTAATGAGTTAATATCATAGTTTAGATTATCTCAGCTTTTTAGTGGACTGTGTTTGTGGAAAACACTTTGATTCTCCTCACCTGTGGAGCTGCAGGTACTCTCTGGGTCTGTTCAGAAGGTGCAGGAACCGGTCCACTATTTTATTCTTACCCACGCCCTATGAAAGGATAAAAGACAAAACATTTATCAAGCAGGACAATTTAATAAAATCTCAACACACCAACTGTGTTTCAGAAACATAAGCGAGAGAGATATATAAAGAGGTGTCCATTCCATCCGCAGAGAGGCAACGCTGAGAGGGCGAGCCGAGTGTCCCTTTTGATGGTGCTACGTTCTGACAGGGGCTGTTCTCTGGGACTCCCACAGGCTTCCGCAGAGCCTGCCTCTCCTGCATAGCTGCTGAATCTCTCAGCCAGTCTGTCAGACATCCAGTAAGCCGCTCTGACAGCTCCTAATATCTCAGCTTCGCCCATGCATGGTCATGCGCTCGCATTTGCAAATAGCTTCTCCCACGCTCTCACATGCGTGTGCACACATAAACATTAATGCACAAATGCACACAGACAACCTCCCCCGGGCTGCCGGTACAACAAGTCCATTTTCGTTCCCTCCTCTCCCTCCTCGTCTCCCTTCCCTTTAACCCTGCCCATTTGGACGTGACCATGGGCAGAGAGTATCCCCAAGGAAGTGTTACATGTTTCCTTATGGGGTGGGAGGGTGACATGAGGGACATCACACAGACAGAGCTGACATGTGTCCCTGACTTTACTGAGACCCATTGCTGCAAAAACGAGATAGACAGCCCCCTGCAAGCACAAATCTAACCTCTGCTTATTTTACAAGATACCAAAGCGGGATCGTGACTGTGATCATGATTGGACCTTGATGGATAACGGCTCTTGAGGCCGAGTCTCAACAGGGTCTTTACAGGAGAAAGGGCAGCAGGAAGTTCAGTGTTTCAAAGTGTTTTCCATTTGTCACTCACCTGGTTGCCCACCAAGAGGAGGTGCTCTCCTAATATAAAGTCTTTCAACATGTCTTCCATCACCATCACATGCTGCAGAGAGATTTAAACAGACAAACATTCAACTCACAAATGGCTCAGAAATGCTAATTAGTTTTATAGACATACACACATCTCAGATGGGCATTGTGGTGAATTGCATATCTCATATTCTAAAAAAGTACTGTTGTCCCTGTTTGAAGATGAAAGGTATTTTCAAAGGCACATAGGTTTCTGCTCCCCGTGTGTTTTAAGAGTTGTGCTTCTACTCTGAAGACAGAAAACAGGTCATTTTAAAAAGTAGGCCACCCTCTTTGCTCTCATCCTATCTCACCCTCTTCCACCCTTATTTCAGTCTCCAATACAAGCAGGCAGAGGAAAAAGGGCAGAATGAGGACAGAGAGAAAGAGAGAGATAAATCTGGGTCACATAACGTCACCAGCACTGCCAGAGGATATCAGAATGTTGATTCCTTTGCTGGTTCCTTCCTGAGATCAGAAAGGAGACACCAAGGTCAAAGTTTCACCTGGTCAAATTTATCATCTACCTTATATGGGCGTGGCATGTTTTCCAAACCTAATGTATGCAAAAGTCATTCCAACATCAATCACCTAAAAAATATACAATCTAATTTATGCCCTGAGCAGAGCATCAGCAGCAACTGTACCTGATAACTAACAAAATGTCTGTGTTCGAGGCTGCCACCAACGGCCTGAAGCCAGTCTCTACAGTCAGGTAGCTTACAGTTTGCTGAATTTAAGAAGTTAAAGCTTCATTTGAGAAAATGTGAAGATGAAGAAAGAGTCTGTCTAAATGTACTGGCCATTGTTGAGAGCACGATTTTGGGTTGCTTGTGTTTTTATAAAAGCTCGCTGCCTGTAATTGCTGCCCGCCCAGAGGCGAGTCCACATGAAACACAGACGGTGACAAAAGTAGGACTGGGATGAATGTGGAAAAAGATTTGTGCTTGGAGACAGTATGCACACTTGGACAATCACTGCATAACGTGGGCGTCACGGTCCTATTTTTGTTGTCTGTAAGCTAAAAAATTGGACAACACAAAACCCAACGTACCCAACTTCCTGAATGAGGTTTGTCATTGCTTCTGCCCTGTTTGAACCGCCTGATGTCCATTACTATCCATTTATAGATGTGAGGCATGTACAGTAGTGATTTTGCATGACCTTTACTCTTTGTTATAATGACCAAAACCACAAACCATTCAATGAAATCAACAGTGTCTTCCTGCTGTACAAACCAATGTGATCAAATCCATCAATAACAGCAACCAGAGGTCAGTTACAGTGTTCTGGGGAGGTCTTTACCACCAGGCCAAGACTAAGATAAGAATCTCCGGTGGCTCTGAAAAGAGCCTTACAAAAAAAGTGTAGCTTTGGAAAATATCAGCTAATACCAGAGCGAAAAGTCAAATCCTTCATAATGAAATAATGTCACAATGCAACCAGGACAGAGTAATATTAATAGCAAGGAAGGAACAGGAGCAAGACTGCAAAGAAAAACAAGACGTCTTTTCATTGGAGGATGATCAAATCTGAATAGTCTGAATATTCTGTGGTGACGAGTACATAGAATGATCTTTCTCAGTTTGAGAGGAAAAAACCCCATGAAAACAGCAGATTATCATTTGTTGTTTCTAATCCCACTTTTAGCCCTCATATCATCTAATCTGGGTCCTGTCCTGGAAATAATTGTCTTTTTCCAACTCATCTGAATCATACTGTGGATTTGTGAAATCTTACCGATTTGGTTTAGACTGATGTGTGTTTACCTGGGGATTATCATAGAAAAGCACATCCGGAACCTTAATTTTCTCGTTGGGGTTGTAGATAGGAGCAGACACATTTCCAATAGTCAACACACCGTCCTTTACCGTGCCTAGAGAAACACAGGAGAGGCTGTCACTCTGTGTGTGTGTGTGTGTTTGTGTCTTAAACATAGTCTGTTGCTGTTCGAAAGCAACTCCACTACAACTTAGCAGCTTCTTCAACCAAATTTACTGATGGTCCATATACCTCAACCAAGCCATGACCTGCATGACTGTGAAGTGAAGCCAATGTGGAAAAATGTATGCCAAAAACTGCATGTTGTCCACTTGAGGCTGGCTCCAGAAGTGAGTCAGTCTCCATAAGTCCCCATGTTCAAATGTCCACTTCACAGCAGAAATAAACATGTTTACAGCCTGGTATCATAAGCTGATTAAGTTACATTAATCATTAGTTAGTTCGCTAAAATTAGTTAAGATGTGACTATAAAGTATATTTTCTTTGTGGTGAGTTCAAGTGAATATGGGTTAAAGATCATTTGTAAATTATTGCGTTTTCAGTAACACTTAATATTTAAGTATTTAACTTTTTTGGAATCAGGTTTGTATGACTTAATTTTAAGAAGGGTGAGCTGTGCATGTCATTCTTTTTTTTTTATTCTTATAGCAGCTGTAATTATTTTGTTTTTATTTTCTTTGAGGATATATTGAAATCCTACTTTCTGTGGCATTTCTTGATACTGGGAGATACATCATGCCTGACCTCTGTGTGACAAAACTAATTAAAATATTGTAAACTGCAGTAAAGAATAAAAGTATTTGACCTGCATACTGGTTGAATGAGACATGCTACAAATCTGATAAAGTCAGTGTTCAGACTAATAAATGAATGGTTTACTAATACTGATCCAGTGGATGCTCTACAATTGAAGCTTCAGTCTAAACCAGAAAAAATAGCAGCTAAACTAATGAAATGAAATGAAATCCATTTGAGGACATGTAGATGACTGGAACTTACAGATGAAGTCACGAGTGTCAGCAGGATCTGGTCTGTCCTGTATGGAGAAGCTGGAGAGGCTTTTTTCAAGAGAGGCACGGGCCAGACTGGGCAGGAACCTGAAAAAGACATTCACACACTCAGTGACTGCTGCACAAATCATCATCAGCATTAAAAACCACCTTGTTTGTATGGCATAACATGAATCGTGTAACTCAAATAAACACAGAAACAAAGAATATGTGTGTTTGTGTGTGTTTGTGGACCTGGAAAGACAAGCCTTATTGACAGCGTGAGCGATGCTCTCCTCAGGGTAGTGAGAGAGACGGCGACAGATCCTCAACAGTTGTCTGGTGGAGAGAGAAGAGGCCAGAGACTGTGCCTGGAGACACACACACCATACACAAATACATGACTTACACATCACAAACACATGTAAACAAACTGGTAAGACACACTTACTGTGGGATCGTTTGTCTCACGGAGACTGTGTGCGAGGTGCAATAGTTGTTCTGCTGCTTCCTTTGGAACATTAAGAGTCTAAAAGTGAGAGAAAAAACAAAGAGGCTGATGGAGAGATGAAGAATTGACACATATATATATATATATATATATATATATTGTTATATTAGACTGCATTAGTGAGGAAATACTAAACTGGAAACTGAGTGTAGGTACAGTACATATGATGTACTGGATGAAAAAGGCTGTCTGGCAGCAAAGTAAAGCAGTGAGAGTAATCTAAATATAAAGTACAGTTCAAGCAACATTGTTCAGCTTTTCACCATAAACTAACAGATTTAAATCATGCTGATGACACAGATGAATGATGTCTTTGTCATTTGTACATCTGTTCTCAGACTATGTAACTTTAAGCTCTCGGTATGATCACCTGTAAAAACTTCGGCACGAAGTCACACACCACCAACTATTCACTGATTCTGGTGAAACTGGATCATTATGGTAAAAATGTTTTCTGGTTTTCTCTCTGATGTCCTCCGGCTGCCGTTAGCTAATGTTAGCTCAGTTTGTTAGCTAGGCTGCCTGGACTGTGAGCTTAGAGCTCCAGGAGAGTGTTAATGTTTGTATCACTGACGTTTTGGACCACTGGGAAGAGGACGTTTTCAAGACCGGTGCATTGGGGGAATGCTGATGGGGAGCGGAGCTGGTGTCATGTGGAGCTGAGCAAACAGGCAATGCAGCCTCTATAAATACAGATAATTGCTAAAAGACTGAAGAGGACGTCGATGGAAGAAACTAAGATAAGAGCGAGCGAGCAAGAAGCTGCTGGACAAGAGTAAATCTGGGACTGACTTTTAGTGGTTGGTGAGAGCTTGGTGAAATAAAAGGCTGAAAGACAGACGCCGAGCTGGGCTGACTGCTGTTGGATTAGTCAGTAACATTAGCTGCTGCTATGTGTTTTCTTGTTGATCAATACATTTTTTGGCTCAGCCTGTCCACAGCAGCATGCTGACTGTCATCTACAGTAGGTAATACACTGACTATGCATAAGTACTTCACATAACCTCTTTAAAATACCCAAACCTGAAACCCCAGCAGACAACAACAAATCCACTGGCATCTCAGTGGTTCAGTGGTTAAGATGCATATCATGCAACCCCCTCATTCTCCCTGTGTGTATTGTTTTTTTATGCTGTCATATTATCAAACCAAAGGCAAAAATACCACAACAAATCTGAAAAAATGTAAAAGATCAACACAACAGCCCGAGGATGACCAACAAAACCAAAAATACTGCAGAGAAGCTTACCACATTTAACAACAACTAACTACATGGAAAGTTTGTGCTCACAACATCCCAGTGAATGGGCAAACAAGGTCTGTGTTTGTGTGGGTGTGTGCGTGTGTGCGTGCGCGTGTGTGTGTGTGTGTGTGTGTGTGTATGTGAGGCAAACAAGTTGATTAACATCACACCTCACAGTATCACTGCCAAGTCACAATTTGGTTGGAAAGACTTCTGTTGCTGATCTCTACCATTACAGCCTCAAACCTTTGGAGTCAGAGTAAGTGCCTGGAGTACAATCCAAACGGAGATGCTTCCCATGTGGACTTAAAGTCTACACAAAGCTGGCTCCCTTCCCTCATCTCTAACTACCAATCACACAACAAATGTAACATCACAACAACAAAATCATTTGCAGCTAATTAAAGAAATATTGATGACATTTCTAAAATTTGTAAAATCACCTAAACAATGAATTCCTATTAATTACAAAAGGACTGTTTTGAGTTTCCTGTAGCTTCAGAGAATAATCAATCATCTGGGTTTCTGTATCAGATACCTCCTGTAAAAAGTACTGTATCCTAGTTCAAATTCTTTTATTTCTATTCTTCTTTTATTTCTCTAAAATACAGTTTTGCGCCCATTTTTCATGAGTTGAAGACACAAAAGGTTTAGTTCTCACAAATTTAGTTCACAAATTTGTTAAAATACACATGAATGAGCATGAGATGCTGAGATAATCCCTCCTCATGACAGGTGAGGAATTTCCACATGCAGATTCAATAAAAAAAACAAAACAACACAAAACACTTTAGCACTGAACTACAGATATTTCACATAGATAGACCTTTGAATATATTGAATGAAACTTTGAATATATTGAATGAAACTTTTGAATATATTGACTGAAACTTTGAATATATTGAATGAAACTTTGAATATATTGACTGAAACTTGACTGACGTCAGTCTTCACTGCAGTGCCTGTGGCCATCTTGTGTAACGTGTGGATGCTGCAGCAAAAAGTTCGTCGGTCCACTTGGAAACTCGTAGCAGCAATATTAAACATGATTAACACACCGGTGAATGTGTGCACGGGCTAAAATCCTCCTGACACCCCTGCACAGCATCGTTCTTCTGACGAAGAAGTCCGCTCCCGTTATAATCGTGGCAGACCTCCTACAACAACAGGCCAGGCAGCTGTTTATCAGGCCAACCTCAGCATGCCTTCACCCTCACAGGAGTGTCCCACAACAGCCCCTGTGTACAATCTAAGAAGGATCCAAGACACAAGATGTAAGAATAGCTAGGCTTTATTTTATGAAAAAGCAGAACTATTAACAGAACACTCTGCTGTGTGTAGAGGTCTGTATGTAGGTCTGTATGGTCAGCTTGATATAGTTTTCAGGTGATTTAATGAAGGTAAAACACAGTGAATGGCCGCGCGTACTGGCACTGCGCCCTGACGTGGCACTTCTCCACGACTGGAGAAGCTGCTGCGACTACAAGGATTTTGTTAACTCAAAGAGAAGCTCTTCATATATTGTTTAGATAAAATAAGAACCAGCCACATTCATAGACCAATGCAGGCTGAATATTTAGGTATTAGTATTTAGTATTGAACGTATTTGATGATCGGCGACACATTGTCAGCCTTCAGCACATTACTCACTCAGTGGACAGACACACAAATGCATGATGAGATTATGCCTTATGGAGATAATTACTGTGGAATTAAAAATGGTATTACTGCTGTATTAATCACTGTACCACAGCTTAATGGCATATATCAACCAAAAAATACATAAATGAATACAGTATAAATGAATATAGTGTACAGTGTATTGAAGCTGCAGCTTCCATACGTTACTCAATTTTGAGATATATATATATATATATATATATATATATATATATATATATATATATATATATATATATATATATACACACACACACACACACACACACACACACACATATATATATATATATATATATAAAATAATAAAAATATATACATTTTTATTATTTTCTTATTTCTTATATGCCAGTGTAAAGTTGTACACCGCTGTGAAAAAAAAAAACAGAAACCCGATTATGTGTGTCTCACCAGTCCCTGAATGAGTCCCATCTCCTCTGCTTTGGCCAGCGGGGTGACGGTGTGGTAGAGGAACATAGTGAGCAGCTCTGGGCTCAACCACTGCTGACCTCTGCTGTTGCTGCTGCTTCCGCTGGCACCTACAACAGGGGGCTCTGCCAGGGCCAGCACCCTGAATGATGGATGGATGGGCAGGATGGACCTGAAAATGCACATACACGCACACACACGCACACCAGACAACAGTTACACACTAGTAGTGGAAGAGACACACAGCTGAACATCTGTTCAAGTAGATGTAAAGTGCATGTGCACATGGTGTGTGTGTATGCGTGTGTGTGTGTGTGTGTGTGTGTGTGTCTCATTCAATCTATGTCAGCGACAAGAGCATGACTTTTGACAGCTGGCTGTCTAATCCTCTGATTCAAGAGGACAGCAAAGTCCATTTGTATTACTCCATAGACACCTACACTGCAACAAGATATATTTACCCTAATGTAGGCGGAAGCAGGCGCTAAATCATCATTGTCATTGGACAGTGTGTGAAAAGACACATCATATATGGAGGCTGTTATTATTGGGCTGTATTCCACTTTCCATCCCAATGCCTTGTAAAAGAAAAGCTCTGTCTATGTCTTTTGTTCACACATTCACTTTCTCCCCGTCTTGCTCTCTTGATTTTGTTTCATAATGTAGTCAGTTACACACATTCATTCGACATTAATAACATAATCTGATTGGTAAATAGTACAGTGCCACTTTGGACACCACGACATGTGATACAATTTCTATCTGTTGCTATGGGTAACATGAAAATCTATCAGAGAAACAGGGACATGACCGATAACCTTTAATCGTCTGCTTAAGCAAACCTGGACTGCATGTGACTTACTGTGACTTACTTATTTTGGGAGGGAGCAGAAAAGTTTTCAACAAGGTGAAACATTTTTAAAATAAAGTGCACAATAAGGGCTATGATTTGTTATTTTGTCTCTTTATAGTTTACTATTTAAGGATCCTGGTGTAGCAGCATAGATCTGACAAGAACCAGCAAGTTGCTAGGTAACAGAATGTGTGGGAGTACATTCTCATGTATGTATATATGTAAGTATGTATCTCATGCATACACTGATCAGCCATAACATTATGACCAGTGACAGGTGAAGTGAATGACACTGATTATCTCGTTATCATGGCACCTGTCAGTCGGTGGGATATATCAGGCAGCAAGTGAACATGTTGTCCTCAAAGCTGACATGTTAGAAGCAGAAGAATGGACAAGCATCAAGATTTGAGCAACTCTGACAAGAGTCAAACTGTGATAGCTAGACGACACGTCAGAACATCTCCAAAACTGTTCAGAGGGGACAGTGTGCAGTCTGCTCTGAACAGGTGACGTCGAGATGTGTCTGCTAGTTGAACTCTGTTTGAACATTTATGTGGGCTCTAATCTGAGGTGCTGTTCATTGGTGATTTCTGAGAGGAATGCCTAGAGTGTGCAAAGCTGTCATCAAAGCAAAAGGTGGCTACTTTGAATAATCTGAACTATAAAACAATATGATTAACAATGTACATTGTAGATCATTAAAACATCATCAGAAATGATTCAAGTTGCATTCAGTCCATTCCCTTCTCACAAATTTAAATAATGCATTCTCAAATGGGACTTGGAAGATATTTGAATGTGTCCAGGTTTCAACACATTATGTCTGAGCCACAGGACTGGACGAGGCCGACGCCCCACCACAAACATCCTTCCTGCCAGCTTAGGTGGGACGTACACACATAACACAGCACACACAAACACATACTGAGTCATACACAGGGAGCAGTTAAGGTCAACACCTCACACACAGTCACGTTTCACACAATTCACATACAATGACTGCCAAGCTGTAAAACTAAATGTAAACGCAACTGTTGTCTCATAATCCACTGTGCAAAGTGTTGCACAAGCCTTCACACTGAATGTATTACTGAAACTGCTCTTCCTAGACCAGATTTTCTATCCCCCCCTCATCTCTGCAGACCCAAGCATTCTTTAACTCTGGGCTATTTTCAGTCTGAGCACCTGGTAAGACTCCCTCCCTGACGGGAGGCTCAGTTGGACAAGTTGGACAATATGAAATAAAGTTTCAGAAGGGAGACATACGATTCAGCACAAACATGCAATACTCATCCTTTTCTTCATCTTTTTAATAAATGGTTTTACTCACTCATCTCTGACTGTAAGACAGACAGCCTTAAAAGATGCCAGCATCACATATCTGAATCACTGTCTTTTTGTCTATTGATTTACCTGCTATACCATTGTTTCCTGTCTATATCCCTGCTAATGCTCAATGGACTAACTGTCTGTCCTGACATAACTTGTAACCCTCTGTGTGTGTGTGTGTACCTCTCTTTCAGTTGCTGGTCACTGAACTGTAGGTGTTCCTTTACTGCCTGGTATCTGTCCCACCTCAGCAGCTTGGTCCCATCATACAGATCCAACTCCCTGTCATGGAGTAACCTAGGACACAAAACACAGTGGAATGAGCTGAGAAGTGTGTGTGAGTGTGAGTGTCTGTGTGTTTGTAATTTACAGCACCAGCTCACAGCAGAGGAGCAGTGAAGAACTACGAAAAGACAACATGGAATACAGAAGATAATACAAGCAATGATATAAACAGATCATTCTAAAAATAACACAGTGGTCAGTCATGGAAACTATACTTTTAGCAGACTCGGGTACCTAGACAGCACAGCCAGCGTTCCCAGGTTGACCCTGTGTATACCGTCCAGAAGCAGCAGCTTGCCCTCAATGGCAGCAGTGACCAGAGGAGATGGCCTCCATGCTGTGTCTCCATTAGGGAGAGTGTACCTCTGCTGGAGAAGGTCTCTGGCTGTCATGTCCTGGAAGTGAAGTGGGGTGGGGGGTGGGGTGGGTAGCATAAGAGATTACGAGCACTGTAGGAAGTGGTTCAGTGTGTATGTATCACACAGTGGAATTAGATAAAGCAGATCAGTCTCTAGACTGGTCCCCTTACTGCAAATGTTTTGTGCATGTTTGGGACTACCTACCTTTGTGAACAAGCTTTCTCTGTAATGAGCATCATTACAATAAAACTGCACTCAAGGCTCACACAGAAGTACTGAAATGACGTTGCGACTCAGGATTTGACACCTGATACTGTACTGTTTTGATTGTAAAGTATATATATTATATATATTATATTATATATACTATATTATTCAGTTCCAGATACCTCTGACTAAATGTATAGTCCCTTTGCAGATACACTGCGATCTGTAAGCTGTGTAAATGAGAAACTGAGAAAAGAAATTTCAGATTCATAATGTTTTGTTAAAAGATAGTTCATTAAATGTGAAGAATTTTAGAATATATTTCTACTTTTCTGCACTAAAACAAGCTGTTAGTGTGTGTAGGTTATTATGTTATGACTTTACTGAGATCAAACAGGATGTATGTGGCCCCTCAACTAAAATGAGTTTGATACCATTGGTTTAGCAGAGAAGCCAAACACTGGCCGCCTTAGTATTTCCTTCATGCTAGGATGGAGAGGGTGACATGAGGGTGTCTCAATGAACAACTACAGGATGCAACAAAATTCACCGGAAAAAATAAAAATAAAAATAATAATCTGAAATCTTTTCATAGAATCACCAACTTAGGGAATGATTGCTCTAGATGCTCAGTTTTTCTCCACGTCCCCACATGAACTGGCCCTGCTGTTAAATTTAATTTATCTGCTTTACAGATAACAGCTAATGGCACATTTCTATTCGGGGGGAATCATCTGTGAAGCAAGACTGTCATATTCAGTATCACGCTACTGTGTCATGATGGAAACGGAGGGCAGAGGGGGGAATACAAGCATAGTTGCACAATTTATTCTGGACAGTGATTGTTGAACTCAAACACAGGCTTTGTATCTTCCATTTAGTGCCACCATGAAGCAGAAAGAATTAAGAGAAAACGAGATGACACCTGACACCGAGAGCGGGGATGACCCATTGAAGCCAAGAGATGTATGGATAGATTTCTTTCTTTCTTTCTTGGCCACCATTGTAAGGTCAGACAGGCAAAGGCTAGGAAGATGTTGTGGATGCTCATTTGACATTCATTTTGAAGAGTCATTAATGGGGTGACTGCTGACAGAGTGCCCAGTGTCCTCTACCACAGGGACAAATCTTTGCCTCTGCCTCTGTGTTTCTGGTAACCTACAAACATCATGAATGCCTGAATGCCTCTCTGTCTCAGATGTGAGCAGACCTGAACCGGAAAACAGCAGCCAGTTTGATTTGTCAACTTGTAGTGCATCAAGAAAGATGACACCTACACAAACACTATTCAACTGTCGAGAGCAGTCTTTTCCACATCCTGGATTTTCACTTAAAAAGGCAATGAATTATTTCTTCCAAGCTGCATGAGACATAAACATTGTGATTACCGTGCCTGTGTATGACCTGAGAAATACTGTAGTACTGTGCTAGCAGCTAGCAGGTCCCTGGAGTGAGTCTGTCTCCAGTGACCTGCCTGGTCTTGCTGTTGCTTGCTGAAATTCTAATTCATACACAAACACTTTTATGTTCATAATTTTATTTTTATATTGCTATTTTTGTTATTGTCATTAGAACTTGTTGTTAATGTTATACATATGTTTTTTCTATTATCAGTTTGTTATTACTTTATGTAGTTGCTTATAACTATGAAATTTAGGTGGAGGCTTCAAATAAGCCCATTTGGGTTGTCTGCCTCTCCTTGCACTTTACATTATTTGTTATCTTTGTCATTTTTATGTAATTCTAACTGTGCAAAATAAAAATAAATAAATGGTTCCTGGTTGTGTAAATGGACCTGTAATGAACAATTAGCCTGTTATTGTGTCTGCTGATATGCACATACATTTTGATGCTATTCACTGATTTATGTGTTATATGCCTCTCGCTGAGAACCGCGTCCTGGCTAGAGGTAAGATCTTAAGCCCAAGCCCGAGTCCTAGCCCAACCCGAATTTCCTAAAATGTCAATCATTACGTTCGGGTCGGGTCGGGCCGGGCTTCTCCCTCGCTGACTTTTTTTAAATAAATATATGTTTATAAAAATGTATACTAAAACAATGTGTGGATACTAAACTAAGGAATACTTGTTATAAAATATATATTTTTTAATTATTATAATATTATAATAATATAATATTTTTTTAATTGTTGCTACGCTAACATCACAGTGCACTGAGGCGTTTCGAGGCCGTGAGTAGTTTTGGCCACGAGAGACTGTGGTCCGCAAAAAAACAGAAGTCGCCTCATCACAACACGTACTGTACTAAACTCTTGCAATGACAATTCAAAGAACTCCTTCCTGTCTCTGTCTATTATCTACCCGTCATTGTTCTTCTTTGTCTCTCTGCCTCTCTCTTAAAGTGCCGCGCTAGATTCATAAGGACGTACTGCTGCTGTGGTTTATGGCCCAATTTTCAACCCGTCACAATGACGGACGGCCTTAAATTTTCCCGTCAACTCTTAAAAAAATCCGTCAATGATGGAAAATTGTCGGTTAATGTAACCTCTTCAGACACAGAAATATAAAATATGTAGATGTTTATACAGTCTTGTTTAACTTAGATTTCGTTACAAAAGACATGCTTTAATTTGTTATCATAAATCACCCCTCCTCCTCCCGAGTCCTCACAATAACAATGTGAAATTTCAGGTTTTCTACGGGCTCGGGCCTGCAAATCAAGTTAATTGGTCGGGCTCAGGCTGGGTCGGGCTTTAATACCCGCGGGCCTGGGTCGGGTCGGGCTGGATTTTTTAGGCCCGATCTTACCTCTAGTCCTGGCTATGCTAGTTAGTTACAATCTGCATCCATATGCTGCTCTTCAGGAGTGTGTTTTTTTAAAAGGTAGACTGGGACGTGAGAAGAGAAAAGTTCGGTTTGCCCTGAGCATACAGGTGGCAGAACCAGGCATTGTCTGAATTTGCTCACTAATAAACCCATGGACAAATGTATACACTGTCTATTTTGTCTTAGTGAAAGAAAAGTGTAGACTGGTTGTAAAAGTACACTGATCATGTGTAGAGGACCATACACTTTCACCTATTGCAGTACTTTTATTTACAGTGGTGGTTACACAGGTTACATAGGTAAGAGATTTAACTACTACAGTAATGCAGGGTGATGATTCCTCCCCCTCTTTTTGTGTATTCCTTGATAAATTTCTGTCAGTACCGTGTGTAATATGTTCTGTTATGTTAATATGATATCATGCATGTTCATAATTGCTGGAAATGTTTTTTATTATTATGTTGTTTTCCATTGAAGGACACAACCAACAAATAATATATTTATATTCCACTCTTGCCTTACATGTCATTTTATTTCCCAAAAATGGGATTTTCAGAGCTGACGAGATGAATTGCCCAGCAAAGGATTCCGCAATTCCCGCAGCACAAGTCACCTCTGACCTCAGCCGACTAAAAATAGCTGCAGCATGATGCATTAATACATAAGGCTTCAGTACACCCGCTTCCTGCGCAATCATCACCCTGCTGACTACATTCCACAGAATTACATAGACACACAGGGGAGGAGGTATAACATTCATAATATATTGTAGGAGGCCTTCATTGCTCTCCATCTTCAAGTCAGTGTTTGTTTCTGATGGTTTTAGTGATGGAATCCAGATGTGGATGGACAGACTAGAATGATTTGGGAGTGGACATATAAAGGAATGCTGTAGTTGGTGATTACACACCTCTTGCTCTGTAGTGATTACACTAAATGGAAATTGCTTCCGACATATTTTTTTATTTACCTGGTAGAGCATGACTGGTTCTATGCTGTAGCCCAGCATCTCAGCGAACTCACTCGCAATCACTGACTTGCCACAACCCTAGAAAAAATACAAATATTCGTATTACAAAAACAGAGATCACATTGTCAGTGTGTGTAAGCTGTACATAATGTGTCAGGTACCTTGGCTCCTATTAGACATATGTCCTTAGCCATATGTGATTGCATCATCTCAGCCATTAGCTGGGAGTGGCTTGGTGTACTGATAAAAGTAGGGCTACTGTTCGGTGGACGGAGACCCTCGGTGCCTGCTGGAACCTGAAGTTAGATAGAGATGAGACAGCTAATCATTCTAGAAAAGTTGTGGAAAAGCTTCCTTTAAATAGACCATGATTCACAGATGCATCACTGACACTGCTCGGTACAAAGTATGATGTATGTTGATGTATGATGTATGTTCCAACAGCGTGGTGTCCATGAGACATACTAGCATATTAGCAAGCAAAAGAATTATTGCCACACAAAGAAAAGACAAGTTCAAATACTTCGGAAAAGTGAAATTATTTGTTTGGCTGGAAGATCAGCACCACTGTTCTTAGAAATATGGAATATATCTGCTCTCCCAAACCCCACACAGTGACTCACTTCACCCAAGAAGAATTAAGGACTGATAAAGACAAAAGCTCCACACTGAATTAGTCAGACTACTGATACAGTGTGTCTGTCTGTGTGCGGCCTGCTGTTGTACAATGGACAACTCCGAGAAGCGTATGACTCACTGACTCTGTTTGGTCAGAGAACTCTTTTCTAGTTCATAAGTGGTAATGTTCACAGGGAAGTCAGATTATTGGGTCTGACAATATAGAAAAATAAATATTGTAATGTCTAATTGTGCGGCTGTCAATTTTTTGACTTGTTAATCGGTTTTACAAAACCAAAAAAAAAAAAAAAATACTTGAACAAAATCAATAGTACCCTGTAGACTTTTTGACCTTTAATAGTCATGTGTGAGTCCCTGTTTGATGCACATCCACCAATGGTTCTCACAAATGACACAATACACATTCTAGCCAATGGTCTCACCTGGTTGACTGACTGATCTCTAGGTGACAGTAATGTGCCAACAAACACAGTAACACACCAGCAAAGGCAGTGATGAAGGAGGCATATATGGAACAAATAAAACTCATTTTTAACAGTGGCTTGCAGCATAGAATAAAGTGCCCCAACAACCCAGTCTACTGGTACCTGAAAGGTGACATCCTTGTCCACGACCCGTAATGTGACGTCTGCATAGCCTTCAAGATCCCTTGTCGTGGACACATTCAAAATGGTGCTGGGTGCTGGTTGACGATGACCGTCCAAAAGCTCAAATCTCTACAGAATGTGTATTTGCCAAAATGAATGCCTTATATCTTCTGTTCAGACCGTATCAAGCACATATAAGAACATTTTGATTGGTGGTTCATGTCTTGACTTACACTGAGTACACCTTCCACAGCTGTTCGCCCATCCTTGCCCAAGAAACTGTTGTATGGGTAAAGTCTGTGAATAAGCTGCTGGGAGGACAGCATGGGGAAAGTGTTCTGCACCAACACAAAAAAGACAGGTATTGGACACAAGTAAGAATTCAATGCCATGTCTCAATGTAGCAGAGGACTTGTATGCTTCCTTTAGCCCCTCACAAATAGATCATCTTGTTGATAGTACTACAGGCTCATTACAGACAGCTCTCAACTCTATTGCACCTCTGAAAAAGAAGATAATTAAACAGAGGAGGTTAGCACCATGGTATAGCCAGCAGACTTGTAAATTAAAGCAAGAGGCACATAAATCTGAACACAAATGGCGTGCCACTAAACTGGAAGAATCTCGTTTGGTCTGGCAAGATAATCTTAAAACCTACAGGAAGGCTCTCCGTAATGCCAGAACAGCTTATTACTCTTCTTTAATAGAGGAAAACAAGAACAACCCCAGGTTTCTCTTCAGCACTGTAGCCAGGCTAACAGAGAACCACAGCTCTATTGACCCATCTACTCCTTTAGGTTAACTAGTAATGACTTCATGAGCTTCTTTAATGATAAAATTAGGACTATTAGAGACAAAATACATCATGCCTTTCCTTCGACAGGTACTGATCTGCATTCTGACACAGCAAGTTTGGAATCAGCTGTAAAACCTGATACATATTTAGACTGCTTTTCTCCCATTGACCTTCATCAAATAACTTCAATAATTTCTTCATCTAAGTCGTCAACCTGTCTCCTAGACCCCATCCCAACCAGGCTGCTCAAGGGTATTTTACCTCCAGTTAGCCCTTCTTTACTGGATATGATTAACCTTTATCTTATCTTTATTATCAGGATATGTACCACAGTCCTTTAAAGTAGCTGTAATTAAACCTCTTCTTAAAAAGCCCACTCTAAATCCAGAGGTTTTAGCCAATTACAGGATGATATCAAACCTTCCCTTTCTTTCTAAGTTACTTGAGAAAGCTGTAGCTAATCAGCTGTGTGACTTTATCCACAAGAACAGTTTATTCAAGGATTTTCAGTCAGGATTTAGAGTCCATCATAGCACAGAGACCACACAAAGTTACAAATGACCTCCTAATGGCAAAAACAAAGGACTCATCTCTGTACTTGTCCTGTTAGATCTTAGTGCTGCATTTGACATCATAGACCATCAAATTCTTTTACAGAGACTGAAACATCAGATTGGCATCAAAGGAACCGCCCTAAGCTGGTTTAAGTCATATTTCTTAGATCGATCTCAGTTTGTCCACGTCAATGATGAATCCTCCATGCATACCAAAGTCTGTCATGGAGTCCCACAAGGTTCTGTACTAGGACCACTTCTATTCAGTTTATATATGCTTCCTCTAGGGAACATTATTCCACTCCATTAATTTTCATTGTTATGCTGACGACACACAATTATATTTATCAATCAAGCCTGATGAAACCAATCAGTTAACTAAACTCCAAGCATGCCTTAAGGATATAAAAAGTTGGATGACCTACAATTTTCTGATGTTAAATTCAGACAAAACTGAAGTTCTTGTAATTGGACCCAAACACCTCAGAAACTCTCTTTCTAGAGACTTAGTTACTTTAGACAGGATCACCCTGGCCTCCAGCTCCACCGTAAAGAATCTTGGAGTTGTTTTTGATCAGAATTTGTCCTTTAATGTCCACATAAAACAAATTTGGAGGACTGCTTTCTTCCACTTATGTAACATCGCCAAAATCGGATGCATCGTGTCTCAAGCAGCTGCAGAAAAACTAGTCCATGCATTTGTTACTTGTAGGCTGGACTACTGTAACTCTTATTATCAGGCTGCTCCAATAAGTCTCTTAGGACTTTGCAGCTAATTCAGAATGCTGCTGCACGTGTTCTGACAGGAACCAAGATCAGAGATCACATCTCTCCTATTTTGGCTTCTTTGCACTGGCTACCTGTTAAATCTAGAATAGAATTTAAAATTCTTATCCTTACATACAAAGCTCTTCATGGTCAGGCGCCATCATATCTAAAAGAGCTCATAGTACCTTACTACCCCTCTAGACCACTGCGCTCTCAGAATGCTGGGTTCCTTGTGGTCCCTATAGTTTCCAAAAGTAGATTGGGAGGTCAGGTAATCCCTTAGTTATGCTGCTATAGGACTCTCTCTCTGAATTCTCACCAGCACGTGGAGGGCAGGAACCAGGTTGTCCACAGGGAAGTCAGGAAGCCCAAGGCTGGATGACTCTTGGGAGCACAGTGTAGTGGCTAGTGACAGCAGCTGGGACACTCTGACATACAGAATATAACAGAATATTGCACATCAAGAACTACATCTACCCAACTGCCAACTAAGAACTGCTCAAAGACTACACAAGAATACTCACAAGTCCAAAAAGTGTTTTAAAAAGGTCAACAATTCAGTGTTAACATTTAATTTACCTTTCTGCAGCAATGTTTGGTCCTGCTGTGTACAGCAGCTCCAACTGGTCCTGAGTGAAAACATTCAGGAGACAGACAAAAGCTTCAAAACCTTCAAAATCTCAGCCAATGACATTACAAATGTGCTGACAACAGTTCTATACACTCCATTTATTAATTAACAGTAATAAGAGACAACGCATGTTGATTTAATAAACATATATATATATATATATATATATATATATATATATATACACACACACATATCATATCTACACAAATAGTCCCACATCTGCTCCAGGACTGCACTGTTGCCAAGCAACACATCAACATTTCCTGAACACTTGTATATGTATATTTATTCGTACCGTCTGTTGACAGTCACTTTTTCTCGTCTTGATGTCCCAATAATGTATTAATTACTGATGGTTTCTGACATGTGTGCCCCTTGTGTGTGCTTTTAAACTACTTGAAGACATATGTTCAATAAAGATAGATGACAACCATTAATGTAATGTTAGAACACCTATTAAGAGGAGTGATACATGTATTCCTAGTAAGTCCCAGTTAGACACATGAAATAACAAGTATAACCTGCTGTGTCACATTGTTCAAAATAAAAATCCTTAACATTTATTTATTTTTTGACATATTACAAAGTTTAGCTTAGCTTAGTTTTAGTTTTGAGCCATTTTGTCTGCATGAACCTTTTTTTTCTTTTTACAGGGACTATGTTTTAGAAAGAAGCTCCAATAAAGTTTGTTTACATTGTGTTATGTGGATTTTTCAGGGTAATAAAAATAGGATGAGTGGGGAGAACCTTTTGCCAAGTCCTCTTCTCTCCTTATCGAGACATTTTGGTGGTGAGAAAATGTTGATGACTGGTCCTGATCCTATGTATCTTAATTCCTGGACTGACCTTGAATGGCAGGTAATAGATGTCTCTGGCCTGGAAGCGAGAGCGGAGAGGAGGATCCAACGGGTTGCCCTTATACTTGGGGACAGGAAGCCCAAGAGCAATGACCCGGAAGTCCTCACTTACACGGACAATTTTCCAGCTATCCAGCTCCTCTTTGGTGTGATCCTTCAATGTAACAAAATATAAAACACTCATCATCATCATCATCATCATCATCATCATCATCTTCTACGGTCTATAATTGAGCAAATTCCTGTCTTTTTACACATTTTATGTAATGCCGTTTTGATGCATGTTACAGGAATGCAGTCGCATTAACAAGTACAGACTCTGTACACTGTCAATGTCACACAGTATTTATGGCAACAGCATTTATTCCTCTAAACACAAGAGGAGCACTGTAGGAGTAGTGTGAAAAGTCACTGCTTTAGTGTGAAGATTCAGACAGAAACAGCCATAATCACAGAAAAATATCATCGTCTTAAATGTAACCATTATTATTAACCAGAAAGGTTTGACTGAGGTCTTCAAGTCTTCAAACCCTGAAAAAGAGTCTGAATCATGTAGACGAGTGTCTGACCTGTAGCAGCTTATCATAGCGTTCGGCTGACATAAGGAAGCGTCCATCCTCCAGCTGCATCTCTCTGTTCTCCAGCAGGTTGTTAAGGACAGGCAGTACATTTCTCTCCGCCTTCTCTAGCCCTTCTAGGACCAGGACTCGACCTTGTGTCGCTGCCCTTACAGCGCACTGCAGACACACATAAGTCGAGACTTGTCAGTAAATTCAATCAATACAGAAATAATGCAGGGGAAGATGTAGGCATCAGGAAATGACTAATTTTAAGTCTAAATGTTGCTCATCAGTTCAGCCTCAGGTCAAAACTGCTGCCCCATTGTCCTGCATGACATCTGACCCTGTGTAAATGTTAACGGTGCTAAAAGCATTCATACAAAGAGCCGTCTGACTGTGCATCAGTTCTTACTGCCCATGCTCTAATGACAATATGAGCTTGCCATAAAGCCTTTCCTCAGGATGTCCTCAGTTTATTGTGTTCAGAACATCCTCCAAACCAAGCTTCAAAAAAGTCTCAGCTGTTTTAGGAAGGACTATTTTCTACCACGAAATGTGGGATTAAAAAAAACAAAACAAAAAAACGCCGTTCTGCTTGGTTTAGTTTATACTACGTGTGTGTGTGTACATATATGTCTATGAGTAGACGCACATGTCCGCATCAAAAAGCACATCTGACGTCAAAAGGCAGGAAACTTTAGCTGTCTGGGTGCACCACAGAGCAAGTGGCCATATAATTAGGTTAACATGTAAATACGTGGCAGGTTGTGTGGGAAGCGGAGCCATAAAACTATAGTGAGGACCAGATGCTCTATATTTAACTCTTGATCCATTTTCGGCACAAACGCTGTAATCAGATAATTGTTAGAAATGTAAGTGACGCAGGATGGCAAGAGACGGGGAAGCACAGAGCAGCCTTGTTTTCTGTCTGACACTGCCATCCCAGCAGATCCCGGGAAGCTTTTAGCAAACATTAGCCTTGCGAGTGTTAAAGAGACTCAAACAAATAGAATATTGAAAGGATGAGGAGTGAATATGAAGAGTCATGGCCCCGTGTGATATATAAAAGCCTTTTTCCATATTATCTCCCACACTGTGCTCCCTCTGAGCGCTAGACAAAATGCAATGGAACTATTTTTATGTGAACTGGGACCCACATTTACACCCACTTAGACCCACATTTGTAAGTGATCAGAGGACAATGTAAACTGATACACAAATCACACAAATCTATATTACTGTATGCATTTCTGACATTTCTGAAAAGATACAAAGCATTTATGATGCCAAGAGGGAAATTCATTGAATAATAATCAAAGCGGCATACGTGACTACCATTCTTTCAACAACATATACAATCTATACTGTATTCATGCCTGTCATCTATAGTTGTGTGTCCACGACCACTTCAGATTAGGTTTGGGTCTACTTCCATCATATATCTTTGATGTTTAAGAATAGCTCCATTTGAGTGGCCCAAATACCTGGTTCTAGGTTTCTAAATTTACAACAAACAGACCTTCTTGTTCATCTTTTTTATCTCCATGCACATGTCTAGTGGCATTCATTGTTACAAACATCTCTTTTTTTCCTGGTTTTCCCATATGTACCTGACACTCCAACTGTTTGGGTGTTTACTTGCTACAGTATACGGAGTATTGCCTAGAAAGTGCATCCAACTAATTTATTTCTAAAAATGACTTGCTGCAGAGGCTAATTATCGGTTGGCTACATGCAAGTTTTAGTTCAAATTCAGCTCTAGTGGGGGCGGACAAGCTTTTTATTACTGTAATAGAGTCTTTTTTGCAGTGTGGGTTTGAGGTAGGCTGCCTTACATAAAAGCCTGCTAACTGGCAAGAGGTGACTAGAAAAGTCAAAAATACAACAGCCATGCGATTGCATCCATGTGACTTCATCCTTCATATGAAAAGAAAAAAACAGCCTGAGCTTAAAGAGCCTGAGAGTGAAGTGGAGGGAGGGGAAGGGACGAAAAGAGTTAGCACAGGGACTGACACATTAAGTCTGAATATAGGGCTCCAAATCAGCACAGGGCTCTGAGGAATACTTGAATGTTCTAGTTAACACACAAGCACACACCTCCTACAATACCAAACTATTCTCAAAGAGAAAGCTTGCTAATTTGCACCCACACAACTTTAATCCTTTACACAGAATGAAGTGTCAGATGCTGTAATGTGCCCATATACTCACTGATAGCACCCAGGGGCACATATTAATACACCCAAAAATCAACTACATCTTCCACAAGTTTTATCCAATACACCAACTCATAAATGTGCACATGCCAACACACACACTCTGCACGCATTTCTTCAGAAGCCAAAAAATCCCACAAGTTTTGAGAGAGACTAAAAATCAGCATCTCTACACATTTATGCGTACCAATCAATAATGTCCTGTTAGAGTCAAGTCAGTTTTATTTTCATAGCCCCATAACTGATCAGCAAATGGACATCTGTTTTTATTCGGATGAGGAGGTGGAAGACGAATGAGCCTCAGGGAGTTTAAAGAGTTGGCTAGCTCTCCTCGTTGCAGGAAACAGAAAATGTTTCAACCAGCCTTAGTAATACATGAATGTGTGATCAATGGATAAGGAGCAGTGAACAGACAGGAAACAATTATTCAGAGACAGTTAGGACCAGGACATGATCTGTCTAAACCAGTCATGCCTCGTTTAGACCCTTCTTTGGAACTGAGGCTGTGTGACTGTCAACATATGTCCACTCTTGGGACATATTTTCCTGACGTAATAAAGTAGAAGGTGATGCAACTTCATAGTGCAAGCACTCATGGGAGTGGTGCAGCAGTGGCGCATCTGAAAGAGGCTTGACCACCAGCGCAACATTTACCTCGAGAGGAAATACAAATCATTGTCCAGAACAAACAAAATAAACTACTCATGGTGGAGTCTGGAGGAAGTCTCCCAGCCTGAGGAAAGAAGCCGCTCTGTAGTCTGCTGTTACAGCAGTAGATACTCGTGTATCACTTACCAGAGGGCAGCAGGGTGAACATGGTGAGGCTGGAGTGGGTGTTGTCTTTAAGTATCTATGGGCTCTGTACTGACACCTCACTGACAGAGTAGACTGGTACCAGTGATGTTCTGGGAGGTTTTAATCATGAGCTGCTGAGCCCTCTTGGCTATGCACAAACAATGCTAGCTTGTATTGTTTACAGCCGTGATGCTTTCTCTCTCCCTTCCAACTTGTAAGAAACTCATTAGCTGTGAGTTTTCTTGTTCAGGAATACCAGGCTTGTGAGTAAAGACTAAGAGATAACTGTGCTGAGAATAAAACTGTTAATGCTTAATACTTATTTTTTTACACAGATAAAGCCATGTGCTAATTAGCTGTGAATAATGACATGACTGAGTAAATGTTAATTATCACAGTTTATCATCATTTGTCACTGTCGGCTCCTCCATGTCCAATGATAGGCTTTAATGATCAGTCTTGTGTGGATTTTGTTTTGTTTTTTCTCCATAATTGTTTGTATGCACCCGTGAGAAATGAATGGGGATAAACGGAGGACAGAAAGTTCTCCTTAGAGAAACCAGCCTGGATAATGAGGAACCGCTGGTCGCCATGGTTACTTCACTTACAAAGTCAACAGTGTGTGGGGGTGTATGTTTGCATAAAGGTTGATCGATCAGAAAGTGGCAAGGAAAGAACCAGAATGGAACCATAAGGGAAGAAACCACCGTTATGATGTGAGAACAAATCTTTGTGCTGCTCACATTCGTTTGGCTCCAATGGCACTCCATATATGTATTATCTAAAACTTCAAATCTTCAAACCTAGTGTTTTTAAGAATAATGTAGTTGTCCGTTTAGGAAATATAACATAAACAGGTAGACAAGGTGATACAGCCTTTCCCAGCATCCACTGAGAGAACGGCAGACTCCATGCTGGTGCAACACAAATAGACAGACATCCACATTCCTACTCAAAGAACATGCAGCAAGTGCACATAATCAGATTCAAGGATTATTGGATGAAAAATGTAATGCCAAGCACTGCAAATAACTTGTTTTATCTGGTTTTAACTCCAACTAGGGTTCTTGGGATCATTTCAAACCCTGCTTGTTTGATGGTGTGTATATCCAGCAAAAGACTATGAGCAGAGAGAGGATTTACCTGGTCTATGTAGAAGGCTGTCCCTGAGCGGATCTCTCTCCTCTGTTTCAGGTCTGTCTCCGTAGTGTCCCTGGACAGTGCCACGTACTCTACTTCCCGTTTGGTCAACTCCTGATCAACATCAAGGGAAAAACTTGTCTTTACGCAGCAGTTCAAGGTTTAGACTTTAGTTGAATAAAAATAAACTAAACTATCTAAACCAACACATATCAATGGTCCACTTATGAGAAAAGAAGAGTGAGTAGAGTTGTGTCATATCATTCAGTATCATTATAATTATTATTCAACATAATTCATATTGTGGTGATGGCAATATCCAGACATATCATGTAACACCATATCAGTAACACAGCAGCAAAAACCAAAAGTAACTGTTTTAAATTTGAATAAATCTACACTTCCAGAAGAAACTGCATATTTTCAGCTGATGACTGTAATATTATATATACAGCATGAATTACATTTTAGGCGGAATCTTACTTTACAACAATTTTTTTCTTTCTTGACGATAAACATTTCAAGAATTTCACAGCGCGTGTTTGTGTGTACTCACGAGATACTGCATAGCTATGGATCGTCTCAGGGGTCCTGGGGGACCGATGAGAAACACATCCTGACCCAAAAGATCTTTCTGCATAATCCAGCGTAGGTGCTGAGCCACTGTGTGAGATAAGGAGTCTGAAACTAGCAAAAGAAAATGTTGTTTTATTTCTCTCATTTCACACAGACTTATTTGGTACAGAAATCTCTAAAACTCTTACAGATGGAGAGAAAATGACATACTGTGTTTGACAGGAACAAGTTCTGGATTCTGGGGTGATTTCAGTTTGTAAGAGATCTCTCCAATCTTCACTGTGTCACCTGCAAAAATCCAGGTAATCAATACCAGAAGCTCCTCCACATACAATTCTAATTATAGTGAGGACACTACAGTATGTTTAACTTACTGTTATCCATGCCGATACCTTTGACACAGTAACAATATAAAGCCCTCCTTTGCACCTCTCATGCAAACATTATGTTCATAATACAATAATAATAATAAACTTATGCAACCGTTCAAAGCAGAGTGCAAAGTGTTTTATAACAAAGCAGATCACAATAGGTAAAAGTAATAAATCAATAAAAATGAGAATAGAATGTGACATAGAACATACAAACTAAAGGCACTGGTTCGAGTTTGCAGCTCTGATCTACTCAGACAGGTCATTCTAAAGACTTGGAGCCCTCACTGCAACGGCTCTGTCACCTTTGGGTATAAATCTGGACCATGGAATAACCAGGAATGACACATGAGGTGCTCAGAGAGCGAGGGAGGATATTGGGCACTAAAACTTTCAGCTAAATCAACGGAACTTGGGGCACGGTCCAGGTAACAGTGTAAAGAAGCCCAAATATGTGTGATGGGATCAAAATTCTTATACAAAACTTACTGCTGTTCTAAAGTCTTTGGATTTCTGAAGGACTCTTCTAAACCATGAAGAATAATAACCCTACTGTGCCTGTTTCTCAGGAGACATGTTGTCATGTCTGAGGAGAAAAGCACGTGTAAATAATGAAATGAAATAATGAAAAAACACCCATGTCCACGATAATAAAAAATAATATTGATGTCACTTCTGACTGGCTGCCATGTTTGATGGGCGGGACAAGATCTGCATCGAGGGAAATAAGACAGGACAACAAACACAGACCTGCACAGCGTCTGACCTCGGTCTGTATCCACTAAAGGTGCTCAGCTGTGTGTTTGGCATATAAAGAAAAGGGGCAGTTACAGGCTAAAGAAGCTTGAAACGCACTTGACATAGCTAATTAACCTTTAACCTAGTTAATGCTAACCTCACACTCGCCCCCTGGTTGTGCTCAAACCAAATAGAGCCAGCAGCCATTACTCAGAGCAGAGCAGCAGAGCTCATGATGTTCCTCTCTCTCACTCCACATCAGCCGTTTCAGAGCGCGCACTCCGTGCGTCAGGAGTGTCATGACTTGGTTCCGATCCGGCCCGTTACCTGAGGCTGTGTTGATGAGTTTGACCTCATGTGTTCTCCGCATCCAGCCGTCTCTGCCCAGCACGGCTCCCAGAATATTCCGCATTCTCCTCGAAGCGACGGCCGCTGCCGAGCCGCCACGTAATATCTGATAATGCATGTTTAGACTATGCTGCTGTCATGCTTCAAATAACCAAGAAAGTGCCGGTGATCGAGTGTCAGGCTGTGTCCTGAGCGGCCTCATTCCATTTCATAACATCTGTCAGCTCACGTTCAGGGAGTCGGAAGATAACAGCAGAGGGACAAGTCGGTCCGGTGCTAAAGTCTTCCGTAGGTGTTTCACTTTTTCGACAAGCCTTGGATCGTTCCGTTATTAGATGTTAATAGATGCAGGTTTTAGTGCGCTGACAGGAACAAAACAAACGGATAAGCCGACCTTCTTTTGAAATGCGATCTATTTCATTAGAACTTATATCTGAGTGGTTTCAAGCCTTCGTGATTACGCGTTTAGATCTAATATGAACACATTGTTTAAGTAAGATCATAAAGATCCCATGTGTCAGTGTGTTTGTGTGTGGTATGTGTGTCTGTTTAAGTAGACAACAGAACAGTCTCATATAGATCATCTTGTATTTCCACCTTGGGGCTATATTTATATTTCATATAACTCCAATTATTTGATTGAATTACCGGAGCTCACCTGTACCTCTCAGTGTCTAACTGTGTTTAAAATATAGTCTAAATCTAAAAACACAAAGACTTTATTGATCCAATTATTATTATTGTTAATATCGGTTCTTATGGCTCACAGAAAAAAACAGAACATTTAGCATCTGCAGCAGTCTATAATAAAAAAATAACAGGGTGTATTTTTGTTATTATTCACAAATCCATCCAAATATTGTAGTAGTCAGTTTATGTAGAGCTCACTTCAGAACAAACGCTGATCAGTGTGTGCAGAGCAGAGACAGAGCAGACTGACTGATGAACTAATGACTGACCTCTGAACTGTTAGTGAAATTAGCAAAGGCGAGAAACCTAAAGGGATGACGTCATTTTAAATGCACTCACGCATGGAGTTGTTCACGTGCACGCGCGCATATAGCCTACACATAACTCAAACTGGCGTTATGCGCGTGCGATCGCCCCCGGCGGGCCGTGACAGAACCGTGCCGTGCCGCGCGCCTTTCTGCGGGTTTGACATTTATCACGTGGAGCGCTGATAGGCTGATAGGCTCGGCTCTCCACAGAAGTCAACGGGGGGAAGAGAGCGGGCGGGCAGGCGGGAGGAGAGAGCAGCTTGTTGTGGTGTAGTGAAGGGAGGACGAGGCGAAGCAAACCCCGTCTGTTCAGTGCGCATATGAGCGGTGTAAGGGCAGCGAGGCAGACTGTGAATCCCTCCACCTTCCCCTGATTTGGTTTCTTTTCTCCCGGAGCGGACGCAGAGGTCTGGGACTATGGAGGCTGTCTACCATTACACCCGCAGCCCTGCCTGGGAGGAACTGGTTAGTACAATTGAAAAGCGGAGACTTTTATTCTGTCGTTTAAGTGCGATCCGCTCACTTCCAAACACAGAAACAACAATCTGACTCTGCAGTGCGCTCATGTGTTCAGCGCTCCGACCTCGTCTAACACTTCGGAGGGGTTTCATACGGCGTGTTTTCTTTCTGTTGCCGTGATTTGTGTCGTGGACTGTCGTTTGAATTCCACAAGGTGTCGATGTCTTTAGAAATGTTAGTTCTGTCCAAACAGAGCCATCTCTGGGTTGGTTTCTGAGTTGATTTGGACTCTTTGGTTTGCCTGGACTTCTTCTCAGATCGAAAAGTGGCAGAGCCTCTGCTCCCTGAACCGAGGACACATTTTAAGGTTCCAGATATTGTAGAGCAGCCTGCCCATTTCCATGTGGAACCCAAACACACTGCATGGAGATGAGTTTAATAACTCTGTCATGTCAGATGAATTCAGTCATTCACTTCCACTTCGACACTTTTAGATTCAAAGACCAGGATCTGTGTTATTATATATCTCCTATAGGCCTATCATTACACACGGACACAATGTAGCAGTTAGGAAATATGATCGCAGTGTTTATTAATTAATGAATTCATTAATTCATACTTGATTATAGCATCATGATCACTCCGCCTACTTACAGTTGTTGAGCTCACATGAGAAATATAATAAATATAGTAATTAGATTACATTTGATTTTGTGGCTCTGCTCGGATCCTGTGTGTGTGTGAAACCCGCCGCTAGGGTCTGCCATGCCGCGGACATGTCCACCGGTTGACGGAGTGGATGAGGCGGTCTCTAGGCTGAACTGGCCGCGCAGGCTGGAGCCTTAACCATCGAGCAGGGGACTGGGGGGGGGGGGGTTCATATGCCGTGGAGCCCATCCCCACCGTGCCGCGGCATGCTACATCCCCTATGCGTGTTTACCAGCCCACACACACTCCAGAACACAGTCGTCTTTATCATAGAGGCAGGGAGAAATGACAGCGAGGAGAGACGCTTCTCAGCCGCTCAACAGCTCTCGTCTCCAGGAGAGGAAGGGAGCGGCGGACCGGGCAAAGGCTAACCCCGATTGGTTTTATCCCTCCCCCCGACAGGAGCCGGAGAAAGGGACGGCGTCCACGACGGGGATCCATGCCCATGTGGTGGGGGCTGTCGCCGTCTCCGGTGCCGCGGACGAGTCCTCTGACAGCGAAGCAGAACAGGAAGGCCCACAGAAACTGATCCGGAAAGTGTCCACCTCAGGACAGATCAGGAGCAAGGTAAGACACAGCTTTCTCACTTTTTGGAGGTGGATGTTTGAATTCGGAGCGCTGTGTGTTTGTGACTTGCAGTCTGACCTACCTGATGCTGTACATCAGTGGACATCAGTGTGTTACCTGTAGGTACCGATGAAGCACACTGCCCTCTGTACAACTCTGCCATGTAAGATTAGCAGGACTGTAGGTCTCTAGTCCAGCACTTCATCTTCTTAATGTTCTAATTGTTGCTTGAAAATATACCTTTCCTGCGCAAGAAGAAATATCACAAAAGCACAAACCTGTTGCTCTGTGATCCCAGTAAGTTTAAAGAGTAGTAGAGCCTTAGTAAAAGTACTGCTCATTTGATGTCATTAATTTATTAACCTACCTGTGAAAGATTGATTAGTTCATTCAGTCATTCCTGTAAAGCACGAGATTATCTTGGCCGTCATTTCATTCTACCCACAATAAACCAAATACTAATTCTGAGTTCAGAGAATGCATGAATATATCTTCCTCTCCTCTCCTCTCCTCTCCTCGTGTAAGTGAACTGTAACTGACTGAATGTAAAGTGTGTGTGAGTGAGATTTAAATCAGCTTCAGTAGTTCGTATAGTTTCAGAAATAAAAACAACCCGCTGCATCCCTGCATTTGACATGCAGCGCTAAGTAAGAGGATGCTGTGCTAATCCTTCCTCTGACACCTAATCTTTCTTGGCCCACTTATCTTTTACGCTGTAAATGAGTGCCGTCCTCCATTTAATTATTGACTGCTCCGCTCCACCTCACCCTACATTATTCAGCATGGGAGTATATTTAGAGATTCTGGGCTGAAGAACGTCTGGTCGTACCTTTCTTATGTAAATTACCCACACCAGTGAGTGTAGTGCTACCTAGAGGATATGTTGCATGTCTGCATTTAACCTCACTTGAATAAATGTATCAACAGAAAAAAGAGAGAGAGACAAAAGCCTATCAGAGCTTTTTAACGTCAAAATAAAAAAGAATGGATTACGTCATTGATTTTATGTCCTTTGACAGTTTAAGCATTATTATGTTGCACTCAGAGCTGGTGTAAAGGCTGATAAAGTATGAGTGTAAACACAGATCCACCCGATGACTGTCCCTCATCAGCTGATGTTTGTTGAAATATCCTGAAGGGCTGTTTATAGTAAGTTGATTTTTCCATGCACACATGGAGTGATTCTTTACTCACCTGTCACCTCTGAAGTTACAGTGGAGGGTTTCAGAAGTGGATGAAAGTCCTGTCAGCATGAGTCATGATGATGTACACTCTGACTGCAGTAATGTACGTATACTGAGGGGATGCTGATTGCATTGGCTGGCAGAGAGCCCAGATCATCTGTTCTGCCAGCTATATACCGCATTCTGCATGTCACACTAGAATTAGTTCATACTGCTATCACAGTGGTCTAAAGCACTTGGACTGTAATTGTATCAGTGTGCTTAGCATGTTGACATTGTGCTTACGAAGGTCTCAGAGTTGTTGTCATGTGGGTCAGTGTTTTCTTTTTTCTGTGTGTGTGCTGCAAGTTACTAATGGATCATGCAGGCACTGACTCACTGAGTGTTGTTCCACTGGGTTATTTGCTCAGCTCTGGACAGTGTGTGTGTGTGTCGGTGTGTGTGTGTGTATATGCTTGCCCATCACATTGTCTGTGTCCACCCCCCTGGGTCCACTATCTCTCTGGTTCTTTGGTTGCCACAGACAACCACGTCTTTTGTCCCTCACTGGCCAACTCCATGGCAATTCTGTGTGTAAAACAGCTGGTTTGGTTGAAGAAGCACGTATGTCACAACATGCCTCATCTCCTGTCTTATATATGCCTTCTCATTTAGTTTGATTTCCAGGAAAATGTCAAGTAAACCAAAGCAGACAAGAAGTGAGTGAGGAAGGCCCAGCGAGTTTGCAAAACTGTCTTAACTTAACAATTCATTTAAAACTGAATGGAAGCTTTAACAGGCCTTTAGCAGAGAAAGAGAGAAGAACTGGACTAAATGAAGTGATAATAAACAAATTTGACACTGTCATGTTATAAAATGGATATTGATCACAGTGGAAGTCTAGTGAACTGTAACTGTGTTTCTGCCTCTGCAGCTGAAGTCATTCTGACCATCTGTAGCTAACTTCTCTGTGTGTCTGCCTGATATCAACTATTGTTGATAGCCACTTAGAAACTCATCATGGCAAATCAAGATATTGGCAGCTGTGAATAGTTGTTGTTGCTGAACGGCTGGCTGAAGCAGAGATTAGATATCAGGTATCATTTATGTTCTGAGATCTCTCCTATCAGGCAGAAAGAAACGGGCTTGGACAGCACAGAGAGGGAATATGATACTCCATCATATGGCCATCAAACACAGTCATTCTTCTCTTCCCTACTCATCTGGTAATTGATATTGTTGTAAATGCATTTCAGCCATTAAGCTATTTAATTGCAGTAAACATGTGGTAGAATCAGATTACATGTTGCTTAAATATATGAGGTTGAATAACAGTCTTTCCATAGACTCTCTCTCCTGTCATCTCCACTCTCAGCCCCCTCTATGTCTTTTCAGGGTGTGCTGTTGCAGCTGAAGAGAGCTTATAAACTTGTGACTAATGCTGTAGCTGTGTGATTGAAAGCAGAGCTAACAGCACGCTGGAGCCTGCTGCTGCTGCTGCACAGCGGACTGGGAAAGCTCTGCACGCCTGACACAGAATAATCCAGATCAGATAGATCAGTTAAATGGGGTTTGGGATGAGGCATTGTGGGGAATATCTATCTTCAGTCCATACTGATTTGATGGTGACTCAAGCTATGGACTAAGCTATGGTTACTGTGTATTATTTGTTAGTGTTTTTTTTTTTTAGATAAATGATCTATTTTTCTGTTTTCTGGTAATTTACTTCTTTGATCATATTTACTCATAAAAGTCAGTCAAAGAGAAACATGTAGCCATACCCTTCCCCAAAATGTGTTTTTTGCCCACTCAGATCTTTTGTACTTCATATTGAGAAAGCATAGACCAAACTTGTTCCTCTTAGTACTGAAACTATTTTTAAACAGGGAATTTGCAATACATTTTAATTTATTTGATATGACAATGGAGTGGCGCAGTAGTGCAGTGGTTAGCACTGTGGCCTCACAGCAAGAAGGTTCTGACATCAAACCTGTGAGAGTTTCACATTCCCCATGCCTGCATGGTTTCTCCGCGCTGCGGCTTCCTCTCGCAGTCCAGAGACATGCAAGACATAGCTCTGAATAGAATTTTTTTAAATTTTGTTTTCAATTCAGTTTCCGCTGTGTGTTTGTTTTTAGTTAATACTATTTTTACTATTAGATTACAATTTTTACATGTGGGGTGTATGGAGCAGAATCAGTAATACAATGCCAACACAATGCTATGTGAGTCATGTCGACATCCTTGACTCAGTAAACAGATCCATCAGTGCTTCCTTGCGTTTGTTGTGACAAATTTGAGCACATTGACGTTTTGATTTTAGTTTTTATTTTTATTCCAGTTAAATGAAATGTTTTTTCATGCCTAATTGTAGTTAACTATAATGACCATGTCTCTGTGTCAGCCCTATGATTGTCCAGGGTGTACCCACGCCCTCATCGTCATCTGGGATCATCTCCAGCCCCTCCAGATGATGTGATGGGTTGAGTGGAACACAATGCTGTAGATGAGGGAATGTGTACCTCTAAATATGATGCAGTTACAGATGTCATATGTTTCACATCGTGCAGAAATAAGCATGTATGAGTATGAATCATTACATGTACTGCATCATAATCCGGTGTGGCACTGAAACAATGTACATTTGAATGCTTTTCTGTCCAAAGCTGAGGTAATTGAGGTAAATGTGTGCAAATTATTGCCCTCGACAATATCACTTAACCTCCCCCGTACCCATTCGAAACATGTAGAACTACTTGTATATGTAGTCCACTTGTACAGGAGATCACAAACAGGGGGAATTACCCCTTCCCAACCACAGGATTGTAATTTTCCCATCACTATGGTGAAAATTTAACAGTTGGAGGAGGAAGGGTACAGAGATACAATTACAGCGACAGTTACAGGAGATGGTGGAGGTGCGGGGGAACCAAGGAAGAAATGGAGAGAGATGTTGAGGGTTCAGCACGAGTATCTGAAAGACTTGATTGTTCTGGCTCCACAGGCACTGAGGTCTTTCTCAGGAACGAACAATGACTCTGTAATGGAGGGATAACAAAGTCTAACTGCATGGAATGATTCCAAAGACATTGGGCTTCTCTCAGCAGCCAGTTAGCATTCACTAAAACTAAGGACAACTAAGTCAGCAGTCCTCTACATGGACTGGCCAACAGTTGCAGCAATTTAGTCTTGTCGGTCATGAGGTGAAACGGCCAGACAGGAAAGAGATATGTCTCTCTTTTTTATCAAGACCCTGCTTCTGTATTTAAAAAAAGTTGTAATATTTGGTCAGAGATAGGGTCTTTCTTTCTCTGAGAACTAACTGACACAAGTCTTATATTTAGGATCCAGAGTTTGTCGAGGAATAGACATTTTGGGAAATATGCATATTTGCTGTCTTGTATTTGTATTCTTGAGTCTGCTGAGCATAAAGACTGGTAGCAGGGAGAGGCAGCTAGCCTGCCCAAAGGTAAGAATATCCGTCTAGCAGCCTATCTCTTTGTTTAATTCATACAGCGATTTGTTGCCGTGTCTGCTGGCCGCCTGGTAACCTCACAGTGACCACAAGACTCCAGTAAGTCACTGCTTCTACCCAAGAAATTGTCCCCAGCAAACATATTCAAAAAACACCCGCAAATAGAGTACAGATTTCATAGCTAGAAAGCATTGGACAGATCATTTCATACAGAAGAAGAATGAGTGCCAGTTTGAGCAGCATCACCATGATGGCATCATTAGCTGCAGCCCTCTTCATGTTCACAGTTTACTAAATGATTTTGTTGATCATCAGAGCCTAAGAATGATGATAACATGAAGGGGAACAATATTAAGGACAAAATTAGCAGCCCTGTACCTCTCTGAGGCTTATCATTTTAAGAATCCGTAACCTTTGCACTTTAAACAATTACACTAATCAGAAAAGGAGGTGGAAAGTTAACCATTTTGTTCAAATTAATTGGATAGAAACCTCAGTGAGGCCCAGAAGGGATTGGTAATTGGTTTAGGACCCAGTGCTCTGGAGCTGTAAGGTAAGAGAGAGGGAGGCTATACCACAAAGAAGTCTATGATTGACTCTAGTTATCCTTAGCTTATGTTCATAGATGGTCGGGTCCTGCATGAACTAGGTATGTGAGTAAGCTGTTTGACTGACTGCTTGTCTGGGCATCGTCAAAGACAGGACGTAGGTCTGCTCTACTCTCTTCATTTAGCCTCTCAGGGAACTCCTGCTCTGCTCTTATCCACCAACCACAGCTGCTGGACTCATTTGAACTGCCTGTGCCTTTGTCCATTGTATAAGCGTGTCTGTGTGTGTGTGTGTGTGGTGTGTGGTGTGGTGTTTAGAAAGAGTGTGTGTGTCTATGTGTGTGTCACTATGTCAGTGACCAGGGTGTGGGTGTAAGGTACATGGTGCTCAGGTTACTCATTTCACTCTGGCAAAGGACTCACTCTCTGTCTCACAATTTAGCAGAAGAGAGGAGTGGTGCACAGAGGCGAGCTCAAGGGATATTTATAGATCACTTCTGGCCTACTTGGCAACAGGAAGGAGATGAAGACAAGGAAAGGAACTATGGAGGCCAAGGAGGGACAAAATAGAAAAATGAAAATCCAACTAGAGCAAAGTCACTTCTGCTGCTCTGGCTGGGTAGACAGGATTCAAAGTTCCACTTTGTGAGGTTTTACTTAACACCAAGACTAAACCAATACTTAACCAAGACTAAACCTCTGGCTATTAACAGTTTACTGCCTATGCAGTCATTCCAAACAAGGTTGTAAGGAGGTTTGCCCTGTACTGTAGCTGTCACATAGTAATTCAAATATATATTGAGTGTGCATGGTAGTGTCAATAGGAGTACAGCGTATACTCTGCTGTGTAATGACTCAACTCCCAGCTTAAAGTAAACGGCACAGTTACCCACTCTGTGTGTTTGTCTCAATCAGTCATGAGGTGTTCATTAAGCTTCTCGGTCGTCACTGTGCACCCACCCACCCGCACCCCCACCCCGCTTCCGGTTGGATTAGCTGTCCAAGTAGTGGCCTACAGTATGTGTATATGTCTGCTTGAATGTGCACATGGCAGGAGTGGCACTGCAAGGAAGAGGCGGGGGGGCAGCAAAGTCCTTATAGGGTAGTCAGCATTGAGGTTCTTCACCTTAATCCACCGCAGGAATTTATTCTTCACGCCGTACCTACGGAAAGGGAAGCATGGAATTAACGTAGGTAGACAGCTGCAGCAGAGAATTTGCAGCGTGACTTCCTGTTGTGTGTGTTTTTTTTCCTTCAGTCATCATTTACGGGAAGATTTTTGTTGACACAGGCCTAATTTTGAGTCGTAGTTAGTGAGTATGTACAAGTCTGCTAAAAGACCTTGTACTACTTTTCCACCACTTCTTTTCATATTTTCAGTAGTACTGCTCATACCCAGGAACATCTCTCAAGTAATCATGGCTGAGTTGCTTTTGAAAGTTGGGGCCATAGAATTAAAAACAGGTATTCTCTTATTTCTAGAAGCTTGAAAATAAAAGAATGGGAGAACAAAAGAATAGTTGTAACATGGTGCATAAAAAGGGAAGCCGACATTAGTCTGGGGCAGGGTAAAGGGATAAAAAGACGATGAAAGAAATAATGAAAAAGACCATAATAAAATAAAATAAAAGATTATGAGATGAAAGGGTAAAAATCTAGAAAAAAATAAAATAAACATCATAAAAAGTGTGTAGAACGATCTCAGTGAATTGTTTATCTAGAAAATGTCCATTAACATTTCCCTGAGTCAAAGGTGGCGTCTTCTTCTTGTTCTATCCAACCAACATTTCAAAAAAAAAAAGTATATAGTAGATATTGACTTTACTGCCACATATTAAACCATGGAGCCAGAGAATATTTGGATTTTTTGCTTCGTACATGAACATTTATTCATGTAAAATAATTGTTGGATCATTTTCTTTCTTGACTTCACCTGTAATGAAACTGTTGTTTGTTGTATGACACAATGTGTGTATCTTTGTGAATGGAGTTTTTCAGTAGGTAGCTTTTTGTGTAGGGCTGGAGACAGACCTCTTGACAAACATGACTCTGCAGGTCCGACAACCTTAAACCCAAAGAGAAAATCTCCTCTCTCCTTTTTGTGAAGCAGTAAAAGTAGCACTAACCATTACTAACCAGTACGGGATCGTATGTGCTTTCTTCATTCACTGTGGCATGCCAGTGTGTGTGTGGGCGTATGTGTATGGTGGAGCCTGTATTCTACAGCAGTGTTTTCTGTGTTTAAGTTGACACAGCTGGTGGGCAGGATGTCAGCTTCAGGCCTCTGTCTCTGTTTGTAATTCTCCCCTTAGAGAGCAGCCTTCCTTTGCTATAAATAACTTCTGCATATGTGTGTGTGTGTGTGTGCGCGCGCACGCCCCACCTCTCCTCTGTGTGCCCAGAGAGAATGATGTTCTTCCACACAGCATTTCCATCTGTGTGTGTTTGTGTGTGTTTTCTCCATGTCCACTGTTCCATGTCTCACTGTATTTACTCTGTATGCCCATTGTGTGTTTGTGTGTGTTAATGGGCACAAGATGATGGTCATAATGATGATGAGTGTGCAAGACAGAGACACACACATAGTGGCCTTGTAGGAGGTAGGGAGACCTGATTTCTTTCTGTCTTGCTATCCTTCCATCACTTTTTTAGGCTGAAATTTTCTGTTCCCTCTCAGCCTTAGCATCACTGTCTCTCACCCTATGGTTTACTGTGTTTTTCTTCTCCTCCTCTGTCTTGCTTTTTATCAAACTATGCGTGGTGAAAGACATATTTGTGTTCAGTGGAGTTCCTCTCAGTTCAACAGATGGCTGAGGCAGCAGAAGCAGTCAATGGGATGTCATCCATACCCCTTTTTTCTCCCCTCTTTCTCTTTTTCTCTTTTTCTCTTTTTGTTTGTTTGTTTGTTTGTTTGTTTGTTTGTTTGTTTCTTTCTTTCTTTCTTTCTTTCTTTCTTTCTTTCTTTCTTTCTTTCTCCCCCTCTACGTCCACTGTTCTTTCTTCCTCTGGCCCAGAGGAAGGGGTTGAGTGAGAGTGGTGTGTGTTTACAGCTCTTCAGAGAAACGAGGGGTGGTGTGTGTGTGTAATGGGTTTCCTTTCTTCTCTTCTTGGCCTATTCCTCGTCTCTCTTGCATAAAATTGGTGCTCATATTCAGATGTACACACACATAAACTGTACACACTTTTTTATCCTGACAGTTTCCTGTAGATAAATACAAAAGAGTATTCTATGTCTGAGAGCGAGATGCAGGGTGTGTGAAACTTTCTGATGGAACCTTTCACTGATCAGAGCAGCCATATAACAGTCTTCTATTTTGTCTTTTCTCCCCCCAGACGAGTATAAAGGAGGGCTTGTTGCTGAAACAGACCAGCTCGTTCCAGAGGTGGAAAAAGCGCTACTTCAAACTGAGAGGCCGAACTCTCTACTACGCCAAAGATGCCAAGGTAAGCTTACCTGGTGTATCCCAACGCTACACATGATGTTGTGTCTGTGAACTGACTTAGTTTAGATGAAAAATCTCAAGCTGTGTTTATCTTCAGCATCTGTTCTCTAATCCTACAAATGACTTTTTTTAGTGTATGAAGTCAAAAGCTTTTTTGTTCAGCAGACTAAACAGTCTTTTGGAATATTTCTACATTTTGGTAAATAGGATGAGACTGGTTCCACTCTCGTGTGTGTGGTAAATATTTAGCTTGAGCCAGCAGCTGGTTAGCTTAGCATAAAGACTGGTGAAATCCATTCCCTATGTCTCGCCCCAATAGGGTACTTCACAACATAAGAAAAATCAAGCCTTACCTGTCTATGCTACCAAACTCCTGATACAGGCCGTTTAGATTTTAGGACTAGATTACTGTAATGCCCTCCTGACGGGCTCCCTGGCACTGCTAACAACTGGACATGCTAAATCTACCCCCCTCTGTCATTTGAGTCTATGTGAGTAGTACTTATTGCTGCTTGGCGCTCTGTACCTTCATTGTTTCCCTTTCTGTACATCGCTTTGGATAAAAGCGTCAGCTAAATGACTAAATGTAATGCATTTTAATGTTCCAGCGCCTCTAACGCTCTCTAACTAACCATAATATCTTGGTTGTTTAATCTGTACAGACACTGAAATGTTAAAAACATCAATTCACTTTTTTACAGGCGTTACATGGCAGACCAGTAACTTCCTGGGGCCTCTGCTGGTTGCCTAGTAACTGGTCCCAGCCTGGTGATATTATGTGTTACTGTAATTAGTGAGCTGTAGAGGGGCTGATAGGCATATTTTGTTACCTTTGGACGGAGTCAGGCTCACTGTTTCCCCGTGTTTCCAGTATTTATGCTAAGCTAAGCTAAGCTAAGCTAAGCTAAACTAACCCACTGCTGCCAGCTTTTATATCTGATATAATCGGTGTACTACACAGTAGCTCACACGTTACTGCATGTTACTTTCTGATACTGCTCTGGATCAAATTTGGTTCCTTTCTTTCTGGTCCTTAATTACTTCTTATTGATTTTTATTTTTGTGTTTATTTGAAATACTTTTTTGTTTTGAACTTTTGAACTCTTTACTGTTGTTGACATCTCTCTCCCCTTTGCTTCTAACCTAACCTCCCTGGTCTGGACCATGTGTGTGTGTGCCTGTGTGTATGTACGCGCACTAGTCCGGCAGTGCCCTGGCACGCTGGCAGGAGCGGGCGCTGCGCAGAGTGTCCAGGAGTCGCGTGTGCTGGCGAGTTCTGTCCGTGTGCTGGACGGGCGCACGACGCTCCCCTCCACCCCTGGGTGCCAGCGGATCTGAGGAAGGCCTAGTGAGAATTCGGGTCAGCACAGCACAGCCAGGGACCAGAGGCCAGACCACCAACAGCTTAACCATTCCCTAATTATCCACTCACTTATACATTATAGTGCTGCATTCATGCCATATGGTGCTACTGGGTCAAGACAGGTTTAAATCTTAACATATAAAAACATCTTGACATGCTGAGGGTTGAAGATTTTACAGATGAGATGGAAATCATTTAGACAGCAGATACACTGAGGAAATAAACTGTTTTTTATTACCATATGACATAAATGCACAGTGTATAATATGGTTAACCCCAGGTAGGGTAGCAGAACACATTTGTACAGAGGGTCAGGCCACACCTGGATCAATTTATCTGGTTAAAAAAACTCATCCTGTGGCTTTTATTGTTTTCCACTGTACGTTGCCTGTCCTTCCCTGCAGCTTAAAGTCTCTTCATGGCCATGCTGGAAGAATAAAAAGATACATGAAGTAATATCAATACTTGTTTTCTTGGTTGTGTGTCATGGTAAGGATTAGTCACTAGTGAGTTCTCTCTGTCATGGCCAGACAGTGACATTAGCCTCCGTAGATAAGTCCCCATTCCCTACATGTCCATCCACTCTGGTGTCTCCAAGGTGGCCTGGCTGGCTGTGCTGCCCTGCGCTTAGGAAGCCTGACCTCCTCATTGATCCATCAGGGAGGTTACATCTCAGCACTGCATGGCTGTCCTAGAAGCTGCTCTCCTCTTCTCTCCTTCATGATTTGAGCACCCAATGCAGCCAAATTTATGGATTCTGTTGTGTAACACTTTAAGCTGGCAGTGGGAAGAGTAAAACATAAAAACAAAGCCTGGTGTAAAATGAAAAACAGGAGAGAGGAATTGGAGGAGGTAGGAAAGGAGGCTTGTTGAGGTTGCTGAGATGCACCCGTTGAGCTAAGCTCTGGATCTATGGGTAACAGAGGGTCTGGATGCTTGGCTTTGTCCTCCATTCACTGTTAGCTTTCATTACAGCTTCCCTCAAGACAGTTGAGTGTGTGTGCCCACACATATACAAGTCTGGGGTGTGTGTGTGTTGGGCTGGTACTGTGATGAGTGAGAGAGAAAGGGTAGAACATACTGTAGAACATACTCACACACATACATGTGCACTATGGTATAGCAGCCAAGAGCGAACGTGCAACAGGGGGGCAGTGTTTGTGTTGGCATGCCATTCATACTTGGGCCCTCTTGGCCAACACTCCATACACACATTCACACACACTTGTAGGCTTGTATATGTGGAAGTTCTGAGACACACACACACACACACACACACACAGTGTTGGCTGGTGTCCCTCTCCAGCCAGGCCTGGGGAGAGTGTCGTTAACTGGGCATTCCCTCTGACAGCTGCAGCCACTCACTCCTCCTACATGCACACACACACACACACACACAGTCAGAGGGCATTCCTTTGACGCCATCGCTTTTTGGCCTGCGGCCCTTTAAGAGCTCAGCTGTGTGCCTTACGCCTCACGGCTCTGTTAGGATATCATGTTCCTGTGTGTAGACTCTGGCTCTCCTCTCTGTCTGTCTGCCGGCAATATTGCATAGAGTTGGCTCCAGCTCCTCCGCCACATAGAAATTCAATAAAATGTATCAACATTCACCGTCCTGTTGTTAGCACTAGTCTCATTTAGGTAGAGAGTCAAAACAAAGGAAACTGAAGAGATGCTCACTGCAGAGGAGGTTTAAGGCTGTGTTGTGGTGAAGTGCATTTCCTGGTAGATGGAACAAACTGAGTTATCTTTTAGAGGGCCAGACAAATTGGACTCATTGTTGCTGAGAGCAGAGCATCAGGTTTTCTTACACACTTTATTAACCCCTTCAGATCCATCCACTGTGATACAAATCATGTTAATTGATTCCAGCCAATGAAGATGCACTAAAAAGTGTTACTCTCTCTAACCCCTTACACGGCTCTCTCACACTGTCACTATCCAGTAAAGGCTTCTTCTGATTGATTTCCTTTTTTTTTTAGCTCATGCATTGATAATAATGACATGTTTCTCTTTAGTTATAATTATAGTAATTTAAGATGACATCAGTTTAATTCCAAAGCCATGGTTACAATATTTTATTTCACTTTTAGAAAATGTGTCTACAAGAACTCACAAATGAAGAAGTTCTGGATATAGTGCATAATTCAGTAGACTTAGAGATTAGAGAAATATTTTCTGCAAAGGTACAAACTGTGTATAATGTATACATAATACATTCAAATATAAATGAAATATTAATATTTGAAGAGAATCTGAGGTGCAGTATAAGACATGCATGTTTTCATGGAGGTTTCATTTCAGCAGTGAGAAGGTGATTGAACTGTATCATAGACCATATGAAACATCTAAACCCATTTGATTATGATGTTTTGTGTCAACTGAGATGTTTGGTGTGATGACAAACATGAGCAGCATGTGTGCATGCTCTGCAGGTTTCAGGAGAGTCTGTTAAGGTCATATCAGATTCTGAATTTCCTTGAATCACCTGTAAAAATTGCTAACATGACTTATTTATTGTCACTTTTACATACATTTAGTGTATATACAAACAACAAAATAATAGAGTGACCATGATTATATTCATGTTGTCAAAAGTGAGATTTCTATTTTTTATTTTTTAATCATAAAGTAGGTCTGGATGCTTTATAAATACTGTGGAAGTATCAAAACTCTGAAAAGCACACGTCCATTTTCAGAAACTCTGCCTTCAAACGAGCTGTCACAACTCCTTTAACATTGTGATGTCTCAACTACACGGTCACCACTCTCAGACATGGCACAGCACAGCCTTCTTGGACAGTCTACAATATGTCACTCTGAAAACAGTCAGCCAATCAGATGAAAGAGTGAGAGAGGAGATGGAAAGCTATGCTGATATGTACAACCCATAAGAAGCTTGGTCATGGCCTTCATGTAATGTAATGTAGTTTAATGTAATGTAATGTGATATTATTTCAACATTTTTTCTGATGACTGGAAAACATTGGATCTGAGGGGGTTAACGTCTTAAGTGATGACAATGCCTCATGAGGCACCACCATAAAAAATAATCTGGTAAATTAAATCGTCTATAACATTTAGATTTGTTTAACCATAGTGTCATGCCCTCTATAACATGTGGGTCACAACCATCTGCTGTTTCCTTTATTTTTACTGAATTGCAGTCCTTTCACTTCCCTTTACTTTGTCTCATTTTCAGTAAATTACAGCCTATAGATCATACACCTGTAGTGTCTTTTCTAGCTGTGAGAAGTGTTTAGGAAGTCTGATATCTTCATAATAGACTGCAGAACAGGATTGTTGGTTACATATTTGATATCCGGATCCTATTTTTTGTCATTTTAAGTGCCGCCCTTACACCTCTTTCATGACTTTGCAGTAGCTTCCATTTTAGAGGGGACCTGTTCATTCTCATTTCTCTCACAGCCAGTCACAGTTCTCTTCATACCCTAGTATAAGTGATAAAAAGCTGAGTTATACCCAGTCTTGAAAATATTCTCTTGTTCTCTTTTGTGCCCTCTGTCTGTCTATCTATCTCTTTTCTCCTCTCGGAACTGCTCTCTCTTTTCTCTCTCCCCAACACCTTCTCTTTTCTGCAGTCCCTTATATTCGATGAGGTGGACCTATCAGATGCCAGCGTTGCAGAGTCCAGCACAAAGAATGTCAACAACAGCTTCACAGTGAGTGCATCTTAGCCATCTGAGCACCTTTGCCCCACAGACACACAAATGTGACGAACTCATGTTTCCCCTGGATGTTCCAGCAACTATTAGCAAACAAGGAAACACACCGTTATTGGACTAAAATGATGTTGATGATGATGTTTCTGAGTTTGAACATGTTAGAAACATTAAGGATAATGGGATTCATTGGGGTCAAATGTACACAGCTCAAGGAAATATATAAAATGTTACATATTATGTCTTTAAAGAAATAGTTCAACATTTTGGGAAATCCCCTCATTTTGTTTCAGGCTGAGTTAGATGAAAAGATCAGTAAATTAAATATATATATAAAAAATTGCAGCCAGCTGCAGTAGCCAACTATAAATGAAGAAAATTCAAGCCTGGCTTTGTCTGAAGGGAACACAGTCCAAGTACAGGTGCTGCTAAAGCTGACTAAGTAACATATCATATCTTGTTTGTTTAATCTGCACAAAAAATAAAGAGAGAACAACAACAGTTTGATATTTTACTGTTGGTTATCTGCCAAACACATACCCCTTTTCTTTTTTTATGCTAAGTTAACCAGGTGCTAAAATGTAGCTTCACATTTAAAGGACAAATATTGATCCTCTCAATTAACACTTAACCTGACCCTTTAATGGTCATCAAACTTTCCCCTCCATTTTTGGGATACTTAAACACTGAGGTGATCTAAGTTCATTTGACCAAGTTCATGAAATGTCATAGTTGTCCCATTAATTCTATATTTACAGCAGGTGCTTATGTTTTTAATGAACACGCTCAGCCACGGTGGACGGCACTCAGCCATTATGCATTCAGCTGGAGATCCGTCAGGATTTACAAGAAAACACGTTTCGCCCTTCAAGGACAATGATTCACCGAGCACATTGTATACCTGAAAATGTCAGACCTAGTCATATTCAGATGATATTTTATCACATTTCCCAGCATTACTCCTCATGTTTTTGTCACATGCTGCATATCTGTTGGGAGAAGAAAAGTGATGTGACTGTGAATGGATGCTTGTTGGGGAAAAGAATGAGCAGCTGAGCTGGATGAGTGTGTGTGGGAGGTGGAGGGAAATGAACGAGTATTATGAGATGAAAACAGGCAGTGAAAGAGCTAGTAGTGCCCTGTCCTTTCTATAAATGTCTCTCGTCTCTCCGGGTGTTGCTATAATTAGAAACAAGGCAGGAGCACGGTGCCCAGAAGAGAGCGCGCAGCTATTTTTAGCAACGCCTTGAAACGCTTCACTGAGTGCCTGTGATAGGCTTAACCTCTGCGTCCATATTCATAAATAAGATTATGCGTGCCTGCTGCGTGTGTGCAGCATGTGTACAGTCGTGACTGCGTGTGTTTGTAGCAGAGTTAATAAACATGCTGTGATAAAGGTTTGAAGAAGCTCCACGTGAGCATCGGTATCCCACTAAGATGTGGCAGGAGGGAGAAGAGGGGAGGGGGGTGCTGAAGGAGGAAAGAAAGAAGGATGGGAGGCTCAGAGGGAGCAAAAATACAAATAAAGAAATCTATGTGGAGGTGAAAGGTGTTAAATTGCTGGTTGATGGGGAAATTTAAGATGGCGAACGGAAAGGTAGCGGAGTAGAGGAAATCCTGGAGTGATGTCACAGCAGAGCTATAACTGCACTCACTCACACACTCCCTGGGAAAAGGAGAAAGAGAGGGGCAGAGCGGGTCGAGCACTGAGTGGGAGAGGAAGCTCACACTGCAGAGGGAAAGAGGGAGGATGGAGAGGAAGTGAAGACAGGACAGATGTGACTTGCTGGGAAGGAGCGCTGAACCATAAAGCCAAAGGTAACGTGGTGTGCTGAGCAGTGGCTCACCTGCAGCACCTACACACAACGTGCAAATCTCTGTAATGCATCAACCCAGACAGAGGCACGCGTGCCGACAGGGGGAGACCGGGCTTCGTCAGACTGTTTGTGTGATCACAGCTGAGGGAGAGAGAGGGAGAGAGTCAGAGCACTGCAGAGGATGCATTGCGGGGCTTTTGCTCTGACTGTGCAGAGTAATTACCATTCTCTCTCTGTGTGTCTGTCTGCCTGGTCTCCTACTGTCTGTCTGTCTGCATGTGTCCGTCGGTCCTCTGATGATGAGTGATGCTGCTGGCGTCCTCTATACAGGTTGGTGCTACACTGTTAGCTGATTTGAAATAGTGACTGGCTCATGCCAGTTCTAAGATTCTGAGAGAGCATCTGCTCAATGCATGTGTGTGTTTTCACAGGTGGGTCGAGAACCTGTCAGCACCATAGTCACTAGAACTGAATAACACTAAATCGACAATGTACTAATTTCACTCTCCGCCACAGTGTTACACAGGAAAACAGATGTAATGCATCAAGAATATCTTTAATGTTATTAATAATTCAGGGAATAACAAACTGTGCCGCTGTGACGCATGCAGTAGGTCTGAAAATGTATGTGTGCGTGTGTGTTTGTGTAAACTGTATGTGACCAGCTGATCTGTTCTGTGCTGTGTTGAATATACGATGAGGCAGTGGTGCTGTAGCTTGGAGAGGGAGCACCTTGAAGTCCACGTGAGCGAGAGCTCAGCCCAACCCGAACCCTAAACTCATTAGAGACTCTGCAGGGACGCACCGCCTGTCTCACTGGCTCACTCACAGTTATTGGATTGGCTCTCTTATTACTGTCCACTTTAAAGCCATGAAATGAATCTTGAGGAAATTGAGATCGTCTTTGGATTGTGTGTTTGCACGGGTGGTAGATCAGCACTCTGATTAGTTTTGTAGTTAATATCAGCTGTTTTGCACAAAGCTGTAGGCCATGTCCATGTCTGTGTTGGAGGAAGTGAGCAGCTGTGACAGTTGTGCTCCACCTCCTCTGCTATTGTGCTGCAGCTCCCAGTGGATACAGGATCTGAGCGCCACTGTCACTATGTGTGTATGTTGTGTGTGCGTGTGTGTGTGTAAACAGTGACGGGTGTCCCTCATTATCAGTCTGTCTTTGGTGGTTGCCCCTCTACAAAAAATAACGATGTTCTCATCATTTAGAGATGAAGATGCTGATCAGAGAGACACTTTTTGTTGTCACTTGTTATTACACACACAAACACACACACTGATATATTCAGCTCTGAAGGTCAGTCATCAAGAGAGGTTTTCCACACTCAAGGGATGCCTAGAGCCATTTTTGGAAACAGCTGTTCCTGTTTCCCCTGGCAACCAATCTTATCACTACCCTGATCCAGACACAAGACACACATATACATGGACACACACACCAGCAGAGAGACAGGATGATCTATGTCCAAAGGGATCAATTTGCCCATGTGCATGCGCTTACACACACTGATGCACACACAGACACACGCGCAGGAATCCTTACAGATCTGGGCGGAAAACTGTTTTGTGATTAGAAGCTGAGCAAGAAAGAAGGAGAGCAACACATTTACTCCTGTTATACTGTACATGCTGAATGTTTGTGTCACTCAGACATAACCAGATATTGATCAGAGGTCAGATTGATTACAAGAGTGATTAAGGTAATTGATGAGGAAACTTCGAGATGCTAGAGGGCCAAGATGCTACACAGAATACGTTTTAGGTTATATACTAACATAAAATAAGAATAAAACAAACGTATATGTCACTTTTGTTTAACCTGAAATACCTCTGCCCATCTAAGATCATGATGCCAGCACAGTTAAACACTGCTGTTCCATGTCAGATTGAAAAACTATAATTACCAAACTATGATCAAATGGAATGTGAGATTTTGTCCATGAAAGATGAACAAAATGACAATAGCTCTATTCATCGTGGGGGAAAATGCTGGCTCAGTAAAGCCGTTAGCAGAACTGCTCTGTGTTCATCCCAGAGGGACTCCCACAGACATCTCAGCCAGCCTCACGCGCTGTAAACAGAGAGGAAGGTTATGGAAAGATGAACAGAAAGATGAAAGATGTTTCTGGATCATTGGGCAGTGCAAATTTCCCAAATTCTTTCATGTATTTAACTTTGGGGAACTATGACTTGAGAATTGGTGCACTTAGCCACTTAGTCTTGACAATAATGACTTGCAGAAGCTGTCACATGAGCTGTGTTACATCATTTTATGTAACCCTGCTTTTTTTACGTGCAATCACGTTTCTATCTATCTATCATAGCCATAAATATGGAAGGCATCATTTCCTCTGAAAGAATGTATTTAGATAATATCATCTATTTAATAATGTATCATTGTTATTGTAATGTAGATGCTCTGTCTCTGTCTGTTGGCTGTTTGCCTTCAGACAGAAAGGAGTGTTGCAGCAAATGTATAACACCCCAACGTACACTTACACCCATGCACATTACACACAGAGCACTCACACTGCGCTCACAGTGATGTAGTGCACCTGCTGTTTTTTTCCACCTTGTTAAAGCCTCAGGTGCTGCTGGTCTAAACAAGCCTGTGGGCAGGAAGACGGAAGACTGTTCAGGAGAGAGGAATCCCTCTGAGAAAAAAACAGATTCACTTTGTCATAGAATCATTCACAGGAAGGAGAATAACAATTTCCTTCAGTGTTTTCACTCTTATACTCCATTTTCTTTGACTAATGGATGTGTGGTTAGTCTACACGATGTGTGGATTGCACAGTTACATTCATACATTTATCTAATGTATGTATGTATCTAACCTCCACAGCGGCTGCATGCATGGCTCAAATAATGCTGAAGGGTTGGTTTGAAATGGCCTGTTGAAAGATCAATGAGCACTTTGTAGGGGAATAAGAAGCACTGTGGACTGTGTGCAGCACACACTGACATAACACAACAACAAAATGTGAGATTCATTATGCTCCAATGTTTTCAACAAAATTAAGGGAGAGGGATCACCACTTCATAACAGGGCAAATATAGACAAGCAACCATTCACACTCACAGTCACCAATTCATTAAGTCACCTATTAGGTGCATGTGTTTGGACTGTAGGAGGAAGCTGGAGTAGAACCCACGCAGAGAACATGCAAACTCCACACAGAAAGGCCCCAGCTGAGCTTCTTGCTGTGAGGTGACCGCACTAACCACTGCACCAGCATGCGGCCCCTCAAACAGAAAAATATATATAAATAAGAGATAGATCACAGCAACTATTAGGACGCAACTAACTTTTATTTTCATTATCAATTAATCTGTTGATCATTGCTTTGGTCCATGAAATCAGGAAAAAGTAAAAGCTGTTGATCAGTGTCATCTTGTTTTGTCCACAACCTGAAATGATTCAGTTTACTGTCACTGAGAAAGCAGAAAGCAGAAAGCAGAAAATATTCACACTGAGAAGCTGACATTTTTAATGTTTTATCTGGACTCAAAACTATTAATCGGAATTAATTATTTAATGCAGCAACTAATCGATTAGTCCTCTAACAAAAAGGTTGGGTTGGTTTAGTAGTAAAAAAGTAAAATCGCAGTGTTAAAATTGATCAAATGGTCACGTTGAATGATCCACTCAAACTACACAAGGACAAGCTGTGCCAGACTTCAAACTCAGGGGATGTTATCAATCATAAATGTGTGTGTGTGCACGCAGTACCAGTATCTCTCCAGCGATAACATAAGGACATGGTGACAGAGAAAGAGATGGAGAGAAAGAAGAGATGAGGGAGCATGAATAAGTGATGGGGTGTTGAAAGGGTGCTTCGTGTCTGTAGGGTTATCTACAGGGAGACTATCCTTTAAACACACATACACGGGGAGGGGGGGCTTCACTGGGGCGTTTCGCCTGTCAGCACATATCTGCCTCAAAGCAACATGAAGAGCTAAGAGCGAGAGAAAAACAGGGCTGAGAGAAGAAAATGGTGGAGCGAAGGAAAAGACTAACTCCAGAAGGTGTGAGAGGATGAGTGAGCTACAGTTAATGAGAGAGAGAGACAGAGAGAGAAAGAGAGAGAGAGACAGAAAGAAAGAGGGAGGGGGCTTCTCATCCTCTATCTCCCTTAAAGACGGAGCCGAGCTATCGCTCCTCTCAGTGTCACCGCAGGCTGAGGAAGAAAGCTGAAAACATCTCTCTCTCTCTCTCTCTCTCTCTCTCTCTCTCTCTCTCTCTCTCTCTCTTTAGCTAAGCATTTGTCTCACTCACTCACTCACTCTCCCGCCAGGTGATCACTCCATTCCGTAGGCTCATCCTCTGTGCCGAGAACAGGAAAGAGATGGAGGACTGGATCAGTTCGCTGAAGTCCGTCCAGTCCAGAGAGCATTACGAGGTAAGGAACCTTTCCCCGAATCAACACTTGACAGATCCATGTGAGTTTGTAGTGGGTAAGGGGGGGCGAAGAGATGGAGGAGAGAGATGGGGATTGTTAAGAGATAATGCCGCAGGAACAATACATCTGTTAGTGCTGTTTGTCCATTGGCTTACAACAAAAGTGTGCATAGACTAGTGGAGAACCCAGATAGGTGTGTTAAGTGTAGCAGGAACATGATTATGAAGAAGAGACACACTTCACGCTGAGAACTCCAAAGTACCAGAGAACACACACACGGATGCACAAGTACAGTCACAGGTGAACTCTACACTTAGAGATCATCTCAATCAGAACTGTGAGTTGTGTCAGACATAAGACTGAATCTTATACGCTGTCCAGTCTTTTACCACGACTCGTTAATGCTTGACTTTGCGACTTACGCTCCTTTTTCCCTCAAAACTGTTTGGAATATTCTGCTGTCAGCGAAAGATGTCAGAGGAGTATAAATCTGGGCTAAGATGATCAGGGTGTTTACGGTGACTGGTTGTGGCCAGTACCGGGAGGAAAGGAGCGCAGGAAAAAAGCGGTACTGCATTTTAATGGCTTTGATTTGGGAGAGAAATTCTTATATAAGACCCCATCCCTCACCCCCTCTTACTGCACTGCAATGCAGCAGCACCCCAGTGCTCACACAACACAGGGTACACACATGTGCGCATGCGATCACACAGGCACCCCTGCTGAGATGTCAACAAAACAGCATTTTAATGAGTGTCTTCTCTGATGGAGCAGTGTACCAGCGAGTGTCCCAGTTTCATGAGCACCTGTAACAATTCCACTTATGAAACACGCAAACTGAATCCAGAGCTGCTCAAGACGCAACGCCCACACTTGCACAGTACTGACATTAGCCTGTGCTCCACAGTGGACTCTCCCCACACACTCATGTGTACAGACACTTCCAGCTTTCTTGACCAGGTGTCACTTTTATAAAATCATCGAGCACACTAATGATTGTCAGCCTGTGCAGTACAGTCCTGATGGACATCCTCCTGTCTTCTCCTAATGTCGGGCAGTTTCCCTGGTAGTGTCCTCGTGAGGTTTCTATAGAGTGAGGCCAGACCTCGGGGGAAGTGAAATTTTGATTATTTGGGCATCAAGAATGAACTTCATGTGAAAAGATGTTAATATACATAAAATATTGTGATGCTTACATTAGAATGAAGTTTTACAATTTACATTTTGAAAATCAGCTACACAGTATCAGGTGTGATGTAACATCCATATCATATCTGGGTACAAACACAAAGCCTGGGAAAATCACCGATCCTGCTTTTGATTTCAACACTTTAAACTGAAATAGATCCATTTACAATATGTAATGGATGTTGTGACACAGCCAGGAAACAGCCAGAAAACAGCCAGTGACAGTAATATGCACTTATTCATATGTCATGTGTTGTATTTTCTGATCATGTGCTGCCAACCTTTTTTAACCTCTCCTTTGTCAGACGGCACAGTTTAATGTGGAACATTTCTCAGGGATGCACAACTGGTACGCCTGCTCCCATGCACGGCCCACCTTTTGCAACGTCTGTAAAGATAGCTTGTCTGGGGTCACGTCTCACGGCCTCTCCTGCGAAGGTAGGAAGCACACACTAACTACACTGACACCACACATGCTTTGTAGTATGAGTGTACACATGCCATGACTCTGTGTTTAGACATCAGACAGACTGTATTTCTATAGCAGATCATTTAGAACTGCAAAGTCTGCAAGTTGGCAAGTCTATACATACTTTGGAAGATGACTACGACTATGTTGCATAAGGACTTGTGAGTCATTGAAGTGAGAAAAATGCAGATTGGATACACCGGAGCCAGCATGAGTCTTTGAAATGCTCTGAGTTGTGCAGTGGGATGTCCATCAAAACATTAGCTTAAGGTAGAGGGAGCGAGAAGGCTCACGGAGAACTGCCATTAACATGGCACACTTCTATACCAGTCTGCACCGTACGCTTCCATGTCACTCTTGTGTGTTAGATAAGCGTTGACTCAAACCATTTCAGTTTTACTTTTTGCACTTCACGTCTCTCCATTTAGCTGTGACGTGAAAAAACCCTGTTAATGGATCCTGTGACTGACGCCATATCTCCTCACCTCATCAGTGAACGAACAGTGAGGTGGGGGTGTGAGGTGAAGGGGCTGACACTATGTTTTGCTTTCTTTAAGCTGGTGGAAAATGCCAGTGACAGGCAGCAGACCTTAATGAGCACCATCTGCATATCCTCTCATTCTAATTTTGCTAATGTTCCCCTGTGAGTGTATGCGTGTGCGTATTGTACGCATGAGCGTGGTGCGGTGTGTATGTGTAAGGCAGCGAGAGCCTCTCCACTCAGGGCTTATTATCTTCCACAACGAGGTCCTCTCATATCTAGAGCAGAAGGCTAAAGAAAAAGACATGAGAGATGGAGAGAGAGAGTCATTAGAGCAGCATCCAGCTCTTGTGATCTGAATCAGCTCATCCCACTCACACACACACACACACACACACGCACACACACACACACACACACACACACACACACACACACACACACACACACACACCTTTGATAGACAATAGCAAGATGCAATTAAGGTTGCAGGGCTTTCATCAAAACATCCAGTGGATTTTTACAGTGGACACAAGGGAGTTAATGGAGCTCTGTATTGGCCTCATAAAGATTCCCTTCAGTGTAGATTAATGGACACCATTACTACTACTATATAGCTCCAATTAAGCTATAGATCCACGCAGAAGTTGCTCAGTTTAGTCCGATAAGGATGCTGATGTCTGACCTAGAGTACCTGCGAATGACAGACAGCAAGAAGAATGAGAAACAGAGAGAGAGAAGAAAGAACAGAAGAGAGCAGGAGAGCGTCTCTATTAAAAGTTGAGGACAGCCAGCAAAACGGTTTCACAGCAATCAGCGCAGCTTAAATTTCCCTTCGATTTCCTGCACAGGACGCTCGGCGGGGATTGATTTGTGCCCCCCCCCCCCCCCCCCCCCCCCCCCCCCCCCCCACACACACACACACACACGCACAGAGACAAACTCTGCTTTGTCTCTATTTCAGCCTCACACAAACACTCACAGGGTCTAGGCACGATGTTTTCTTCCAGTTTGAATGATTTGAGTGAATGCTCAGGGTATAGGCTGGCCATTAACAGGCAGTGATTTCATGTCCTCTGAATTCTCTTAATGTCCCACTAATGCGCTCTAACAGCTTTTAGCGGTAGAATAGATTGAAACATCAATTGTTGGTCCCGGATATGACTGACTTAGTTTGTATATTTGTGTAGACTGCCTAATGACAAGTGTGTGTTTATGTGTATGTGTATGTATCTGTCAGTTTTGTGTATGAGCAAGGGGTGGTGGCACTGGCTTGAAGTGAAGTTTTCTGGTGTACAGACATTATTCATGAGCCCGCTAAGTGCTGAATCCTTAATGGAGAGAAAGGCGAGAGTTTTCTCCATCTGCATTGACAGGAAACATTCATGCTATATTTACATGTCATTTGGCTCATTCAGAGCAGCCTGCATTAGGCACATTGAACTTATGTGTGTGTGTGTAAATGCTTCACATGCATCATCAGTGAACCTTGACTCATGTACTTGACAGGACGGGTGTTCTAAAAGTCTTACTTGATCCTGATCATCATTGTTGGAAACACTTACTTACACCTGTTATTCTAAAATAAGTATCAGTTTTCATGCTGAGCGTTAGATTGGAGGATTGATGACTCTCATGTTTGTTGTATAAGAAGCTGGAGCCAGGAAACAGCTAGCTTAACTTTGTAAAAAGTAGTAGTCCTTTGTTTGTTCATTCTGCACAAAAAACTAAACTAAATGAACAACAAGTGGTGCTTTTGTGAGAGTAATGTAATCCACTTAGTTGCTGCACCACTTCCACCTCTCAGCTCTCCACCGCTCTCTTCTAGAGTTGTAGGAAAGCCATCCATGTCTAGCTTGTGTTTGTTCGGTTTGATGAGGCTGAGCTTATCTTTGAGGTCACAACAGACCATTTTATACAGTGAGATCAAGTTTCAAGCCTTCCAGTCATACTCAATTTGTCTAATTCCAATACTGTGTATGGACCCCGGTGTACAGAAGTGTTAAACTACACCAGGCAAAATAATTGCCCCAAACTGCAAGGAATTAGCATAAAGTGGGCATGGCTGTAAAGGTGAGACTCATGGGTACCCATAGAACCCTTTTCATTCAGATATCTTCAGGTGAGAGGACATGGGCCCTTTTAAAGTGTTATTTAGCCTCCTTCCTCCTTCCCCTTCCACACAGCCTATGAAAGACAGGCCAAGTACATTGGCGTACTTACTGACATATATTTCAAAGATGTGCTGATGCTTCTTCTTATCTGCTCAAACTTTGCTGGAGGATAGCATGAGTCAGATATGGTGAAGCTGAGAGAAACCAGGGCTAAACTATGCTTGCACTACCTCTGACTTCACTGAGTGGTATGATATGCGATGAGGATTGAGATCATGATGGGACAGGTCACATGCAGCACCTGTTCAACTTTGCATAAAGTGATCGACTGATACAGAAACACACACACACACACACACACATAATCTACATATTATGTGAGTCACAGTCAGCACCAGAGGCTGTCCAGATGTTAACCCACTGATTCAGAGAACAGCAGGTAGCTCTTAATATGAATCAGCCTGTTGTGTATGATCCAGGGTTTAGGTCTCTCTCAGCCTGACTATAGACTTCCTGTTGCTGGTTAGGGATAAATGCATTGAGACCTGTGATGTGGAGCTAAGTCCTTATGTTTTACTTCTGTCTGTTAGATGTGGAAGTGCAGAACAGGTTAGCAACACACCCACTGACATCTCATTAGGGTTTGATCCATTAGAAAATTTTGTCTTGATGTATAAGATGTATTTTGCTGGCTGTGTCTGTCTCTGTATCATGCATCAGTGTCCAGTGTTTTTTAGCTGGTTAAAGTTAGAGTGTGTAGGTACGGTATTTAGAAGAACTGTTTGTTTATCTGTTGACATTTACATACCAACAACGCCGATCAATAAATCAAATGCGTGTAAAAAGCCTGCGGCTTACCGCCTGTCTCCAACACTCAGAGCTCCCTGTGCCCAGCAGAAGGAATAAACAGGATGGTGTCTCTCTTTTAACCTCACTGAACCTTTTATATCTACAGATATCACAAGTCCTCTTCCAAATCCACCGTTTCTACAGTAGCCCAGAACAGACAAACTAAACACAGGCTCTAGAAAAGGATTTCTGATTCTGATTTTATTTATTTATTTGTAGCCACTATAGGTTACACTAGGAAGGAGATGTTAAAGTGAGGGCTTTGTAAATTAGCAGCTATTCATCTGACACACTGGTCCTTTAAGTTACCCTTAGTATCTGGTCATTTTGGCATGGCCATGAACTAAATGTCATCACACAATTGTTCATTTTAGTTACTATAATTACTATTCGCATTCTACTATTTACAGTTTATGTAATTTTTCTTCTTTTTTTTAATCATCATCATCATCATCATCATCATCATTTAATGTTGGAGTTACTGTTACTGCACTGTTGGAGGTGGAAAACATCATCAGACCGATGCGTGTGTTGACTGTGTTTTTCAGTGTGCAAATTCAAAGCCCATAAACGCTGTGCTGTCAGGGCCACTAATAACTGTAAATGGACCACGCTGGCTTCCATAGGGAAGGATATTATCGAGGATGAGGATGGGGTAAGTTTTTCTGGACATTCATTATGTATTGAAAGGCCTTGACGCACTGTAACGCAGTAGGTTTTTTGTATGCTGTAGAGATGATAAAGTGTGTAAAAATGTGCGTTTGTGATCTGGTCTGGAGAAATAAAGTTGACTTGTTCAAACTAGGTCGCCACACTTTAGGAGCTCCTTTTTTGGGAACACACTGAAACTTTGGCTTATGTTGTTTGCCCAGACTAAAAGCCATAAGACAGAGAAACATGGATGACAATGGAAATGTCTTTAACTGTTTCTTTAACTCTTTAACTTTGTGTGTGTTGCACCTACAGATTGCGATGCCTCACCAGTGGTTGGAAGGCAACCTGCCTGTGAGTGCCAAGTGTGCTGTGTGTGATAAGACATGTGGCAGCGTACTGAGACTGCAGGACTGGCGCTGCCTCTGGTGCAAAGCTATGGTGAGACATCTGTCGTAGGAATAAGATGTAAATGCTGAATTTGCCCCTGCAAAATGATATTGGCATGCACACAGGATTAAAAAGATACAAAGAGCTGATTGTTGAATTGTAAGGAGCATCACAACACTGATCTGATTTATCTCTAAATGACTGAACTGTTCTTCTTAATTGTTTGCAGCGTGTAAGCTTGTAGCTGTTTGCTTTGCATGCTGACAAGCACAATTAGGACATAACATCACATCATGTCATAAACACATGCCAGTTATATGATGCTCGTTGGATCCTATGAATCATCCATCATTCATCCATCCTGTTTTTCTTCCGTATTGAGTAACTTCTTTCAGGTCTGACTTTAGAAGAAGGATTAGCTGAATGACCCAGTTTGATGGTTCTGGCGTCTTCAGCAGAAAACAGCTTATTTTTTATGCTCCTTGTCCCATCTGTTGTATCTGCTGTTCTTCTAGGTGCACACAGCTTGTATGGACCTGTACCCCCGCAAGTGTCCTCTAGGTCAGTGCAAAGTCTCCATCATTCCCCCTACGGCGCTCAACAGCATCGACTCAGATGGTAGGCACCACACACACATGCACACAAACACAGACATACGTGCACACACATTGCAATCGTGCTGACTCACTCAAAGGGTCAGAGGTTGATGCAGGGTGGCACCTATGAGCAATCATTACATTTCAGTGATGAACAAATGAGATTTCATCCCATTTGGTGAGCTGATGTCTTCTCTGTGAACTCTGACCCCCTGCTGCCCTGTCACACGGATGGATGGCAGCAGGAGGGAGGAGAGGGAGAGCGTGATGATATACTGTGTTTGATCAAGGTATTAACATCCATTCAGGCACACACACGCCTTTTCCCAGCAGCCTCTTCTCTTGTAAACTGCTGGAGCATAGGATGGAATATCATTATTTGCACTCGGGATAATTGGTCTCAGCATCAGACCCATACCATCTTTTTAGCTTCCTGCTAGTCACAGGGGGATGAGAGAGGGACAGGAGGGACAGGCTTGTGTTCCAGGAAATTGTGCATTTCTAAAAATAGCCGTGTGTGACAGGTTGGCGCACACACCTCTCCAAGAGCTTAAAATAGAACAGCATCTTGCTGCGAGATGTGTGTGGGTGTGAGGAGAATTCTAATTGGATGCTCCCCAGCTTGCTGTAAGAGTGGACACACATACTCATCATGTCACATGTCATAAAAGCATTGGAGCACGCTTACATCACACAAGAAGAAGAAGAGCTCTGCAGTAGGCTTTAAAGCTCTGTGAGGCTCCCTTCAGGCTCTCTGTTCAACATAGTGTGTGTCTTTTTTCTGTGTGTGTGTGTGTGTGTGTGTGTGGGTGTGTATGTGTGTGTGTGTGTGTCTGTGTATCTGTGTGTGTGTCTGTGTGTGTGTGAGCTTGCCAGAGCCCACATTAAACCAATTTTCGATGAAGATCAGCACCTGTGAGACAGACTCAGATAAGCATGTGTGATTGGATTACTGTTGCTGAATCCAATGGCACACATGCAGTACACACACACACGCGCGCATGCAGTAGACACACACACTCTCTGTAAAAAAGCTGGCATTGGCTAATTGGTAGCTGGATAAAAGAGAGGCAAAGAAAGACAGGATGGGGGATCCAGATGAAGGGAGGAAGATAAGACGAAAAGAAAAGAAGATAATATTCTCTCTAGAGAGAGAGAGAGAGAGAGAGAGAGAAATGAAAGAGTGGACAGAGAGATTAAAGAGCAGAAGGAAGAAATGAAGGGGATGTAAGAGGGAGTGCCAGGTGTTGATAGCAGTGCCACAAACACACATATGGTGGAAGCCTTAATATGCAAAGCTGTCAACACAGTAGGGGTGTACATATTATGCTGTAAGCACAGAATTGTTGCATTATCTTCCACAGATTAGTATGTATGCTCATGTGTGTGTATTCATGCTCTACTATGTAGCTAAACATGTGTTTTTGGCATGTGCTGTGTCCCCACATATTAGTCGCCTCAGAGACTTTGATGAGGTTTTTTAATGATGACAGAGTTGACATACCAGCATCTGAATGCAGCCCTGCTGCTCTAGTTTGAGCTGTACTATAATAACTGGTAGAGCGTTACAGGATCCATTCATCCTAAGATCCCAGATTCAAGAAACGAACGGCTCTCTGGAAGGACAGACCAAAAGACCAGCATAGTAAAATGACATCCTGGACAGACTTGTAAACATGTATGAAGAATATGATCTAGGAGGAATTCATGAAACCTTCAGGTGCTGCCAAACAGACCTGAGCCACATTACCTCCTCTCCACCGTGGAGACCCTGAGAAGAAAGACTGCACTAACACACACGAGGCAAAACAATCAAACAGCGTTCTGATGACACTGTGACAAAATGGAGTCCTATGAAATGTGGTTTGTAGTGCTCAGATAATCAACAGGTGTTCATTTTATCCTTTGCTGTCATCGTTTCTCCACAGGTTTCTGGAAGGCCACCTGTCCCCCATCATGTGCCAGTCCCCTCCTGGTCTTTGTCAACTCTAAAAGTGGTGACAACCAGGGAGTGAAGTTCCTCAGACGCTTCAAGCAGCTCCTCAACCCGGCTCAAGTCTTTGACCTGGTCAATGGTGGGCCGCACCTTGGGTGAGGAAACAAAGTGAAAGAGCTCCCCAAATTTTTGATATATACTGACACAGACAAATAAAACATCCACAAATATAAATATAAACAGATGCATGTACTGTATTGTGAAGCATTATTTGCTATAGGTGAAACATCAGCAGACCCAACAGGATAAGTGCTCTAAATGTGTGTGTATGTGTGTGCGTGTGTGTCAGTCTACGCCTGTTTCAGAAGTTTGACAACTTCCGGATCCTGGTGTGTGGGGGTGATGGGAGTGTGGGCTGGGTCCTCTCGGAGATCGACAAACTTAACCTTCACAAACAGGTACTGGTTAAATGTTGCTTGTCATTTGTTTGTCCTGTATTCCAGAAGAATGATGGTTACCTGCCATCATGAACGTACCAGCTAGGCAATTTGCCAGAAGAGATCAAGCTTCAAGTAGAGACAAAATGATGTGTCCTTGGTCATCGTGGCAGCTCTTTGCCTTTGCTCATGGCCAGCTTACATAAAGACATGCACTCATTATACACACACAAAAACCCACACATAGACTCATTTCGATTGCAGCAGACATGTATTCCCTGATGCCAAATGAACCATCTGCATGTGTTTCAGTGCCAGCTGGGGGTGTTGCCCTTGGGCACAGGCAACGATCTGGCACGCGTGCTAGGCTGGGGCCCATCATGCGACGATGACACCCAGCTGCCCCAGATACTGGAGAAGTTGGAGAGAGCCAGCACCAAGATGCTGGACCGCTGGAGCATCATGACCTATGAGATTAAGATCCCACCCAAACACAGCTGCCCCACCACGCCTGAAGGAGCTGATGACTGCCAGGTACTCACAAGAGTTGACAGATATTCACACGCATCACTGGAACCAATCAAACCCAGCAGGGCTTCCAGACAGACGGACGTGAGCAGGAGGTTGTTGAGCACATGATGGAAATGCTGCAGCAATTCTCAATTTTCAAGTCAACTTCAAAACAAAGGATCCACACCAAGCCGAATGTATAGTACTAATGTATAGTACTCTATTCTAGCTCCAGAGTTAGCTGAAAACAGTGACAAAGATTTCTATTAAGAAAATAAAGTGTAAGAAAATTAGTACAAATAGATTGGGCAACATTAAAGCAACATTGTGTAGAAATTGGTATTTCTGGGATTTACTTTCCTCAGTGTCAGAGTAACTGGTAAATATGTTCAGCTGTACTCGAGTATTTGTTCTGATTACATTACTCCTGATCAAAAACTAGTGAGTCTGCAACTTTGCTAACAGCCAATCATCAGCCAGGTCACCAATAGCAGACACAGCAGCAGCTAATATTACTGACTAGTCCAACAGCAGTCAGCCCAGCTCGGCGTCTGTCTTTCAGCCTTTTATTTCACCAAGCTCTCACCAACCACTAAAAGTCAGTCCCACATTTACTCTTCTCCAGCAGCTTCTTGCTTGTTCAATCTCCCTTTTTTTCTTCTTAGCTTCCTCCATTAAAGTCCACTTCGGTCTCTTGACCTTCCACCACTTCAGGCCACTGAGCCCAGTTACACTGCCCAGCTCCAGTTGTGGTATGGCACCAGCTCTGCTCCCCATCAGCATTTCCCCCACGCCCTGGGCCTGAAAATCTCCTCTATTGAATAGTATCCATTTTCACCAAAATCAGTGAAATAGTTGGCTGGTGTGTGACTTAGTGGCATAAAGCGTTACATACTTCTCACAGGTGATCGTACCCATGCAAGTGCAAGAACAGGGCACAGAGTCAAAATGATTCTAAATGTGAAAATGATAATGACATATGATAGAAAAGTTACACTGTGTAAGATTTTGATAACATGAAAAAACAGTCATCAACTTTTTTGTCTGTGTTGTTTCTCTGCAGTTTCACATTTCAGCCTATGAAGACTCAGTAGCTACTCATCTCACAAAGATCCTCAACTCTGAGCAGCACTCTGTGGTCATCTCCTCTGCCAAGTGAGTGTTTTTAACACAGCAGAACGAGTCCGAATCAACACAAACCATTGACATGGTCCTTTCACAAATATCGTGTACAATACACAGCTGTAGGCAAAGACGTGTTCAAATATGTGAAAGTTATTTCAGTTCTTTCACAGTAAATTTGATTTTGTTGGCATATTATTAAGCAGAGCTATAAGTTGTAAATAATAAATAATGATACAGCAATTAAAGGTCCAGTGTGTCAGTGTGCCACAATAATGCACAAATGGAATATAATATTCATAACTATGTTTTCATTAGTGTATAATCATCTAAAAATGATGACTTCTATATCTTAGATCACCATCAGAGTTCTGATCCACACTGATGTTCTCTCCGTTTCTCAGGATCCTGTGTGAAACAGTGAAGGATTTTGTTGCCAAAGTCGGGAAAGCCTATGAAAAAAGTACAGAGAACGCTGAGGAGTGTGACACCATGTCTCTCAAAGTAAGTCAATGCAGTTAACATCCATCATCCGCCCGTGCTGAAAGACGACTCCCTGTATATTCAGTTTCTACTGATTTGCAGTCCTCTGAATGCTGCCACAGCACTCTGTCTAACCTCTGTCTGTGCCTCCTCTCCTCTGTGGCCACCAGTGTGCCATCCTGAATGAGAAACTGGACTCCCTCCTCCAGACCCTCAACACAGAGTGCCAGGCTCTGCCTCCACTCCCCCACTCCACTCCTCCTATTGTTGAGGAGGAGCAGGAGGAGGAGGAGGAAGAGGAGGAGGCCAGCGAGGAGAGCCTGACAGAGCTTAAGGAGAAGCTGGAGGAGGAGGAGACAGAGAAAGGACACCAGCTGTTCAAAAGCAGGGAGCAGCTGATGCTCAGGGCCAACAGTCTGAAGAAAGCCGTGCGACAGATCATAGAACAGGCAGAGAGAGGTAACACACACCTGAACCCAGTTCAAACTATTCAAATGTTTCCTGAGAAGTGTGAATGAATCATTTCACTGGTTTTGAAATTGCATGAGGAGCAGATCTGGAAGCAGCGGTAATCTGCTGTAAAATGATCACAGTTTGTCACTATTTATGAAATACAGCACACACACACACACATGCATGCACTGTGACATGTAAAACATACCGCCCTGTCTTATCTCTCCTGTGTTTCCTCTGTTCAGTGGTTGATGAGCAGAACGCCCACACGGAGGAGACGGAGCTGCCATCTCCTCTGGAGTTTAGAAAGGACAGCGAGGAGGAGAACAGAGACAGTGAGAAGGATGAGGATACCAAGGAGCTGGAAGCAGTGCCATGTAAGTGCACCACTATCACTGCTGCTGCTTTGGCTCTGTTTCAGATCTTTGACCCGTGTGGCCTGGTCCTGTTCCAGATCTGTCATCTGTGACCCGTGTGCAAACCCTTTACCTGCTTGGTCCTGGTTTCCCATTCCCATCCGGGCCAAAACACTTCACCTGTGCAGCCTTTCCTGTTTGATTTCCAGGTTTGCCAGCTGGCATTGTTCTCAGTGATTGTCAGCTAAAAGACAATTTGTGCTGACACTTTCTAATGACCATCATTAATAAGTGATTAACTAAATTTTATAATCATTTTGTTTAAAAAAAGCGTCAATGCAATAATTGGCATTATTTTACCGTCAGATCCAACCACAGATGACAGTTTAATGTCACGCTCACACATCAAGCAACATAGCTTCTTTAAACTTGATAATTAGGCCTGCCATGGCATCTTCATGATGTCATAACAGAAAAAATGACATACAAGGTGACTGAACAGTCCTAAACATTCATGTTCATGTTCAAATAAACTAATAAACTCATTTATCAGAATGTAATTGGTCTCTTTAAGCTACAGCTTATAAAACACATAAAAAAGCTCTCTAAGTACCACCGGAATAACAGATGTTAAAACAGAATTTTTATTATTATATATTATATTACTATATTATATATATTATTTATGAGTGTTAATGAATCCTGAACAGCACCCGTCCATGAACCAGAGATACTTGGGTGGAAAAGGCTGGAAAAGAGTTTTTGATCCATTTATTATTTTACATCAACTTACTATCTTCTCGTCACATTTCCAAGTATTTTCCATTCAAATTCTTGTAGTATTGTTGGTATTAAACATTTCTAAATACATTTTTTTATCAAAAAAATATATTCCTCTACGTACCACTCAAGGGAGGTTGTGTACCATCAGTAGTACCACAGTTTCATTTAAGTTGAAGTTTTATCCATTTTGTTTGCTTGACGGTTGAGGCCTGCTCTAGCTCTGTGCCACCTCATGTTAGGTTGCAACACATCCACTCCTTCTTTTCTCTCCTGAGAGAGGAAACAGTGCTGCAGTCTTCCCATCATTTAGGCAAACTTGAGGATATATAAAGAAGATTGCTCTTCTCTGCAGAAAGAATCATGGGGTAATGTTGTTGTGAAAAAGGTCTACAAGATGATTCTGCTGAGAATCAATGCAACTGAAGAGCGCAGTGGATTTAAATCTTGCCACCTTGTGGATATTGCACTCCCTGCACCTCAGAGAACCAGACACATAGCTAACGGAAAAAAAGTGCTGCTGACGCAAATCATGTTTCCTGTCATAAATAAACTCAAGGATTAGTGGCAAAAGAGCATGGAGAAAGCCTGCGATATATCCCACCTCGTTCACCGGGATAAGCTGTGTATCTCTCCATCTGCAGTCTCCACAACAGTCAGCCTCTTAAATAATAAATGACCTGACCAAACTGTGGTGGCAGAGCAACTATGAAGCCTGTGTGTGCCTGTTTATGTGTGCCTGAGTGTGTGTAATGTGGTGAAGCTTTATATATGTGGACACATGCATGTTACTGTGTGTAAACATTTAGTGTGCCTGTGAGTGTGTGAGTGTGAGTGTGAGTGTGTGTGTGTGTGTGTGTGTGTGTGTGTGAGTGTGTGTGTGCGCATGCATGCATTCATGTGTATGTGTGTTTGAGTGTGTGTGTGTGTGTGTGTGTGTGTGTGTGTGTGTCCATTGGCCACAGGATGTGTTATTGTCTTAGGGGCAGAAGTTCTTCCTGTTTATCATGGGGCTGCTTCCTTCCTTCCACACATTTTCTAGGCGTTGGAAGACTAGGAGGTATCAGTCAACCCTCTGCTTTTTTATCCTCTCCTTGTTTCCTCTTATTGCCTCCTTACTCCTTCCTGACCTGGACACAAATCAAAAAACACACAAAACTGCTGAAACCAACCTAACCGAACTGAGCTTGCAGATTCCATTTATAGTGCAACACAAGTATCCAACATGAAGACACACATGACACAGCACGAGAAAATGGTGTGGAGCAGATGCAAATAAACCAGAACAAAAACATTTTGTTTAATCCTCATGATTTTGTACGACATACACAGAACGATAATAAAAATTATAATAATAAAACAAATATAACCAACTAAAAGTCAAAGTTACCCAATTATATGTGCATGCACTAAACTGTCAGACAGCACTGTAGTGTCAAAATGTCAGTCTTGGTGAAATGTTCCTGTTTAACTTGTTTTAACACCACCTTTATAAGCCCTTTATAATGCATGCTTTTATTCTGAAGTCCTACTTTTCAGTTTAATGTTAATTCACCAGTATGGAACTGGATATAAATTCCTGTATCTAGCGACCACTGATGACCAACCTCATCATGTGGATTATCCGTTCAGATGTCTTTACTTTAAAATGTTGTTTTCCAGCCCTGCCGACTCATAGCAGTTGCAGTGAGTTTTCTTATGCCCCCTGGTGGGATGAGAGGGGGACATCGCATTAAAAACTAATGCCACCCTGTGCTGTCTTTGCCCTAGAGAACCAGGAATATCGAAAAAACATGTGTGTCAGTTTGAGTAGAAAAAAGACATCACAGTATAGATGTTTGTTTTTTTCTGTGTCCAGCTGCTAAGAGTCCCTGTTCTCCAACGGAGAGGAGGGTGAGCCGCAGCACCCAGTCCTGTGGCTCCTTCACAATCACCCCCTTCACCACCAGCAAGGAGAACCTCCCTGTACTGAACACACGCATCATCTGCCCTGGTAAACACACACACACAGAAGACATTATATATATTTCAAAGCATGCGTATAGTTCCTTTTCCCTTACCTGATCGTAACAAAACACACAAGGACAGAATCACTCAGACATTTCAAGTCAGCCTTGTGTGACACATGTCTGTGTGTGTCTGTGTGCAGGCTTGCGGGCAGGACTGGCTGCCTCCATTGCTGGCAGCTCCATCATTAGCAAGATGCTGCTGGCTAACATCGACCCCTTTGGTGCCACACCCTTCATCGACCCCGACCTCGACTCGCTGTAAGAGCCATTCTTCTTTGTGTGTCTCCTTTCATTTTCTTCTCCCTATGTGTCATTGATTTTTTTCAATGTATTTGTTTATGATTGATTATAATTTATGTGTGAGTTTGGGCTAACTGTGCTTCCGTGGCTCTTTTTCCAACCAGAGAGGGCTACATGGAGAAATGTGTCATGAACAATTACTTTGGCATCGGCCTGGATGCCAAGATCTCTCTGGAGTTCAACAACAAGCGAGAGGAGCATCCAGAGAAATGCAGGTGAGACACTAACCCCAGCGTCTCTGGGCAACCGAGCAACAGATATCCATATTCATGCTCTATACTGTTTATAGCTGCACTCCTTTCATCTATCTGTCACACAATCATTCTTTTATAGTCAGTGCTGAGACAGCAACATTTGGCGGTCTTCTCAGTTTATTTTATAGTCTCTCAGTGTTAACCTCACCCTCTGCTCCTCCTGCACAGGAGTCGTACCAAGAACATGATGTGGTATGGTGTTTTGGGCACAAAAGAGCTTCTGCAGAGAACCTACAAGAACCTGGAGCAGAAGGTCCAGCTGGAGGTGAGAAAGGGCAGAACAGCCAAGAACAGAAGTCTGAAAAATCCAGATCGTATGTACAACTCACAAAGCCCCGCTGCATCTAGTCTGAAAAAACACTACTTGAAGTACATAGAGCCAGCTGCTGAAGGCTGACCAATCAGCAAACAGCAGGGAGTGATTATGATGAGGATGTGACTCTGCACTTCTCAACACTCTGAATACTTAAATCTCTTGAAACACTATTTCATCTAAGTGTTGGAGATTGGAGGTGAAGCATGATTCTGCAACTGCCCAAGCCTGTTTTTACCTCAAATGTATTCAGAGGGTGATTCTGACTGCTGAGGAGAAACAGGCCTGCCACACCGAAACACCTCCCAGTGGAGGCTGTGCTCATGTAGTCAGGAGTGGGAAAAGACACTGTTTTCTGTTGTCATACTTAAGATAAGATATTATTACAAGTAGACTGGATTTGATGACGCATGTACCTGTACACGTCACTTGCTGGTCTGGCTGACCTCTGCTTGGTTATTGTCTTTCCCAGTGTGATGGCCAGTATATCCCCCTGCCCAGCCTTCAGGGGATCGCAGTGTTAAACATTCCTAGCTACGCAGGCGGGACCAACTTCTGGGGCGGCACCAAGGAGGATGATGTGAGTACAGTTACACACAGAACCCTACATAATGTCCCATCCTGCTTTAAGTGCCCTCGGTAGGTGACTCAGATCACTTTTGGAGATGGAGTTTTCCTCCTCAAGCCCAGTCAATCAGACTTCTTCACCTCTCAGTCTGTCTCTCACATTCTTTGACGTGAACTGTGCTAAGCCTGGATCCTGGTTTTAACATGACCCCCATAGCCTGGAGGTACAGGGGGAGCTATGGTTAGACATATATTTGTGCTTGTTTGTTTAAGGCTTGAAGAACAAAGAAAAAACAGTTTGTCTTAAATACATTAATCTGTCTTGTGGTATACATGTGTGTATTTTAACACACTGCAGTGGATCTGAGGTTGACACTGAAACAAAGATTTTATTTTATTTGTTTCTTTGTAAATGGAGTTGAAATATACTTTATCAATACCAAACAGTGATCATAAAGGGATGAAGATGTTACCTCTACTTTTGTACTAAATCCAGTCTAGAATTTGTTGCTGAGTCTTTTAGTTTCCATCTAGTGGCGGAGGTCCCACATGGCATCACGTCTGAAGTTGATCATTTCATCTGGGTGAAATGTTACCTATGCAGCATTTCTTTTCTGCTGAGTGTCTCTGTCTGCCAGATGTTGACTCCACATTACTGTGACCTTTTCATGGGCAGTTTGCTTGCAGAGATCAATAACAGACTTGTTGGGAGCCTCTTCTCTCAGAAAGAATTCATTTTTCATTCAGGCTCCAGCTAATCTGAGTTGACAGGGCAAAAAGTCTCTTTGAGGCAGGTTTTCACAAATTTACAAGAAGGGCTGATATACTGGTCTACAAAAACTCCATTTCACAATCATGTTAAAGGATAAAGCGGCAGATATTTTTCTATATTTCTCTTCTTGTCAACATATGCCGTGAACTGACCAACGATGAATTGTGGAGTCTGATGTAGCTTTTTCCTTTGTGCCACAGACCACAGCATATTGATTTGGAGAAAATACCTAGTGTTGTTTTTCTTTTTCTAACCAATATTGTGATTTTTTTCATTGTTTTTACTGTCCTCCATTTAAAAAACTAAACTTACCAAGATTTCAATAGAAAAATGAATTCATTTAGCTGACAGTTAATAATATATAATACATTAGCAAGGGATGTGCATCATTTTCAAATTCGAGTACTTGCATAAACTATTGGTCATTATGGAGTACTTGCAAAACATTTGACTATAAAAAGAGGATTGGAAATGAATGCCCAAGAAAAAAATCATTTCTGTAAGAATATCTGACTGTCTGATACTTCTATTAGATTACATTTTAATTTGGTCAATAACGCAGAATGAATCAGTGAAAATGTCAAATATCAAATAAGTTGTGAAGAAAAATGTGAGAACTACTGACCAAATGGAATACCCAAGTACATATTTCATACTTTAGGACTTGCCACTGGGGCAGAGTGGTTGATGCATTGTTGTGTGTTTTGAAAGTGAAAATAATAGACCAACACCAGTCTGATTGTTTAAGACTGAAATGATTGGTTGTAGAGGATGCAGTGCGCTGCTGCAGGCACAGTTCCTAAATGTCATCATTGTGTTGTACAGATCTTCTGTGCTCCATCATTTGATGACAAGATCCTAGAAGTTGTGGCTGTGTTTGGGAGCATGCAGATGGCTGTGTCCAGAGTCATCAAACTACAACACCACCGCATCGCACAGGTGAGAACACACACTAAAAACAATATGAATCTGCACATAAAAGAATGTGTACATCTTAACTGAGCCTCTCTGCCCGAATCAGTGTCGAACAGTGAAGATTACCATCCTGGGTGATGAGGGGGTTCCCATTCAGGTGGATGGTGAGGCCTGGATCCAACCACCTGGAGTCATCAAGATCCAGCACAAGAACAGAGCTCAGATGCTCACCAGAGACCGGGTGAGAAAGAGGGAGTGGGAAAGAAGAGGTTTTAGGTGAGAGATTCAGGTTTCACATGACATATACTCATCCTTTGATTTTCCCTGCAGGCGTTTGAAAACACGCTGAAGTCATGGGAGGACAAGTTGAAGTATGATAAGCCTCCTTTGCGGCCTCACCTCTATCCACAGCAGTCTGTGGATCTGGCTACAGAGGAGGAGGCTGCCCTGGTGCAGATGTGTGCCCGAGCTGCAGAGGAGCTGATTACAAGGTAAACACGGCCTGCCATGAATATCAGCCCGCCCTGTGCAGGTCCACACGCTTTACTCATAGAAAAATAATCAGAGAAAGTTTGTGTTTATTTATTATGAATCATTCCCACTGACATGTGCTCTTTTTAATCACAGGATATGTGAGGCTGCAAAGACCAATGGGCTTTTAGAGCAGGAGCTGGCTCATGCTGTTAATGCTGCATCTCACGCTATCAACAAAACACACCCGAAGTTCCCAGAGGTTAGCTATCAGCACACGCAGCACAAAGTGTTCGTTCTTCTACATGGTGCTCCACCTTAGAGTTTAAGTTTTCTTTACAGGTATCCAAATCTGTTCTTTGTGTCCACAGGACCACTTTTACTTTAAATCCACTTGTTACTACTTACTTGCCTCTAGAGGTCACTGAATCTAAAGTCTAAGTTAAAGCTGTTGCACATGTGGTTTATCTAAAGCAAGAGTGTCAGAGAAAAGCGTTGACAGGGTGATTTCTACAGCTTGTGATATTTAAACATTAATATCATCATAGCATATCACATGTGTGTGTGTGTGACTGCCTGTGTGTCCTAAGAGGACCTACGTTGTTAGTAAAGTAGGCAGACAACAGGTGAATTCAGTCATACATTTGCAAATTATTTTGTCTTAAAAAACCAAGACCAATATTTAAATTGTATTATTGTCAAAAGAAAATTGAACCATTTGATGTGCAGTGTTCTTTCGTCAGTTTCAGCTGCTTTAACACACTTTGTTCACACATGTTGCTGCATATTAAACGAGGAACTTTACTGAGCCTGTTAGCTGTTAACATATTTCATTCCCCTTGCTCTTCTGTGTTTGCCGTACATACTACGAGATGTATGAGACTAGTGAACTGTTGTCCTGTCTGCAGAGCCTGACCAGGAACACTGCTATAGAAGTGGCCAGCACTGTCAAGGCTCTGTACAATGAGACAGAGTCTCTCCTGTTAGGCCGAGTCTCTCTGGTGAGTTATTTTTCCCATCTGTAACAGGGATTTATGGTTATATTGATGACTTTTACTTGTGCTTGATATGATTTCATGTTTCAACCATACGTACACTATGTTAAAGCTGTAAACTCAAAATGAAACTACAAGCAGCAGCATCAAAGTCCTGTCTGTTTTGAACCTTGTATTAGAAACATAACTAAGAATACTTTTGAATATCTGGAGAACAGAGTAAGACTATTTCTATGTCAAGCCAACACAGACACCTTTATTATCAACTTTCTGCTCTCCCTACGACTTACTTTGTTTATAAAGCTCTTCATGGTCTTGGTTATCAGTGTAACAAGCCTCGCTGCAAACGTGGGTTTCCAGACAGGCTAATCACCTCACATGCCGCTGCTCTCCAGAGCCGTCTCCATACTTCTCTGAGCGCCAACCCAGCCCTCCTGTGGGTTAGGGTTGTGCTGAACTTTTGAATGCTTTTGAGTCCACTATGCTGTCTGTACTTGATTTGGACTTGATGTGTTCCCCCTTGCAGCAACTGGACCCACCAGAGGAGGAGCAGCTGTCCAATGCTCTGCAGAGTGTGGAGTTGGAACTGGGCAAACTGGGAGAGATCCCCTGGCTGTATCATATACTGCAGCCCAACGACGAGGAGGTAAGGAACCTCAGCAAACATTCAGACACGGATGAACATGTAGACACACATTGTGTGTAGTATTTCTACACATAGATAACATTAGCAACATTCTGTACTCCTGCCCCTCATACCTAAGAGCTAATCTGCACACATGTTCTGTATTGTGTCTTCTCGTGTAACATGGCTCCAGGTAACGGGAGAGTTGAGTAGCTAAATGAAATGCTATAGGTTGACTGTGCTTATGTACCAGGACCACTCTCTGGGTTACGGCAAGAGGAACAGTCGCAGCAGCATGTTTCGGATAGTGCCCAAGTTCAAGAAGGAGAAAGCTGCCAAGAAGATGAGCCCGCAATCAGGTAGGGTTGTGTCCGCTTTTCCCTCAAGAAGTCAGACAGTGCTCAGCGCTCAGGATGGGGATGTGGAGCATCTGCCATGCAGCTAATACTTTCAATTTATCCTGACTGGTCTGTCCACCTCAGAAGTTATGACTGCTCCAGAATGATATTATTGTGGCTCAGATACTTCTACATAAGAAGATAAGTGAGGTTTGATTTGTCAATCATGTGCGTTTTCTTCACATCACATACTCAGAATATTAAATACTGCTGCTAGTGGTAACCAGAAGGATGAACTACTGTTGATACTGTATAACTGATCACTGTGCTCGCCATCAACAATGAAGCTGCAGATGCATGTACACACAAAATAAACAAGCTTCTGGCCACAGTTGTCATGGTTACCTTTCCCCATGGCCCTCACCACCTTCACATTACAGTCCATGCATAAAGGTATCCCTGTATTTTCATTCCCCTGGTAGAAACACAAAGAATGTGTGCGTGTTTGAGGTCTTACATCCTACAGTGTGACCCCAACCATCAACTTGCACCCCACCCCCTGCATTCATGCTCTCATCCAGCTGTCAATACAGTTTCAGGAGGCGCAAAGGCAGAAGAACAAGGCTGCTCCGAAATCAGCCGCGAGTTTTTCAGCCTCAAGTTTTTCTTGAATACTGAACAACGAAAGTCAGTATCAGATGACCAAAAAGTCCACTCCAACTTGATGTTTCTGCGTACTTAAACATAATAGGAGTGTGAGTACAGGATTAACAGTCAGATCAGTTGGAAGCCCTTCCTCTCGTTGTGGGCTGGTTACTGATTAGTTGGGTTGTATTTCCTGCACAGGCTTCCGCCTCCCTTTGCCTCCTACTTTTTTCTGTGTGTTCTGATATCAGTCGATGACATGCATGCCCCCAGTCTTCCTGGAAAGGCACTGGCCGCTGCCTTGTTCTGACCAACCTTTGACCTTTGTCAACCTCCCCTCTCCTCTGCCAGCTGCTGCCACTGCTCTCCCTTCCTCTCTGATGCACTCCCTCCATTTTTTCTCCTTCCTTTCCTTCAATGATTCACAATTTGTGTGCATATGTGAGGCTGTATGTGTGTACATGACTCACATATACTGTAGGTGCGATGAGAGAGGTGGTAAGAGCGAGAATAGTGCTGAGTGAGGTGTGAGAGTGAGAGTTTTTGGTGTGTGTGCATACCTGTGAGGCGCCCTGAGCCTCTCTCTGCTCTGCTCTGTGTGTGTGTGTTTGTGTGTGTGTGTGTGTGTGTGTGTGTGTGTGTGTGTGTGTGTGTGTGTGTAGTGGAGAGATGGGGCACAGAGGAGGTGGGCATCTGGCTGGAACAGCTGAGTCTGGGGGAGTACAGAGACACCTTCATTCGACACGACATCCGAGGCTCGGAGCTGCTGCACCTAGAGAGGAGGGACCTGAAGGTACACACACACAAAAACACACATACACACACATCAGTTACCACACCTCAATCCCTCAGTGAATCTGTGTGAACTCTCTCTTCCCACCCACAATCAACTCTCTCTGTCTCCTCTTGGTCTACTGTATCTCTTTAACCCGTTAGACGTCTCCCTGTTTTGCCACCTCTCGTACTGTGCTGCATCGCTCTGCTTGGCTTCTACTGTCTGATGTTTGCTTGGTGAGAGAGACTCACTGTAACCCACTAACACTGTGTATCTACTGAAGAGGGGAAGCCTCTGGACAGGGCAGGGAGGGCTGGGAGTGGACGGACTAAACTTAGCTGTAGAGGGCCAAAAGTGCAGGCAGTGAGTTTAGTTGTGATATTTGAACTGGCTCGGCTCCGATTGTGCGAATCTCCTGCAGAGTTTAAAGAAGGCTGAAATTAGATGCTGTGTATTGAATTTGTTCTGATCCATGGGGACATTTGTGTGATTCCTTCCTCCTCAGAATGTGGGTGTGCACCACCGTGGAAACAAAGCCGCCGCCCTTTTTGACGTACAGTACAAAAGGAAAGCATGAGTGCAACTAATGAGAGCATGAACACCCACACAGGCTGCAAAGAAGTGAAAAACAAACTCCCCTCGTGATCATGTCATCATGACGTGCACACATGAATCCTCTTCCTGTCATCCTGCACATGCCACCACGTCACATTTCCACAGGTTCTTGGTGCATACCCGGTTTAGGACAAAGCAGTCATATTATTGTCAAATTGACCTTCCAGATTTGATTTTGTGAAAGCACCCAAAATGTAGCACAAAACAATGTGTGTCTAAAAACTGTGAACTCTGAAGCCTGACAGAGCACAGAACAGTCATACCAACACTTCAATAAATCTGACAATACATGTTACTCATAAACGTCTCTTATATTTAATTTCATTAAAACCTTGTGACCAATGCTGAGCAGAGCACCTTACAGGTGAGGAATAAACATACCAGCGCTCTCTGGTGGACAAACAGTGTAACTGCAAACTCAAACTCTGCGGCAGTTTGTTGGTTCAAAAAGATGTTCCACACATACATTCAGTGCACATACAGTGCTTAGCAACAGAAAGCCAACACACATACACACACACACACACATATTATACCTGTGTTTTTTTAAGTGTGCCCCTCATTCCATTGTCTACCACAGTTTATCATCGTCATCATCTCATTTGTCTAATTTTCTTGTTTTCCTGTTTTATTAAAACTGATTAATGTACAACTGAAACTATTAGTCAATGAATCAATTAGTCAATCAGTTCAAAACAGCTCAATAATCATTTTCATCAAATGTTTTTTAAACAAAAATTCAATATAATGCACAGATGAATCAGTTCTGAAAGTAATCTTAAATTGCAGCCCTTGATAAATGTTAAGCAAAGTTGTAAGTAGACTGTTGAGCATGCCATCAAATCATTTCTAATGAAATGAATGAAGAGTGAGCAGAGTGAATGACACTGAGCTCACCAGGCCAACACAGTGCACACGGAGTCTGCCTCTCTTCAGGTTTTGCTTGATTAATTCACTGTCATTGTTTAACTACAGTCGGTGGACCACAGACAAAAATACAGCTTCATTCTGCTGACATGAATGCCTCTGAGGCAAAATATACAACACTGTGTGATTCTTAAGAATCCTGCCCTTTCAGGTTGTTTCACAGCAAACATTTTGATTTGTCATTGAACAGATAACAGATAATATTAACAATGGGTTTGTTCTCAGTATTCCATGAGTGTGGCTGTGAGCCAGCATACACAAGAACAAGAGCCTAAAACCAAAAAAATCCTCTTTAGACTCATCTAAAGTCACTTCCAACTTTTTATGCCTTTATTGATAGTACAGCTGAAGATAGACAGGAAGCAGGGGGCAGAGAGAGGGGGAGAGACACGCAGTAAATGGCGTCCGATGCGGGAGTCGAACCGGGGCCAGCTGCAGCGAGGACTGTAGCCTCTACACATGGGGCGGCTGCTTAACCCACTACGCCACCGACCGTCCCTCTTCCAACTTTTTTCACATCCACTGCTGATACTAGATGAAACCTCATCCAAACAGCACCCGAGTCTATTCCGTTAGTTCCAAGCCTTTGTTTGTTCTCTCTGCTTCCTCCATTGATCATTGATAATGTTGAGCCTCTTTGTGGTTTCTAATTTGGAATATGTAACAGCAACAGTACATGAAAATCAACAAGACTAAGAGTCTACAGCCATGCTAGTGGCCAGTGATAACAGGAATAACGGCGTTAGTAACAACACTACTTTTTTCAGTAACGAATAATCTGTTTGATTACTCTTCCCATCATTTTAACACTCTTACTGCCAAAAAATGTGGCGTGTTACTGTGATTGAAGGCAGCTGTCTGTTCATCAGACCAAAGCCGAGCGGCAAATATTTTGAGGTTGAGTAAAATTCCATGGAAGCCAATCAGAGGTGGAGTTGGGCGCGTGACGACACAGGACATTCACGTGAGTCAAAGAGAAACGGGAACGGCGAGTAGTCCAAAAGTAGCCTTCTTTAAATGGAAGTATAGCCATTACTTTTCCTTCCATCAAGTGTCAAGCATAAACTCTAAATATAAACATAGTAATTATAATACCTACAATAATCCATGACATTTTATTGGATGCTAGTCTCACTTTCCCACAGCAGTGTTAAAATAGTTTAGATTTGTGTACTGTGGATTTCTTTTCTATGTATTATATTAAGTGTCCATTTCATTTCATTTATCATAAATAATTAAACACGTACATGTATTTCACATTCCATCAAAGAGGGATGGAGGTGGGCTCCAAATTCTTTGATACATTTGAGCATTTAAAAAATTACTTGAAAGTAACGCAATAGTTACTTTCCAAATTAACTGGTTTGTAATTTATAACTCAGTAACAACTTTAATTACTTTCTGGGAGAAGTAACTAGTTACTGTAACTGAACTTTTTTAGAGTAACTTGCCCAACACTTCTAGTGGCACTTTGACGTTGTAACTAATGACAGTGGTGGACAGTGGTTAGCTGAGGCTAGTGCTAATGTCAGCATGCTATCATGCTCACAATGCAAAAATGCTGATATTAAAGTTAGTAGTGGGCTAAGTTAGCAGCTAGGCCAACAGAAGTCTGTGGTGTCCTACCTCTATGAGTATAGTATCATATAGGTCATTTCTCTTCAAGGAGCTTGTTTGGCTTCATGAACCACTGAGCAACTTTCACAGGAAAGAAGTGAGCCCCCCCCCCAACACATCAACCAGGTCATCCACTAATCAGAAGTTCGGTGGTTCCTCTAGTCTGCATGTCTAAATGTCCTTGGGCACATGGATATCTGTACTAAATTTCATGGCCGTCGATATTTCTGTTGATATTTCTGTCAGCATGGCTGATAGTTATTAAAATCAGAATGTGGCTGAACTTTGTACATCCATAAAGGCCACATGTTGCAGTGCAGTTTTTGCTTGTGTGGCCTATTTTCAGGCAACCAAAACAGATTCCATCAACCTTGATGAAATTCATCATGCTCCCTATACTTTCACTTTAAACTGTGAGCATCAAGTCAGTGACTACTTTGTGAACAAAACAGACAGTTGTGAAGAGACGATGACTAGATCTTATATCCTGTATTCTGAGTTATGACTCCTTCCTTTACTGCACTGACATTGGTGGCAAAAAATGTTGCCCTTTTTTCTTTGCTTTAAATGATTTCCATTGGAGGCCGTGGTTGGTGGTTTAGACTAGAGTTCTAGACTTAGCCCTTACAACTACTAAACACAGATGACCCCTTCAGTCTTGAAGATCATTAAGATGATGCTCCAGGTCCAGCTCTTTCATGTGCATCGCTTGTTTTGTTAAAGTATTTTCAAAGAAACAAGGAATGATTGTAGAGCTTTAAAATCCTCACTTTTCACAGGCATCCAGCTCTTTTCCACATAAGCAGAGGCAATTTTATATTCATCTCCAAAAGGTTCAAGTCTCTTGGCTGCCCCTGGTGTATTGTTAATGAAAGTCACTCCGGTCAGTTGTCCTCACCTCCACTCCATTTCTGAAAGCTGTGATGGAAGACTTGTCTTGCAGAGCGTCGAGCACAGACAGAGCAGTGGTATTGTGTTGTCTTTGCATGATTCTGATTCTCTGTCACAGTTTGGGTTTGGGGGTGCACATGTCCCTTTTGATTTTCAGGTTTTTCAAGCAGTTTCCAATGCTTGAGCTGGAGCATAGACTTTTAATAGTGTCTCATTGTGTTTTTGGTTTCTGTTTAGGCCTAATGACTTGTGGTTGAGGTAAAGGATCAGGCAGAGCTGCAACATATATTTTTTTTTATCCATTTTAATCTTTAACAAAGATGTTGGCATGGGGATTTCATTTGCTTGTTCTTTTGGAATTGTTCCTCTTAAAACAAGAGTTCATGCCATCCTAAAGTTGAGAGTCACAGGCCACAATTTTGAGCCACAAGTGATTTTCAAGATCCGAAGCTTTCCATTTGTTGCTGCCAATTCCACGTCAAGCTCTAATTGTTCTCCTTTTTTCTCCCCAACTTTTTCCTCTTGAACTTTCTAGGAAATGTTTCCATCAGAGCTGCTTTGTCAGCCTGCAAATGATGTTGAGGACATTTGTGATAGCTGGGAGTGTGATTTAAATTCTTTACCTTTGAAGGTGAATGTAACATGACTACTGGCCGGCAGTGGTGTGTAAATATATTGTACTATAATTGTGTGTGAAACAGTTCAACAGCATTCAACTTGTCAAACTTCAAGCAACCTGTAGATTTGGCTGTGAAACACCAACCTTTAAACACCATTCATCCGGCTGTTTTCCAGTACAGCTTGTGCAGTCATATCACATTTGTTTAATATGAATAAAACAATCCATTCTGATCATATATCCAAACTCCACAAGCATCCAACCAGTCCTGGAGGGGGCCTGTGATGTACGCAGGTGACAGGAGTCCATTGTCCATGCAAAGTTTCTACATTTCTCGCTGTGGTTTATTTCTCCAAACAACAAGCAAGCCAACAAAAAAACAAAGAAGTCATGGTCCTCTCAGCCCAGGTGCATGCTGATCCTACCTCTGAGTTCCAATTCAAAAACAAAAATAAAACAGTATGAAGGTATGAGTTACACAAAGGTAAATATAATCAAACAAATGACTAGCAAAAGAAAATAATAATGCTAATTAAAATTCAGTCTAAAGGAAACATGACTGACTGATCAAACAATAACAATAAATACCACCAACAGATAAATAGCTCCAGTGTGCTGTATTGACAAAACACTGATCTCCCTATCTACATGAATAACTGTCAGCTGTGATTGATATAATTCATATGAGACACATTAAACCACAATAAATTAATAACCCTAAATACTTGTGTGATTATAATGCCTGAGATGCAATAGACCTTCCTCTGTGTGTTCTGAACATGTTGGTCTTGTTTCTCCTCAGGATCTGGGGATATCGAAAGTGGGTCATATGAAGAGAATTCTCCAGGGAACTAAGGACCTGGCCAAAGCCTCCATGGTTGATCTCTAAGGCGGAAGCAGACGCTACCCGAGAGGGGAAATAAACATTCCCCTTACAGTTTGGGAGCACCGTACGCAGTGTAAAGGAGAAAATAGGTATTCAAGGAGAGCTGGATTTGATCCCTCTGCTTAGAACACCGTTGTGATGTTGTGATAACAAGATACATTTGTGTTTGTTTGTGCTGTGGTGCCAAAATGACAGTCGAGAAAGCTGATGGAAGTGCAAAAGGAAGTCATGGATCTTCACAATAAAAGCCATTTCTAAGTTAATATACATACATAGCACACAATCAGGTATGCAAATTAACCATACTGTCGACAGTTGACTTGTCTAAGTTAACAATCTAGTAGCAAAACCAGGACTTCCATGAGTGTGGGATTAAGATTCAGTAGAGTTCGGTAGTGTGTAAAAACGTGGTGTTTGCTGGATCTCTGCCTGACACAATAGAGCTGCAGATGCATTAAAACAACCTTCAGGTTTCACTAGCACTGCCGTCCAGTGGAGACAGAGAAGATAAACTCCTAACATCACAGTCTAGGTGGGAATCTGGAAGGTGTGGTGTCTGAAAACAGTGGGATACTGTCGCATGCTATGCTTACTCAACTTTAGATATGTTTAATTGCATGATTAGTGTGTTGATTTTTTTGTGTGCAAAATAACACTTGAACAAGTTTTACATGACTTTAAGTATTACGATGCCATTTCTTACTACTGAAAGCATCTTTTTTGGTCTAAATCAAACTTTTTTTCTAGCTTTAATTTATTTTGTTTGCATGATAATGAAGTGTCAAAGATTTGTGTCAAGTGCCATATTTTCAGTCATTTAAAATGTAAAATGTGCTTTATTGGTAGACGTCATAAGAAGTTTTTAAAAGCTGTTGATGAGGTATGAATATATGGAATTAATATCTGTAAGTTGACACGTTCTCTGTAGATGTGAAAATCAGTACCAAAGTGAATGTCTAAGAAAACATGATGAGCTGAAGACTTTGTTCAGATTGCACCTCTTAATTTCATAGGCCTGTAGGTCTTAGGTCTTAAATCCATTTAATGTGGACAAGTGATTAGTATTAGTCAGGAAGAAAGTAAACATAGTTGGACTGAAGCCAACCACATATACTGTAGGCTTGTTGAGTTTTTTAAAGGAATACTTAAAAGGCACTTTTGACTTCTTGCTTTACGCAAGTGCAAATTCTCATATCATTACATAGAGTTAACAGTTCACCTCAACTTTTTAACTTTTGGCAGTTTATCACAGTATTTAACACTAATGAGAATAGGAGTTAGATATCAGTTTTGAATATGTAATAGAGCAGTTGATCTGCAGTCTGCATTGCATTGTTCAAGTGCAGCATTTTCTTTCTTCAAATTACAAGTGAGACGTTGATAGAACATTACTTTGACTTGTTAGTTTCTTTTAAGACTGGTGGCATTACAGGGTATATTTCTATATGTGATGCTAAGGTTGTATATATATATGCACTGTATATACAGTATACCAGTGTATGCAAACAATGTTTGTAAGTGTTGTAGTCTAATGCATTTGTAGATTGCTGACATGGCATGCATTGTCAACAGCTAACACATTTGATTGTGTATATTACACCATAACAATTGTGTATTGTTGATTTGGTTCTAATCTCTTGTACATGATAATGCTGTTGTATTCTAATGATGGTGCAATATTTTATCTCTTGTTTTGATACTGTCTCTGCAGCTTTCTGACATGATGTTTCTCAGTGGGGTGGGGGTGGGGGGGGGGGGGGGGGGTAAAAGAGTTTTTTTGTACATCTACTCCCCCTCGAGGTTTGGGGATTAGATTTTCAAAGTTAGACCCATAGACAGACAGACTGCTTTTTCTTACGGACTCCAAATTTCTTCCAGCGATTCACTAGTTTGTAGTTTTGCTCCTCTGTGCTTCCAAGATGATACACTAAAGTAGGACTGTGTCAATGAATGAGTAGAATGGGCAGACATGACTGTTGTGTTAATATGTAATATGTATCACAATGTATCTGTGTGCGTTTGGGTGTGTCTACTACCACAGTGGCATATTGTATCTTATCAGCAATTGTATATTTATTTTTATCATTGCCAACTCATTTTATCATGTCAGTTCAACTCTTTGGAAAATGACATTTTGCTTGTATATCTGTTTTAATTCTTCCCATTTCCTCTGAGTCACATGCCTTCTGTTCAGAAGTTGTTTCTGAATGTTGAATGCTCAAATTTAAAAAGACAAACAATTTAACATCCTTCATTAAAGCTTACTAAAATCTAGAATGTGACAGGATCACATTCTGAATTAACAGTACTCATGTATTGTCTATAATATCCCAACAGAGGGTTTCTTCTCCTATGTGCTATAGTTGATCCTGCATCGCATAGCCAAAGATGTTAGTTACTATAGACCATAAATTGATAATCAAAGATTCTTTCCCATTTTGACTGAAGATCATTACTTGAACATAACTCTGCCTGTCATCCATTTAATAGAACAGATTCATTGTTAGCTATCTGCTGACAGCTAGCCGTTTGCTAGTCAGACACTCTGGACATAGGGTTCACTAAAATCTCAAGTGTTTTGGCCCCAGACTCCAGGCGAGAGAATGCTTGACCTTTTCCATACAAAGTGGAAGTAGCCACCTTTCTCCCTTGCTGTGTTTTCCAGTGGTCTGTAAATAATGCTGCAAACTGCCTGGTTTTCAGAAACCAACGAAACCCATGCAAGGATCTCAGAAAGACAGGAAAACACAGAGTCTTTGACATGGTTCCTAAAGTGATGGGAGAAAAGTGAGTTTCATTTGTTTACATTATGTTTACAATGGCACAGTTTTAATTTTTAAGAATATATATGTAGGTATAAACAATATTTGCATATTTATTGCCTAAGGTTAAATGATATGATGTGTATTGTGTTTTCACATTTGGAATATAATGTTACAGTTGTCACCTGTATTATTATCTGGATGATTTTGGTAAAGTAGTTAATAATTTTTACGACTACTAAGTGACTGTTTTCTGTGCCTTTTTATGGTTAGAATGCATGGTTAACTATTTATTACAATTTGGAGTCACTGAGATGTGTATTTTTGTATTCTGAATAAATAAATGGTTCAGCTTTTGTTGTACATTTTAAAGGTGCCTTAAAATAGGCTACCTGTTCATATCTCTCTTCTTCAATAAAACCAAATACATATGCAGTGTGTTTCTGCCTCGTTCTCATTGGATTTCACTTTCAGGAAAATTGTGTGTGTGTGTGTGTGTGTGTGTGTGTGTGTGTGTGTGTGTGTGTGTGTGTGTGTGAGAGAGAGAGAGAGAGAGAGAGAGAGAGCATAAATATAACCATAGCATAAATCAGTTTCAGAAGTTTCAAAACAAGATGCTGAATAGTCACATTGTGACATAAGACTGTGGACCACTGTGACATCTGAAGTTCTCTTAGAACATCCACATCCCTGAACACTCCACAGCCTCTCTTTTCATGAAACTGTTCTCTACTCTCATCTTTCATCTGGCAGTAGACCCCTTTACTACTACTATAAATGACTTGGTTCTCCTTTAAGGTATCTCATGTCATCCCGCTTCATCTCTTGCAACACATTCTCTTTTTTTCTTACTGCCCATTCTCTTCCTCCATCATTTTACCAACATCAACAAGTTCAGTCACTTCAGCTTTTTTCCCTCCACAAAAAGCAAAAACAGATTTGTGACCCACATGCAATCTGTCCAAGTTTCAACGTTTCATCAACATGGCTGCTGATGTGGCCACAGCAAACATTTCCAGAATGTGTTCAAACAAATCAAGCAGAATTTTTCTGAGACGCATCGGTTAAGAAAGATGAAAATAAAAACACTGAAATTATCTGTGATGGTAAGGAAATGGAAACATTAACTCTATTAAGTTTTTGCAGACTATATCAAACTGTTTTTTATTACATACAGCATATTTTTCTTTAACCACCTGCACAGTTTTTTAAAATTACCCTTTACTAAAATGGTCAAGATTTTGTCTGTTTTTTTTGGCCTTACCATAAAACTTATATGAAGCACTGCAGACTGTTAAGTACAGGTTATTTACCTCCCCAAATGGCTGAACAACTCAACATTAAAAGGTCAATCAATACATTTCCACTTGGAAATGATGATTCTTATTTTAGCTTTAATGGTTTTATAGAAACCCTCATTTCTCAGTGGGTATTTGTGGTTATTAGTTGTTTTAGATCTCAGTTCATTTCAATGAGCAGTAATCTACATGATGTATATAGGACAGTATTAATTACACTGAATAACGCAAGTGACTAAACACTAATAAATGTCACAAGACTTCCGATTCAGGGGCAAAAACATACAAATGGATTTTAGAGGCGCTATAGAAATGTGTCATAATTATTTGATATTAGTTTTTGAGGGCCAAAACTGATACCCACTGACTGTTTGAATCATAGGGTTGGTATATAAGATATATATTTTTATATACAATCAATGCTTTGAATGTATCATATATTTAGATACATAAATTAATGATATATAATTTTGTGCATGTTTTCACAGTTTTGGTTTATGTGGTTGGATATTTATGTTAATCTATAGAACATAAATGTCACACATTCGTTTGCCTGCAGTTTGATTGTTCTGCCTTCGACTGTGGCAGTGCGACACATATCGTTGTCTCGGGGTGTGACTGGTGATGCCTGAAAGTCTTGTTTTCATGGGAAGAACGGTGATGCACAGAGAATGGGGAGTCGGATTCATTTTTGAGAACAGCTGAAATAGACCTCAAGAGGGTAAGGCATATACACACCTTCATCGACTCAGTCAGTCCACTTATTTTACCTGCTAACAAAGGTTCCAAACACTGAATGGAGTTTGAGACACTGTCCTACCTCCACTTGTGATCAATCAACATGCATGTTGCCATTTTCCAGTCAGTAAGTTGTAAATACAAAGAAAAACACACACACACACACACACAAAGAAAAACACAATAGCAACCACGGACTCGGTGATTCTACATTTACGTATAAAGCTGCAGTAATCGGGGCAGTATGGGCAAACCGGGGTCGGCGAATTGTTGCTTCACTTCAGTAACGTTAACGTGAGCACGAAGAGTTCACGACGGACGAATCGTTCATGGGTCGCGCATTAAACAGCGGCTACCGTCAGCGCTGCTGGAGTCCGACACTGAGCTCTGAGGTAAAACCACTTGATGCAGGCTAATGGCTACATTTTGGAATACACACCACATACTGCTGTTGCTGAGGCGTCTGAATGTACCTTAACGTTATCGTTAGCTCGGTGGTTAGGTGCTAACTAACGATAGTAAGGTGACATCACAGACCGAGCGGACTGCGGCCTGGTTCGGCTGCTAGCCCGGTGATTGACAGCCTGTCAACTAGCACGGTGCTTCCTTTGGCTGCGGGTGACTGTCGTGTTCTGTCTTCTGCTGGTTTGTTATGAGCCGATATGTGTGCACAGTGTACTGCGGCTAGCCAGCCAGCTAACCGTCGTCGTCGTGTTTTGGTAGTCATGAACCAACATCAGCATCCACAGTGTGTGTGTGTGTGTGTGTGTGTGTGTGTGTCTCCTCTGTGGCCTGCTGCGGCGGCGCGTCCAGCCCACAACAACCGGGAATATGAGCTCGCTATTCTTCTTCCGGACCTTCCATTAATAAACCCGTGCTAACGAGAACAAGCCTGGAACATTTCTGTGGACCACACAGACGTGTAGAGCGTAACAAAGCTTCCTACAGCCAGGTTACCGAAATGTTTGGCCGTTACTCGTTAAAGTAGGCGACTAAATGACATGATATGATGTTGTTACATATACATATGCATATGCATAGAAAACGGCTATTGTGTAGTCAGGCTGTTTTGTGTGAGTGAAGAAAGGCTGATGTTGGTCAGAGAGGCCACCACCACCACAGAGGTGACTTTAAGGGAAAGACCACCCAAAAGCAGCTCCACCCAAATATAATGACGTCATCTTCAAGATGTATCCATTAACAGTGACGGTGTCTGCAGATGATGCATCCAAACTGGGTCTTAATCGTTGTTCCGTGGTTCTCTATGGTGTAGGGCTGAGCTGCTGTGCATCAATTATCCATTAGTCTTCATTTATTTGAATTAATTGAATTAATCACTAATTAATTTAATTAATCATTAAACTGTTAAGAGAAAGATACCCATTACAGTTTCCTAAAGCACAAGGTGGTGACACCTAATTCTTTTAAAAAAGAAAGAGCATTTTGTGTCATTTCTATACATGTAGCCGGTTAGTTTCTAGCTTTGTCTGCGTTGTGTTTTGATGAAAAGGCCCAGAACAGGATATCTTATGAGGCGAGCTCCGTTTATTCTGACAAAAAGGTGTAAATAACAAAAAAACTGTCCGGTCATTTGTCATGAACTTGAGCTCCTCCTCTTCAAAAAACAGCAAAAAGGGGAGAGGTGAAAACGTGAGACACAGTTACAGGGGGACCCACAAAATTGAACGTTGGGGTCTCAAACGTTCCACATATTGGCTCAGGACACCGGACATGTTAGGTTATAACTGTTAGAACAGATTTTGTGTAATTATAATACTAAATATAACTGTTATATATTTGACTCTGTCACACATAATCCTGCTGCTGTCATGCCTCACTTGAATAGAATGGAGCCATAGTCAGTTATTATTATTAGTGACACCTGTGCTTTGATACTGTGACAAGTCACAATGCTCAGCTTGAAGCTGAAACCTGTACTGTAGAGCATTTAGCCTGAAAACTGACAATGAATCAGTCATCACTGTTGAGTGTGAGGCCACCGTTTGTTCTCACAGTGAGCTGCAAGTGTCTCTCTGTGTTTCTCTCTCGCAGTCTCTGTTTATCTATCATTCCAGCCACCCACACTCAAAAATTGGCCCAACCAAACAAGATTTTAGACTACACAGTTTGTGTCCTTGACAGGTTGTTTTTGCCGCCTCTCTTCTGACATGATCACAAACACCCCCAGAATCCTTTAGCTGCATCTGCTTAGCTCCATTACATTTGTATGCAAACTGATAATTAGTTAATTATCAATCAGCTCCCGAGGATTAAAGTTAGTTGCATTTAATTGCAGTTTTTCCATGACGTGGCTTAATAAGCACATACATGTAGGTGTATGAGGTGATGATGTAGGCTGTACCACTAAATGCCAAAGCTGTGAGTTAGATGTCATTAAACATGAAACATCCCAGGCTAAAAAAAGCACAGCTGTCATCCACTTCATGTTGTTCATCTGTGTTCCAGATAGTCACAGCCATAATAAACGTCATTGTGCCTGCTTGCCTTGTGAGTGAATCGAGATGCACTGCATAGTTGAGGTTAGGCAGCAGTTGTTGGCTGTGTTGTTTTTGTACAGCCCACCAAAGCACCCAAAAGAAGCTAGGAGGTCCTGGATCACCAGAGGAAGCCAGTGGCATTCACTCTACCCCTCTGCTTCTCAGAATGGAGGATGGGCTGATGAATAGGACCGCCTGCCTGGGTCTAGACTCAACTAGCTGCTTTGGACCATACCTCAAAGGAGAGGCTTGGATTTCTTGGGAAACTTTTCCTCCTTGTGCACTGTAAATATTTTGCCTCCATTACCCACTCTCTCATGCTGCTTACCAAGTGTGTTTCCCCTGCTCAGAGCACACACCCGTATTCTCTTGCTTCTCTGTTTGATCTTTGATGCAGGCCTGACTGTTTAAAGAATATCAAAGAAGCACGGCCTTCTATAGCTTATCCTCAGCAGCAGGACAAGTCTGGGCCTACTTTTAAGAGCCTGATTCATGTTGTTTTCACGCAGGATGGAATAAAACATTGGTCTGGAGGGTCGACTGTACAATCTAAAAAATGTAGAGCACAAACCAAAAGTGGATTGCCTCCTGTGGTGAGGTGTTGTTTCCCAGGCTGGAGTCTGACAGTAACGGTTGGTTCATTAAATGTCTGAACGGCACAGGTGCAGCTCTTTGTAGCATGTAAACCGCCGACTCTGTCACGCCACACTTCCTGAGGAGTAGATAGAGACAGTGTGATATGTCTTTGTTTACTAATAGTGCTGGTAGTGTCATTGCTTTGTCATGTGATTATTGCTGTGGTTGAGCATGAGACAGCTGAATATCACGTAAGAGCAACAGAGATATCACATTGAACAATTGTGTTTTTATTTTACTGGCTGGAGAACGAGGGGGAGAAGCTCTGAGAAAAAATCAGCTGTGGGACGAGAAGTGATGATATAACAGTTTTTTTTTTCATGTAATTCACTCATTCTCACTCACCTTTCTTTTTACAGGTGAGCGGCCTGTCAGCCAGCCACGTGCTGCTCTCTGTTGCTATGGATGCGTGTGCCCGTATCAGAGGAGTTCCATTAAGGCCCAGGGCCTGCGTCCGGAAAGAGGTCTGTCTGCCAGTACACTCAAATCTTTGAAAGGGAGTTTAAAGCACCACTCTCCAATGATCCGGTATACCTGCTGTTACATAGGATCTGCCATAGGATTCTTAGATGGACATTGACACCAAAATAATTTATCTTCTGTTTCCACTCTGTGTCACCTTTATGTGATGTTAAAGTACAGATTAGTATTGAGTATGATAATATAGTTCTGTTTGTTTTGTGTGCTTGTGATTATAGATTTTAATGGTGCAATTACATCAAATCTTGGTTTTGCGGCTATAAAACATTGATTTGTTTCAAACCTACGGATGCATGAAACCACTTGAGCATTTTTTGTTTGTTTTACAGTTTTAATAGAAATGAAAGAAAAAGGCTGAGAACATCCACTGCTGCGTTGATTACAAGTGACGGTTGATGTAGCTGAGCTAAACCACTGCTAATAGTGAAATAGATTAATTGTGGCATGCCTAGTGCTCATAGTTGTTGATGTTTACTCCAGCCTCTAATGTGGTGATGTGTTTTCCCATCAAAGGGATGGACCAGTATGATCTTAAAAGTGTTCTAACATGTCAGTTTCAATATAATCTGTCTACCCAGAATCAATATTAAAGTCATGTGTAAAAGCTGGCTGATATAAAAGAGGGATGCACAAAGTGCATGCTGCTCAGTGTCAGGCAAATGCTTACACATTGGTTTCTCATCATTTCTGTTGGCTAACCATATATAAGGCCTAAAAGACACTGTGTGTGGTTGCAGACTGTGCGTGACAGCGGCGGGCAGTGTGTAAAGAGCCTCTTTAGGAATAAAAAGGAACTATGCAGCATTGGCTTAGAGCTGCCAACCAGAGACGCCACAAGACTGACAGAGGTTTGTCACACAAACCACAGTGCAAACATATACAAAGCTCAGCCATATCCAAACAAAAATACTGACCGTCCATCATCTGTGCTATTTCAGATTCATTTTGTGTGTCTGCCTGGTCAGTGTGAAGGGGAAGATGTCACCCAACAGGTAATTACACATAGAAGGTCCTACTTATAGACTTTGACTTGTCAAATTCAGTCCTGAAATAGTGGAGATGGACAATGAGTTATATATTTTTTTAGATCAGATGATTACAGAAATCATTTGCCAGTTTCATCTGACCTACAGGCTCATGCGCCTCTGTGTCTTCCTCTTCCCCAGGCTCTGTCATCTCTGCCAGCAGGGCTGTGTGAGCTTCTCAGGTCCCTCCATGTTCATGGCCTCAAGAATGACGAGGTTCTGCTGCTCAAAGACTCCCGCAGACTGGCAGAGCACAAGGACACTGGGCTACAGGTAGGTGACGGCGTTTCATACTGAAGGAATGCGCTCAGTCAGCATGTTGAGTAAAGCAGCATGCGAGTGAGCAGAAGGCAGGGAAGTGAGGGGGTAAGTACTGTGTAGAACCCGTGCTTTTCTGTGCTTGTAGATGGATCCACATCTAGAATTTTTTCTTTTAAAAAAGTGGCTCAAGATCACTAGTGTTCATGCCAGTGTAAGTAGGAAATAAACTGAAACATCTTTATTTACACAAGAGTCATGCACAATTGACAACATCATTGACAGATAGCTGACCCTTTGGCAGATGTTTATTATATTTTTAAGACAAATTCGACTTGATTAGTCAAAGTGAATCACTATTTCCATGTGGCATTTTTCTACTGTGTTCTAGAGATCTTCCATTTGTTCATTTGAAGTCATTTCCTCACATTTCTGGCCTTGTCAGGAACAGACACAGCCATGTAAACAGACAGTCTGTCAAGTCTTTCCCACACCTTTGAAAAAATGCAGGTGGGATAGACAGATGTTCTTTTTTTCAGCCCTCGATCACAGCCGGGCCCTGCAGCTCACTCTGTGGTTTAGTTGTCCGTTTGAGACAGCGAGACCTCCCACCTATCTGTATTGCTGAGTGAACTTACACTTATTGTTATTAAGTTATTTTGTATTCTGCACATGCAACAGATCAGCTTGCAATCAGAGTACACACGATAACGATCAAAATACACTTCCTGCCCGTTCCCCTAGGATAACAAAATTCTTGTGAATTCTGTTCACGTTATCAATTTCTCATGTACCAGGTGATTGTAGGGCATTGTTTATGGACTATAACTGTCTGTTATTGCATTGCATATTGCATGTTTTTAAAAATGAACTGAATAAATCACCAAACATAACTCATTATTTCTCCTTCCCTTCTCTTCCCTTTCTTTCTCTTTCCTTCATTATCTCTTACTGTGCTGTTTCCCTTTTCCTCTTCCTTTTCAGTGTTGGTTAAAGGCTGTGTGTGTGCTAAGGCATAATCCCAGCACTAGCGTCTACCCTCAGGCCAGTGTAGGATCTTTGTTGGGTCTGCTTGGGTGCTACATGGCAGGTGTTCGCTATGCGTTGGAGCTTCAGGCTCTTCAGAGAGGCACAGCTGAGCCCAGCCAGCCAGAGGATGATGACACCAACCAATCAGTCTCATCAATCGAGGATGACTTTGTCACAGCCCTGGAGCATCTGGAGGAGGACGACACAGGAGAAAATCCCGGTGGGTTTAACATGTAATGCTTAGAGGCATTTAGTAGACTCTGGTCTCTTCTGTAGTCCCTGAATCCATCTGAATTTAGACTTTTCTGAAAAAACAGAATGGAGATCTGAATTTGAAACTCTCTCTGTCTCCTCTCCTTCATGTCCATCTCTGCAGCTGCTTCCTATCACCATTTTAAAAAGCGTGATGTGGCATCACAAACTGTCCCAGCCCACAAGAGAAGAAAGGAATTATCAGGCTCCCATGTTATCATAAGCTCGTCCTCAAAGTATTCAGCCAAACATAGGCCAGGTCCAGATGTATCTGTTACAGTGCAGAGGTCCTCAGGTGTGGAATCCCAGTGGACTTACTGCAGTCCTGGAGCTCGTCTCCCATCACCTTTGATTCATGTCAGCGAATCAGAAGAGTCAGACTGCTCCAGCCCCAGTCCAATTATTTTCCTGGATGAGGTGGGCTACCAGAAGAGTCTGCTGGCCAAACTTGACATCCCCCAGGTACCAGGGGGGCCAAGAGAGCGAGTTGAAGACTCAGACTCTGAAGTCAGTGAGTTCTTTGACAGTTTTGACCAGTTTGATGACTTGGAGGAGCTGAGCTCGGAGAGCTGCACTCTTGCACTGCCACTGGATGCCATCAGTGCACCAAGCACACAGAAAAGGTCAGCTGAGTCTAGCACTAGTGGGTCAGCATCCAAATATGTATCTAGGGGCTGCTCAACCAAGGGTATGAATCCTCACCGCTTTGATCAGCCCACTCTCCCAGCTAATGTGAAAAAACCCACTCCTCTGAAACCAGGCTCTCCCTATTCGCTTCACTCTGAGGTGCCTGACTCTCCTCGACCGGTGCAGACCCCCTCTGAGGAGAATGGTGGCCCACTCTTCAGTCCTGTCAGCTCATCAGCCTTCAGCCGTCTGGTGGACTCTTGTGGAACACTGGAGTACTTCTGGAAGACAGATGAGGATGGACAGGACAGCTCAGAGCTACGCAAGCCCCAGGATCTCTGCTCTCTGTATAAAACCTACTCAGACTTTGCCAGCAGTCTGTCGAAAGAAATTGTGGGATCTGTGTGTGGCTACCAGTCTGCCATTGACATCAGTGACAACAAGAATCTCAGCTGTGTTTGCCACAAGGAATTCAAGAACCCTTCGGGCTACCTGATGAAGCTCTCAGAAATTCAAGAAACTGTAACAGTGGCCAAGCTGCAGAAGAAGTCACAGTCTCTGAAGGACGGCATTCAGAGGTTTGCCACTGACTTGGTGGAAATGAGTTTGGGCAGCGCTCTGCGAGACCTCCAAAAAGGTGTATCCTCCTGTACCACCACCCTGTGTCACCTAGCTGCCAGGCTTACCTCCTCAGTGTTTCAGATGGCCTTCCATGAGATTGGCATGCGCCATGCATATGTGTTGAAGGAACGAGCAATCAATGGATTAGCCGGCTTCCTTGTTGGAGAGGCTGTATCTGGTGCGCTCAAAGAGTTCCTGACTGTGAAAAAGCAGATTTTCCACAGCACAGTGACACGTTTTGCTGCCGATCTGGCTGAAGAGCTCATTTTTGAAGGAATTATGGAAGTGTGTCAGTTCTCCCACCCCTCAACTCCTCTCACCCCTAGTGGTTGGTCCTTTGGCAACAGGCAGGAGGAAGAGGAAGAGGAGGAGGTGGTTTCCTCCTATGCTTCAGACTTGTCTGAGTCTGTTATCCAGGAGGCCTTTATAGTACTTTCTCAGGCTGATGTTGCCTTCACTAGCCAAGCGGCTATTAGCGTATCTCTGGACAATATCTGTTATGTCAGTGCAGAGAACACTAGCACTCACACCTGCAGTACCTTTGCTAACCAGCAGGTTTTAAGTGCCAGCTCCACTGTAGCAGTCCCGGGCCCCTCCAGTGAGGATGCCACCTGCACAGTGAAGAAAGCCCTGTTCACTGTGTCAGGCATGGCCAGCTGTATTCCTGTGCCCCAGGCAGGCCAAGCCCTCTCTCACCTCCGAGAGTCTGAGGAGACGTGTCAGTGTAAGTCAAGCACGTCAGATACTCCACAGGCCAGCCCCAAAAGAGTAACTGTATCTTCCTCTGACACCACCACATCTACACAAACTCACCCTTACAGTCATGCATCTCAGACCCCCACACCTGGAGAAGACTCCTCCCAAGGGAAGTCCCCATTCCAAAACTTCTCTGGCAACATGGTGGACATGATAGTAACTGAGGCGTGTGAGCTGATAACTGCTTCTAAGGTGAAGAAGAGTTTTGGTGACTGTGCAGATTTCCTCACAAAGACAATTGGAGGCCGAAGGGACTCCTCTTCTAAGCAGGATACTGATAATTCTGAGGCTCCAGACACGAGTTTCAGATATGACTGTAGAGATTCTGGTTATCTAAGGAAAGGCAGTCCTGTTGAGCAAACAACAGATCTTAGCATTCCTCACATTTCCTTTCAGACAGGCTCTCAAAGCCAGCGGAGAGCCAGCTGTGAGTTAGACCCCAGGACCAAAGGTGTGTCTGAGGCCCATCCTGTGATGATGGATACTCTTGATGTGCCGGGTGCAGAGATGGGTGGACAAAGGAGGACATCTGTTCCTGGGGATGACTCAGGTCCAAGCTCTGGCCAAAAATCTGTTGGGACTCCTGGTACTCCTCCTTCTACCCCTCAGCAGCCTAGTGAGGTGTCCAAGGAGAAACAGATAAAACAGTTCTCCAAGAAGCTGAAAAGCAAGCTGGCCAAGGAATTTTCCCCTGCTACCCCCCCCACCCACCCCTCACTATCAGCCTGAGCCTGGCCCCGGGCCAAAAGACATCACCCCTGAGGCAGACAAGGCTGAATTTATGCTCAAACTGATGAGGTCTCTCTCTGAGGAGGCGGATGGCAATGAGGATGAAGAAGAAGAACTGGCAGAAGAGGGTGGTGTCAGTGGCGCTAATAGATGTTTAGAATCAGGGGGTGGCCGACATGAACTGAAACAGATGTCTGCTCGCAGAATGTCCAACAAAGAAGCTCTCCACTATGCCGAGCGGTTGGCTTGTCACATTGTTTCCATGGCAACAGAGATGGACACTTTAGGAGTGGCAGAGGAGGAGGGAGACATGAGCCATGGCTGTGAGATGAGGAGAGACAGTGTGGCTCAGTTCTCAGAGCAGACCCTGAACACTTTATGGGTGTATGCCGGGGAGGTAGCAGGCGAGGTCATCAATGATGTGAAGAGGATGGTGAGCTCTGCACAGCAGTGTCCATATCACAGAACTCTGAGAAGAAGAAGTTTTGACAGATCCAGCTCTGAATGTTTGCGCCACCACTACCAACACCAGCCTCAGTCAAGTACAGACCAGAACAGAGACTGGAGGGTAGGGAGGCTAGCTGAGCAATGGTCTAATGACCTGATAGCCTCTGTCTTCAGGTCTCCAACCTCCACTTCAAGCACCATCTCTAGCTCTAGCTCTGGCTTGTCCTCAGAGTATCCCAGCTGTGAGAGTGTGACAGATGAATATGCTGGCTACCTCATCAGGGTACTGAAAAAGGAGGGAGGCAGTAGGGAGTTGGTCCTAGACCAGTATGCAAGCCGTTTGGCCTACCGCTCCATAAAACTGGGCTTGGCTCACGCCAGTCGCAAGATCAAACAGAGATCCTCTAGCACCCGCCTTCACTCCTCCAAGTCGCTGCCAGATGAATGGAAAGCTTCTGGTAGTGAGGCCTCGTCGTCCAAGGACCAAGTAGAGCCAGAAGAGGATGCTCAGTGTTGCTGTCGAGAGTCTGAAGAGCAGAGTCAGAGGGAGTACATGGATCTTTTAACCTTTGCAGAGTCTTTAGCTTACAACATCACCTGTGATGTCACACGCAGGCTGCATCTTTCCTCCGTACGGCTGCCCAAGTCTCTCACTGACTCCTGTCTTTATAAGAAATCCAAATTTGAAGACATGGCAGAGAATCTCATCAGGAACTCCTTCTCCTGCCCCCTGTTGTCAAGGGAGGGTAAGAGCAAGCATTACCAAAGTACAGGAAGCCTGTATGATGGAGGCTACAGGAGTAGGGTGATGCAGGTCATTGAGCATTACGCCAGGAAGATAGTTGATGACACTCTGAAGATGAGCCTCGCGTCAGTTGGACATTTATCACAGGAGCACCAGAGGACCCAAGGCCATGACAGGCACTCTCATACCCAGAGGCTGTCTGAGGCACCATCACTGGACCAAGCCCTGGGAGAGAGGGCATGTCGTTACTGTCAGATACAAGAATGCCCGTACTGCACCAAACTTAGCCGACACCACCACCAGCCTGTATTACAGAGGAGGAAAAGGGGGCCAGAATGTCAGATGAGGCCTGAGCAGCTCTCTAGCCTGGAGATTCCCAAGATTCACATTGACCTGGACCACAGGGTTGTGTTTGCAGAGGAGATGGTGTCCATGGCAATGGAGACAGCTAAACGTGAGCTGAGCAACACCAGCCTTAATGCAGACAGTGGCATCGGCCATGATGGAACCAGCTACGCTGAGAGCCTAACGGCTGAGATCATGACGTCAGCCCTGTCCAACATCTGCCAGGCTGCCAGCATCAGGTACACTGATACTGTATACCAGTCTGATCTGATCATGTCCATGTGTTCATGTTATGGCTATTCAAGCAGTTTTATTTAACTTCTCACCTAATGTTACCATTTTAAGACATAGACAGAACTATCACCATGAATGTTTACGTGTAGATATTTGTATGATTTCTTACACCCTCCATTTTCTGTCCTTCCATCTCTGTGCATCTAGTTTTCCAGGTAGGGAAGCCAATGAGTCCTCAGTGTCCCAGCAGCTGAGTGTGGGAGATGACAGTCTGGGTAGTTGGTCTAACCTGAGCTTTGAGGATGAGCACCCAGACGATAGCAGCAGCTTCCTCCACCTCAGTGACAGGTATACATCCACTAGCTTTCTCAGACATGGCACACATAGCATATTGAATATCCACATATCTTAAGACACACTACTGCCTTTTCCCTCAGCGTTAATATTTTTACTGTTGTAATAACTATTGTAGTTTGTTTTGTTTTTGTTGCTGTCATATTACAGGAGCCCCAGTGGCCTCTTCCAAAAGGATGACCACATCAGGTGGCCAAGTATTTTTTTAAAATGTTGAAAGTAACATAAGAGAATGTTAAAATTAGAGTTGCTTACAAGTGAGAAAGATAAAGTGGCACATGTGAGGAATGGATGCAGACATGGGTTTAATATTTTAGTTTGAGCTGCAGTAATCTTTTTCTTCTTTTTTCAAAGAAAGAAGTCTAAACTCTGATCTCAGCTTCTCACTGTGAATATTTTTGGCTTTGTTCAGTGCCTTATGACAGTAAACTGAATATCTCTGAGTTGTGGACAAAACAAGACATTTGAGGATATCATCATGGGCATTAGGAAACACTGATCAGCATTCTTCATGGACAAACAACTAATGGATTAATCATTAATGAAAATAATTGTTAGTCGCAGCCTTTATATCAGTTAGAGGAAGTTGATTTTTTTTTTTTTTTTTTTTTGCATATTGAACATCCCAGGACATAAAAGAATGAGAATGTTATCGCTTCAGTGAAGCTGTGTGAGTTTGTGCTGTTCATCTTGTCAGAGCCAGAGCAGTACAGAAATTGCTAGTGTTGGACCCATTTTAGCAGGAGTCTCTGTCTGTGGTTGAGTCTATGGGAGGTTTCCCAAGGTCAGCACAGTGTACGGTTTGGGAATGTCATTTAGTCTTCACTGCCAAAATGTAATTTTCTCTGATTTGTGTAAGTGTTGCATTGTATTTGAGCTTGAACGGATATGCTGTTAAAGGTTTTTATGTAGCTGCCTGTGCAGCCAACTCCTTCTGAGAAAGTTTGTGAAATATACCACAGGGTTAAGGACCAAGTAGTAGTTGTGACAGAATTGGCCTTCTCTTCTTGGATGAACATCGTCACTATGTACATGTTTAAAAAAGAAAAGACAGCAGGGCTGATTGAATGAGTATCAGCTCTCTGTGACATGGTCTCATCCACGTCTCCTGTCTTTGGGAATGAAGCTGTTGACATTTCTGGCAAAGGTTTGTATCTCTATGGAAGCAAAACTGACAACATTTGAGATTCTTTCCCAAGATACTGAAAGAACATAATGTGTTCACAGCTCATTATTTTGGCCACCGGGGCCAAGTTAATATATCATAATATTTTCTAAAGGTGTGTCTGAGTGCTCTCTTCACTTCAGGCAGTGTTTCTACGGGAACAAAGTCCACCATGTGTAATTCATTAGACCCTCTTCAAAAGTCCACTGCAACCGCTTCCGTGCAGCAGATGAAATAACGGAAGGGAGATAAAAAAATCACCTTGGAGGGCTTATTGAGACAGTGAGTGTGATAATTGACTAAATGAAACCGCTCTCACCATGTGTCATTCACCCAAACCACAGGGAGAAAGCTGTTGCTGAGGTAATGCAGATTAAAGGGGGTATTTTTAGATATCAGAAATGTTCCTCCCTTCAGCCTCACTGAGACGGCTGCACGCCACAGTATGCAGGTTCCAGCCAGCAGACTGATCACTGACTAATTACAGAGCGTGTATGTTGTTGTGCTTCTGTTGCCAGCTGGTTGTCCTGGTGGAACCCACATGATTAATGGGATTATGCGAGGACAGGAATTTAATGATCTCACATTTTAGGCCTTTAGCAACAAATCGTCTCGATAAACATTACAGATGATTCAGATGGCAGAAAAGCACGCATCATTTGGAGAATCCCTCTCTGTTTTCAAGCTCACCTGACATTTAAAGGATTATTCCAAATGCTAGAACGTCATCGACCTGAGTATTGTTTGTTGAAGCTGCATGAGAGTCATGGTCATTATAGCCTGGGATGAAACCTCTCATTATATTCTGATCTTTGTTCCATTTCAGTACCTCAGTGATTCTGTCCCTATTCGGGGGTGGGGTCAGTGTTACAGTGGTGCGTTCTTCCTTCTCTCTCCAGCAGCAATGGGAACAGCAGTAGCTGGAGCAGTCTGGGCCTGGAAGGGGAGCCGTGTGAGGAGCACATGTCATTCTCTCCCTCTGACAGGTTGGTCAGCAACTGCTCGGCATGGCTAACCTTCCAAAATACCGTAAGATCCGGTGGCACACCTAGAATAGGACAAAGATGTTGTTGAATCATCAAATTTACTGTGAGGCCAAAAAATACGAAGCAACCAAGAGTGGAAAATCTCAGCACAAAATTGGAACCAGGATGTTGCTCAATCATATGAAAATGATTTAAAATATTCTACAATGGTATTTTGATTTATACTTTGTCTCATACTAGGAACCACCAGTCCCTTTGCATGACCACACTAAAGCTCTTAAGAATAAATGGGCTTGACATGGCATATGTTAATGTGCTCTGCTGGTTCTACATTACTTTCATATATTATGAAAGTAATTTATTGAACAGTTTGAATAGGTTCACATATTAGTCCTGCAGGTGCTGCCATCACAGATATGCTGCAGCATTGACACTTTTAATCTCTACTGTGACCAATTACTAAACAGTAAACTGTTTTTTCAGGCTGGTGAATGTGTTTTTTTTCCATCCATGCTGCCGCTTGTTTCGGCTTATAGCAATAGCCGTACTATCAATCAACATATAAATCAACATGAACTCGTAGGAAACCCCAGTATCATTTGAGGTTGAGAGTCCGCCACTGAACAGCAGCACTCTTCTAAATGCAAAAGTTGCCACGTTAACGTTATCCTTTTTAATAACTTCCATGTTTTCTGGGTTTTCTTTCCCATCCAGAAAGTACATGAATTCAGTTCCGTTTGGCAACTAACAACTAGTTCTCAGATGTCGGAGCTTCCCACAGACATCTGAATGCAAGGCAATCAGTGCCTTAAAAATCCATGATTAGTACAGAAAAAAATAGATTCACTGTAAGAATCTTAAGCAAGTTTACGCATGGTTTAACATCAACTAAAACCAGCGGCTTCCTAGAACATCCTAGAACAAATCTGCTGCACATCCTCAGTCTGCAAACCATTGTTTCCTTCCTGTCATTTTGATTCCACCCTTTAAAAATGAGAATACATTCAAGAGTAACCTGAACCCACCACATCCACACATGCAAAGCCTGTTGATGAAAGGCAGTGAACTGGACTGGCCATCTGCTGTTAGCTGGAAAAGTACAAGACTATACATTAGTATAGTGGGTAATGCATATGCAGCATTCAGTATATACCACATACATTTGTCTAGCAGGCTTGGAAGGCAATGTTGCAAAGCAATTAACAGCATGGCTTCATGGCTTCATTGAGTTTCTTTTTGAGTTCTTTAATTCTCTAGACTCTGTCTAGATTCTGTCTGGTTGTTCATCCACAAACAGTTTCTCAGTTGATTTTTCATAAATCTATACCGTACAGTACAGAGAATTTCATACATATCATCCACTCTTTCATCACTTGGCACTAAGGATCAGCAAATAGCAGATGACCAGTTCAGTGTCTGCCATTAGGTGGCAGGTTTCTCACAGGTTCAGGTTTGTGGTTGACTTACTTTTAACCCTGACAATTAAAAAAAAAAAAGATCTGAAGACTGTCTCATGAAGTGAGTTGTTTGTTGTGTACTGAATTTTTAGTAGACTTGTTATTTGTGCAGCAAACATACCGGTGTGTTTGTACTCATGTTTGTATTTCATAATTGGTGCTGTCCTGTCTCTCTCAGTCCTCCTCACCGCTGCTCCATGATCCTTTTCATAAAAGCAGTGAATGTGAAAAGCTGTCTTAGACGACCTCCTTCTGGAAAGTAAATGATATCCTTCTGTGATATTGAGCAGAGTCTGAGTGTCTGTAGCCGAGGGCTGTGTCAACAAGACTGTGATTAACAATCTTATAAAGTGGAGAAATGACTGTTTACCTGTTGGCACGTCACACTGCAAATATTTGCACAATCGACAAAATGGATATGGAGTAGATTTTCAGAATGGAAGAATCAACATTCACACTGATCAGGATGTACTCTTTGTGTCATTGTGTCTTAACTGACAAAAGACAGCGAAGCAGAAAAGTGCATTTACTGGAATGTAGAAAAAACAGTGACTGGAAATATGCTGCATGGGGGGAGCTGTGTGTGTGTATGTATGTGTCAGAAGGCTTTTGATCAGGATTGCTTTGATTGCAGTGCTTGTGGCTTGTGATATCCTGCTATGCTTATATCAAAGACTGCTAACTTAAGCATGCTTGTTGTTGTCATTTGTAAGTCCTTGCACGCAGCCACATCTCCCGCTCAGCCATTCCTCCGTTTTTACTAACCCGTGTGACATTTCTCATCCAACAGTGACAATACAGAGGACAAGGAGACTGAGGTCAAAGAGGAATCCAGTGGTAAGGATGTTTTACTACCCACAACTTCACCTTTTGAGGAGTCACTAGTAATAAAAGGTTTCGTAATACATTAAAAGCTTCTATGAACAAGACTTCTTAAAAGTGCAGATTCTGGCCAAAGATAAACTGGCAGCAGAGGGAATGGGGGGAGACAGGCCTCTCTCCTAATTTGAGGTCTTTCTGTTTCCACTCCTCGAGACTCTGAACAGTTGGCCTTGATTCTGGCTGCATATGTATGTCTGTGTGCCTGTCTGAGTGTGTTGTAGCCGGGGATTTTACCGCCTCCATACTCAGCCACACTAATGCTCATTCATCTACTCCACTCCCTCCACAGCACAGTCACTCTGCATTATGTGTGTATGTGGGGCCAGAGGGGGTGGGGGGGTGGGGGGGGGTGGGGGGGGGGGGGGGGTGGTCCTCATTGGATCTTTTCTACTGTGGGAGCGTGGGAACCCAGCATGGAGTAGAACAGGGCTGGGGGAGCAAAGGGCTGTTATGGATTACACTTGGCGCGTCTGTCTGTACATTGATGTACAATGCTTGTGTCTTGACTTCTGTCTGATCACAGGAAATGGGCAATAAAAACATACACAAGGATGATGTCATCTCTTCTTTGTCCTGCAGGGACTCTGTGTGTAGACAGGACTCAGGTGCAGTCTCCCAGGACCGCTCTGGTCATAATGAACTCTGATGTCAGGGAGCTCGGGCGTGGCCCTCAGCACGTGACCCTCGACCCTCAGCTCAGGAGCATGCTGCAATGGGTGGCAGCCTCCATGGCTGACATCCCTCAGATCCAGCTGAGTCCTGAGAGAGAGCTACAGCAGGTGATTGCCCTCAGTCCATTCTGAACATATTCATTAGCCTGTGCCTCAAAGAGCTTCCCACTGCACTGTTTATCATTAAACATAAAGGCTTTCTTTTACCGTGTCAGATCGCGTGTCAACCATTCATCACTTACTTTTAGCAAACTTCTGGCAACTGCAGAAGTACTCCTTGCGGTAAAGCACTCCCTGCTGGGAATCACTGTTATAGAGAGTCCCTCAAATGACTCATTATTTGACTATCCGCTCCAGTTGTTGGATTTCTCTGAATGAGCCTGCTAGAAAGTGTACATTTACCTAGGTCCCTGTCTTTCTAGCGTACCATCAAGTGAATGATAACTGTGTGTCCTTTCAGCTCCCAGCAGTGGTCCAAAGACTTCGAGACAGGAAGTGGAGGGTGGGAGAGCTGCTGCACATGCTGCTACGCTACTGTGAAGAGAGTCAGATACACAGTCAGTCCCAGACCAGAGAGGAGACACTCCAGACAGGCAGAGAACTTCACCGCATCCCCCTCTTCCAATGGCTCCTGGAGCACGCCTAAGGCCTCTCCTCTTTCTTTTTTCTTCTTCTTCTCCTCTCCTTAGTTCCAAACAGGGCTTTGCAAAGTGCACAGCTCCTAGAGGGTGCCATACCAATCAGCTGATCTAACTCTCTGATGAATGTGGGCGCCATGTGTTTTGCATTGCATGCTGTGACCAAGAGTACTCTCGTGTGTATTTTATTTGTCTTTCCACCTTCTGTTTTGTTGTTGCCATTCATTATCTGTTAGGCTGCACGTCATGTTGATTTAGTAAGCTGTCTCTGCCCACCTACACTTCGGAATTTGAAGTCTTCACACGTTGCTGCGTTTTTCTTGTTGAGCGACAGACAGAGAAGGAGAGGAGAGAGACAGAGAGACCCAACCCATCCAGACAGAGACAGAAGGAGAGCAGTGAGTTGAGAGAAAGAGAATGTGTTTTTTGTTAGGGAATCCCCATAGCTGCTGGGTGGATGATGTCATCACACCCACAGCTCACCTCTGCGGTGGTGTTTCCACATGTTAAGAGACCAATTGTGCGCACACATACACACCACACCCTCATATTATCAGAGGGAAACCAAGATACACTCACATCTGACAGAATTATTCCCCGTAGTATTCCATCATTGTACTCATGCACTCTGAATCATTTACATGTTATTCCAGTGAAGGAGATAAATGACTCCTTACATTTAAGGAATGTATTACCATACACACAGATCGTCGTCACACGTTTAAGTTGTAAAAGCTCTAACTTTAGTTAATGGTCATTTTGCATTGATGATCACGGGCGACTGGTTTGGCAGTAGAATGATTAACGTGTTTGAATTTGCTTCTTGACAGTATTGGTGTCCCTGTTTTATCTACTGTAACTCTGCTTGCCTCGCCTCAATCTCCTTGTTGTCAAACTTAGTAAAATACTTGGAGTGGATGATGTTTACCGGGCAATTGGTATTAAAAAAGCAAAGTATATATTTTTGAAGGTAGAGTATGTTTAATCAATCATGAAATGCTGCTTAAAGTTATAAAAGAAGCCACAATGTTGGCTTCATTTTGCCAAATCTAGCTTATAAGGTGACTTTCCTCCCCTCCAGTCACTGCAGTCACTACTGATCATACAGTTACTACAATATGATCCGCTGGTCGTGTGTGTCAGTGGCCCATGCCAAGTGTGGGGAAGATCCAGTGACGCAGATAGTGGATCTTTGAGTAATTAAAGACACCCCACCGGTCTGCACCTCCAAAACCACAAACTAACAGCAGTGTATGTTGCTCAACCGTGGACTCACATCTTTGTCACCCACGCTCCACAGTCACCTTGTGGAATGAAGAATTCTGAATACCACAACTTCCACAGAGCACTAACTTCTTGAACACACACCCTTGTTACTCACCAGCCCTTGTGTGTGTGTATGTCCGCATGCACAGCACTACCAGCTATTTGCTGAGATGCACTTTTTTTTTTTTTATTTGGTCGAGGAGAGACTGGGCATTTCCTGCCCTGAAGGCCCTCGGATCTGTCCCAGCCTCATCCTCCTGTGAATCCTGTGTCCATGTCCTAGCATGGACCCCCCACCCCACCCCAGCGAAAAACATTTGGGATACATTTTATTTCTATTTATTTCTTGTTTTTGTTTGTTGTTTGTTTTTTGTTTTGTTTCTAAGTAAGGGACCTAAGGATGACGATGCTGCAAGGTCCTCAAATTTCTATCAGGACTTCCTTCCAGAGTTCCAAACACTGTAATATACCACAGCCTCGCATCTACTATTATAAACTGTAAAGTGTTGGTGATGTTCACCTGCATGGCTTAATCGTCATTGACTTTTGAAGCTCAACATTCTTCTTCTTCTTCTTCACAGTGTATTGGCCTACACTAATTGAGCTGCAGTGATTCGTCCGTGTCCACGCTGCCTCACAGTATGCTATAGGTCTCTGCAGATGCCTCATCTGTTACTGCTTAATCTGTATGCTGCCAAACAGTCATATAATCTTAAAGGTGTTTTTCCCTGTATGATTTGTTTACATGCAAAAATGAATATATTACAAGATCTGCTATTTTTCAAAAGAAATCTAAACCAGAGTTCTGACTACGCTTTCAGAAATAAGAAAAACGACTGAGTGAATTATTAACAGTGAGAGATGCATCATCTTGGTTTACATTAAAGGAATGTTTAAGAATTATGGATTCGACACATGAAGAAAAGAGAGTGCATCAGTGTACAGATTCTCCCTCAGTGTGAATGTGCGGTTGTAAATAGACCCCCCCCCCCCCCTTCTATTTTCTTTATCTGCTTTACATTCTTGTGCATCCCAAATGACCTATAGTGCGATATTGTTGTGTTTGTGAAAGCTGAATGTGTACCTAAAAAGACTCCATTTAGAAGCAGATACTGTAAATCTGTTTTGCTACTGTTCCCCAGTGTTACTTTCTGCCTCTCTCTGAACACAAGCAGGTGGGAGGGAACTGTACCTCCCCTCCACTAACTTCTGTTTTCTCCTGCTTCCTTGTAAAATCCTGCCAAATAAAGATATTTAATAAATTATGTAAGTTGTATAACAGTGAGTTCACCACTTGTTCTCCCTAGTGGCATTGCTAAATAGTTTACACATTCTAAGCTTGAAGTCAAAAACTCTAATTATTTGTTTATGTTAAAGCTCAGTGTGACAATAAAGCTTTTTCATGTGCTCTTAGTTTGTCTCAATTTAATGCACATCTTTTACCATTATGTGTCAAAGTATGTTTACTGACTCACTCAAGAATAGTTACAAGTGTTGAGTATTTAATTACTGTTAAAGGGCTAGAGGTCAATTCATTGATTAGTAGATGAGCAGGAATGAATCAGTAATTAATGGTGATGTTGATGGTGGTAATGGTGATTTAAATTTTTTGCTAAACATTAAATACAATGTCAAGGAAAGCAAAGAGGATGATTAAAAACGCAAGGCTGGAACGTGGAACAACGGGTGAAAACTTTAAATAGAGCAGTGCAACAATGTCATGAATAAAGAACAGTGAGTAGTTCAGTATTTAAAATAAATAACATTGTTAGAAGGCCTTTTGATAAAAATAAATATTCAAAAGGAAGCTCCTGATGTAGAAAGAGTTTCTCATGCTGGTCGTTCCACAGACAACGACCCTTCACGAGAGTCTTATGCAGCAATAATAATGCAATGATGTACTGTCAAACTGGTCAAGAAGGTAATAAAGCCAGTAACGTAATGACATCAAATCAAATCATGTAGGGGGCGGCACTTAGCTCAGTTCGTATAGTGGTCGCCCCATATGTGAAGGCTCACTGTGGATGGCCTGGGTTTGAGTCTTGACCTGTGGTTCTTTCTCCATGTCTTTCCCCATCTCTCTCCCCACATTCACTGTCACTCTTCAGCTGTCTCTATCAATAATAAAGAAAAGCTTGGAAAGACCCAAAAAATAATCTTAAAAAAAAGTCAAAATCAATTTGTATAGTCCAAAGTCACAAAACACATTTAGCCTCAGCAGCAAGTCATGAACTAACTATAAACTGTGATGGATGGTAGCAATAATGTTAGTAACATGCAATAACATGCATTAATGGGACATGTATGTTTACAGATGGTGGTGGTGATGAGTCCCCCGGCAGTCTAGTCCTATGGCAGCATAACTAAGGGATGACCTGAGCCAGCCCTAACTATAAGCTCTATCAAAAAGGAAAGTCTGAAGTCTGCTTTTGAAGGTGGTGACTGTGTCTGCCTCCTGAACCCAGAAAAGTAGTTTGTTCCACAGAAGAGGAGCTTGATAGCTGAAAGCTCTGGCTCCCAATCTATTTTTGGAAACTATAGGAACCACAAGGAATCCACCATCCTGAGAGCGCAGTGGTCTAGAGGGGTAGTAAGATATTATGAGCTCTTTTAGATGTGATAATTTCTTTAGATAAGAAATACGACTTAAACCAGCTTAGGGCGGTTCCTTTGATGCCAATTTGATGTATCAGTCTCTGTAAAAGAATTTGATGGTCAATGATGTGAAATGAGTCCTTTGTCTGATGCCATTAGGGACAAAATTCAATTGGGTGTCGTCAGCATAACAATGAAAATTAATGGAGTGATTCCTAATAATGTTCCCTAGAGGAAGCATATATAAACTGAATAGAAGTGGTCCTAGTACAGAACCTTGTGGCACTCCGTGACAAACTTTGGTATGCATGGAGGATTCATCATTGACGTGAACAAACTGAGATCGATCTAAGAAATACGACTTAAACCAGCTTAGGGTGGTTCCTTTGATGCCAAACTTGCTGTGTCAGCATGCAGATCTGGGCCTGTCGAAGGCAAGGCATGATGAATTTTTGTCTCTTATAGTTATAATATCATCATTAAAGAAGCTCATGAAGTCATTACTAGTTAGACCCAGAGGAGTAGATGGGTCAATAGAGCTGTGGTTCTCTGTTAGCCTGGCTACAGTGCTGAAGAGAAACCTGGGGTTGTTCTTGTTTTCCTCTATTAAAGAAGAGTAATAGACTGTTCTGGCATTACGGAGAGCCTTCCACGCCATTTGCATTCAGATTTAGGATTCTGAGGATTCTGTGGATAGACTATTAGATGATCAAGTTCAACGCCATATGAGAGAACGAGATCAAGAGTGTGGTTCAGACAATGTGTCGGTTTATTTACAATCTGACAGAAGCCAATTGAATCTAATAAAGAGATAGACGCAGTACTAAGACTCATTGTGGTTGTCCACATGAATATTAAAATCACCTACCATAATTACTTTATCTGTTTTAAGGATCAAGCCTGATGCAAATTCAGAGTAAGGGCCAGGAGCATGATATACTATAACAAATAGGATTGGCTTAAATATGTGTTGTTAAATGTAAAAATAATTTAGTTTAGGTTTAGGATTTATTAATAGACTTGAGTCAAATATGGCTCCAACTCCACCTCCACCTCCACCATTACTTCGAGGAATATGAGTATTACAATGACTGGGAGGAGTGGATTCATTTAAGCTAACATATTCACCCTCCTGCAGCCAGGTTTCAGTGAGGCAAAATAAATCAATATCATAATCAGATATTAATTCATTGACTAAAAGGACTACAAGGACCTGATATTCAAGAGTCCACATTTAATTGTTTTATTTTGGACTGCTAGAGATGTTTAAGTCTAAGTTTAATTTTTATTACATTTTTATGACAAACTCCTCTTCTGTTTGTTTTATGTTTAAATATTATGCGGACACAGCCTCTATACTAATGGACTGGGTGGGCAGCTGCTCTAATGGAGGTGCAGAGAAGCGTGTAATAGTGGTGGGTGGATCAAACCAAATATTGATAGTATCGATACCAAGTGGGTATCGGTATCAGATCAATACTAGCCTGGTGAGATCAATTCTTTACTTTAAGTTCCGCTCTTGTCTGCAATGCTACGGTTTTGGCAAAGAGGAAACAGCGCAGAGCAGGCACACTTCGCTCTCCCTCCCCTGTTCTTGTGTTTAGATGTAGAGCCATCACGTGAGTCACGTGACGTTACTTAGATGCGCAAAGCAAACAAACAAGCAAGGTGCTGGCTCAGGTTCATCAGCACACGCACAGAGAAAATACAACAGAAGAATGGCAGAGAGGAAGAGGAGCGTTGTTGAAAAGTATTGGTATCAGTATGGGCGATACTGGCCTGTATTTACTTGGTATCGGATCAATCCCGAAATATGCAGTATTGCAGTATTGTGTGTCCTGGTCTCAACTCTGGTTTGTCACACTTTTGATCGACTAATAAACTTGGCCATATTTCTAGATATGAGAGCTGCTCCATCCAAAGTGGGATGGATGCTGTCTCTCCTAATCAGACCAGGTTTTCCCCAGAAAGGTGTCCAATTATCTATGAAGCCCACATCGTTTGCTGGACACCACCTCGACAGCCAGCGGTGAAATGACGACATGCAGCTATACATGTCATCACTGGTCACATTGGGCAGGGGTCCAGAGAAAACTACAGAGTCTGACATTGTTTTGGCGTATGAACACACCTATGAAACATTAATTTTAGTGACCTCTGACTGGTGTAACCGGGTGCCATTACCGCCGATGTGGATAACAATCTTACTGTGTCTACGTTTATCTTCAGCCAGCAGTTTTAAATTTGACTCAATGTTGCCCGCTCTGGCCCCCGGGATGCATTCAACTATGGCCCCCGGTGTCGCTAACTTCACATTTTGTAAATGGAGCTCTCAGTGACCAGAAAAATGACAGAGTGAAAACACACCCCTCTTGGTGGGTGTGGCGCTGAGAGGGGGATATCTGTTTCTGTATCTGAAACTTGGTGCTGTACCGTGGGCTTCTTCCTTCGGACATGCCCATAATGAGATGATGTGCCAATAATGTAATAACTTAGTAATAAGTATTAAATTTTATTTATTGATTAGCTTTTTCATCTAACACTGAGCAAACACATGTAGGTCACATGACCACTGTTCTCTTCCTGAATTCTAGAACATTCCACCAAGTGATTTAACTACCACTACCTTAACTACCATTGTACTGTAATGACTAAACATGAAATTAATTTAACAAAAATGTTCTCCAGTTTGGTGACAAAACCACTTACTGTTCTTCTCACTGTAGAAGTCATGTACTGTATCAGAAACTGCACCACATGAAAGTCAGTGAAGTCCTTTAGGACTGAAACACTTTGATAGAAATTCAGTCTCTTTAACCCAGTGATGACAGCTTGACATTAGCTACAGCGATTCCTCCAACCCTATTCAAAGGCTGTGACTTTACTAGCTAAGGCTGGTCCACCTCCTTACTGTTAGCTGTGCTGCAGGTGCCAAAGGAAACCAGGAAGGAATGTGTGTCTTTTAAAGCTGCTCTCAATAACAGTGCTACAGTTCTTGGTTATGCCTGGATACGACTGCACAAAACAGCCATTGTTGCTGTGTGTTTAAACCACACCACACACGTACAGATACATACTGTAATTAGGTAATGTTCACTACAATGGCCAATACCTGTCAGCAGACAGCTCTCTGTGTAGTGAATGAATGGAGGTGTCTGTCTGATGTGGAGGGAGAGGAAAGAAGAAAGACAGAAGGAGGAGGGGAGGTGGGAATACCTAATTGCAGGCTGTATAGTGATACAGGAGGTGTGGAATGTGTCTGACAAGCACATCTCTGATCTTTTGAGCGGCGGGAAGCCTGCTGATAAGACAACAAGAGGGCTCCCAGGCCAGCCATGAGAATATGGTTGGCTGTGTTTGGTGACCTGACTGAGTCAAGTCATTTTCAGCAGACTTCAAATTAGTGGATATGTGAGCGAGTGTGTGGAAATCAAAAACTCTGCCAATTGTGGTCTCCTCTTGGTGAGAAAGAGGAATGGACTTACTGGGAAAATGGCAAGATTAGCATTTTATGCTTCTTCTTGTTACTGAACAACATGACAAATTATCCCGTACAGAGTCAGAAATTTGGAGAAACAATGAGGCCACTGCAAAGTTTTAATCACACAACCAGACCCCAGGAAGACATTCAGTCACATTTGTATAGTTTCAAGGTTCATGACCTGTATTTTTTTTTAGATATTTCATTCTTTTACTGTATTTCTGATCCACATGAGGTATTATCTTCATGTCTGGATCAGTGCGATCATGCTGTCAGTATGTGTCCGCACCCAGGGATGCAGCACGCGAGAGGGCCCAGCAAAGAAAAAGTAAAAATAAATTGGGAAAGTCCCATTACTGTACTAACTGATGTGGGTACAAACCCAAAAACATTTCAGCATGCACTTCTTGACTGTTTATTGAACAAAACATTCAAACATAAATAAATAGAAATAATAAGGCAAGCATTTTACAGAAGTCACTTCATCTTCTTCATCTGTACTACCGATATAGAGGTCTTCTAAACTGTACAAAAGAAATAACAATCCCAACTCAAGGTCCACTTACTAGCTTTTTCTTGTCATCATCTATTGGCTTTTTTAACATCCAAGCTTAATGCTAAATGGACTGTATTTATATATCTCCTTTCTAGTCTTCCAACCACTCAAAGCTCTTTTACAGTACATATCTCATTCACCCATTCACACACATTCACACACTGATGGCATTGGCTGCCATGCAAGGTGCCAACTGCTCATCAGTTTGAGGAGCTAACCACTCACACACATTCACACACTGATGGCACAGCCTTCAGGAGCAGTTTGGGGTTCAGTATCTTTACCAAGGACACTTCGACATGCAGACTGGAGGATCCGGGGATCAAACTGCCGATCTTCTGATTAGTGGATGACCCGCTCTACCCCTTATCCACAGTCGTCTGCTGTGCTTAGTATCTATAATTATAACTTTGTACATTTTAGGATTTTTAGGATCCACTCACCAGCACTTTCCAGAGCTTTCAGTCACATCACAGGAGAAAAACTCTTAAACTAAAAAAATGATACAGAGCAGCACAGTTGTTTTTACAGGTCAAAGCTGATTTGATTCAATAGTTTAAAGATTCAAAGATGACAAAAGCATTCACACACTGACTCAAACATAAAGTCAGGGCTGGATATAATATTTAAGATTAACATTTTACAAAAGAAAACCCCAGATTACAACAAGGTATGGTGACTCATTTTTAAGTAGGAATCCAATTCAAAGTCATGAGGGGATGATAAAGCTGTCCCCATTGAACAATATCCTATTGGTTCCTTCCCCTTCCTGGCAGTGGTTGTAATATGTATGTTATCAGTGTGTGAGAAAGCATAAGCGGTTGAGTGACACAGACTAACCATTATTTGGAGTGCGTCAATTGATGCTTTACTTGGCCACAGCAGAGTGAGAAGCCAGGATCAAACTTGGTCCTGGGCACTAAAACACGACCACAGAAACCTTAATCGAAGATTGCAACATCTTCACAGAAGTGAAGCCTCTGGAATGAGTCAGACACAACAGGAGTTTAGAAAGAAATCAGATGTTTTTATTAATCTGCTATGAGAGCAAGAGATTACACACACACACACACACACACACACACACACACACACACACACACACACACACACATGCATTGTCGTCAGCAAACTGAGTACAGACGCAGCCGCCTGGTTCCTGCAGGTCTATGACAGGCAGTTATCTGAATGGAATGAATGGATGTATCTGACTGTCAGGGGGCAGGCTAAGGGGCAGCAGTCAGTGTCCATCTGGTAGTGTATAGCAGTTATTGTACAGAAAGTCATCAGTCAGCAATATACAGAGACAGACAGGAGCCCAGTAGCATAACCACCCTCAGTCTGTTTCACAGTCGTCTGGACTGATGTTGCTGCCACACACATACACTGTCTCTGACATCAGATAGGCTGGGTCCTGGCTTGGTGTATCCCCCCGCCATCTCCCCCCACTGTGTCGATTTGTGAGTCACTGACATCACTTCCCCTCAAACAGCAACAAACGGCTGGGTTGTTGGGAGAGTCCATTGGATGAGGGAAAAGGAGGGGGGATGTTTGAGTCAATCCCATGGAATCCATGATATACTGTACTGGGCTTTGTGTTGGAAAGGGGAAAACCAGCTACGTCATCCCTACTAGGCTTTTGTTTATTCCAGCCTGAAGAACATCTCTTTTGTTTTGTTTTTCTTTTAATCTTCTCTTCCTGATGTATCTATCTCTGCCTTTCATCACCATGGACTTAAAGGTGTGAGCAGTTAATGAGCCGAACGGATGAATCACGGATGTGGGTCTGAGGTCATGCTGGATGACCTACTGTACTGTAGCATGCAGAGCAATGAGACACTTCCATAGACTTTTACTTAAAAGCTCATTTAGAAATTAATTTGTGATAAACTGTTTTTAGGTAGAGGTGGAAACCTTACAGTCCAAAAAAGTCATGATCCAAATGTAATAATGAAAAAGTTTATGGAGTGAAAATCAAATCTTTTTTTTTTTTCTTTTTTTTTTTTTTTTTAAACTTTTTCCAGCTTTCACACTGGATTTATGGACAAAGGGAGTGCTGAAGTCATTTTACATATACCAATATACCATACATACATAATTCCACCACCTGCACCTTGTAGAAATGTGGTTCGGGATGTGGTCATGGTTCAGGAATTAATTTATGCTAAGCTAAACTTCTGCATCCTGTCATGTTGAGACCAGTGCTTCACAAACTGTTTTATTTGATGTACTTCCACAGATCTGTCAAATGCTCAAGAAGTGCTTCAGTGACACCAGCTACATGTTTTCACAAAAAGGACCAAATGGATTTACTTACACAGCTGTCACTCATGATGTAAAATGTGCCTTTTTATAGCATCAACTAAGTGATTAAAATGGAACTTATCAGAAGAATGAACACTCAAACAAGCATCAGTATGATAAGAACATCCTAAAATAACAAAAAAACTTCTCTTTTGAAAAATTTGATGTGTACTTTGACCACTAGTTTGGAGGAGGCGATTTCACCTCGAGTTATTCACTCAAGTTTACTTTTGGGATCATTTGAGTTTGTACAAGTAAATATTTGATAGTGTGATTGATGAAGAGTTTATTCGCACACATCATTACTACCACTACTTGGAGTTAAACTAGTTTTCATGCACTCTATGTGAATGTTGTTTTTTACTGATAAAGAAACTTTATCAGTGGTTTAATTAGATACCCTTCTGTGTTGTTTTTTGTTTCGTCATGGTAACGGAAGTTGTGGTGGACTTCCTTAATCCTGTTGACTTTACAAAGGAGGACACGACTAATGAAAGATCCCATGGAGTCACCACCGGGGACTTGGGAACACTCATCTTTCAAAACGTGAGGTGAACACTACCCATGACATTTCCCTGCTATTGTCTGCTTGTTTCCAGGAGTGACCACATAGTGATGCTGTAACTGTGTGTGTGTGTGTGTCTGTGTGTGTGTGTGTGTGTGAAAGCCAAACAGCCTGCATGGACAATAATACGGTTACTTCGATTCCCAGGGACCTTGGCACCATAAAAACTATCAGCGTGGGAGCGAAGAGATGGAGACAGTGAATACAGCGAGGTTGGAAGGGTGGAGTGGGGATGGGTTCGGGGTGAGAGATAAGAGCTTATGCCAGGGGGAACAGCTGAATCATGTCGAAATTATGACTGTTTATCTGAAAATGATTGGAAGGGAGCAGAAAGAGTGCACCGTGGGCGGAGGGGAAACATCATGGTCAAGAGGGGCTGATGGTGTTTCCCAAACCGACAGCTCTGTTTTGACTCACTGGTGATTGAAAACAGCAGCTGGAGCTTGGTGTGGACCTGGTTACACGCTAAATAATATTAGGTATTATCTGTGAACATTGGTAGTGAGCCTGTCTGACTCACAAAAACAACAATCCCAATCACCAATCCGTCAGTTGGTGCAGACTGCACACCATCGCTCGCCAACAGCGTGTCATTCAAGAAAGGCTGCTTCATCTGCTGTTGTGTCTCTGCTCATTTTATGTCTGTTCACACCCACTGCTCTATTGATTCAGGTGTGTACGTAAGGTTTGGGTTTGACGGGTAGCACGACTGAGGAAACATCTTGATAAATCATCATTCTCGATGACCTCAGGGTGCTTCCTGAATACTCACACCCACCAATCGGCGATGACAGTGTGGTCTAAGTCTTCAGGCCGGGCCACTTTGATGTGACCACAGAGAGGAAGCAGAGGTCAAGTCTGGGAGATCATGACACGGCTAACAGAATAAGAGACGTCTCCTGCTGATGTCATGGTCGGTCCTGCCCTGGTGTTTTTCCTTTTCCTCCTTTATCCTCATCCTGCTCTTCCCAGCCCGGTTTTGATGGCAGTCGACCTGGCAATGGATTTCCTATTGTAGGAGTGAGTGCTTCACAAGAGAGATGTGGTTTGGAGATGAACGTAGCACAAGAGGTCGTCCAAGTTGTCGAGTACACCGCATTTTTCAATGCTTTGCTCAGGCGCACCTCACTGGAGACCACACCCTCTGTTTTAAGCTGCTATATCTTCCAGTCTCATTACAGTGTATTGGGCCCATGCCAGATTACCATATTTGACACAAATGTGGTGTGGGATTCCTATAGCTACTCTGCTACGTCACTGGAAACTCTACCCAATTCCCACCATCAGGGTTAAGTGTGAGGATGAATCCTTGTTTTTGGACAGAGAACACTGTTTGCACTGTGATGTAAGACAGGGAGATGAGAGGAAGAAGGGAAGCAGGGGAGCAAAGAGGAAGGAACACAGGGTGAGGGGATGTAGGAGCACCGGGGGAGTGCTGACAGACTGTTTAACTTTTGGTGAATGTGTTGGGCTCCAGTGGGGGAGTGACATGTGTGTTCACAGGCGTTTTAAACAAGGAAAGCTTGGCTCCCACTGACTGAGCATCATTTATTTTGCAGCTGTGTGCCCACATGGGTGTGCACAGTACATACTTAGGCATGTTTTTCTATGCAGTCAAGTGTGCCTGTCTTTATCTGCACATTTTTAGCCATGTTAACACTAGACCTACAGGAATCCTATAACTACTACAGTGACCATGGCCGTTCCAAACTGCTCACTTTTGTCATGCATTTAATGCTTCTATTGATGTTTTCAATTCAAGTTTTGAATATCTGTCATCATATTTTTTGATGTCATCACCTAAAAAACAAACAAAACAAAAAAGTGCAGCATGCTGTGAAACAAAAAGGTTTTTCAAATAACCAACAAATATGATGTCTGAAAATGATTGAAGCAGATTATTTTATTTGATAAAAACATCTAGTGAATTTGCAAACTGATCACATTGATCTATTTTCAACACATTCTATTGGAAATGTTTGAACCACATGAGTTCTACATAACCTCGACTGCAATCATATCTAAGGATAATACTGTATAATACTAATAATATTAGTGTAGCTTTGCTTTCCTCAGGAGTCTGCCCTCGCTGCTTTCTATGCGGCTGATGAGGGCATCCTTCTCTTGGGGGGCGGGACACGTGACCCCTCCCACAGCTTGTTTCCACCACCCCTCTGAAGGAAATCCAAGGAGCAGCACTAAAGCTACAACAGCCTGATAATTACTTTTAAAATAAATAATAACAAAAATGCATATGGGTGCCAAATCTGGTGTCACTTGTCATTTAACTGTTTTCCTCCACACAGTCCAGAAGTGCCTGCTTTGATAGCCTGTTCAGTGTTCACCCTGACTCTCCCACACTCTGCAACCCACACACATCAGCTGAAATGGGATCTGCTTAATGGTCTGGAATACCCCTGTTTGGGCTGATCATCACTCCAATTTTCTTTTCAAATGTGTAGTTTTGATAAAACCACAGGCCGGTGTGATGCGACGGGAGAGGTGGGGGAGGAGAAAGAGGAGAGCTGGGTGTAAACATTGGAGTTGCTATGGAGGCGGCAGGGTAAGGACTTTTGAGCAAGGAGCAAGATGGGGAGTGTGTGTGTGTGTCTGCGTGTGTGTGTCTCTTATGGTAGACTTTGAGTGACCTTCTTACCACAGAGGATGTGGGAGTGAGGGAAGAGAGACAATTCTCTGCTCTTCATGCCGTGAGTCTTAAGAGGAGCCTCTCAATCAGATAAAACAGGCCGATAATAAACAGTGGAAAGATCTAGCCTTGTTCTACCTCCAGTAAACGATTCTCATTCGTGAGGAATCTTGAGACAGTGTGTTGTCCTTTTAAAGCACTTGGTTTATCAGATACTAATACAACAGATGTGCCCAGGATCTGTGCAATCAAATATTTATGCCAGGCAGCAGCGAAACCATTTCCTCATATTTGGCTTCTGTAATTCATGCATTTCTACCCATCTGGTTTCAAAACAGGCTGAATCCAGTGGAATCATGCTGGTTGCTTTGAAGCCGAAATAGCCATGGGCAGAACCAGACTGACCGGATCCTGCTCACGGTGACTCCACAGTCTGTCTATGAACCTTGACCCTTCACACTTGACCCCGATACCGATACCTCAGGTGGCACAAACTGCTGACGTCACAGTTCGTGGATGAGTGTGAGGTTGCTGAGTTTAATGTTGGGGTGAGCGCAAGGGCACGGTTAACAAGGAATGCTCTTAAAAACCAGAGATAATCAAATGCTCAGCAACAATGCAAGAGTTGGCCGGTGGCAAAGGTTAACACCCAGTCTCAAGTTTTATCTTTGCATGCAGTTATATGGCACTTTTGTATTTCTCTCTCTCTCTTTGGGTCTTCTACTTTACATCTCTTCACCCTTCCTTTCTCATTCATGCTTAATCTCTTTTTTTTCCTCTTTTTCCTCTCCTCAGCCCTGTAGGCTTTTGGCTGTCTGTCATCATGTGAAAGAGCATCAAGTTCCACTCTTTGGCAGCCGGTTCATAGCAAAACACAGGGGCATGGAGACCGTCCAAAACACTCTTCCTCTCTCTCACACACACATATCTGTGCATGTACATGCACACTTTAAGGGTCAGCCCAACGTGAATAAAAGTGTGATACAACCCAAATAATGTTAACTTGAATGCGTGTACAAATCTTGCCTCTGTTCTTCCCTGCAACAGCACTAGGCTCCTGTCTCCTCGAGGAAATAACTGAGGGCACAGGAAACCCACAGCTAAACACAGGTTCTCACGGTGTATTAACAACCCCCTGACCAAGAGAAGAGCACTTCATAGTACCACATCCAGAGCCAATGCCAAGACCACGCCACGGCCAGCCAAGTCCAGAAGGTCGCTGGAGCAGCGACATTAGTTCAAAAGGTCTCCTGGGAAAGATAAGATCCACATCCTCGCCGGCTCGCTCTAAAAACACAGTGAGCACACACTCCTGTTCTTGTGCTACATTTCAGAAGCAAAACATTAACAGAGGCACTTCTATATAAGTGTGGTAAAATTGAGAGTAATAGTGAGGGGGGAGTGTGGTTGTACTACAACATAACCGAAATCATGTGTGTGGTTTTATGAAGTTAGAAAGCCCATAATGATGGAGTATTAAATGATTGTAGCGCCATGAGGTTTGATGGTTTGAGGGGGGAGGCACATATAAAAAGCCAGCTTTCTCCCATGAACTCCTTTGGCACCCAGAAATTTGCTTGGATTTCGCAAACTCACCCAACCTACTACAACCACCCCTCCTTTCCATTGTCACTGCTTCTGCCTAAAATAACTCCTGTTCCTAAAGGAGGTTCGTTTTCTGCTGGGTTTTCAAATACTACTCTGTTGTTCTGCTGGCAGTGGGAAAACAGGAGAGGTTAGGGAGGTCACTCTCTGGGCTAACAGGAGCCACTGCCATGTTTAGATGCTGCAACAGCCACGATGTGTGACCGCTGGACAGTCTGTGGACACTCAGCCTTAATGAGGTGGTCCAGCAGTACCATGCGACAATACCTTATTGTGCATGTTGTGGGAGAATGGACACATAAGTGAATTATAAAAGGAGATGAGAAGGAATTAATAGTATCATCTACAGTTTATTTAGATACTTAGCCCAGGCTGAGTGTAAGCTCAAGTGTCTTTGTTTCTCATGCAACACACAGAAGAGCTTACACTCCGTCATTTAATGCTGCACTAATCAACATTTTCAGATTAATGATGGGTCACATGATTGTGTCTAATGTGAAAGGTGTCGCTCTTACACTGAATTATCACTCATCTCTTTGCAGTTCACGTCAGCTCTGCGTGACACTTAAACCCCCTTCGACTGTTGTTTTGGTTTAAGAAGCCACATCTTTGCTGTTTTGGTCTGCCCTCACTGCTCTCACCAACCCTGTCTGCAGCAGGCTGCTGTTTTCAGTGCAAGAAACACGGCTGTTTTCTACCTGTGAGGCAGCAAATGACAGGAAGCTATGTCTATGATGTGCAGTAGGCAATCTATCTCCCTACACTGGGACATTTTGAGGAAATATGCTTACTCATTTTTGTTTTATTTTTATTTTACTGAGAGAAATAAAAAGATTAATACTCTTAGACACATAGTTGATTTAGCTAAGCAAAAAAAGAACAACAAAATCAAAACAACAAAACAAAATGCAAAATCCACCAATTCAGCTCTAAACTGAGGTCACCTGACAACAAAACATCAAGTTTTGCTTTTATAATGGAGTCCATGGACCTCAAACTCTTATCTCATATCTCTTCTAAAACTCATTTTGATCTTGCTGCTTTTCCTCATGGATGGTATTTGTTATATACTGTACTTTATATTGAAATCATTTTGTTTTGTTTTGGAATTTATTTTTTGAATTTTAGATTTTTTTTTTATTTGGTTTTGATCACTGCAACGTTGTTCTGAAAACTGCTCTAAATTATTTGAGTATAAATATGTATGAATATAAATATGAGTATAAATAAGTTAACATTATTTCTGGATGCAGCCACTCCAGCTCTTTCCTATTTCTCACAGTCATAATGCTAAGCTAAGCTAAGTGTCTGAAGCTTCATATTTGGTGTACAGAGATGACATGTATCTATTTAAAGTGGCAGATTTAGAGGGCTCTGTTTACAGAATATAGCAGAAATGTAATACAATATTCATAAGTTTGTTTTCATTAGTGTATGGTCACCTGAGAATATGAATCATTGTGTTTTGTTACCTCAGAATGAGCTTGATTATATTATTTTTATTATATCTACACATGCTGTGGGGGAGCTGTCCAGAATGGACAAACTAAACACTGGCTCTTTAAAAGGTCTTCTGTGTTTCTCTCATAGGAAGGAGATGTGTGGAGGAGGACACAGCTAGATGTCACTAAATCCCATACACTGGTCCTGGAAGCTTAATACATTTCCCAAAATGCCGATCTTTTGCTTCAAAGAAACAAAAACTCAGTGTGCAAAGAGGAGTTAGAAATGACATTTATGGAGAAACAATACAATTACATACACAGCAACGGGTGTGTACTCCAATTCAGTCTTCCTCCACAGGGACGTCACCATGATCAAGCAGGTAGGTGAACACTGATGACAGCTGAAGAACAATAACACATCATACAAACAGTTGCCATGAATCGAGATCTTTATTACAACACTGAAACCTGTCACTGTGGCAGGGAAAGTTTTGTTTATTGTTCACTGTGGGTAATCTTGGTCGGTATAATGCAACTAAAAGGTGGAACCCTGCAAAACAATGGGCTGATAGTTTAAGTAATTCCATTCAAAGACTGTGGTAAGACACAGTTTCAACCCATGAAAGAATACTTAAATGAAGGTGAGAGGAAATTACATCTGTCTGTTCATGTAAGAAGGCCTGTTAAGGAATATTTGTGGGCAGACAGAAAACACACACACACACACACACACACACACACACAGTGTGTGACTCACAATGACGTTCTGTCTTCAGGTTTGGTATAAGTTTCTTCACTTGCTGTAATAGTGGAAATCCAGGTTTGTTGTCATCTGTTGTTGGGTCTCTGTAAATAATATGATTATATATATATATATATATATATATATATATATATATATATATATATATATATATATATATATATATATATATATATATATAGATGCTTAATTATACAAATTAAGCAGCACATGAAATCTTACTGTGGGCTGTGATTGGCCCCGGGCCGGACTTTGGACATGCCTGTTAAGAGTATGAGCTAGACCTGCTCATGAGATAAATTCTGTTTAGATTTTTTGCTATATAAATAAAATTGAACTTAATCAGTCCCTTATCAGAAGATATTGACCTACAGTAAGTGCAGCACTTTACTCAAGAGTGCCCAGGTGATGTTTTTTTTTAAGTAAGTAACCCATACAAGAATATTTCCACTTTGGAGGACATCACTGCAAGAGTGCACAGTCTGACTGGTAGGACATGTTCACACTGAAAATATTAGATTGGCTCTGTGGTTGCTGCCTCTCCTGCCTCACTTAGGTGACAAAGCCGACAGATGAGTTGCAGATTTTTTGATGTTGTAGAGTTAGACAGCTACTTTGTAAGTTAGGTAGTGTCTTCCATTTTTGTAGCAAACAACAAAATGTTAGGTGACTATTTTTGTGCTAGGTCATTTGGACATGCGATAGGTCCAGCTGATAGTGGTGCGCGCCTCAGCTGGGTCATAAGTCAAACTATTCGGTTAAACTAATGGTCTGTTGTGTTACAAATGTTATGAATTTTATATATTGTTCTAAGACAGACTTGCAGGAGAAGGGTTGGACTTAGCTGACTCACCGTGCCAATCTCCTGCTGGGCCTTCCGGTTCTTCTCGCTCACACCTTGCTTACCTCACTCCTCATCACTCTATTCTGCAGTGTTAATTATGAGAATCACATTATTCAGTGATGATCATAATAATGTTATGTATGTTACTATCTCTTGTAATCCTAATCTCAACTCCTGGACTGTTAATCATCATATACATCATCAGAATTCTCATGTTGATCTTCTATGTCCTTTGTTACTTTTGTCACACTACTCCACTAGTAACCATTGGCATCAGAGGGGTGGATGTTGAGAGATGGAGTGTGGTGGTGGAGCAGGTCACTGAGGTAGCTGGGGGAATGGCTATGTAGGGCTTTGTGAGTTAGGAGAAGGACTTTGAGCTGGCACTAGTGGAGTTTCTGCAGTTGTTGATGTTGATGAAGTGTTTGTGAGATAGGACCTTAGCCAGGAGAGGGTAGTACGGGGGATGCTGAAGAAGGATTCAAGGCGTGAGACATGGATGCTGTGGTTGATGATGTTGAAATCTGCAGGAAGGTCCAGTATTATGTTGGTGATTAAGGTGACCAGATTCTGAAATTTAGAAGAAGTGATGGAGTGGATTGATGAATTCACATTTATTCACCAGTTAAGAATGTGCATCCTGGATTGTGAACAAGTTGGAGGCGTTTTTACCATTTCCAGTGTAGAGAACAGGATGAATAACTCTTTCTAGGAATGAAAGAAACAAAACCACAGTAGTCATGCTCACAGCAACATGGTTACTACACTAACATGACAACAATAAAGACTAAGGATCCCTCCTCTGTCTCTTCCTGAGGTTTCTTCCACCTTTTTTCCCTGTTAAAGGGTTTTTTGTAAGTTTTTCCTCACTGGAACCGAGGGTCTAATTTTGTGGTCTGTATTTTGTGACTTTGGGCTATATAAAATTTGATTTGATTTGATTTAATGGATCAAATAGACTGCTCTAATGAGCTTTCAAGCTGTCACCTCAGCAGTAGTAAGTGTACTTATTTGCATCCTGAGTATTGTACTGATGGAACAAACCATGATAATTATACAACAAACTGTCACATATGTAAACATATATCAATCTAATCATATTACATCACATTGAGAGGCATGAACTGACATCACAAACTGTATGTCTTTTTGACAAGTCCCAGTAATGCAGTTGTGTTTTGCATGTTTGAGCTTCTCTGTGCAGAGTGTGATACTAGAAGACTGTTTCCACATTGATCTGAAGGAGGAAAGTGTCTCTGCCTCAGTTTAACTCTCAGTTGAACATGCGTACGTACGAGCAGGATCACAACGGAAACTAATCTGGTTCAATTTACAACTCACACAGCTGTGATGTGGAAAGTGGAAACACAAAATGAACTTGTCTTTACTTTCATTTATCATAAGTCAATAAAGCAGGAGACATCTGCTGCTTAGATGTCTCCTGCTTGCCTGACAAGTTAAACTTCTGTCAATACAAAGATTGTGTATTTAAACAAAATGATTCTACGTGTCTTAAAAGCATCTATGTATGTATGTATTTATTTTACTTTTATTTTTCATGAAGTCATTACCTGGAGTCTTGAAGGAGTTCCCATATATGCTGAGCACCTGTTGGCTGCTTTTTCATCACTCTGCAGACAACTCATCAAAAATAATCTTGGCTTTAGGCCATGGACTGTGGCGGTCAGGAAGTGTTGATTCAGAGGCTGGTAACTGTGATGAACTTCTCCTCTGCAGGAGAGCTAACCATTGGTCTTCTTTCCTGGCACAGAGTCAGTGTCATCACAGCATGTGTGCAAAGCTGTCACTGAAGAAAAATAATCTAAAATATGAAAAATAAATCTTTGTTTAAACTTTGTGCTACTTTATATTGTACAGTCTTCAGTCTGAATATAAACGGATACATTCATTTCTTATTTTATTCAGTCTTCATTACATCAGCGTGGAGCTCACCCTCACTGCGTATGAGTGTGTGTGTGTGTGTGTGTGTGTCACCGGGGGTGTGGACGTGCGCGAGGGGTGGATCACGTGTTTCAATGCGTTTTTGTAAAGAGCCCATAAAGGGCTCGCTTTACCTGTCGTGGACTCAGGTCGATCTTGTTGCCAGTCTTGTTTCAGCGCTTTCCGTCTCGCCCAGTCTGAGCAGCAGCAGCAGCAGCAGCGGAGGAGCCCTCTGATTGGCTGCACGGGGAAACGATCTCCTTCAGCCCACCCACCGCTGATTATAGGGGGGACTCTCGCTGTCTCACTTTCCTTCCTTGCATTGAGTCTGGGACCTGGCCCTGGGGCTGAACGGCACACACAGAGCGCACATCATGGCAGCTACCCATAGCGAGTACAGAGGCTACCTGCGGAACACCGTCGACATAGAGACAGGGCCGCACCGCTTCCACCCGGTGCAGAGCTCGGAGCCCACTTATCGGCCGCTCCTGTTCGGGACCCTCGCTGTTATGGGATTGCTCCAGGTGGCTTCCAGCGTGGCGATCTTATTACACCTGACAGGTTATCTGCAGGAGGTAAGCTCAGATATGACACGGCGTGGTCCGGTTTGGTTTGGTACACTGCGCAGTGACACACTTTGTAAAGTCTTCCAGTGGCGTCAGAATGTGTGTAGGTTTAGTTAAGCTTTGGTGGTGTGTGTAAATATTTATCTGCAACTGCTGTCAACAGATCTTTACTCGGCTACAAGCGACTGAAGACACTCCAGCGACATTTACGCAATTTTATAATGTCATAAAACTGCAGAGCAGTGCCAGCTCTGTGTGAAGCTGGCGGCGTGCGCTCTTAGAAGTTATGTAGGTGTAATCTACAGAAGGGAAGAAGAAGAAAAAGAAAGAAAGAAAGAAAGCTTAACATCCAGCCAGTCGTGCAGTGTGTGCGCCAAGCTTTCGCGCTGTCTTGGCGTCTCTTTGATGGCGCTGCGCTTTGGCGGCAGGCACTTAACGCGCCGCTTCCATTCGCTATGAAAAAACACCCCCGGCTGATAGATAGCATCTACACAAAGCCCCGACGAAGACTTGTTCACGGAGACGAGACAAGTTATTTCCAGCACAGTGAATCCGTCTTCTGGTGATAACATCTCAGCGTACACATACACAGATCAGTCTTTGCAAGATGACTTGTTTGTAAAATACAGATGTTTTCACTTGAGGCTCTCGGGCTGCAGTTTCTCTTGTGCATGTTTACATGCCATCTGGGGCTTATATCTGTAATTTATATGTGTCAGGAGTTGTAAACCTTTGAGCATAAGCAGAGCTGTTGTCAAGGAGTTTGGAGGCAGAGAAAGTCTGGGAAAGGTCAAGGAAGGCAGAGTCAGAGATGCTATCAGAATGCATATGTCCATGGTCCATAGCTTTCTGTTAGGTAATCTGTGTGTGTATGATCTTGTAGAATAACATTTACATTGTGCCACAGTTGTTTTTGTTACTTTATGGCGCTTCTGGAGTTGAATAATTGTCGTGTTTCAACAAGCCAAGAGAGCAGACCACATCTCTGCTCCGTCAGGATGCTCCGAGTTCACCTGGGGAGCATCTGTCTCTCTCTGTCTCTCTGTATTTCTCTTTCTGTTTGCCTCCGTCTCTTTCTCAGTGTTTGTGTGTTAAATTTCTTTGGCTTGTCTCTGGCATAAACACATTGCAGTGTGGTGGTAGCTAGTTATGTGCTGGATGGGAGCCAGGGGGGGAAAATAAATAAAAGGGAGCGAGGCAAAGGAGTTAAAACCCCAGAGAGAAGAACAGGCGGCCAAAATCATACATGATGTTTAATTTCATGGCTGTTATCATATTTGTGTAACAACCGTGTGTTTGTGTGGTTGATCTTATTATGTGATGAGAGGGATGCGGGTCCAGATCACTACGAAGGATCGAAGCATTCCTCAAATAGCCAGCAGCATGTCATGATCTCTGGTTGATCATGCATACGGGCGAGTCAGGAGTGTGCAGACTTGAGTTTGGCAGATCATCATCTGCTCTCAACACCTGTAGAACTCCTGGAGATGGAGTGGACAGCTGGAATCTGCACAGCATCGTGTAGGAATGCGCTGATAGGGCATTCAAACATGAGGCTACTGTGTGTTTTTATTGTTGCGTCGCTTTGTGCATCAGTATGTGTGCTTTTTAATGTATGTCAAATGATTCAGAGACAGTAGAAAACTAGTGCTCCAAATCCAAACCCCTCAGCTTTTCCTGCTGCACTGGAATGCAGAGTGACATGTGGAAAATAACTTAACCCCCCCCCCCCCCCCCCCCCCCCCCCCACACACACACACGTGCTGAAACTGAACTTCTTCTGTTTATTGATTCTGTAAGTTTTATAACATATTCTCCACAGCCACACCTTCCAGGGAAACACTCAGAACAGATGGCGCTCACAATGTACTGTTTTACTGTTTTTGACGTTGGGCACGTTTGACCTCGCCTCCTGTGTTTCTGTCTCCAGGTAGATTTGTCTGCAGCCCCACATCGGCCCATAGAGGTAAGTTTGACCCCCAGGCAACACTGTAACACAACACAGATTGTGACTGGAACACAGCCTGCTCACATTTCCTTCCTGCTATGACACCAAACATACCTGTGGTGTTTGATCTGTATAACAAGAGTCCTGCTGTGTACATTGCTTTGTAATCATTAAACACCAGGAATGATTGCCATCACTGCAATTTTCTATTTCTACGTATGTCAGAGTGGCAAAACAAAATCAGAGCCAGAAATAACATGTCAGTGTCAACAGCAGCTTGTTACCTGGAATTTCCTTCTGTCAGTGTCAAGGGGAATTACAGTAAATGCAAGAATGTGGCAACGTTTGTCACAATGTTTGTCAAAGAAGAGAATTAAAGGATCAGTGCAGTGCTTTGCAGATTGCAACCCCATCACTTCACCCTCTAAGGTGGCTGTAAAACATGCAGAAAATGTGAAAGTCTCTATCTGTAGGCAGTGTTTAGTTTGTGTGTTCCATTCAACATGGTGGACACGGAGCATCTGCAGATATAAAAGTCTCATTGTAAGTAACAAAAACATAAAGATTCTTATTTTGAGATGATTATACACAAATAAAAACATGAATATGAAGATTATATTCCATTTCTGCCATATTCCGTAAAGAGAACCTCCTAAATCTGACACACTGGACCTTTTTTAAGCAGCAAAAAATAAATAAGATGATAATCTGAAATTTTGCACTGACAGTAGTCATGATTTTCCCATGGGTGTGTTTTTAGTACTCACCACAGCTTCTGTAAAGCAAGCACCAAACCATAGGTGGTCACACAGACTGGAGAGAGGTCAGACCACAGCAGGAAAAAAACACCTTTCCGCCTTCGATATATGTCGAGTAGCTTATCATTTAGGATTTTTCCATAAGCGTGATGAGTTGCTCTCTGACACTGTGCACATTACTGAGTCACTCATTGGCGTCAGTGGTCGCAGAGTGCTCCTTCAGTGATCAGCAGTAGCATGAGGGAGTTATAAAATAGAGATTCTTAATTGCTGAAGTCATTTTTTTTTCCTCTAATCCCTTTTTGGAAGTCGCCGCCCCTTTTTTGGAATGCTTTTCACAGAGCAAAAACCATCCAGGAAGTAAGACAACAACGAGCTTTGCTTCACTTGTACTTACTGTAGTTTCCCATAATGCTTTAATTTCCTTTGAAATTATGTGTTTGTGTTTGTTCTGGGTATCCCTGATGGAGTACTTACACAAACCACCCAGCCAGTCTTGGACTGAGGAGCTCATTGTGTCGTTAGCCCTCGGCTGTTTCCCATGCAGTGCAGGGAGACGTGCTGGGAGCTTTATGAGGTGTCAAGGTGACAGGTCCTCTTGGCCCTCACCGTGTTGTGTTAGGTTCAGCCCTAAGACCGCCGGTGCTCTCCGCTGACGGTTCAGGGGATTTGCCAGAGGGCAGGCCTCAGTGGACAGCTGTCAGTTCTGCAGTTTAGCTTTGGTGTGTACTCTTTGATGTGAGGCAGGATGTGCAGGCCTGGCCTACACTGTGCTGGGGCTGTGGTCAGCGCGATCTCAGGAGCGGTGAGAACACAGGACCATGAATCAGACATGGCTCATGATCTGCATGTTTACATTCTGTGGAGATCTGTACAACTGTGTAAGGAGGAGGTATGATGCGGTATCAAAAAAAGAGACGATCTGCTTTGGTGGCCAAGCTTTGAGTGAGAGGACTTTTGTTCTAACGTAGCATCTTAGAAACCACTCATCAACATAATAGAGATGGTGAATGATGTGCGGTGCATAGTTAAAGGGCTGAGATGATGCCTGCATGCACTGTGGTATTCCAGGGCCAAGCATGTGAAATCAAGTCAGCAGTAGCTAGATGTATATTTTGCAGACATTTCTCATTCATGCAGCAGCTCGGCCTACTGCAGAGCGATTGTCACCGTGCTGCACTTTAATTCTAGATCACACTGTAGATCAGGAAGCTGCCAAGCTGCAGCTGCTGCTTTGTTTAAATAATCTCTTCTTTCTGGTTAAAGAGGTATGACATGGTCTCACCACAAATCAAGATAGATCCCACAATGTAGGGCCAATTGGGAGCGCGTTCACAATTACTTTGTAGTGTTGGCAGGACATTGTTTACCCCTGTCTCATTCCAAGACGCTGCGCTATAAACATGTTTGTGCAGCAAATTGTTTTTGGAGGACAGACAGTGCTAATCTTAGTTTGAGAGCCGTGCAAATTTGTCTGGACTTGGGTTGTGAATAAATACTTCATCGTAATATTAGCACAACACAGGTGCAGTCTTGCAAAACCAGGTTAATGGTGGGACTGGCCCTGTAGATGAGTTTGTTTGGAATGTGCAGGAGTGTTTGTGCTCAGAGGCGCTGTGTGGTTTTGAAGTTGGTATGTTTAAAATTTCTATCCATTTCAACACTTTCCATTTCCAAGTTCCTCTTTCTTTTTTTAGGTGCTGGCTCACAATTAGGGTGACATGATATTGCCAAGATACCTGAGATTTGTGGATGAGAGCAAATTACAAATTGAAGTGAAGACAAATTTAGAAAAAAATGTTTTCACTAGTATTTTTAGTTGATCATATTCATTCTGTGTCTGATGATACAAATAAATATGCAGCTTTTGGAGGAACTGCAACTTTAAAAACGTCATTTCACTCAAAGTCCTGTATGAGTTTAAGATAGTAGTTAGAGGCAGCAAACAAAACACTCACGTCTGATATTTTAATCTCATGCCAGATGTGTAAGAGTTGGCAACTCTGGTGCAGTAACTGTTTACTTGCTTGGAAACCATGTTTTCGTTGAGTGTATATGCTCTGTCTTGCCTGAGGATGACAGCCCGACTCAGACTGTGGATGGCAGCGTCACTGGCCTTGAATAGAATCAGCACTTGGGGCTGTATACAGTCCAAATACTTTTTGTGCCAAATCCGTGAGAAGCGCAATATATCTGAAAGGTTACACTCACCAGGAGGCCTCCCTGTCATAGCCTCCGGCACCAGATACAACCACGGCTGTAATAAGAAGTTAGCAGGCCAGCCAAAGAGGATGGATAATACACACAGACATGCAGTCAGTGTACACTCATCCAGTTACTGTCTTCAGAGACGCACACACAATTCTTCACAAGCAGACAGTTATTCAAAGGGACAGCGGAGCAAAGCTGTGGTGAAATATGTCAAAATTGTATTGTTTCCTAAAGAGAAGGTGTGTGTGTGTGTGTGTGTGTGTGTGTGTGTGTGTGTGCGTGTGCGTGTGCGCGGGTTAGTTCTTGACGTCTTTTTACTGATCTGGGTGTAAGTTTCAAATTGGGCAACTTCTAGCGGACACATATATACTAAAAAATGTGATGTTGTTTTGACCTTTCACTCTGTTTGTTCAATGAGCTTTTCCTCTTTTCTGCAGGAAGTACAGACGGAGCCAATGGTGAACGCCCTGAGAGACACAAGAAAAAACCGACGGTGCAAAACTCCAAAAGAGAGCCTTCCATCAGCTCATCTACCAATTAGAACAAATCAAGAGTACTCAAAGAGTGAGTCTAGTTCAATTAACATCCTCTTCTTGCAGCGCTACAAACGCAATCTGGCTTCATTACAAACACAGTGTAGCTGTATATAGTGCTTGATTTACAAATAAATGAAGATTTACACATTGCTGAATTAAAATGGTTGCACTGCACAAATTAGCTCTCATGCAGGAATCAGTTCTTTCTAAATATTTGTAACTGTAGCTAACTGAACAAACTAACCAAGCTCACGTTAGCTTACTAATGTACGATCTGTTAAGAGTAAAAATGGCAGTAAGAAATGTAGCTGTCATACCTGATTCAACGTGATACCAAGCTGTGTAGTAATAACATGAGATGGAAAGATGGCTCAGGTATTCTGGCCACCTCAAAAACCAGTATCACTTTAAGTGTAAGCTGTATTAAGAATATTTTCACCCCTTTTCCTTGACAGCCTTTTTCTTTGGCACTAACTGTAGAACTGATGTGCAGGAATGCAGAAGCTAGTGCCAATATAAAAAGGCCATCTGTCAGCAGGGTGAAGCTGTAAAAATATAGAATATAAATAAAATATAATATAAATATAAAATATAATATATATTATATTATATATGTGTAGAATGTATCTCACGTTTTATTTTTGAGGCGGGCCTTTAAATGGCTATGTTCTAATACACTCTGTTGCTGACCATGTCCACAGAGGCACAGAACTCAGCTATTGTGCCAGGATGCATGCTGACCAACACGTACCTTTTACGTTTATTAGGTCATTTGCCTCTTTATCATCTGTTCATGAATATGTTTTAATGTGGTATCATGATTTAGTGAATCAGTAGTTTGAAACCTGTCTAGCTACTGAGAATTAAGAAGGAAGGGCTTTATACAAAATCCTCTTTGTTTTGTATGTCAAAATTAAATAAAAAATGAACTGAGAGATTAACTGAAGCCTCTTTTGTTTTGTGCTTGCCATGAAGAGGTCGAGCAGAAGGCCATCACCATTGACTGGGACGAGGACCATGGATACCGCCACAGAATGGGCTACCAGAAAGGGAAACTGCTGGTGATGGAGTCCGGTTTCTACTATGTTTACGCTAAGATCTGCTTCCGCTACTACAAGTTACCACAGAATGTACCAGAGGATAGCACTCAGGTTGGGGTCCAACCAGTGGATGTTAGCAACACCCAGCTTATCCAGTATATCTACCATGAGAGTATCAAACAGAACAGCAAGGCTGTAGTTCTGATAAAGACAGGAAGCACCATGCGCTGGAACATCACAAGCTACAACATGTACTGCGCCCAGCAGGGCCGAGGCGTTCGCTTGGATGAGGGAGATGCCTTGTTTGTCAATGTGTCCAATGCTTGGATGCTGGACCAGGAGGGAGAAGGGACGTATTTTGGGGCCATAAAGCTGGGTAACTGAAATTAAAACGTGGGGAGCGGACATGCTACTGAACATTTGATATGCCAAAGAACCACTGTTAGTGATTTATAATGTCGATTTGTCAAAAAAAAGTGTATTTTTTTTATCGTACTTGTGTTGTTGTTTTTTTCTGTTGCTCTTCGCCACATAGCCTTGGACCTGATGAAAAAGGTACTTGCCCCACCACCAAAATGGAACTAAAAAGAAACACAGCTCTCTTTCATCCAAGTAGCACTGGACTTTTTTTTTTTTAGACATTTTTGAAGTTTTGCGGTTTGTATTGTGAAATTCCAATACATTTTTCAGATTACAACATTTAGACTTGAGCCTAGACATGTGTTTATGCACTAATTAAACAAACCATGAGGGAGCGACTAAGGAAGTACGTTTTGTTGGCAGTAATTCCAGCGAGAAAGGATTTATTAATGTTGATTGTTGGAAAAAAATGTCAAAAACAGAACATTGTAGCTGATAGAGCATCTGCTTGTACTCTGCAGATTATCACAGAATAAAAACAACATAACTCCCGCGGTGTGACCCACAGCAGTGAATGCACAAATGTTTTCCTGAAAGGTTTTGAAGTGTGAACAAGGCAAGCAATGAGGCGTCCTCACAGTAAGTAAGTCAAAGATATGATCGAAATAGGCAGTTAGATGGTGATTTACATCACCCTCAAATCTCTAAGGCACCACTGAAACTTAACACCATGAAAAATTTACTTTGACTATGACATTGTTTTTTTAAGCAACAAAAGCAGTTTAAAAAGGTGTGTGTGTGTGTGTGTGTGGGTGCGTGTGTGTGTGCGTGTGTGTGTGCGTGCGTGTGTGTGTGCGTGTGTGTGCGCGTGTGTGTGTGTGCGTGTGTGCGTGCGTGCATGCTTCAAAAACTCATGTTATCCAGTTTGACTGGCCTGCTTCATTGAGGGCAATCACACGACAATGTCATTTTAAACTGTCATTTAAAGGAGGGAATGACATCTGTTTCTTACGTTAATGTCAGTCAAAAAGCGATACAGATAGCTGGCCTGTCTGACCATAAATGACACGAATAGACTCTTGTCTTCTTTAACTAGAGGGACCAAATTGAGTTTGGTTCATCTTTAACTTAAATTTTGTTTTTCATTTGGCTCTACAGTGAGGTAAATGGGAATATGCACTAAATATTTATTTATTAGCTCTAGAACTACAGAGACGGGTCATTGTTAAAGTGACCTTTCAGCTGTAAAAATCAATTATATTTTATGTCTGTATGACATTCATTATGCAGCACTTAGAGGAAATAGTAGACACGCTTTTTGATACTAAAACACAGGGGCTTCATTTTAAATTCCATATTTATATATCTTGACTTTGACAATTCTGTGTGCACTTGCTTAGCCAAAAGCAATATGGATATATGGTTTCTTCTATGAGATTGTAGCATACCTGTAAGATCTTCATCTGATTTGATATTTTTTTCCATTCAGTGTTCTTTTTATTTATGTTTGTATGTTTTAATAAAAAAACTACTTTTGTAACAGTGTTTCATGTGTATTGACATTGCCCAGGACCAGGTCGCAGTCATCTTACACTGTAACCTGACAAACAGGACACCCTGAATGTAATATTTTTGTGATGTGCAATTTGATAATCTCCACAATCTTTGGAAAATTCAACACTGCTATGGCCAAAGAGTGAAGTCACCATGTTCCTTTACCCTGCTGCAACCCCAGTCAGAGCAGCCCACCAGCTCATTACAGAGATGGGTTGTATAGAAAAACCGCCCACTGTTGCTGCAGTGCTGCTAACTCGCAGCAGACATTTGGACCACAGCAGCACAGAGCGACCTGCAGTATAAACAAGAAACAGACTGCATGGGATGGGAATAATGATGAGAATTTCATTACTTCACTGTAATGTGTGTGAGCCGTTTTGATCATTGTGGTGATGGGTCTCCCATGAAGCCCCACGGCATGTGCGAGAGAAAAACTGTTTTAATGTCGGACCCGAAGCCAAACAATTCCTTTATTGTCTGTACTTGGGCGTTCACCAGCATATGGCCAGAGAATGGTTCACACGTTTGTGCTGTATGCGGGGACCTCACACAGCTTTCAGCTCATTGTTCAAACGTTACAGAGAGTTTGAAATAAAATCTGAGGGTTTCAGGAGATCCTTGGCTGAGGTGTATGAGAAGCTGATGAGTTTTTGAGTTTTACATTATTTTCATTGCCATATTTTCTGAAGTATAAAACACTGACGGATCCAACTGCAAATGCGTAATATTTAAGTGGCTTTAATGAAATGTTTTTGAAAAGAATGAGACATTTTTAAATGGATTTTGTGCTTCAGTGAGTGTTTTCTTAACTATTTTATGCAAATAACAAACATACTTGCACAGAGTTTTGCAACAACAAAACAATTCAGCTGTGGTGTCCATAGGGCTACTCTGTTTCAGATTGAAATAGCAGAAGCCATAAGTGTAAACAATGGACTTCCGTAGCGTGCCACCCTTTTGAAGTGACATGATTTCTCAATTCTTGGCACTGAATAGAAACCATTAAAATGTGTTGTGTCAGTAAACATTATGGAAAGCTTGGCGTCTGCTGGACCCTAACCCCTTGAACATGTACACACACGTACTCCCACTCAACACATACTCACATCCATATATACACTCACACACACACAGACAAAGACGTTTCGCTTGCTGCAGTCGGAGGTTTATGAAGTAGGCCCATTTGGCAGAACTTACTGGCTTATTTTATTACTCACATGTGTAAAAACACAAGGGGCTATGGCAATGAAAAGCAATGGCCCAAACCTTGTCAAAGTACGTAGGTATGGATTTGAACTCACATTACAACATTGCAGGGCATAAAAGAGAAAGAAACTGCAGACTTGTATTTTGACTCCTGCCGACAGATCTTCAGACATTCCATGACGGCCTGTTGCAGACGTGCTCCAGTTGAACACGTAGGACTTTATTCATGCCTTCTTTGGTTTTATGATGTTACATCTCCATCAGACATTATTTCAGTCTTCTCACTGTGGCTCAGCTAAGAGGTGGAGCTGTTGATTCAGAAAAACAAAGTCATGTGTTGGAAAATATATCAGGGTTTTTTCCCCAAATAAGCAGCACCAGAGGCATCAATATAGACATGAATACCATTAGCTAACTATGGGTGCTTGGCTTTATGAGACTTTGTGGTTTGGAGGAAATGGAGCACTGAGAAGTCAGTTTTACACAGCAGCTGGAGGGCTTTGTTATGTGCAGTCAGGTTGCTTGGTGTTTTGCACACTTACACACATTTAAATATGCCATTATGCACTTACACACTCAAACTATAGTTGGATAAATCTGTGCCCACACACGTCAACAAACACGCATACAAAGGCACAACCAACCTATTTAAGACACACTCCTCTGCTGAGTCAGCACAAGCAGATATTTTCACAAGCCTGGCCCTCGCCCTTTGTCTTCACCCCGATTTAGCTCAGAAGGCTCCGGCTTTTGATGTCTGATGTTTTTACCACTTGGCTAATGCTAACATTAGTGTTATTAAAACAATAACAGAGTGAGATTTACAGGCTACCCTGCAGACGCAGGGGCGTGAGATAGCAGGAGGTTCATTACTGCAACCAGGCCCTGTCATCTCCTGGATGAGCTGCCAGCAAAGAGCATGTATGCCAGTCTGAGCTAGAATGTGTAGGTTGTCAGCCATCAGGAGGTATTCAATTAAAGGACACACCTATCAGTAAATGAAGAATGCATTATGAGCTCTTTCAACTGGTTGTCAAGCAGCTGAAACAGGGGACATGAAGGACTGGGCCCAGATGTAGGCAGAACGGTGGAGTTCATATGATTTTATAACAAATATATCCAAAGTCCAGAACATAAAACACAAGTACAACGACACTGAAGAACAGGCTGAAACTCAAATAATGAAGATAAACTCACAGTGAGATGATGGAGCACAAAGACTACAACAAACACAAGTCAGGGAAACTGAAAACTAAGTCAACCTAAAAGGAGCAGGAAACAGGAAGTGAAGTTATAGACAAAAGGACAGGGGGAATTACAAAGTATAATAAAACACATGAAACTCAAAACCATAACTCAGCACTTATCGCACTTTGAATATCATGGTGACCCTTCTGACCTCGTACTTGTCCTTTTTGACCTGGCTTCAGCACCATGGATAGCACATCTAAACTCACACCATCAGTGCTTTAAAATGTCATATTTTGGAACTGTGTTATACAAAGCTCAAGAAAATGCAAATCTTGCACATTTATTTAAAGAGCACAATACTTGCTAAGATACCCAACAATGGCATGAGGTGGTCATATTTGTATACCCTATAGTTTACTTCATAAATGTGTGAATGACTGAAACAAGAATACTACCACTGCTGAAGTGTACCAAGCAAGGAACTATGTCCAACTGCTCCAGTGGAACTGTTCTTATTTGAGGATTTTCAGTCAGGATTTAGAGTGCATCATAGCACAGAGACCGCACTAGTCAAAGTTACAAATGACTTCCTCATGATCAGACAAAGGACTCATCTCTGTACTTGTCCTGTGAGATCATAGTGCCGCATTTGACACCATAGACCATCAAATTCTTTTACAGAGACTGGAACATCAGATTGGCATCAAAGGAACCGCCCTAAGCTGGTTTAAGTCATATTTCTTAGATCGATCTCAGTTTGTTCACGTCAATGATGAATCCTCCATGCATACCAAAGTTTGTCACAGAGTTCCACAAGGTTCTGTACTAGGACCACCACATTATTCACTGACACCCAATTATATTTATCGATCAAGCCTGATGAAACTAATCAGTTAACTAAACTCCAAGCATGCCTTAAGGATATAAAAAAGTTGGATCACCTACAATTTTCTGATGTTGAATTCAGACAAAACAGCTGCTTTCAGCTATCAAGCTCCTCTTCTGTGGAACAATCTACCATTCTGGGTTCGGGAGGCAGTCAACACCTTCAAGAGTAGACTTAAGACTTTCCTTTTTGATAGAGCTTATAGTTAGAGCTGGCTCAGGTCATCCCTCAGACAGGGAAAGGCAAACTGGATCCCGGCGGCATTCTTCGGTTCATTTCAGTGGGGTCGTGCATTTCCACACCGGCAGCCCGCAATGCAGGCGTTGCCGCAAAAAACGTTGCCGTTGCCGCCTGGGAGAGAAGTTGAGCCAGATTCAGCTTTTGGGAAAACGGAGCCCCACATCACACTCCAGCTGCCAGTCAGACACTCACATCAGTTAAACCTCCACAGACAGCCTGAAATGTCTCTGAAGCAGAGACTATCCAGGTGGATTCACGGACTAAACTCTGATAATCTACCTGTGTGTGTGTTCTCCCTTTGTTTATTTCATGTACCAGCTTCTAAATGTGAGTCCGACTCACAATTTACGCTGTAAAATAATGACACGAAGAAGTTTACTTTGATTTGTGCTATGATGATTAGAGAGAGCGAGCGAGAGAGAAAGAAAGAGAGAGAGAAAGAGAGAGAGAGAGAGAGAGAGAGAGAGAAAGAGAGATTTGGTATAGAGACATAACAATAACAGAGAGTAAGCACCGGCCTCGATAAAGCTGTTATTAATCTGAGAAATACAAAACCCCCCACCACCGCACTCCCTTCACCACCGGTTGCCGGTTTGCCTGTCCCTGTCTGAACGTGGCCTTAGTTATGCTGCTATAGGACTAGACTGCCGGGGGATTCCCCCTCCCTCCTCTCTCTCTCTCTCTCTCTCTCTCTCTCTCTCTCTCTCTCTCTCGTTATGCCTAGTCAGGCACGGAACTGGTTGAAGATGAGATGCAGTCACACCTCCCTTCACTGAAAACTCTACTCAAACCTTCTCTCTCTCTCTCTCTCTCTCTCTCTCTCTCTCTCTCTCTCTCTCTCTCTCTCATGACCGTCCACCAATGAGCTTGGGTCTGCCCTGTTAAACTGTTAAAGGGAAGCTTTTCCTCGCCACCATCGCCAAGTGCTTGCTCATGGTGGAACTGTTTGTCTCTGTAAATAAAGAGTACGGTCTAGACCTGCTCTGTAAGAAAAATGTCATGACATAACTTTTGTTACGATATGGAGCTATATAAATAAAATTCAGTTGAATTGAATATATATTTTTCTTTGTTTACACTTTTTTGGTGTACCCTGCTCCAGGCCCTGATGAAGAAAATGGATGAACACATGAACATATACATATTTAATAAGATAATAGGGATAATAGGACAATGTATTATGTTGTATTTATATAAGTATGCAAACTGCCAACACTTAGTTATATGTGTGTCATGTGTGTAAAACAGAGAAAAAGGTAGGATGACATATTTATTATTTCTTTCACTGTTACTGTTTGAAAATGAGCAATTCTTCCATCTTCTACTCATTCTCCTTTTCCTCATGTCCCTTATGAGGATCATTAAAGTTTTATTTAATGCAACATTTTCCTTTCAGAAACCTGCAGTATTTAGGGTTCTGATCACTGGTCAAGCCACAAATTCAACCAATGGGACTTCAAATTACACCCGGCGGAATAATAAAGTTAAAAACAGGAAACAGTGTGGTTGAACTTGCGCTAATAGACACAGACAATACAGGCAAACACACACACACAAATGCATCCCCACTCAAACAAACACACAGATGCACACATAGACATACAGAGGGAATACCCAGCTGAGTCATGCATGTGCAATCCTCGGTGTAATCCCGGGATAAAATGTCTCAGATGGATCAGGTAGCTTCCATTGAGATGTGGCGACACCTGGACAGAGTCACAAGTACATTGACACACTAATCCTCATGAGAACACCAGCAACACTGAGGCCTCCTTCTGATCAACTCAGAGGTGTCAGTAACATTAACACACTCTTAAGATGAATCAAGTATTTTGTTAACATTTGAATGTGTCCTTTCAGTCAGCGGGTCTGATCTGTGATGCAGTGATGGCAAGGGGATGACTCAGACAAAGGGGTTGTGCCAGGACAATGTCAACATATGAGACCTAAATCAGCAGAGGCTCCCAGACTTCCCAAACCGCCAGCAACAACAAGCAACACACCCAGAATTGAGACGAGATGGAATGTCATTCATATGGTCCTGATTTCATCCCTCTCTCCACTCACTCCCTTCTTCTCAGATTTTTTCTGTCCAATGCCGAGGACATGGATTGGCTGTTTGGCTGACTAACTTACTGACCCAAAGATCTGTTGAATGACTAATCTTCAGTTGCTGGTTGTTCTTGTCATTGGGTCAGTGCTGGTTGACCTTTTGACATGTCACTCTCAGTTATGAGTATTCTTCGTATTGTTGTGACACTTGCTGAAGGTATTGGATAAGAATCACCAAGAGTAAATATGATGTCTCTTTAAAGGAGACGTATCATGTCCCTTTTCACACAAATTCCTGCTGTCTTAATGAACCGTCTGTGACATGTCAATGCTCAGTACTCTTTACCGTGTCTAAACAGCCATGTTCAGAATGACCAGTTTTACTTTGAATGTAAGTGAGCTGCTGCTCACTCCACACCATCTTAACATGACAACGAGAGGAAATGATTTGAGCATATATGTATACATGTTCTGGCTCTTGAAAGTAAGGGTTTTAAATGTAAGTAATGTCTCTCTTTCACAAACATATATATTTTTTAAAATTTATATTATTACCATTATTATTATTACCCCCACCCAGCCTGTTTTTAACCTTTAAATCTATGTCACATACACATCAACACAATATTCAGTCAGTAACAGTTGCATGTGGCCAAGCATCATAGAGAAAAAAAAGCACACTGCAAGAGAAAGAGAGAAAAAAGAGAGGTGGAGCTGAGAGGAGGCTTAATAAATGGAGAAAAGCCCTGGAGCAAAATGACACATATGTTCTCAAGCAGGTGAGCGGGCTGCCCCCAGCAGTCAGTTCAGCATACCTCTGCTAACCCTGTTCTGCCTGCACAACGTTTTGACACATTATGACACCAACAGCAGATGGAGATTGTTTTATTTGTTCATCTTTACAGGGACACAACTGAAGTAACTGCTCCTGAGTTAGCTTATAGTTAATTTCCATTTGTTGTCCCTGGGCAGGTAGACAAAAAACAACCACAGCCCAATACATAAAAAAATCCATCAATTTGGTATAATAAATAGAATCAGTCCGATAAATACCATGCAGTCACTGGTGGTGACACATTTGTGCTGACTTTAGCCAAAGTTTGAGGCCGGTTTCAAACAAAGCAAAGTTTCCTGAGTCTCTAATGTTTGTGGGTTGAAATTCCACTTCCTCACTACTTTGACCGAGAAAGCGGAGTGACCAAAGCCCATCCTCCTAAACTCTAGTGCTCAGTCAGTAGATGCTCTTGTAGTCCTACCAGAATTGTCATATGAAGGAATTAAGGAGTCATTGCAGGGATAGGCTGATGAGGATAAGTGGTTACTGATAATGGATGGATGGATATTTTGTCCAAATATTACAGTGATTATAATCTCTTGGTTTGTGATATATTACTCTCAGGAGATTCATTGAGTTGATTAATCATTATTAGTTGATTAACAGAATATCATATGCCCCAGTTTGAAGATTGATTTTCTTTCCATTTTTATGTTTGTTCTGCTTTTGGCATTGACTGTGTACACTTCCATGATGAACAACACTGAGCCAGAGATTTACACTCAAGACACTCAGTTGTTTGATTGGCTGCTTGGTAATGAGTTCATTGGCATGCTGACTGACTTGACAGCTCATTGGCCGATCTTTAGGTTGGTTGCTTTTGTGACTTGTTGGCTTTTATTAGCCACCGGGTTGTGGTGAAACAGCCTTGGCTGTCCTCCAGCTGGCAGTTTGTGCAGATTCTAAATATTATAATCTTTCCTTGCATTGTATAACAAATTATGGAGACAATAAAATTGTTGGTCACGGTGTAGACTTTAGTAGTTGCATATTTCATGCTCTCTTTAGGCTTGTATTTAAAAGAATGAAGAGATGCTCGGGGCCAAACAGTGAAGACGTGGGTAATCTTTTATCGGAGCAAAACAAGTTACTTAGCTGGAAGACGGTGTATTAAATTGTGACCACAGGCCACAGGCAATACACCAAGATGCATTACTTTCCATAACTCAAATGACAAAACTTCCCCTTTACACTCAAATGGAAATATCATGCTTGGCAATCTTTCTGACTCTTTGTCAAACTAGGCCGATGTCAGCTGCAATGCATTGCATCAGATTTGATCTTTATCTTCATCTCAGTGCTAGAACGCACATATTCTGATTAGAGCAGCACTTTTCTCTCAGGCTGGCCTTGATACGACCACACAGCACATCCTAACCGCCAAGACAAAGCATTACCAGGAAGCCTTCTGCCACATTCTTTGTCTTTCAAATCCACATGGCTTTATACCTATAATCTCATTTCATTGAAACTACTCCCACTGGTTTTCCCCGTGTAGCATTGCGAACTCAGCCTGTCAGCGACTGTTTGGGCACTTCAGGAGATGAATTCTCATATTACATTGTGGACAATGAGAAGGGACAGGCGGCCAAAGATCTGCCTGTGGCGTGGTAACCCCTCCTTACAAATATGATTGTGTTATGTTGGAGAAATGTACAGACACAGCTTGACAGAACATTTGTATTTAGTAATGTTACTCTGGGTTGAATGCAACTAGAAATCTGAGTAAAAGCTTGACACTTGGCACCACTGGCAGAGAATTTTATTTTCTTAAAAACACAGTGAATATAACAGGTTAATCAGGTTTATAAAGAGAAAGCTGCAGTTGAAAATAAACTTGGAACGAGATCAGGAATGATGAGCCACCAGGAAACACTAGAAGGCAAAGGTTGCAGTAGTTTCACACAAAGTTCATTACATTCACTAATGCGGTGCTTGCCTTGGCACAGTATGCAGTTCTAAGGGGTTGCAACCCCCAACTACAATGCTATAATCACTAGGTTCTGCTTGAGGTTTCTGCCTCTTAAAGGAAGTTTTTCCTTGCCACTGGCACAAAGTGCTTGAACATGGTGTGAATTGTTGAGTCTCTGTAGATAATAAAGTCTAGACCTGCTCTGTATGGAAAGTGTCATGAACTTCTAATATGATTTGGCGCTATATAAATAAAACAGAATTGAATTGAATTAATGCCACTAAATGCTACAATACTCCTTTAAGTTGAAGCAGAAATTTAAAAGGGAGCTGGAGTGCTGAGACAGACAGGAAACTCACACCGGGCTTGACATAATTTGAAATTGTTTTCCTGGAAAAACACTCGGGGATTTTGTAAACCATTAGATTGTATACAGATGATATTAATTTACTTCTGTGGTGTGTTAAGTTGACCTCTGTTTCTTTTTTTCTGCTGTGTCCTCTTCACATCAAATTCATACCAAGTATGACATCACATGCCTTCATATTTAGCCTGCTGGTTTTAGGGTGTCATTATTAAGGATCTGGGCTGAAGAAGAGATTTGGGCTGATTGCCACCAAAGGTCCAAAGAAACATAAACTCATAATTAGTACCGTTGGAAGTGTATGTGTATATGTGACTGTCAGATGTACACTGTTGAACTGTAGCTGTAAAATCACCGTGGGAAACTCTCAGTTCAGATGGATCCTACCTCTTTAGCTGCACACAGCCCATGTGTGTTGCTTCTCAGTCCTTTTGTCTCCTCACATACATGGAAAAACAATGCAATGCTGTGCAGTTTCCTGCACAAACTCTAAAAGCAGCAAGATCCTCTTAAAGGTCAACTTCTGGGCTGCTTGTAAATACAACATTGTGGGTTTGTGGCCTCTTTTAAAATGCCATAAAAATAATGTTTAAAACAAATGCTAGGAAATCTGGTGACATGCTCAACCAGGGAGATTGTTTTGCATAAAATATAAGAAAGCACTAGTTTTTCGATTGTCATAACATGCAACATACAAGGAAATACTTGTGTTTTATGTGTTAGTTCTACGATAGATGAAGTTACTCTGCCAAAGAGCTCACACAGTCAGTCAATGCAGAGAGGGAGTTATATACAGCTGACATACTTTAAATTGCACTGTAGTTAACAAGTCTGTTAGCTTGCTACAACAATTATTCAACAAGTAGTCCTACAACAGTGAGCAACATGTATAAAACTAATGTGGTTGATTGATAGAAAAGGTAAAAATCAACAAAGAAAAAAAATGACTTCAATACTAAAGCAAGCACAATTTATCTAGATAATATCATTTTAAAAAGATACAATTCAGTCATTGTCTTCATTTTTCCACAGGTAAATTCATATTATGAGCTCTGTGTGTTTTTTCTTAGGCTTAGTAATAACTGTTCTGTGTACATGACCCTGTTGGTAGAGCATCCCTAGGCATTTTCTGTTGTTTTCTATCAGATGAAAGTGAAAAGGAGGCACCAGTGGAAAGCTAGTTGTTTTCCCACTCCGGTGTGGGCAAGACTTAATTACACTCTGTCTCTATGGTCAATTGAGCAACGGTAGAGTTTGTAAGAATTTAGCTTTTCATTCGAAGGAGGATATGTTTTTATTTCCAAGTTTCAAAGTCAAGCCAAGTTTCAATCACTCTGGGAATGTAAGGAGACTGAGGAGGTACAGCAGGTCGTCCTCTAATCACATGATCCTCCAGTCTGCATGTTGTAGTGTCCTTGAACCCCAAATTGCTCCCGAAGTGTGTGAATGCATATGATGAGCAAGGCAGCTAATGCCATCAGTGTGTGAATGTGTGTGAATGGGTGAATGAGATATGTACTGTAAAGAGCTTTGAGTGGTCAGAAGACTAGAAAGGTGCTTATAAGCAGTACAGCTTATACAGTCCATTTAGCATAATGTTCCTGTAGAGTAATGTCAGAAACAGCTTCTGTGGCGATTTGGACATTCATCCAATGTTTGTTTGGGGCAGCCTCATCAGTCCAGATGACCCTGCTTACTTCCTGTGACATGAGAAACATCCTGTCGCAGAGCGCCTGTCATCCATTTGCAGGAGCCAGCCTTCCAACCCACACTCGTCCCTGAGCTGCAGATTATTCCAACATGTCATAAACAATGGAATAAAGCTCTGCCCTCCATGAAAAAACTATTGTATATCCATTGCCTTCTCAAATTTGACAGAATGGAGACTGTCATTTTCATTACTGTATGTTTTCTTTTGCCTTGAATCATAGTCATCCGATTACATTCACTGTCACGCATTGCATTTTCTACTTTCATAAGCAAGTGTGTAGTTGATTGCAGGTGATTAGGTGCAGCAGTTGAGAATTGTCTAAAATCATAAAGCAGACATCACAGCAGCATGATGTGATTTTATGTACAATACCTACTTCATAATTCCTTATGCAATCCTTTACGATTCTCTTTCTCTCCATTTCTTGGTTTCATTCTCTCTCCAAACTTTGTTTCTCTTCTGCATTTCATCTCTGGTTCTTACACCCAGTGATGACCTATGATGACTTAAGCGTTTGTGATACTGTACAGACACAGTGATGGATGTAACTCTCCACTGAAAGCAGACATGACACTTGTACAAAAGAGCAAGATGTAGACAGACACACACACACACCTACTCATACAACAAGGCACACACAGAAAGCTAGTAAAAACTTCCACCCACAGGGTTATTGACATGAGACTGTGCACCTCTGCCAAACATCCTTTTACCAGAATCCAGTCGACCTTGGGATGGGATCAAACTCAAATACCGTACTTACTGCTGGATTAACCAGCAGCAAGACCACATTTATGAGTTGGTGGGGATGCGTGTATGTTGCCGGAGATGTATCACCTGAGAAGGAAGACCCTATTTATTCTTAGTTAATCCTTCCACTGATTGGAAACAAACATGTCATGTAGAGCCATTTCCCTGCAGCGGACCGTCTGTTTGTCTGCTGTAAACCACAGCAGCGGTAGCAGATTAGAGAGAGGAATCCAGGAATCAACAACCGTCTGTCTGTGTGGTGTGGTGCGCTGGGGTTAACGTCAGTCTGGGAGTGGATCACACACACACACGCGCGCGCGCACACACACACATGTACATATACACACTCATACAGACTTTGATATACACAGGATTACATGAATGCATGGGCACACAAACACTATACACACAAACAGCTGTTTAGAATTACATGTCGAGGGTGATGAACTCACTGACAGCACTGCGACTCATGCAACATTCAAAGACAGATGAGGACGTGGGAAAACACATAATATTCATAGATTTCTTGTAATCTCTCTTTGATGTGTAAAAGTTGAGTGTCGACTGCTGGCACTCTGCTAAGACCATAATCTGACAAAGGTATCTGTTTCCCAAAATCCACCCTGGGGGTATTCTTCAAGTTGCAAAATCAACAGAATCATAACAGCATACAGGAAAAATGAAGTTGCAGCAGAGAACATGGTTTGAGGTATCAATCAAGCTCAATCAATGTTCCATCCACCAGAAGAGCTTTCCAACATCCCTCGATGTAAAAATTTGCTAATGCTCAACACTCACTGATCTCCAGCCTTCATACTGGATGGACTAACATCACTCATATTTTGTTAGATAGAATGATGGAAAAACCTGAGTGCTGCTTTGGGAAGACAAATCCTTCGCCATGGCCGATTGTCACGCTGAACAGACGCTGAAGGACAGCGTTCAGATTGACGCAAGTCACATTTACAACCTTTACTAAGAATGCACAACGAGCACAAACAAACTGTTCTTCATGTTTAAATGTTTCATTTAGGCAGAAAGGGCAGTAAAGTATGAACTGGAGAAACATGTTCAATTTAAACACTGTTCTACTGTTTCTGTTTCAATTCAGAGGAACAAAACACACACGGTATAGTAAATACTGTATACTTGTGATATGGTCTAATTGTGGTTTCTAAGCATCAATTACAGTTACTCATGATACAAAAGAGTCATAGATAGAATCAAATCAAATCAAATCAAATCAAATTTTATTTGTATATCCCAAAGTCACAAAACACATTTAGCCTCAGAGGGCTTTACAATCTGTACAGGGGTGACACCCTCTGTCTTCTGATGAAGAGGAAAGACTTATGAATGTAAATTTCAAATTTAAATAATCTGAAAAGGAAGGTTTTATGTTGTAGACTTCCAAAGAATATTAGACCCCTGTACCATCTCTACCTTGTCTGAACAACCTCCATGAGCTTCAGAAAACACAGACACACAAGTTAAAAACAGATCTTAAGAACTATGTTTAAATGTGTGTTTTGTCTTTGTTGAGGAGACAGGCTAAATGTTAGTGGTGGGCTGTTGGACATTCAAAAACTGTATAATATTTTTCCAAAATAAGAAATATTAGTATAGCGATGTGCAGGTCCAGTATTGTAAGACTGGCACCAACCCGACCAAGTTAATGCACATTGACGAGCTAGAGGCTGGCTAGAGCTTGGTCTTTTCTTTTCTGCCCCCCACACAGTCATAGGAAGATCTAGGTTAAACAAACATCTCTCTCTTGCACTAATTTTACAGATCTCAACTGTTCAATTCATTTTAAGACCTAATTAATGGCTGGGAGGCAGGCCTACCTACAGGACTACCAACATGGCAGCAACCAGCAGCGCATATTCAGAGCTTCAAAATGGCTCTCCGGAAACGTGTGGGTGACATCACAGATATGCCGTCCATTCTTTATATTGTCATTGTGCAAGTCCCACTCTATTTAGATTTGAAGTACCTGAAAAGCAATTGAAAGTAGTGCCCTGAAACATACAGTGTATATAAAGGATGATTCTCATCACAGCTCCTTTTCAATTCTAACTTTGAACATGTTCAGAGATATTCAAATGACAGAGGGAAGGACAAAGGCATTAGTGTGACCATGTCCAGACACTCACCAGGCTTTGATAATGTTTGCTTAATTTACTCATTTTATACAAACAAATGAGATTTCAAGTTGACAGCATACAATAAATTAACACTGAAGTGGTCTTTTGTGCTTTTTAATACCCAGAAACACCCGATTTGAATCCCACCCTCCAGCACTTGGCCTTGGTTTGATTCCGATCCAGTAAGTGTTTGTTCCATCGCCAGTCAGAAGTAGGCAGTAGCTTTACTGTAAACACAATTATGCTAACTGTGGCAAGATTCAGTGACCACATAAAGGGAGATCGACTCTCACGCAAAACACTCGCTCAGGCACTCTCACACACTATACTTACTCACTCACTTACACGCTCATAAACCAAAACATGGCATGCATCTGCACCTGCAATCTCACGATACGGACCCACCGGCTTCTCACATGGACACACACCTACACGTAATAAACAACTTCCTCTGCGGTCCGTATGATTAGAAAACACTTTGACAGAGAACAACAAGGGTGCTGGCCCCCTCACTTCACACACACACACACACTGAAACCACAACAGACACTCCACAGGAGGCCGCACTGATGGTGTCCAGCACTATCTGCAGGAGCACTAATACGTACACGCAAACACACTCAGAGCTCAAGAATTAAAAAAAACATTTTGATAGCTAACTGCTGCACGCATTGATGATTCACACGTGTTCAATTGCTGTCTCTCCTACACACACACACACACACAATGCCCAGTGTCTCACCTCAGACAAGCATCTGTTTGGTCAATAGTGTCATTTACAGAATAACACATCATTCTTTCCACTGTGGGAGTGGGCTGGGCTCTTTGGTTTCAGAGTCACTGTATTCCCTCCAGCCAACACACACATGCACAAACACAGAATCATATTCAACCTTACACACACCCTTGCACCACACAACTGTTATTCCTCTTAACTGTGAATTTAAGGGAATCCTCAGCCGGCGTGTTCCAGCGACATTAACACTCCTACCTCCCCTCACTGACCGCAGGCAGGCAAACTGACAGATTTATCTCAATCTCGATGAGTTTAAACAAGGTGCAGATTAATACTGCCAGGAGGGGAAAAGTTCACATGCCCTGGCTGTGGTGTGTGTCACTGCCATTGCTAAGCCTCCTTGTCTCGGCCCCTTGACGCTGACCAGACATCGATCCAGATTGGCTGGATGTTTATTGAACATCGTTTGCGGGCTTGACATTTCCCACAGAGCACGGTGCATTAGTTTTATTATTCACCACAAAGTCAAGTGAAAGGCTGCGTTCAGTCAAACAAACCGCCATGAGGATACTCTGTTACTCAAGCAACACTTGAGTTGGTATGCAGCTGCAGACGTCACTGATCTCCAAGGTGACTTCACTTCACATGGAACCAAAAAACGCTGCATGCATGGCAGACTCCAAAGGCCTTGATTCTCCTAAATCTTCGTTTGGTGGAGTGTAAAGCTGGTTGTATCTATGCTGTAAGCCATGAGGAGATGAGGTGCTGTTCAGGACTGCAAACCTCTTGACATTTACTGTATCTGCGGCTCACAGGATGGTGATAAAAATCTGTGTCAGAGATAACCGAAAGACATTGTTTGAAAGTGAAACCCAGCATCTGCAGCTTTTCTTTAGAAAGGTCATGAGGCTGAAAACACCCACAGAAAACCAATTAGTGTCCTAGCATTTCCTCTCCTGCTTCCTGTGTCAGATGTGGCCCCAAGATGTGGCTTTGACATTGAATGAAAATAACAGTTGCAGGGACGTAAAGTTACTGTGAATTCTAGTGACCTAAAAATGTCATGGAAGAGATCACGTGGCAAGAGCTAACTGTCTCTGGCTAAGCAGCACTTTTAAACAGGAGGCTGATCACAAATCTGCCTTATCTGCTGCATGTCTTGGTCATAAGTATGAGATATAATGTGCAATAAAATCTCAATTTTTCTCATTGGGGATATTTGGCTTCACATACACAAAGTGATGTCATTTTGTGATAAATCTTGAGCAAAAGAGATTATTTGCAGACAACAATAGTAAAATAGCAGATGTGGTTTTGTTGTCCACCAGTATGTGAAAGCAATAATCACACAGAGGGGAATTCATTTGAAAAGAGGCTAAGAGGCTAATCTTGAACTGTTGCCTCAGCAGTCCAGAATGTAATACAGCCACAAAACATTTGAAATCAGGAGACTGAATCTCTCACGTGGCTGTCATCACCACTGTGTGGATGTTACACGTTTCCATCTGTTGTCTTGAACTTGAAAATCACACTTGTAAACACAGAATATCATTAACTGAAGAAGTGGAGAGGTGAAAATTAACATTTTCTGTCAATCACAACATGATTGGATGTCACATTTACACCAGGAGAAAGTGTGTGAGACACTTTTCGAAGAAAAATGTTGAAATCTGTCTTGGGACAAATCCCTGATCCAAGCAGCATGTTTCATTTCTGTGCTCTCACAAACTGGCTGCAATCGGCAAGCAACTGGATAATGACCCCAAAAACCCCAACTGCAAATCAACTCGCGGAGTCAAAAGCTATTTCTCAACTGAGGCACTGACGAGCCTTGCGCAAGTGGTTGTCACAGCTCTACATGTCAACAGGCAGCAGACTGGTACCCACATATCTGGCTTTTCAAGACTAGCAGAGTCCTTTTGATTTGATTTGTCTTCCCAATAATTGCAACAATTACACAGCATTAGTTAAGCCTGTCCACCCATTTCTGTTTTTTCATGGAAGGGCAGAAGGAGTTGGCGAAGGACAATGCATTTACTGTAGGAAATGATGGTGGAGTCAAGCTAGGTGTTAACGTCTCCAACCTCAGACAGCTTTGGTGGATCTTGGATAGACACGTTTCTGGTAAGACTCCCTTACAGAGGAGCAAAAGGCCAGGAAAGACTCGCTCATACAGTCGTCATTTGTCTGTGTGTGTCTGAATGTGTGTGTCTGTAGATGTGTGTGTATCTATTTATGTGTGTGTTTTAGAGGGTTTGGCATTGTGGTTGTGGTATAGATCTCACTTCTGAGAACAACACTGGGTCTTAATCTTCTCTGAGGGTTTTACATCTTGTGGTCCATATATATTACATTTATATATTTATGGTGACACAGATACACATACGCAAACACATACAGTACAAAATAAAAAATATAGAGACAGAAAATAAGCATCCACAACATTCCTCAGTTCTTTTTTCCAAGGTGTGGCCTGTGCAACACCTCAACATCTCTGATTCATCAACATGACATGGTGTGGTGGTTACATTAATGATCCTCCTCACCAGGCCCCACCAAAAGTAGGTGGTTGACCCTTTAAAATGCCACTCTCCTTCATATTATCTTCTTTTTCCTCAAGTCATTTTGCTGATTGATTGATTGATTCCTCCAGACCAAACAGAAGTCATGTAAAAACCTAAAAATGAAGGTCCTTCAAACAGAGTTGTAGACATGTTTTGAGCAGTGCATGTTTTCAGCAAAAAGATGTAAGATTATGTTTTATTGGGAGGTATTCATTTATTTATTTGCTGAAATAGCACATTTAGAAGATATTACCTATGTTTTTTGTTGCACATACCATGTTATTCCCATTCTTCTGTGAAAATTGTGCAAGTGCTCTGTCTGCAGTGTTTGGTTAACAGAGGTAGAACATGACTGTGGTATTCAATGTTTCTAAGGACGTTCTCTGAAGAACAGATTACATAAAATATAATGTTATTTTAGAATATCCAGCAAAGCCAAAGAATATTCTAATACCCCCGCACACAAACATTGTCAGAGCATTTCAGTAAAATTGTCATAACCTGATGGGATACCAAAAACTGCTCCCTGGAGGAGAGTTTGTTTAAAGAGTACGGAAAATATTCCATACACATCCACTTAAATCTCTGCGTCTCCCTTTTTCCCTCTCCCTCTCTCTCTCTCTCTCTCTCTCTCTCTCTCTCTCTCTCTCTCTCTCTCTCACACACACACAGACACACACACACACACCCAGACAACAGTCTGATGTCCTAAATTTCTGATTTAGAAAGACAATAACCACAGCGTAAACACAACAAAGAGACAGTTGGGAGACACTGAACACAATCTCAAAGCTCATCAACATTCTTGACGGATGGTATTTGCATAATGTATCCAATCTAGTATGGTAAGATGTGACCACAAGAAAATATACATCACAATTAGGCTGTAACATCCATGATTTATTGTATGAGATGGGTCCAGTGAAATAAAGCTCTTTGTGCAGAGCAGTTGGACAGACAGAGTCTTAGGAGACCTGTTTTGGTAGGAAGACCATAATTGCTTTGAATTGGCCCTTGCGCAAATGTAGCCTGCTACAGTATGCTGAGAAAGCATTATAGTGTGCAAATGCGTGTGTATTTGTGCATTTGGGTGTTTCGGTACATGCATGCGTGACTGCACACGAGTGTGCGTGTGTGTGAGTGTGTGTTTTGTTCTGCAATCTCCTGCCTTGATGAAGTGGGTCCACTGAGCCAAAGTATTGCTGAGAGTTCAGAATCATCAGTGAGGATCCTAGTGAGACAGCGAGCGACCACAGGTTTGGTCAGGACATGGTCAAGCTTGGGTCAGGGCAGGGTCCGAAGGGAACGGCTATATTAAGTCACTGAGTTTGTTTCAGGGAATGTTTTTAGTGAAAGGAGCTGACCCATGTTTTTGGGTTCATTGTACTGTAAGTTGTTTGTGTTATTCTTTCTGTTGCTCCTGAATCAAGCCTTTCCTGGACTGCTATCATCTCGCAAATCATTTTGATTTCAACGTGAGCAATTTGGATGTTTGGAAATGTTATCAGGCTTCTGTACAAGAGAATTTGTACAGTTCTAAATCTTTCTGAATCATTTCTGTTTTACCACAGAAACTGGGCAACTTGTGTTCCCACAGAGGTTTTTTGTATTCCATTAATCCTTCATAATGTGTAGCTTAGTATGGAATGTTTCTGCTGTGCCACACCGCTGTTACACAGGGAGAAATTTGTTTCATTTCAACACAGGAGATGACAGGGAGGTTATTTGTCATTTGCCTGTTTTAATTGAACTTGTTACTTACATTTTCTAGTGATTTCTGAGTTGGATTACATAATGTGGACTAACAAATGGTGAGTTCTGTTATCTCTATAAATATACAATGTGTCAGTGCAACAACCAGCTGTATGCTTCATGTGCACATTTGTAGCCCCGTGGGATTTTCCCGAAGTTCTTTCCCAGACTCAGGGACAGCTCGTGTACATTACATGCTGCAGCACAGTAGGTAAAATGCCCATCCATTCATGAGGAGGACCTCCAGTGTTGTCCTAACCTCCCATTACACGCCATCAATCTGTCACCGTCACAGCCTTGTTACTGTAAGGTCTGTTCCACTTGAAACAAGCCTCTAATTATACTCCCAGTCAACTCCCACTGGACCACATACTGTACGCTGCGCTAACCAGCCACACTGCACTGTAGGTCTGCATCCACAGGCAGTTTGCAAACGTTGTCATCCTGCTTTCTGTCCGTCTCTCTCTCTCTCTCTGTCTGTGTGTGCCTCTCTCTCAATTCCCAAACCTCCACTCAGAATAGCATATAGAAGCTGCCACAACACAGATTAACACCCTCCTCCAGCGAGCTGATGACATAGCTGTGGAAACGACACACAAAAAGACAGCTACGACCACCGCTTGGATCTGGGGTCTGGGGCAGAGGATATGAATCTGAAACCTGCTTAAACATAACAAACAACTCTCTCTCTCTCTCTCTCTCTCTCTCTCTCTCTCTCTCTCTCTCTTTGTCTCTCTGGGTCTAAAGACGAGTGGGAGTCGACACAGTGGCCCTGAAATGATTAGTGGTTTCAGTCATTTTCGTCCCACTGCATGTGTGTTAGTGTGTGTTTGTTTGTGCCGGAGTATAAGCAATGAAATAGAAACGGGGCACCGGGCAAACCATTCTGTGGGTGGAGGAAACTTAGAACCAATCCGATGATGACATTGCCCTTGGTCACACTGTTGACAGTTGCTAAGCTGGAAAGCTGTTATTTTGGCTTTTTGCATGAGGGGTAAATTACCAGAACACGTGTTACTCCAATATCAGACGAACATTTTGATGTGTGTGTGTGTGTATGCATGTGTGTGTGTTTGAAACTTTGTTGTAGCATGTCTGTGTGCGTGCATATCTGTGTAGATGCCATCTCGGTGTTTGCTCTGAACCCAGCAGCCTTTCACCTCAGCCTCACCCCACTGTCTGCATCTTTTAAGCAGCTGAACTTGTAACCCGCCGTTAGACTGAAGATTAGACCAGAGTCTGCCATTACAAACACGGTGAGTCATGTTCATTAGAACTAAATGGATGTACAGATCAGACTGAGGTCAGAGCACTAGCGATTAGAAAACACCAGTTGACAGACTGACTCCTCTGTGACAGGCTATGTTATTCTTGATCCACGCACAGCCAACAACTACCCTACTGTTTGTGGGCATGTTGGTAACTCTGACCGATATTTCTATGGCTTTGATTACATTGCAATTAGAGCAAAGGTTCTTGTTTTATTTCTTTTGGTCACATTTTATTTCTTATGGATTTGCAAGCACAGGTCAAATGCAGTCATGATGTAACCATGTCACAGACTTTGGGATTCAGCTGAAACAGACAAGTGTATATTATCTTACTGTTCTGCATTTTCTAGGATGTCACTGAGTTGTAAATTAGCCCATAAATCATCATTACAGGGTAATATCTGTGCTCTGACCCCGGCTTTGTCTGTGTAATCGATGCTGGATGAAACAAGGCCTGTGTAATGCTAGATGTACAATGTGGACCACACAGGAAACTAGTGAGGATGAGGAGCCAAAAACTCTGCATACCTCTGCGCCAGGATGCCTCATACAATATCTCTTCCCAGCTTCAAACATTACCTTCTTGTCTTTTTTGTCTGTGTGTGTTTGCAGTTAATTTATTTTTTTTCTTATCAGGCTTATGTTGCTTCCGCTGATGATTTATGATAATCTTTTTTGCCTTAAAGAGTGGAGAGTGTGTGAATGCATGCCAGCAGATGCGTGTGAGTAAAGTGTGTGGGAATGCACAAGACATGTGTGTGTAAAGTACTGCTGTCAGCGCTATCGGCCAACAGTCGAGGAGTGCCTTCACTTCACTGCCTTGTGGAGCCGATTTTCCCTCAGGAAGCAAAGTGACTCAGTTGTGGTTGGACATTGTTTGTGAGTGTGTGTGTGTGTGTGTGTGTGTGAGAGAGAGAGAGACAGAGAAAGAGAGAGATACAAAGTAAGCGTGTCTGTGTGTGCACATTGCATGCTGACATTGTTGTTGTATGTCCATTTTAGTGTGTGTGTGTGTGTGTGTGTGTGTGTATTTAGCCATTTTTAGGTGATTACATGATTGAGTTCCAGGACTGGAATGCTTTTCTCAGGTCACTTTGAGGTTTACCGGTGTCTTGAAATATACCTCTCAGTGCTCGCAGTAGGAAATGTTTTATGACAGTTGGTACAGACATCAAACCACTACACCCCATATGTAAAGTCTAAGAGGAGCATGCAGGGTGCTACCAAAACCAAAAGGCACCCAGACAGCACAGTGTAGGACTTGTCTCCTGGATAAGGAAATTGTCTTACACTGTATGATGTTAGAAAAGTCAGCCAACTACAACTTCACACACATTGGAAATAATTTAAAGGGTCTGTATATACTTGAATCATGAAAAAAACACTTCTCGCTTACTGCTAGTGGTAGCTAACCATGCAGATAGTTTTGGTTTTATGTGCTGAAGTTTTGAAATATCCTTCTGTGAGATTTCTGTCACCACCCCCAATACAATGGAGGTGACTGGAATTCTGCTTGTGGTGTTCAAAGTGTTGAAAAATTACAATTGAAAAACTTAACAGCAACATCTATTTCTAGAAAGAATGTCTCGGCTGCCTGGGATAATCCACAGACCCCACAGTGAACAGTTTTCATTGGAAACACTTTCTACTGAGGAAATAGTCCCAGTGTAAGCTGCCCAGTGAGGTCTCACCCGGTGTAACCAGGACATTGTTTCTGAGAAGACACATCGCTGCTGGTATTTTTAAATGTCTTTTTTTTTTAATACTGTGAGCACCAAAAATTCACCTTTATTGTATTATGGCTGCGATAGATGTTGAAAGGTCCAGTGTATGGCATTTAGTGGTGAAAATGCAGATTGCAACCAGCTGAATACCACTTCCCTTTCTAACCAAGCAGCAAGCGGCAGCCTCTGTGGCATGTCAAATGAAGCCATCAGTTCCTGGAACAACCTCTGGAGGCTGGCTGCAAAATGAGCCAGTCTAGATAAGATAAGACAAGACAAGGTCTCCCCATGTTCAAATGTCCACTTGAGGCTGGCTTCAGAAGTGAGTCAGTCTCCATAAGTCCCCATGTTTAAATGTCCAACGTTCACAGCAGAAATAAACATGTTTACAGCCTGGTACAAAAACAGTTTTGGTCTCTGTAGCTAATTTCCCCATTCATGACAACTGTACTGAGGGTGACTCTATATACAACTCACCTGTTCACATTAATAATTTGATTATTCATATGAATGAAAACCTTTGACAAACTGAACTTACACACAACACTGAAATCATCTGCAAGGCTAGACATCACCACATCACAGTTGCCATCATACTGTACAATGAGTCTACTCTGTGTCAGGTTCTTTTCCATCACTAGGATGACCTGCTAACACACAGTTCACTCAAGACACTCAATATATTACCTATTTATCACATCCAGTGATGTCTATTAGTTCATTCAATAATGCTGAGGCTCTGTAACAGGCATGTTTTTTTAACATTAATGCCTTATCTCCTACTTACCAGTTTTTAGCTGTATGTACATTCATATTTTACATACCCGTACATAACTATTTGTAGACTATATAGAGATTACTATCCAGTTATTCCCAATACTCATCTGTAAAAGTGTGATGAAGCACCTTGCTACAGCTGCTTAGTCCATCTATCTCCAGGAAGGATTGCCATACAGTTTTGTACATGCATTTACTGATGAATCCTACTGATTTTCCAGTGGTGGAGCAAGACAATTTAATTAGCAGTGGTCAGGCTTAGCCCTGTATTTTGAGTGGCACAGAAAGTTACTTCTTTTTTTTTTTTTGGCCTTTTCAAGCTTTATTTCTGACAGAAACAGCTGAAGAGTGACAGGAATGTGTGGAGAGAGGAGACAGGAATGACATGCAGGAAAGAGCCACAGGTTAGATTCAAACCCTGGGCTTCTACAGTAAGAACTGAGCCTTTGTACATGGAGCGACTGCTCTACCAACTGAGCTAAACACCACCGCAGAAAGTCACTTGTTTAAAGTGTGTGTGTATGCTGTGGATGTGCAAGCAGTCACAGAGAAATGACACCATTTTATATATTCATCAATCAGCAGCAGCAGCTTTCAAAACCTTTGTAGCTTGTATGTAAAATTCTGCTGTTTGCAGTTTGGTTCCACTCTCTCTGTTCTCATTTTAATCAACAACAGATTTTCGCATCAATGTTTATGACACAGACCAAATTCCTGTTTCCATTCATTTCTATATGGGACAAAAGTTGGCAAAACCCAGCAATAGCATGTGTTTGATCCGCCCTCAGAATGCAGCAGTTAGTGACTTGAAAGCAGACTAGGCCTGTACAAAGAGATGGCTAATGTGGAGCTGCCCATCCCTTATAGCACCCCAACAAGTCACTTATCCTCTGTAATATCTTAACATACACTAGATTCATTGGGATACAATCTTTTACATCATTTGTGGCTGAAGATGTACTTTAATCATGTTGGTGATCCTCTGACCTTCCCTCTATTCACTGGGAGGTTAGCGTTTCACAAGATGAAATGTAATAAGCTTGATCCTAAACAACCATCTGGACAAAAATCCAATCCAGTACTGTTCTACATCACTAAAAATCTGCAGAAGTTCCTGCTGAGGCTCTGCTACCTACTTGTACTTTGTATGTGTTTTGTGCTAATTAGCAAATCCTCAAAAGCTAAACCAAAACATTAAACATTGGACCAGTTTAATATGAGTATGCTAGCATCGTCATGTATTTTGTTCTAAGCACTACTGTGTCTCAAGCAGCACCGCTTTGGCTGTGAAGTGAAGCCTACGTGGAATTGCCAAAAAACCTGCAGTTCCTCAAACGACCACTTGAGGGCTGATTGACAGATGGGTGCCAGTACAAGTGGCTTGTTGGAGGACGTCACAGAGACTATGCCCACGTTTTATAGTCAGTGGTCTCAGTGCAGGTTCCCAGATCCACTAGATCGGCTGTAGACTCTTAACTCTTGTTAACATTAGTTTGTTTTGTAGTTTTGTATAAATTTGTATTTGTATAAATTTGTGCATCCATTTTTTTAGTCATGCATGCCATGTCTGCTGTAATGCTGCAATTTAACAGCATAGGCATACATGACCATTCTATGTAGCTTTCCTAGCTAGCTATGTTTCTATCACTACTTGGTAGGAGAGAGTGAGAAGGGTAGTGAGAAGGAATCATTTTTTAAAAATCAGCTTAGATGTTATTGTCAGTGTAACTTTGCTGAAATGCTGGTCCAGCTCTCCTGGCTTGCACCCAGCTCTGGCAGACAAATAAAGGGGATGTGCGACTTAAAACGTCCACATTGCTGGCCACGCATGAGCTCATTGTAACTCGACACGAAAAAGCCTTTAAAATAACCAATCTCCAGAGCTATAAAAACAAAGGGAGGTGATTTCCGACATATCAAGATGCTTTATGCTTTTCAAACCAATATTTAATAATCTCCAGAGCTTCATGGTTGTGTGTGACTGTTGGGGTGTATCTGAAGTGGACAGATTTTATTGTATTTTTCACTCAGAAGTTTTGGGGTGTGTGTGTGTCTGTGTAGCGCACGCGTATGAAGTGACCTCATTCTGACTGTGAACCACCCTCTGGGAATCCCCCAACTCACAACTGTTTGTAGGCCTTTGCGTCCATACGTGTGTGTGTGTGTGTGTGTGTGTGTGTTTGTGTTGGTCTGTGTAGTTTTGCCATATGCTGAGGTAATGGTCATCCTCATGGAGACAACTCATCCTCAGAAACAGCCACTGGGTGGTCCAGTGACTTAAACAGTGACAACTGCTTGATGAAAAGGTACAAGAAGTGAGAAGAAATGAAGTTTGAAGTTGCCTCAGTGCTGCTGCAGTAAGACTTTAATACATCAGACCTCAAACTCATTCTTCAAACAGGCTGAAATGTTTGTCTTAGCCCTGAGGTACACTGGGAGAAGCTCAGCTGTAATAGTTTTTACAGCTGTGAGGCCTGGCAGTTATGTAGGTAGGTAATGGATGCAAGTTCAAGCCTTTGAGTTTATTCAAATAAATACTTTCATTTGATCTCACCGGAGTCCATTTATCACATGCAGACACTCACACATCCACACACCTAGTGGCTATCAGGAGGAAGCGGAAGACCTGAGCGGAGGAAATTAGCATGAGAGTGAAAAGGCAGCTCTTCCTGTTCACTGTGTTCTCTGATTCATCTCTATTCAAGAACAACAGAATACCGACCACTGGTGACCAGACAGGAAGGGATCGGTATCCCTCACTCCAGTGGGAGTAATGTGGGTGTTTTGTGTGTTTACCTCATGTGTCAGTGTGTCAGTGCACTACATTTGTGTCAAACGTGTTTGCTTTGTGCAGTTTGGGTGTTATGCAGGCAACAGCTTCCCCACTTTGAAGCTCTGGGAAAGAATCTTTCTCCTCCTGCACCTGCCCCCTTCACCCCCTCTGATGCTGGACCAAACACCCCCCTCATTCTCTCTGTCCCTTGAGTCTGTGTGCATAAGTGTGTGTACATTGTACCACATGTAGTGATCAGAAACCTATACAGCCACATGCCAAAGTAGGTCATTTGTCAGTGTCTTAAAAAAACTCATGAGGGGGGACTTTTTACCTGCCACAGCTGTAAGCGAGGTATGGTTATTACAAAGGTTGGTTATTTAAAGATTGCTGTCATGGTTACAGGAAAACACTGTTGACTGACAGAAGGAGATGCTGATTGGACACAAAGGAAGCATTTTAATTTAGAACCAAAGTATTAAATATGCCCAGAATAACGTTCAGAACACGAGGAGGTAACAGCCTGTGTCACCTTTACTTCAGTGTCTGGATCAAAAGTGTTTAGAAAATATATAATAATAGAATAAAACGTGTCAATGTATTTTCAGGTATTCTTCGTGGTAGTTTAGAGTTGATCATTTCCTGATAAACCAAAAAAGTTGTTGATGATGTCATCCTGCACTCGGGGTTAGATGCAATGAAACGCTTTCTCTCTTCTGATGCTGCTGGAGTGGATTGCTTCCTGTTTTATCTAGTCTATGAGTGACTGTGAGAGCAGCTGCAGTCATCCATGTCCAGGCCTCACTGATACTGTACAAAAGCACACGTTTACAACTTTATTCAAACTGGATCAGATTTTATACACAATATATGCTCAGCATCAACTCTCTGTGAGTTTCTTGATGGACAGATAGCTTTAGCCAGCTGAATCTCAGCTCCTCCTCAGCCCCTCCTGTTCCTGTGTGTACACATGTGCTTTGGTAAAGTGCTTAATAAAAATGATGATGAGTATGTGATAGACCTGGTGTAGTGGTGGTCGGACTCTCAGCTCCCTCTGTCCATATATACTATAAAGACATACATTAACATAGTGTCCAGGCAGAAGATTTGACCTCTCAGTCAAAGTGTGTTGCACGAATGTGTTCAGGCAGGAGTCACATGTAAAGAAAAAACTGTTTAAAAAAGGTAAATGGCAAAAACCTGAAGAGGGCCTGATTAAAAACACAAGCAAAATCAATACGTCACAATGACATTAAATTACACAATAACATAACAAAGTGCTAATTATTCCCCTTTTACGCTCAGTTTTGCTCATGTTCAAAGAAGCCATTTACAAGTCTTAACCAGCAGTGTGAATAAATAACAAGTTGACTATATTTTCTGAAAAACAAATCATAGAACAGTGCTTACAGTGTGATGGATTATATGAGGAGACCATGGCTTTCAAAGTTGACAGACATACAGACAGATAGAATATTTAAAAACTACATTAATTAATATTTTTATATTAACAATGAGTTAGATGCATTAATGAAATGTCAAAGGAGTTGCTCAGAGGAACAAACCCTTAGCTCTACTGTACATGGCATTTAGCCCACAGCTTTACAGTTCAGTGTCATGGCTGCCACTCTCATCAGTGTTATTTTCATTGTTGGTTTCTATCTGACCACATACACAGCTACCACTATATCACCAGTGTGTAATGTGCAATTGACTTTTATTTTTCTTCTTCAAAAACTCCTAAGAAAACTATTTGTTTCTTTAGCTGCTTCATGTTTGACTTTCCTCAGCCAATACTGAATACTTCTGTCTGTCTGTCTGCCTGTTTACTGTATAAATGATATCTAGGCTAATTTTAGTGATCTTAGTTGTATCTTAGTGTATCATGGGTTAGAACAGCTGAATGAGTGGAATGTTCTGGTCTGCTGTGGTGCTTTACATGATATTTGTCAAAGAATAACAAACCTGATGTGTCTTTGGATTTGAAGTCACGCAAAGTGCTTTGCCCTTTCGTCAATCCAGCACCCTCCCTGATATAAGAGTCACGCTACCTACTTCTGCTTTGGCACTGAATGCAGACAAAGTTGTTTTCAGTTGTCTCAACAACTGACTAATGCTGTCCTTTTTTCAGGAGGACAGCCTTACAGACACACAAAGAATGCAGCTACCCAATGTTTTTCTCAGAAATACCAGAAATATTCTATACAATATCTCAACCTACACAACCCTGCAACTTAAATAAAATAACACAGCCAAGTTCAGGGCCTTTTCCAAGAAGCAGTTTGACTCCGCTGAGTAAAACCTTCTTCTTGGAACAGGCCACAGATCTGCTGTACCGTGTCCCAGAGCTGTTTCCATTTGAGCTGATTGAACTGTCCTGAAAGAGATCCACACAGCCTGAGGAGGCATCATATGATACCTTCCTACACCAGTGTCTCATCAGCTCACAGACATGCACTTATCTGTATTGATTAGGCGACAGAGCAGTGGTGTGTCTCCACCTCTGAGTATGTTCACTCTAGCCACAGACGTCACACACACAGTGTTTCCTGTTTATTTGATAGTGATACACGCAAGAGGCGCCCACATTTTGCAAAACACACATCAATCATTATTCCCCACCCAGCCTGAACCCTTGCTTTAACCTAATCCAAATTTTTATTTTGAATTAGTAGCCCAGATAAAGCAGTTCCCTCATGTATCATAACACAAAGCTCTGCATACTGTAACAGTATCACATTAGTCAGTCAAACACTTTTCTTATGATGTAATAATACTACAATAATGAAAATACTTTGTGTTTAATTTTTTTTTCTTTTGAGGTCTTACAAATGATTGTGACTGATATTATGTTTGGACGCTGTGTAGAACAGAATCCAATGATTTGAACAATCCTTTTCAACCTATATTCAATTGAACATTGTACAAGAGAAAATATTTAACCTTCAAACTGATACATTGACTGATCTTGTAAATATACCCTCTCTCTGAATTTGATGGCTGCAAAATGTTCCAAAAAAGCTGGGATAGAATCATGTTCACCACTAATTGTTGGAAGTTTTGAAAGTGAAATTCTTTCCCATTCTTGCTTGATATACAGCTTCAGTTACTCAACAGTTCGGGGTCCCTGCTGCCGTATTTTGCGCTCCGTAATGTGGCACACATTTTCAGTGGGAGACCAGTCTGGACTGCAGACAGGCCAGTCTTGGCATTGTCTGGCTGAAATAAGTAAGGACATTCCTGAAAAAGACGTTGTCTGGATGGCAGCATATGGGCATAGATGATATTTTATGGCTGACCAAAGTAACTTAACTACCCCCAAAAGCATGTACTTTTCTGTGGCTGTGGCAATATGCTGTTACTTCTCTTACACACAGGAGAGTCTCACTTCCCACAACAAACCCGCTAGACCAGAGTATGAATTATACAGTGACCATCAGGGGGGTCAACTTTCTCCCTAGGCTGTCAAGGGAACTCAATACTGCAGTGCAGCTCCTATGATCCTTACAGTATCTTGCTTGTTTAATTTAATGTCTGCAGTCTGAAGATGATGTTCCACACAACAACTTTTGTTGTTGAGTCAGGGGACAACCAACAGCAAGATCATCATTTCTGCTCAAAGACAGACCCACACAATACAAAACCAGAACCAAAGCCACTACCAACATACCAAAGAGGTAGGCAGACGTGTTACCAACAAAAACATTCAGGCATGTGTCTGATAGACTTTAATGAGGACATGATGCAGACACAAAAGAAGTTCAACTAATGTCAAAGTTAAGAGGTGGTATGGTCCACTTTAGGGGTGCCTCAAAGATTCTCCTAATGAGAATATGGAAGTAAAGGATATGTAATATTTACAGTTACAGGTAAAAGCAATGTATAAATGTTTTGACCCTCCATAATTCAAACCCTGGCAGGTGAAAATGAAAAAAATCTTTTTGAATGACATTTTAATGTTGGGGTTAGCCTATTGGTTGTACAGGGTCACTGCTCATGACCACTGACAGTACAAAAAATGGACAGCATATGCTTGATGTCACCTGTGGGGTTCTGAAGAGCCATTTTGGCAGCCAGCCTCAAGAAGCCGTTTAAGGAACTGCACTTTTTTTTGGCACTTCCGCATTGGCTTTACTTCACAGGAAGTTGCCACTTGCTCATGCTTATGGTAGGGTAGTGCTCATGTGGCCTGCTGCAGTGGTACATACGCAAGAATCATTTGTCTCAAACTAGGATGTCAATAAGTGATTCGAGGCAACTCGGTAAATGTAAATGTGGACTGGTAATTCACTAGAGGAGAAGTTTTATGGGCAGGCAGCCCAACACCAAGACCAACACATGAACAATAACAATTAGAATGTTGCCAGTTTTACAAAATGTATACATTTTTAAGGTCTGAAACATTTCAATTCAGAGGAAGTGATTCTGTGAAAAGAATGGCTCTGTCCATCACTATTTCACATACTCGACTTACCCACAAGGCCGTGAGGGGCTCAGTCAGTAACACAGAGGTGCTGTTAGGTTGAGGATGTGCCAATTTAATAACTAAATACTGTTAATGGTGCTAACCTAGCTTGTTAAAATGTCTTTATTACTGACACTGAAAAAATACAAATATAAAATAATGTGTTAGTTTCTTTCTTTTTTTTTTTTATCTTGATAGACACTACACAAATAAGTCATTTAGCCTCAAGTCTTTAAATCTCTCAAGGTCAGCTGAACATGAACGAATGTGACAAACACACAATTGAATATGAAGATGTTTCCAATAAATAAAATGAGCAATTGATTCATATTTACTTGAGTTTAAATGGAGCAGTTTGTTTTCTTATTTTCCTTGAAATCAGTACCATACAATGTAGTTCTTTCCAAGAATTTTCCTAGAAAATGTTATTAGGAAAATAAAGACCCGTAAAATTAAGCATTACACAAATAATCTTTTTACCATCACATATGATGTTCATGAGTTTCTTGTTGATCTTCAGAGGGAGGACATTTGCTGGATGACATCAGCAGTGAAACACTCCTTGCATGACTTCATGCTGAAGTAGAAGGGGATTTTTAGTCCCCCATGTTGAGAGCACCACCCTTTGTTCATTGTTTCCTCGGTCAGGTGATAACCATCTCTGCTGTCCAGCTCAGCGCTATTATGAGCTGGCACTTAGAGCTCCGACAGCAGCTGTGCCCACTGCCCACCTGGAAACCCCACCCAGTCTCATATTCCACACTGATGAAAGGGAAAGGTTCTGCGTAGCTACAACACACAAACACTCATAAACAATGTTAACAACAAGGTGTTTTATTACAATCCTCTGAAGCTTTGGTGACTTTGAACTGAAACCAACCATTAAAAGGTCTTTCTACACAAAATCCTCTTTGCATCTCATCTCTTCATCTTGTTATAGATACATCACATACGACTTTGATTTGAAAACAAACAAAAAGCATAACGTATTTGGGTAGAGCTTTCTTCCATCTGCACACACTGATTTAATTAAGAACCCCAAATATGATCTGAAGATGATGAGTCATGGCGTTGACCTTTGACTAAACTGGTAAAAAACGAACATCAATTCCGTTCCATGTCAGGCAAAAACCAGTCTGAGTCAGTAGTGCATGCCGACAGATACATGACACCAAAAAGTCAATGATTAAGGGTTTAATCAAAAACAGATCACAACACACACTGATCTGTAGCTATAGATTTCATGTGTAGCTCTTTGCATTTATCCACCACCAAGGAGGGTAGCTTTCTTCTAGTTATTCTATTTTTTACCATTAAACACTGGTTATACATTTTCATTTGGACCAACTCCTAAAATGTCAAAAACACAATTTTAAAGAAACATGAAGTTCAACTGAGAGTAGAGATAAGTAGTGTGTAGGCCTGCTCGTAATCACCATTGCACTGGTCGAGGATGTCCTTGAGGAAGACTCTGGCACAGTCTGGAAAGCTGTTTATCAGTTTCATCAAGGCCCAGTCATAGTCTACCTCTGGGTCTGGAAAGCAAACAGGAAAGCAATAATCCTCAAAGAGCACAATTTGATCATTACCGTTCCCATGAGTGTGCTGTTCAAAGAGGCTTCTTTGACTGTCATGACACACAAGTACAGTAGACTTTCTATCATTCTCATGCACAACACTTGGAGGTCTTATCATCACATATTTCATTTTCTTTTTGTGGATGATCTAATACAATCTGCTTTGTTGAATAGTTACATGATCAGCCACAGAGCTGTGAGGCAATCCCCAAAATGCTGTTTCCTCTGCAACTTGGTTAAAAATGAACTAAAGGAAGAGAGAAAAGTAGGATTCTCAAGTATGCAATCATTTTTTTCTGGCAGCCTGAAAGCTCTTCTGCCTGACCACTTTGGCATCTCTTCTCTACGTCTATCAGTCTCCAGATAAATATAATGAAGACCTGGGCAACAATGAGAGATGGACAAGAGAGGGCGTCACTAAACCAGGCAGGAGATTGGCTCGGGTAGGTAATAACAGAACGGAAAGACCTGACCAGCACTCTGGTAAAATATAGACCCGAGCTGGAGGCAGCCTAACATGGATTGAGGATGTTGTGGGATTCCGACATGCACAACTGTGCCCACAACGGCAGCGCCAGGACAGGAGGTTTGAAATATTCTTGGGTATTTTAGCTTTAACCTCGGACTGGTGAAATCACTCTGCTGTGGCTGCTGTTTGGATGGGTCATGAGCCGGGCTGTAAGGTAGGACAAGAAGCTGACTTCTCCTCAGAGGTTAGATCGTAAACTGCACTCACTTAAAAGAGGTTCAGTGATGAGTCTCACCCCAAATTAGAGCAGAGAACAGAATTTTATTTTAGCTGGAACTTTATCTACCTTTAAGTGTCTCTGATTCTTTAGCATTTTCATTTATTAAAGTATAGCTAATTAGCATAATTCAAACAACAACATTCAGAAGTTGACAAACCTGCAACAAATATTATATATCTTCTTCTGCTGTCTATAGATTATTTTTCATGACAGGCCACTCATCAAAGAAGCTGTCAAAAAAAAAAAGCTGAAACAATTATAATATATGGAATTTCTGCTTAAAAAATAATTTGAACTATAGATTTTTTATTTAAATGTTTTAATGTTCACTTTACCACAAAAGGGTTTTTTTGTGGGCAGGTTTTTCCTCACTGGAACCGAGGGTCTAAGGACAGAGGGTGTCACTCCCTGTACAGATTGTGAAGCCCTCTGAGGCAAAATGTGTTTTATGACTTTGGACTATACAAATAAAATTTGATTTGATTTGATTTGATTTGCACGTAGTTAATTTCTTATTATAAATTTATTTGCATATATTCATACGGTAATTCTTATAATCACCACCTATAAAAATCCAAATGATAAATCATAATCCTTCTTATATAAATAATATTACTTAATCCAGTGGAAACCGTTTCTGTGACTTAAAAGGAGTTTTTTAATGGTGAAAGAATGCCATATTGAAGCTATGATTATTACTATGATCATTATTACTTCTGTTTTCATAATAATTATAATTGTAGTTATCATTATTTATTATTTATTTATTGATTTTTTCTTCTGTCCTCTCTCTCTCTGTCTCTCCCTCTCTAAACTCAGCCAGTTGTGGCAGATGTTCATTCACTCGAGGTTTCTGCTACTCAAAGGAACTTTTTCTTGCTCATGGTGAAATTGTTGGTCTTGTAGTGTAAAATTTTGGGCTTTGGTATAGGTTTGTGTTAGTATGTAGGTTAAAGTTATTTCATTTCATTTATGTCATAATATTAAGTATATAATTGCATGTTTTTAAGAATATACCATAGTTTTAGGTTGGGACTATTAACTCTTTGGTAGTAGACTAGGGGTATGAAGTGAGGATGTGAGCAATACACTTGCAGCCAAAACTTCAAGACGGGAGTTTGAGCACACAGCCACGAGCCACGAGGGTGGATTTTTGATCTTGCAGCGTCACGCAAGTGTTTTCCACAAAGGGGTTGTATGACTCGCCATTATAAACCTTTATTAGAGTGAATCCAAGTGTGAAAAGCGGATAATCATGGAATAGCTTATTGTTTTGTAGCTGACTTTCCAAGAAAGTGTATATGGAAAGGCCTAAACAGTAGACTATAGAGTTGAAATAAAGTTCAACATGATAGGGGCGGGGTGAGCACATGCTGTATCAGCGAATGTGAAAAATGCTATGCTAGTAAGTTTGGAAAACCCGGCCCATAAAAGTAGATTGGATACTGGGGAAACATGTGACTTGGATACAATTATTTTATTGAAAGAGAATAAAAATGCGTGGTGCCAATGTTCTGATTTTTCCACTATAAAAGATGATGTTCTGAGCTGTAAAAACGCTTTCCTTCATGAACAAAAACTGGTTGAATTTTCTGTGAAGAGAATTAAACCTATGCTACATCAACTCTGACGCATCTGGAACCTCCTTGAAGATAAGATTGGATTTATGAACAAAATGTTGCAGGAGTCGGGACTTAGTTTCTAACTCATGATGCAGGCTTCTGACACACAACAGTCTCTGAAAATAATATTATAAAGACTACAGTCTAAACCTGCTCTGTATGGAAAGTGTCATGAGATAACTGAAGTTATGAGTTTAGTGCTATAAAAATAAAATTTAATTGAAAAAAACTAAAATCTGTCTATATTCAACTGTTCAGAGGTGTCATAAGAGAGAACGTAAAGAGGTTCAGTACAGAAGTATTCATTTATTATTCTACTTAAAAGTGTGGAATATGAGCTATAATTCATTTGGATTAAACCAGGCTGTTCAAAGAGAAAACAAAGTGAACAGTCTAGAAAAAATGAGTTTCACTCCACATGGTAACAATAGAATGCACACGAGCAGCAGCAAGACCTGCTGAAGAACAATAGGTAATGAACATGACTTTCTCGCTTTGTGTTTTCTTTCTTCTGTTGTGAGTGGCAGGTATTCATACGTGTATGGCAGCCATCCAGGTATCAAACTCAGTGTGTCAATCCAGGCCAATTATAAATGGGCGGGACTACTCCTTTTGGCGTGTCTGTTGGCTGCAGGCCAAGAGTCTGTCAGTCTGGCCTGGGCTCGGCGCTCTAGGAGAATTTTCCTCTCTGACTGACACAAGCCTAATGAGTGTGTGTTTGTGTGTGTTGGTGTCAGGCTTTTATGCCGTTGTTCTCTGTGTCCTTCACATGCTTAAATGTGATTGATATATTGCTCAATCCATAACAAGTAAAGGTTTGTGCCCAGGATGAAAATACTTTCTTAAACACACACAAACACACACACACACACACACCTACACACGTTTCCCACAAACTACAAGTATCAGCAGGATTTGAACGCCAGGAGCTACAGGATCATGACATGCCACACATAACTTCCTGCCTACATTTTTGAAGCATGTAAGGCTTTTGATTTAACACAGACTAAACAGACAATCACGGTCCTCTAAGAAAGGATGAGGTGGGCAACTCTTGTCACATGTCTGATTTAGGTTTGGTTAACCAGCGTTGAGCCAGACTAAAAAAAAGATGTGAGAAACAGTAGACACTCTCAGCTCACCAGCTTCCTCTGTCCAGCCGGAGCAGCTCTGTTCTGGTTCTGGGTCCAGGTAAGCGAGGTGGAGCGGTTGCCCAGGGATGTTGGATGATTTGTCTCTAAAGCCCTCAGAGGCAAAACAGGGATCCTCTGCTTCCCGAATGCCTCTCCTCTTTGTCTCGTTCTCGCTTTCTCTGCCTCGACCCTCAAGTTTTTCCAGAAAAGCAGAGTTCACCCTGTCCAAATATAATTCATCAAAAAATGGCTCACATAAAACCAAGTAATGCTGTACTTAACATGCTGGCAGGCTCTAGATGGCAGTCAGCGGGATGTGTTTGACAGCTTTTTATACTTCTGTACACAAAATAACAAGAGGTCAGTAAACTGCACACAGCACACTTGACATTCAGAGACTGAGAAGGAAGAACAAAAAACATTACTCTTGTTGAGTTTATCTTTGCCTGTTTGTATTCATTTTCACTCCCCCATGTGATGCTTCAGTTTTACTTGTGCACGAATGTGAATCAATTTTGTTGCAAAGTCTGGGAGAGAACCTGATTTTATTGTTAAATGTAAAAATATAAATAGTGTGCATACCTCCTGTGTTCCTGCTGAACTTCTCTCACACTTTTTGACTCTCTCTGTTTGTTCACCACAGTGCCACTCTGACAAAAGAAAGAAAAAGATAACTTCGAATTTACCAGTATGAAGTCTGGATCGGTATTTGCTTAGTGCCCTTCTGATCTACCGAACACTCAAAGCTCTTTTACAACACTTGCCACATTCACATATTCACACACTGACAGCACAGACTGCCATGCAAGGTGCCAACTGCTAATCAGGAGCAGGAAACTTTGTATCCAAAGCTCTCACACTGACACAGTCACACACACATTACAGTCGTGCACTGTACATGTGGAACACACCAGGACATGAAGCGGTGACCTTCTGATTATGAGCTGGCTCACTTTACCACCTGAGCCACAGGTCTTCAGCTGCTACACTGACCCACTGCACTCCTGATATAGAAGCTACACAGCCAGTATAGTAGACAGGGCTTGTAGTTTCTGTGTTCTTTGTCTTCTATATCAAGAGTGCGGTGGGTCAGTTATGTATATACTGCAGCCTCTGATAACCCATGACACAGGTAGAAGAGGGAGTCGTCTGGCATCTTCTACATGTAGAAATTAAACCATTGAATAGGGTCATAGAGTGCCATAAACAGAAATATAAATACAAAAAACAAAAAGCAATAACAAATATAAAATCATAATTAAGCATTTCCACATTTATTTGTTTATTTGTAAAACGTGGCCATTTCTAACACTGATCTAGAGCCAGTGTTTGGACCACTGTATGTCAGTGCAACATGGCAGACTACTGGAAAATAACCTGATTATAGGATGAAATATACAAGTTCAAAATTCTAAATTCTATTAAAACATTGCAACAGCAAATGGTAATACACAGCAAAGCAAACAGATGGAAGTATGAACAGAAGAACAAACAAAGCATCTGTGCAGTATGGTTACGTTACTGGTCAGTCACATTGTCAATACTAATCTACTACAATGTAATGGATATAAATATACAGTACATGCACACACACACAAACACACACACACATACAGCTCCTTCGGGGTCGCTCTCTGACTACTCAGTCAGTGTGGTCTTTATTTGGGATGGCAGGAGAGAAAGGAAGGGAACACACAGCCCACCTGTGTGAGCACTTTGTCAAGCTTAGTATTAAATCTCCCACTCAGACACACACACATGTATACACACCACACACACATGCCCACAAACAGAGGATATGAAGGAGAGATCAATCTGTCTTATGGAGCCATTGCTGAAAGAACAACAGATCCCAGGGTCCTGGTCGAAACCACATCAAGACGTTTGACTTTTGCTGCTCTGCAGCCACAAGCTTTCATCTCCTGATCTGTGACGTCTATCTGAGAGAGCCTGGGAGAGTCTAAAGAGGAGAGGAAAGGAGAGGAGACAAGAGGATAGGAGAATAGAGGAGAGAACCCAAGAGGTGAGAAGTCGAGGATTCGAGAAGAAATGAGATGAGAAGGCAGGAAGAGGTGAGGCTTTGGTAACCCTGGTGTCATCCGGTGAATTGTATCACCCATTTCACCCGTCTGCATCTTACTGTGTGTGTGTGTGTGTGTGTGTGTGTGTGTGTGTGTCTGTGTCCCACAATAAAACACAGACTTCTTTATTACTGTAACTGACTGCACTCTGTTTCTTCCTCGCCATTATTTGACCTAAGGTCTCTCTCTGTCTCTCTCTCTGTCTCTCTCTCTGTCTCTCTCACCACCAACTTGCCTGGTGAAAGATTTGCATCAGGTCAGTGTGAGAAAAAAAGAATGAGGGAGAGAAGAGAATGCACAACAATGAGAAAAGCCCAGAAAGAAAACATTTCCTCTCTCCACCGAGGGAGCTACGTATGCACTTTTAACAGTTCTGTCAGTCACCGCAAAACACACTCGCAGCAGAATACAGTGTGGAATACAGTGTGTGTCCCTCAGGCTGTTTCCTGCACACACTCTCTCCTGCTCTGCTGTAACGTTACTGACAGACACTCAGCTGGGTGGAGGAGCACAGACACTATTAGCACTGTGTCTGACTTTCTGACAGAAGCTGTCAACACTCTTCAATAAATGTGTGTTTTCTGAGCTAGAAATAACTGTGACCTTTTGACGGGGCTTACAGCAGCTATTGATTTGAAGATTTATAGCAGTGATTAGCACTAAAAACATTGGTGATTAAGTGGAAAATTATGCACAATCAGGGCAAGTGGTTGCCCCCTTTGGCTAACAAGGCATGTGATTGGTTGGTGAAGTGCTTGGGTTTCCTCCAGGTACTTTTAGTTAGTGCAGGTTATTCCACTCTGTTCTGACTTCTGCAGACTCCCTCACAGTCATGTCGTGTTGTGTCTCTGTCTCTGCTCAGTGTGAACTCTGGGAAGTCCCTTGAACTCCGCCTTCCACTCATTCCCTCCCATGAAAAGCAACAGACAGGGAGGAAGAGAGGCTGAGAAAAGAGAAAAGGAAGCAGAGAAAACAAAAGAGAGTGAAAGGAGCAGACAGACAGACAACATTAAGAGGCAGGAGAGAGGAAAAGCAGCGACCCGGTTCCTCTGTGGGTTTACACTTACTTTTACTCAACCGTGAGCTTGCCGTACTGCTGTGTGCCCTGGCTCTGACCAGGAGATAATTGCAGGGGGATCTGGCTCCTCACCCCACCCGGCCTTCTGGGGATACTGATTAATACCCGCACTGCCCCAGACCATGAATACTCCTCACCCAAGAGTATTTACTGAGAAAACAGCTCTCAGAGGCAGATATATTGGTGTGAATTACCACAGAGCCTCGACCCCACGGCCACATATATGAGGCTCAACGCTGAACCCTGGGACTTGTAGAGGAAGTGTGTGTGCGCGCATTCAGGCACATACTGTACTGTGTTTCATGCACACTGTGAGTTGTGTATACAAACAAAACATGTGAAAGCACATACAAGAGCACGCACACACACATTATGTGGTTTCTGGCTTACCCTAGATGACGTGTGTGTGGCACTGCTGGATGCCAGTGGACCTGAACCTCTGCTCTCAAAGCTCTGCAGAAAACTCTCAGTCTTCCTGTAATAAATACAAATATTACTCCCGCTATCATAGCAGTTTACGTTTCAAAAAGAAATAAAACACACACACAAATAATAATGTATGGAGGAGTATTTGTTTACTCCAGACACTCCACAGGCCTGGGATGCTGACAGCACTGGAGTCCCACAAAGTTGACCAGGTTTGTTTGTCCCTCTCTGACACTGCTCTCCCTGTTCTCAAGCATCTGATCTGCTCTGCTGTCTCACTCCATCCCCGCAGCCCCGCTTCTAAATATCTTCATTGTTTCTTCAGGTTCACACGTTGGTCTGCTGTCTCCTGTTTTTGTTTCTCTTGAAAGGAAGCCAGAGATGCTACTTAACAAGCAATTTCCCTCAGAGCCAAACGTATAATATTCCATCTAGACTCTCATTGTAATTGATTTAAAGTCTCTGGTACACTAGTGGAGAATATGGTATGAAAACCTTGTGCAGACGGTAGACACTCAGCATTAATGTCTCCGATTCCCTTATTGATATTTATTTGGTGTAAACTTAGAGTAGAATTTCCACTGAATTTTTTTTTTTTGGTCAAGTGGGGTGACATGGTGGTACAGTGGTTAGCCTCACAACAAGCTTGCTGTGTTGCCTCACAGCATGAAGGTTCTGGGTTCAAACCCACCAGCCGGCTGGGGCCTTTCTGTGTGGAGTTGTTCTCCCCGTGTCTGCGTGGGTTCTCTCTGGGTACTCTGGCTTCCTTCCACAGTCCAAAGACATGCAGGTTAATTGCTGACTCTAACTAGTGAATGGTTAGTTGTCTCTGTGTGTCAGGGTGATGTGATGAACTGGCAACTGTCCACAAATAATAAACTACTATAGAACTCTTTCTCTAGTGCCAGCAGCAGATTAACACATGATTTTGAGTGAAATCTGCCATGAAATGTGGCACACACACACACACACACACACACTCATGTTCCCCTCAGGATGAACTCTAATCATTTTGGTGAGGTTGTCCAGTACTTACTTACTGCAAAATGAACAACATTCCCATCAGCCTTGTCTATATTGTGTTTACTGTTACTTAGCACATGTTAGCATACTACTACTTTGAACTACTGTAACATGGAAAACATTACGCTTTACATCAGCATGTTAGCATTGACACTGTGACTGTGTTGGGCATGCAAACATTAGCTTTTAGCTGAAAGCAGAGCCACTAGGCTGTAGTCTCTTAGTGTAGTGTATTCTGTCACTTGCAAGTCACTCAGCTTCATTACGTGATTCATCACGTCTTCCCTGGAAATCCTTTGTTACCATCTAGAAAACAGGTATCACTGCTTCCAAGTTTGAAAAGGTAAATGGGGGCAATCAGAGGTGAACCTCATGTCACCTGTCTGCACGCTTCCGCTGATATTTAGTGATATGTTGTTTTTCCTTTTTCTGCCAACAGAAAATGCATCTTACTAAAAACTCCAATGATAATTATAGGTCAGCAGAGGCTCAGACATTGGGCGCTTCCTTTTGTAAAGGGCTGGAGATTGTGTCATCTGATGCTACATCTGTGACTAAGATCCATTGCAGAGCAAGAAAGAACACAACACAGCACAGCAGACAACACAATACCACACAGTGACAGTGATGAGACCCAAGTGAACTTGATCTAGGGCTGACCTGATGTGATCCTGCCTGTGCTTCTCCCTCCTCCTCTGCTCCTCCTGTTGACGCCTCTCCTCCAGGCGCTCAGCCTGCAATGCATCACAGTCAACAGTCACCCCACAGCAGAGGACCGGATGCAGGGCATGCAGCCACCCAACAACAACATGCATGGGTAGATCACTGATAAGATCACTGAACACATTCAGAGTCCTTTGACAGCTGCACATTGAACATACAGTACAAGTATATAGAGTATGGTGCATAGGCTGCAGTATATGCAGCATCTGGTGCACTGTAATTACAGACATGTACTTACAGTACATTCATGTCTGAATGAACATGACTTCCAAGTTCGTGATATTACAAAAATATAAAAGTAGCTTCAAAAATTTAACCAATAAAAAAACTATAAAAAACTCCAAGATAATGGCCAATCAAATGTATAAAAAAATCATCAGAGTCCAAAGATGTAGTATTGTTCAAAAACATAGAACATAAGCTTATTATTACATTATAATATTATTAAGAACAAAGCAAAGCAGTCACTTTGGTGCGTCAGCATCTTAGTACTTTTTTATTTTATTGTAAGTGATGGAATTTCAGTGTATGTGCTGGCTGGAGAAACAAGTCTTTGTCTTTGAATTTCATTTTGGCACCAGTGACGTGTGCAGCCCGTCCATGTGGGTATTTACTGTAAAACAGGATATTTCTACCCTACAAGGCCAAGAGGCCGTCTGAGTCCAGGAGCAGGGGTGAGGTGTATGCACCGTTTTTGTGGTTTGGATGGATGTATTTATGACCCAGAGACATGTTTTTGCCAGCCTCTTCTATAGACTGAGAAGAGACTGTTTGAGATGCATTGGTTTGTTTGCTGGATTACCATTACATTCCTATGGCTTCATAGAGGTCATGGCGCAACAGGAAAAGGTCTGTGGAACACCGCTTTGGTCTTCTGCATTAATCACCATTCCACATAACTACGGCAGTCCATTAACCACTATTAGTGGAGCTGACCAGACATGGAGTAGAACATGTCTGAGAACGGATTAAGGAGCTGTCCCATGAGACCATTAATCAGGTTGTACTCATAGCTTTAATACCGGGTGTGTGAAGACTATGCTCAGAGACAGCATGGACCTTCTACAGCTCAGGTGGAGGCTTGTCTCTACTGACATCTTGAGGTGAAACGTCATAATGTTTCTGACTGCGAGAAGACAAACATATACTGCAGTGCCATGTAGTGGTCGGATGACGTGTGTCAGTGGGGCCACATATCTTCATATCACTACGAAAAACACCTTTAATATTAATATTTAAACTTTAATATAATATTAATTAATACCTATCCTTCAAAATCAATCATTCCTTCTTTTTTGTACCACAGCTCAGACAAGGTGTTATTGTACTGGACTGCATAAAAGTTACCACTCATGTACGTGAATACAAAACGTCAGAAACAACTTTTCATAATGTAGTCCACCTTTATTACACCGTGATAAAGGACTGATCTGATCACCAGTTCATTGTATCCTGACCTACAGGCACAAACTAAACTGGATGGACCAATGAGGCAAAGCTGGAATTACAAGCCTGCTCTGACTGAACGTTCCTAAGGCTGCAGCCACAGACCTGGATCTTACATCAGCTATTGTGAGGACATGTGTGCCAACCAAGACCTTCTGCACATACAACAACCACAAACCCTGGTTTACAGCAAACCTCAGGCAGCTTTGTTAGGCCAAGGAAGAGGCCTAAAGAAGTAGGGACAGCCAACCAGGCCAGAAACACACTGAGGATGGAGGTCAAAGCTGCAAAGAGTCAATGACCCGACGCCAGTGTGGAGACTATCTGCCCACACTGTGCAGAATCATAGACAGATAGACCCACATTCACACCCATCCCAACCACATACACCCCCTGTCACTCTGTCACCCCTCCCACTGACAGTGTGATTCTAATTCTTTAACTATGAGTAGTAAACGTGTCATTTATTGACACATTTTTGACCAAAGACAGACCATCATAAACACTGATAGCAAGGCTGTTGTATTGGATTGCACTACACTGTACAGGTGTACCTGCTGAGTGTAGATGTTAAAGAGCTGCGTGTGACATACTCCAATAATTTTACTCACCACTTTGACAGTCTTGTTGAATCAAACTCGCCACTATTCTATTCTACACTATTCGACTGTTAGAAAACAGCGTGTCATTTATATTTTTGCAACCTGTGTTTTGATTGGCAGATCATTACTAGGGTCCATTTGCAGCGAGTTACTCATGGGAATATCAATCACAGATCAGGCAGAGATGTGACATTTTCTATTGAACTCACAGACCATAATTCAGTGCAGCCACATGCTATATTCTGAGAAAATGGTGCAACCCTTTACTGGAATAACAACAAAACTCTGCTCACTGCTCTCTCTCTTACTATTGCAACTTCTATTTCTCTTTCCACCTACACTTACAACCCTGGCCGAGTGCAGTGCATTCCTGACATGGAACTCTGGGGTTTGTCAAAAAGGCACTCTGGGAAATGCAGGAAATCACTGTGCTGACCTTGCCACAGCGGCCCAGGGTTCAAATCCAACCTGCGGCCCTTTGCTGCATGTCATTCCTCATCTCTATCTCCCCACATTCCTGTCACTCTTCAGCTGTCTCTGTCAGAAATAAAGCTTGGAAAGGCCAAAAATATCTTTAAAAAAAGTGTTGAAGCCAAAGAGTAAATTATCGCTTCATTTTAAAATAACTCCCTTGAGGGTGTTTAATGTATGAAGTGAAATGGACTGTACTTAAAGTGCATTTAATGGTTGATTTTAATGTAAATAATTAAAATATTTGATTGTAAATAACTGAAATATATATGAAACAGAAAGGATGGTGAGTGTTTTGAGGGAAGTTCTTAATGCTACACTGAACACATACGGTAATGCTTTGTTAAAAAGCCAGAGTACAGATTGTCGGGCTCACCAGCTCCCTCTTTTCAGTTTTCATCTTCTGCAACTTCTCCTCCTCTTCTTGTCTCCTCCTCTTGTCCAGCTCTTCCTTTCTCAGCTTGAAACAACAGGTCACATTAAATATGTATCATAGAAATAATAAATAATAATAAAGTGAAATATATATTATATATAAACTGAAAGGATGGACATAGACATGTTTGAAGTACCTTCTTCTGCAGTTTGGAGCAGCGTTGATCGGTATACTGCTTCTGCCTGGCTTCAGCCAATGTTACATCACCACCTTGATCAATGAAACAACAGATTACACCGTATCAGTGAGTATGCATAACAAATGTTCTAAAAATTGTTGATGATTTGAAGATGTTTTGCATCCTGGTTTACCCAGTCTCTCTGGATTCAGGTTCACACAGGGAACCTTGTTTGCCTCTTTCCATCTCTGAAGATCCTCCATTTCTTTCTGAGCCACTGCAGCAAAAGAAACCTTCATTACTTGGGAAAGCATGTTGTATGTATGAAGAACAAAATAACTCATAGGATAGTTAGAAGCAGCGCTGTCAGCCTACTCCTTTGCATCTGGCTTCGCCGAGATTCATTTGGCGGTATCACAGTGAATCCATGTGAGCTGTGACGAGAACAGAGGCAGACAGAAAGAGAGCTTGGTCATTAAACAGGCTGTGGAAACCTCAGTGATCTCTGAGCACTAACTCATGATGATACAGATACTATAGGCAAAGCTTTTCACAAAAAAAGTTTCCATACAGCAAATTAAGACAACAAGAAGTTAATTTGGGCATTAATAACAAAACTTAACTGGTTATTACAAACCCTTTGGTGTTTGAGGTTTGTATTAAAGGGCCAATAAGTTAGATTTAGGGCACTCTACTTACAGAACATGGCAGAAATTTTATATGTTTTTGTCACCTTAAATGAACCTTTTATGTCTACAGACATATTTGAGAGATAAATACAGAGAAAACCTTTCCTGTTTTATTTTATGACATAAAAGGTTAGACAGGACAAAACGGTCCAAAACAGGATTGGCATGATGGGGCGAAGCATACTTTATGTATGAAATGGATGTACAAAAAAAAAAAAAAAGATTAAAAAAGACCCAATAACCAGGTCAGGATTTATGATGCGTATTAGGATGGTGCACAGCGGTCTGTTGTCATGGATTCCTGTGTGTTTGTGTGCACATGCCTGTGTGTGTGTGTGTGTGTGTGTGTGTGTAGAAATGTAGAAGAGTGGTTTATTTATTTATTGAATTTGAACTTTTCTGTCTGAGCCAGTTCATGTGCGGACACCGTGTGGGTCTCCATTTCCTTTTCCTCTTCCTCTTCTTCATCTTTATTTAAACAGATAACTTAAATCAGCCCACTGGCCAGGATGATGGCAGTAAAAGTAAAAAAAAAAGAGTTTGGAGAGGATAAAATAGGCACATTTCTGTTTTGGTGATTTTCACATAGTGTGATGGCATAAACACCAACATGTGGTGGAATCCAACTGTGCTCCAGTCTGACTTACTCCACCTGAGTTTCATTTTGTACTTTTGGCTTTTACTGCATCATATTTCTACAAGAGTTCATACGGAGTTACACTGATGTAGATAAAAGGGACTGTTGTGACTTTTCGTGGCTGCCGAAGCCGGTCTGTGGATGCTTGAAAAGAAAAGAGCCGCAGCTCGTCTTGACTTTAATAATTAGGACTTTATTCAAAGAAACAAGTGAGTCTGAGATGCATCTCATCAAATCCTTCAGCCAAAGTGTCCAAATTATGTCCTTGTTCTGGGCTAGGTCTTATATCCATAGACTTCATGAATAAACATCCTGAAAAGGAGCCTCCTTCCATCGTTGTCTTTCATGATTTACTTTACCACATCTGTTGCAATACCAAGAGAGATGGCCAAAGGTCATCTCACATACCATATAATTTAAGAAGAGAAAGACATGAAGCTCCACAGGACCACACTCTATCCATCCTCCCTAGTTAGAGTCCGTAAATACTAACAAGCACTTAGGCTTCACAAAGAGAGGAGTCATTGCAGATCTGTACAAATATGCCCTTCAGATGCACCTCATAATTAACCATAGTCTTAGGAAAGATCAATGACATATAAGGAGACTGAGGATGTCCTTGCATATACTAAAATATACTACAGGACCAAGATACAACATTAAAAACATAAATTAGTTAGCAGGCTAATAATAATCTAATGCTGCATTCAATTGTGATAGGACTGACAGTACATTGCTGGTTCAGCTGCTGTTTATCATCACAAATGCTGGAAAGCAACATTTGAATCAACAGAAATGTTGTATTTATTTTTCATGCAGTCTTAAATTAAAATAATTTACGTGTCTTCGTCTTGTTATTCTGCTACATCGCAATGAAGAAAGTCATTTAAGCTGCGGGTATGAAACGTAAAGTTAGGATTTCCGAGAGACAGTGAAGGCACCATTCTTCTCTGCACTCACGTGAAACGAAAGTGAAAGTGAACGTCACATTTCCACTGATAAACAAACATGTCTTTGTCAGTGAAATATATAATATAATATAATATAATATAATATAATATAATATAATATAATATAATATTATTGTACGTCTATTTACAAATATTATTATACTGACATTTCAGTCAAACAGAACTTGTGTGTCTTACTGTTGGGGCTGCCTGTCTGTCGCTGCTGGATTCCCGCAGTCACGTTGATGTGTGTCGGGTGGATCAGGTCCAGGTAAGCCTGGTGTGCTGTTACTGGGACTAGGATAGTCCCTGCTGGGGTTCTGCTGGTTCCCTGTGCCCCTCTGGTTCTGATGAGGATCCATTCTTATCAGACAGACTCGGATCTGCTGTCCTCAGTGAAGTCCTGCTGACTGGATCATTTAGTGAGTCATCTGGTAACTTTACTTTACCTTCATCAGCAGTGCGATGGATTCAATGCAATAGCGCCATCTGCTGGAATTAGTGCGTTTTAATCGCACATATTTTTTTTCTGTGAAAAGCATCCAAACATATTCAAACATGTTTCAAATCAAACTGAATTTTATAGCTGAATAAATCAATGAAAAATACATTTTAACTCTTGTGCCATCCTTCAATAAAATCCCTTTCAACACCCTTCGGGACAAAAGTGTCCACACAGAAAAAAAATCCTCATACATCAATATTTTTTTCTACTTTTTTTCATAAATCTCCTAAACAACTTCAGACTTGCTCAAAACTACTAAACATCCAATCATTTTCAGGATTTTAACCCTTTAAATGCCAGTTTAACTATTTGAAGGATTCATTATTTTTTACAAAAAAAAAAAAAAAAACACAAAAAAATAATTATCATGGCATGGAGTTTTGGTGGTGAATAGAGTCTTGGATATGTCAAAGATCAGCCAAAAAATTGATTTGATTGCATTAGTATTTTTCATGTAATATCAAATACTTCCTTTCAACACTATTCGGGCTAAAAATGGCCCATTGAGTTCCATTCAAACCACATTTTTTAATCTGACTGTCATTGCTGTGTAAAACCATGCATTCTGGGATGTCAGCATTTCATTTTGAAGAAAATTAGTCATATTTGACATTTTCACTGTATTCCACCAGATTCAGTCATTTTCACACTGTAGGCCGATGCATGAAATTCTTGTATATTTGCTAGTTATATTATGGAGCTGTGTGACTACCAGGGGGGTCCAAGAGTGTTTTGTGTGTGTGTGTGTGTGTGTGTGTGTGTGTGTGTGTTGAAAACAACAGAACTCAAAATATGAAACAGAATGAAAATGCAACAATCATGCTGGTTGGTACCTGTATGTAGGGCAACGTCTCAGCATGCGATGGAGACCAGACTAGTCCATTCTTTGCTGTCCCCTCAGTGTCAGGAAGGATGGCTCCTCAGTGTCCTCTCCACTTTCTTATGAAGGGTCAGAGGCACCAACAGAAGTGGAGGACTCTGGTGACTATTTTATGTCAGACTCCCCCTCCAAGCTTGTGTCTTCTTGAGATGAGTCACTAGCAGATAACAGTTGCATGACCATTTCTAAAACTTCTGTTTGACTGACATGTCTCTTCATTTCTGTTCCTGTCCATCCAATAGTATTGTAAATAGCTGGTGTACAGCAATTGACTGCACACAGTGCAATTTGGTTCGTAAGAGTTTTTAGAGTTTGTAAAGTGGCTGGCGCCATTTGGTTTTTGCATGGGGGGAGTGGGGAGTCAGTGTCCAGTGGTTTGCATGGATGAAGCTGTCTCTCACTCTGCTGGTTCTCCACAAGAAGCTCCTCCCTGAATCTACTCAGTCTACTCCCGCAGGGCAGGAGGATGAAGGAGCAGTGGTTGAGATGGGTGGAGTCATCCGCAAGTGCTTTGCAGGCCAGGCATGTGTTGTAATGTGTTGCACTGATGATCTTCTCAGCTGCTCTCACTATGCGCTGCAGGGTGCAGTGCAGCCGCCGTACCACACAATTATGCAGCAGACAAGATTTTATAGATTGCATATTGAAAAGCCTTATTTGTGAGTCTAATGAGATCAACAATTACTACGTTTTTACAGTGTAGTAGCAAACGTGAGGACGCCAAAATGTGTGGAAACAAGCCTGTTTAGGTTTGATGAAGTTTGTTGTGATGGATGAAGTTTCACTCTCTCTGACTATGACGATCTTGATGGTGAAATGATGGCTGATTTCTTTGAGGAGTCTGACGAGGACGACTTCCTCCTCGTCAGATCTCCCTCCCCTAATGACAGCCTCTCATCTTCTAACCTAAGAGATCGTGAAGTGCCCTCCACTTCTGTAAACTAATGAAGTGAAAGAAATAAGCACAGATCTGATTATTTTGAAGTGTGAATGCATCACATGAATCCAGCTCTGCTCAAAGAATGACCCCCACATTTCTTCAAAAACTCATTTATTGTGAGTTGTGGTATTAGAACTTAACGTTAATGTTGATTACAAACCAAGGGATGGACAGTTTAATGAAGACATTTTATGTGTTTTTTAATGGGACACACACACAAAGGAAGGACAAATAAATACACCTTAAACAACTGTGACTAATAAAGTTAATAAGAGTACAAAGTCTGAAAGCAGTGTATTGTAATCTTGATAAAATCTGAGTCAGAACCGTGTTTGAATGACGAATGTGGTAATGCCAGTCTGTGTGCGGTGTGTTCCGTGCTGTTTGACAGACAGGCTGAGAGGTGATGTTTAACTGGCACTGAATGTGGCTTGAGGTATTGTTAAAACATTACGATGTAGAAGATGACCAGAATCAACCGATGACTTTGACACAAAACGAATAAGGCAGTGAGGGTCTGCAGGCTCCCGCAGACAGATTCTGTCCCCTGTCAAGCACAGATCAACAAATACTGACAGCACACACACCACACTCACTTCAGGGTAACTAGTGCAATTAGAGTAAACAAGATCACTGAGCCATCAGGTCATGTGGCCTGGAGACGGTTTTCACTGTTACAAGTATGGCTGTCTATAGTGAAGAATTAACAGAGACGATGGCCTACACTGATCAGAACCTTCCCTCTGGGCGAGGCACCCTGCTCCATCAGACACCTCCACTTAGGGAATGACTTGTTTCAGTCCATAGATCTTGGGGGGTTCTGGGAACACTCCTCCCTGCTCCAGTGTTAATTCCAGTGGCTGTATAGATGTCTCTGTGTGCATGGGCGTGTGTTTAATGTGTGTGTGTCTGTGTTTATCTTCTGAGGCTGAGGTGAGCTCACAGTTTGGGTTGGTTGGCTAGTTTACTCTTCAGGTTCTCTGCCAGCTTGTCCAGGAACTCAAAGGTGTTCAAGTAGTCAGCACGAGTCACACTGCAGACAGAGGGAAAGAGGAGAAAGGACTGAGTATACCTGACTTAAGTAAAATCCAAGAATATCCTAGAATTAGCATCTAAGGACGAAAAGTAAAAACTTTTTTTAGACAAGAGAGAGCACATATGACGTTAGCCAATGTAGCATTAGCTTAGCAGCTCTCTGAAAGCTCTAACAGTATCCTCTGTAACTTTCCATCATTTGTGATGTCATTCACATCAAAGTGTCGACAGCGACAGCGAAATTAGTTATTAGTTATACATATGCTATGTACTATGTACACTGGTGAATAAAAAATAAATATTAAATATTAAACATACTAAACTATCTGATATTGTACAATAGATGATACTAGACATGAGATAGTGATACTGCAGTGAGTAAAATCCTTCACGGGACAATAAAATAATTCTTATTCTAGAGCTTTGCAAACAGATGGTGAAACACGTGAGTGCTCGATAGTGAAGACACTAACTTTGGCAGGCCTTTGATGCAGATAGCCAAATCCTTGGTCATGAAACCAGCCTCGATGGTCTCGATGCACACGGCCTCCAGGGCTTCAGAGAACACTCTCAGCTCTGTGTTGTTGTCCAGCTTTGCCCGGTGGAGGAGGCCTCGTGTCCATGCAAAGATGGAGGCTGCAGCACACAAACACGCAGTGCAAGGACAGGATTCAGTGCATTCGTCCATATACAGTATGCATGATATAAATAAACATGTTTCTTGGGGTTATGTTGGGATAGTTGCTTAATGCTCAAGTGTCTGCATCTTTTTTTACCGATGGGATTGGTGGAGGTCTCTTTTCCCTGCTGGTGTTGTCTGTAGTGGCGAGTCACTGTGCCATGGGCAGCCTCAGACTCAACTGTTCGTCCATCAGGGCAGATCAGCACACTGGTCATCATACCCAGGGAGCCGTAGCCTGAAGCAGGGTCACATAACCCACATTAACAACAGGAACTCTCAACCTGAGACGGCAAAAGTCTGCAATCTAGCTTTTTTTATTACAGTGCAGTTTTGCGGGGTTGGATTATTGACAGATTATAGATTAGAAAGGTTTCTGCATAGTTCTTCACACAAACTTCTGAAGAAAATGTGTCGTCTTTACCCACCTTGTGCCACAGAGTCAGACTGTACATCTCCATCGTAGTTCTTGCAGGCCCAGATGAAGCCTCCCTCAGATTTCATGGCCTGGGCCACCATGTCATCGATGAGACGGTGCTCATACCAGATACCTTTGGCCTCAAACTGAGCACGGTATTCCCTGAACACACGAGAAGGTGGAGAACACCTCTGAGTTGTGATCTGCATCTACAAATATGTGTACTTGCCGTTGCCAAAGAGAGAGACAGAGTGTGCATCTGTTGTGCAAAGGATTTTCAAGTCCTTACTTCTCGTAGATCTCCTGGAAGATGTCTTTGAAGCGACCGTCATACTTCTTCAGGATGGTGTTCTTGGTGCTCAGGTATAGAGGCCAGGCTTTGGTCAGGGCCATCTGGAAGGAACTGTGGGCAAAGTCCCTGATGGACTTATCTGTATTGTACATCCCCATGGCAACACCACCTGTGCCTGGACACACACACAGACACACATATATACAAGCCCAATTCCAGTGAAGATGGTACATTGTGCAAAATGTAAATAAAAACAGAATACAATGATTTGAAAACCTCACAAACCCATATTTTATTCCCAATAGAACATAAACAACATATCATGTGTTGAAACTGAAACAGAGCGATGTTCACCATCGTGTAGTTTCTCTTAACAACTGTCTGTACATGTCTGCGAAGTGAGGAGATCAGTATCTGGAGTTCTGGTAGAAGAATGTTGTCCCTTTCTTGTCTAATGCAGGACTCTAACTGGTCAACAGTCCTGGGACTTCATTGCTGATTTTTTTGTTTTATAATGCACCAAATGTTTTCTACTGGAAAGGTCTGGACTGCAGGCAGGCCAGTTCAGTACCTATACTCTTCTCCTGCAAAGCCATGATGTCCTGAAGGGTGCAGTTATGTGGTTCAGCAGTCTTGCTGAAATATGCAAGGCCTTCTCTGAAACATACATTGTCTGGATGCGAGCATACGTTGCTCTAAAGCCTCTATGTACTTTTCAGCATTGACCTTGTCCTTTGCGCACAGAGACTCCTCCTGATTCTCTGAATGTTTGATGATATTTTACACTGTAGATGGTGGGTGGTGGTAATCTTCAAAACCTTTGCAATTTCACATTGAAGAACATTTTTCTGAAATTGTTACACCATTTTTAGACATAGTTCGTTGCAGATTGGTGAACCTCTGCCCATCTTTACATTTGAGAGGTTCCTTTTACACCCAGTCATGTTACAACCTGTTGCCAACTGACCCAATTACTTAACTATCAAATACTTTTGAGATTTGTGCCGTATACTTTCCAGCCTTTTCTTGCCCCTGTTCCAACTTTTTTTAGATGTGTTACTGCCATCAATTTCAAAATGAGCTAATATTTCCATGAAATGGTGAAATGTCTCATTTTTTACAAGCGATGTGTTGTTTATGTTCTATTGGGAATAAAATATGGGTTTGCAATATATATAAACAAACCTCAATTTATAAGGCAGTGTTGGTTGTTATTATCATTGATATGCAGTATCTGACTGAATAACCAATATAACAGTGTTTCTTTCACACTCGGACAAACACTGAGAAATCCCTTTTGCTTGCAGTCATGACTCACACCTTTTATGTTCTTGTGAGGTATCTGAGTGTTTGCTTTGGACCGATAAAAACAGAACAGGTGAATAGTTACAAGAGAAGTGCAACAAAAAGATAAGCCATATCTTTGATTTGCCCGTTTACAGTGTGAACACAATGGAAAATGTCTGCTCAGTTATATTGACTGACATGCATTAAGATGCGTTCACGTCTGCAGACTATGTAATTATGATACTAAAAGTACACTGTCACAACTGTTGGGCTGACCCACATGTGGTAAAGGGGTTGGAAACATGATCATAGATCTGGCTTGCTGTGTTCTTACCCTCAAACTCATGAATGACAAATTTAACTGGCTCTCCGTTTGTGGGTGTGTAGGTCATCTCCACCTTCCCAGGCCCAGGCACCACAAAGTCTGTGGCTTTGTACTGTGGGGAACACATTGGGAAAGACAAAGGATTAATACAAGAAAGCGACAAGGCTGTTTGCCCCCACTAAACTACACCAGTGTGAAAAAACACACACACACACACACAGAAATGCATGATCTCTGTCCTGTAAAATGGTGTGAGATCAAAGTTCAAGTGAGAATGAGCTTGACTCTGTACTCTGATGCAGTACAACAGAGTACATAGTACATGGTGCATCCATGGAACATCGTGGAACGAGCAGTCATTTGACACTTCACCTGGATTACTAGAACTGTTGACTCTGACATAGAGCTGTGAACTAAACCTCTGATTTAGTTCTGTGACAATCCTGCAACTTGTCCTGGCAGTAGAGGTAAAACATTGAGATGCAAAGGATGATGATGAAATGTCATTATTGACTGAGTCTCTCCTGATGACAAGCGACACAACTGTAACTCACTGAGCTCACTGAGAGTTGGCGGGAAGCCAGCCAGCTTGTCAATTTGCTGGAAATTATGCTTGAGTAATAGTGGTGTGGTGACAATAAGGGAGCTGTTTTCTCTGCACAAGAGATATAAATCTAGGTCACGTTTTTCTTTACGACCCTGATTCCAAAAAAGTTAGTATGCTGCATAAAATGTAAATGAAATGAGATTGCAATGATTTGCAAATTCTATTTGAACTGCACAAGACAAGATGTTTAATGTTCAGCTGACACACTTGGTATCAGGGGAAACAGAAAACTGGGAAAGATGTGGAATGTTGACAAAAACAAACATGGTAAACAGGTTCAGTGGTAACAGGTGACAGGCGATAGAGAAAGATATGAACATCCAGAAACACTGCAGACGTCTCTGGACCTGAAGGAAAGTGGAAGTGTGCTGTGGTCTGACGAGATCAGCTTGTTGTTGGACATCATGTCATTCTAAAGAGGAAAAGGACCGTCCAGATTGCTACCAGCATCTGTGATGGTATGGGGTGTGTTAGTGCCCATGGAATGATGGCTTGAACTTGCACATCTGAAGGCAACATAAAAGTACATAGAGGCTTTGGAACAACACGGGCTGCCAATATTCAGGGACAACCTGCCAGGATGCTCCAAACGCGTGGCTTCATGGTAAAACAGTCCAGACCTGTGTCCCACTGAAAATCTTGAGTGTTATGAACACAAACTAGATGAAGACCACGGACTGCCCAGCAGCTGAAGATGAATATCAAGCAGGACTGGGAAAGAATTTCACTTACAAAGAGATCACATGACCCTGGCATCAAATTCAGAATGAGTTCACCATTTGAACATGAAATATCTCATCTTTGTATCTTGTCTTTGTACTCTATTCAACTGACGGTTGGAAAGGATCAGCATGTGTTCTTCATGTTTTATACAGGGTCTGGGGAACTGGGAATGTAGTCAACATTTGGCTTTGGCTTTTAAACAGTGAGCCATAAACAATACTACAATTTAACACTTCTGACACAATATCAAGCAGCCCAAAAACAACTAATGAATTTATCCAGTATGGCATCGAAAGCAAATTGAAGCAGCAAACAGACAGAAATTTGACCTCAACCCAACATCCATTTCTCAGGATGCAGAAAGATGTGAGTGCAAACACTCTTCAGACATCATGAGGGTACCTGATCTCCATGGGCGTGCCTGCCAATAATGATGGGCTTGATCCAGCCGGGCACCAGGCGTGGGATGTTCTTGCAGATGATAGCCTCCCTGAACACCGTGCCTCCGAGGATGTTACGGATGGTGCCGTTGGGCGAACGCCACATCTGCTTAAGCTTAAACTCCTCCACCCGCTTCTCGTCTGGCGTGATGGTGGCACATTTGATGCCCACATTGTAACGCCGGACTGCCTCCGCCGCCTCAACTGTCACCCGGTCATCTGTTGCGTCTCGGTTCTCCATGCCGAGGTCATAACTTTGCAGGAAGAGACAAAACAATAGTTTAAAACAACTTTATGATAATGCATCCTACAGATATATTTCAGTCTGTCTATATTTGAGTGTCAGTATAAGAGGAAGCAGAGATGAAGACCGTTTAGAATCTTGACAACAGAGACATGGACACAAAAGCACTCAGCTTCAAGTGGAGCTGTGATCATTTACACTTCAGTACACCATTACACAAAAACTCTGGCAGAACCCAATGGGGCACTAAAAGCAAACATACACAGCTGTTTTAGTTGGCTCGAAGCTAATCTGTGAATGTTAAAGTACAGTGACTGTGATGTAAATGAAACACAGAGTCAAAGGACATGAACAACATTAATGAGCAGTGAACCAGAGCGCTTCCAGCTCGAGGAACCGCTCAGTGCCAGAATTTTATTTGCTGCATATCTCGGCTAATTATATTTCTTGCAAGACCTGACAGAGTGTTCTCATCTAGAATAGCCATTAACCTCCTACCCCACTTCCTGCACAGTGCTGCAACTGTGCTCATTCTCCTCTGTCTGTGAGGAGGAAAGCTGCAAAACCAGCTAACAGCACAAAGACAAAGGAAACAAGGAATCGATTGTGTAAAGACAACTGCCCCTATGCCAAGAACTGAAAGGACTGTTTCACTTTTTACACTTGTGCTTGAGAAACAAACTACTGGTCAGAAGAAGTGTACTTAATCTGAAGCCGATGTGCTTATCGTTCCCTTAAAGTATGTGCGTTCTTGTGGACTAATTGGCTTTGTTTGAAAGAAGGCATGACCTTTTACCCAGTTTTGTCCTCCCCTCCCCCATCAATAGACGATACCAAGTCACAATACCTCCACGTTCAACAACTGAAACATACCACAGAGGAAAGACAGAACACAGTTTCAGGTTTAACAAGAATGTTGTCCTGCTTATATTTGTTCAGCCTGGATCACTTATTCAACATTCCCCAGGCACTCTGAGCCGTAAACCTGAGCAAGTCTGATGTGTGGCCTTCGAGGAACGTCTATCAACCTTCAGTATTTATGTTTTTATGTGAGATTGATCTACTTGACAAAATGCCCTGAAGAGGTCTCAGAATCAGTGTGAATCAGAGATTCACTTTGTTTTTAAAGTGGCCTTATTGAAGACGCTCCTGCGTGTTGAAAAATTGCTATTCCAGCAGAATAATGATTACACCACATTAAATCAAACTTGGACTTGCACAATAAATGATTAACTTTTACGATGCCAAACAAGAAGGTGTGATGATAACACTGTCAAACATCTATCAGATCTACCTGAAAAAAAGATTCAGGTTCAAAGAAGGTTCAAAATGCTAACCATCTCCCTCCACTCCACAGCATGAAGATATGACTGACTGATGGGAACATCAGCGACTTGAACGTCACATAAAGGTCATGCAAATAGCATGCAACTCTGAACAAAGTCCATGCAACAGATAAGAGGAGTGGTAGGTCGAATGAAGTAATGGTTGGGGTCATCGTAAAAGGCAAATATTCACTAAGAAAATATTTGATTGAGATCTCCACGGTAACCATCCCTCAGTGTGATTTTCTCCAGTGTTTAAAAAGGTATCAGTCATCCACACGATCAGGTCTTAAAACACTTATTTGAAGCATCCCTGACAGACAGAACTTCAGTCACAGTAGACATTTTCTGTTTGCTACGATGGTTGATGTATAACACTGTAATATGTCTTGAATAAATCAAACAATATTTGAAATGTATTCTACACTATTTCTTTATACTTTACTACAGAAGTGTTGCTGGTCTCTACTGACAGCAGAATATCCACATGTATAATACATAGTAATTCATATTAAGTAAAATGATTTATATAGAAGATATAGAACTAACTTACTATTATCACACTCCTACATTAGAACAATTACGCACTGTAGCTGCCACTTTGTTGGTGAGATAACACTCGAACAAACCCAGGGACAAGTCTCAGGGTGGACTCCACCCGTATTCAACAAGCAAACCTCCTGGTTAGGTCCTAATCTCTGCACTCTAATGCTAATTTTGCTGTTCACTCTCTCAAGCCAAACTAGAAATCCCAGTACTGCAGAAACCGGCCTTTTTTCTCATTCAGCCTCTGCTTAGTGTTCCTAAGTGTATTTAACATTGCAGTTCAATTATAGCGTGCATATTCGGGGGACATAATCTGCATATATTTAAACTCAGTCACTTTTCAAAAGAAGATGAAAGTATTGCTCTACAGTGCCCTCCATGCTTCGATATGATGTGTGTTCACCTGTGCAGGTCGAGCTCCAGGTACGGGAGGATGAGTTTCTCCTTAATGAGCTCCCAGATGACGCGGGTCATCTCGTCTCCCTGCATCTCCACCACGGAGCCTGCCTTGATCTTCTGAGACATCTTGAGAGCCTGGCGGTGGACACAGGGGACACACAGACAATGAAGATTAAGAAAGAGAGATGGGACAGAGGACATGGTAGTAGCAGTAGTATTTCATCAAGCTACGGCTGGTTTGATTTATTGTTACCTTCCTTTACTCAGACAACAGAGACTCGGGGATCTTGTGCTGCAGATCTTTCTGTGATATAATAAAGTGGACAGAAAGCTGGTCTGAGCCTGTGACACTGATAGCAGATCAAACGTCCCTCTTACACAACACTCCTCTGCTCAATGAATGAATTTATTCAAAACTTTAACTGCATGAAATCTGAGCAATGACTCAGCATTTATTTGCTTAGCCTGATAAATTCCACAGTCATCTTTAAGTATGAATTAATCAACAGAGCTCTGGGTATGACAGGTTCAAAGCACACTTGTAGATTTCTGTCCTTCTTTTTGGAAAATTCCAGGCTGTCGGCAGAAGTTACATAAGCAAGCAGACAGATGATCGCATGATGGGGAGGAGACTGCCAAACAGCCGGAGGCTGTGTGTCAGCAGGCCTGACCGCCCTGCAAACCGTTAACGTTAAGAGAACGTTAAGACGGAATGTTATGCCCGAGACAGGAAGCACGTCTGCTGAGACAAGAGGCCGTGATGTTAACGTCACGCCGGTTTCCGTGAACACGACTTCATTCATTCCTCCAACACAGCGCCACAAGTGACACAGGCTGGATTCCATTTCGTCTATCACAGAGAAGGAAGCATTCTAGCTTCATTCATGTCGTTCAGTGGTGTCCAGCCTCAGTATGCTAACAGTGCAGCAGAGCATAAGCAGATGTGATGAGAGAGCATAACGATCCTCTGTGACGGGAAACACAGTTTCACGGCACCGTACGTTAGCTGCAGACACGTACCTTTAAACGACAGAGTCAGAGCCGAGCTGAGCAGGAGTGAGGTCTGATCCGGAGGCTGACGTTAACTGAGCTCAGGGAGGTTCAAGCTGATCGGGAAGGGCAGGTACCCGGCTTCCACCTCCTCAGCGCACTAACAAGATATTGGCCAATCAGAGAGAGAGAGAGAGGAAAAACCTAACCGCCAATCAAAGAAGTCCACACAGCAGGAGGGGCGTAATTTATTTCACCGGGGATGAAACAGAGCTCACTGATTGGTTTTCTTTTTTCCGCTTCCTGTTTATGTTGGAGTTTTTTGATTTGATTTGTTTTTTAATTGTGTGTGAGTGATTATGATTATAGATGGTCTGAATCCCCCTACACTCAAATAACAACGACAACAACAACAACAACAACAACAACAATAATAATAATAATCTATATTATATTATATATATATTTTTTATTATGCAGTCAAAATCACTGCATTCAATTTCACTGTTTCACTGTCTTTATTAATACTGAATGCATAAACCTGGTTCCTACTACACTACTGTGTAGTAGAACATTGAGTTTATTAGTACTACATAAATCTTATTACTTTAACGTTTTATTTAATTTATATTAAACCTATGTCATTCAAATGGATGGAACTTTTCTATGTAATTGAAATGCATAAGTCCTACATTTTTTTGAATGTACCACACAATCCATTCAAAACACCAATGTATTTAGTATGTATTTGTATTTATTTATTTATTTAATTCTTTAAATCAGGGGTGTCCAAACCGCCCAGGGGCCAAAACTAACATTTTCAAAAATGAAAAAAAGTCACATACAAATACACCGTCCTGTAAGAATTTTTATTTATTTTTTTAAATATCATTTAAGTGTGTACAAGACTAAAAAACAGTTCTTCCTTTCTTTCACATCTGGAGTCAGATAACACAATAAATTGTATGCCGTACGTTAACCTCATGTTCCTTCTAAACATGACATATTATGAGTAATGTCTGTTAACATTAAAGTTTAAAAGTATCACTCTTGCTCTTCTTTTTAACAAAATCATTCAGAAAGTAATCCATTGTGCCACATCTACAGATATATAACAGCAGCAGTTATGTCTTTAGAGTTATGGTTAGTGCATTCAGATGCTTTGTTGTGTCAACCAAGAAAGCCAAATCTTCTAGTCATGCAGTGAAAATCCTAGCAGGCTTTGGACATGCCTACTCTAAATGATAGTCCAGTAAAATCTGTATCAAAAGATGCTTCACAGGTTTTATTCTAATCAGGAATGCAGACTTTTAAAATACATCACTGAACTTTTTGTTAAGAGCACAAAACATTTAGTTTATTGATTTACTGATATTCTATTTTAGGATACAGAATTATTTCTACTGAGGTTCATTACCTGGTAATGAGAATTGATAGAAGACGTAGCTGTTAATGGTGACCAGTCATGTCATCCCATCAGTTCCCATGAGGCTACTTTGCCAAGTGGTTTGTTTGTTTTTAATGATTCTCTGTACTAACTGGTTGTTGCAGTGGATATAGACAAGGAGACCATTAGGCGTCCTGAGAGACCTCTCTGTTAGGACAAAAATTGCTGTCCACATTAACATGCTGCCCTGCACCAGAAAGAGGATGGGAATGAATCTGTTGAAAGGAAATTTGAAGACCAGTGGGAAATGATGGTATATAATGTGTTCCTCACCACTGTGGAGAATCCAAGTATGTGAGTCAGTCATATCCCTGCTTGTCTCTGCTCTCAGTTCTTTGTGGTTGGTGTGCTTGTAATTTGAATATGTCTGGTTTACCTGAATGTAGCTTTTGTGGTTGATTGTGGTCAGGAGCAGGTTATAATGCAGTTTATCAGCAGCATGTGACATGCAGAGCCTGCCAGTGGTTTAAACTCATTCTAAAGCAGTTCCCTCATTTCACCTCATAACATTAGTGTATCTCACCTGTTTGGCTGTTTGTGATTGTGTAATCTGTGCAAAGGTGTTGGCTTTGTGCTTTGGTTTGGATAGAAGATAAAAAAAAAATCTTTCTGCTCCCCTGCATGCAAAGCACCATTCCATCCGTATCTATTAGATCGCACCTTTCAATTATGGATTCGTAATGGCCTTATACAAATGAAAGATCTCCATATTAAAGGCACATCAACCTCTTTTGAATTGTTACAAAATAAATTCAGTCTGCCTCAAAGCTATTTCTTTAGATTTGGATGAACACATGATGGAACCTCCTGTTAAATCTAGAATAGAATTTAAAATTCTTCTCCTTACATACAAAGCTCTTCATGGCCAGGCACCATCATATCTAGAAGAACTCATAGTACCTTACTACCCCTCTAGACCACTGCGCTCTCAGAATGCTGAGCCAGAGCTTTCAGCTATCAAGCTGCTCTTCTGTGGAACAAACTACCTTTCTGGGTTCAGGAGGCAGACACTCCCTCCCCCGAGTTTCTGTGCTCTCTCGTCCAGCAGGTTCTCATGGATCGTGGCTGCTGCTGTGGTCTTGCATGACGTCCACTACATATACTATTACTGTCATTATTGCTGCCATATCTCCACTACAGTTTATAGTTAGTTCATGATTAACTGCTGCTGTGCATCTGTGTCTCTCTATCTCTATCACAGGTTCCACTGCTACTGTAATCATTCTACCATTTATTGTAATTCATTGTAATTGTACAATATGTTTGTGTTGATTGTTGTGTTGTACAGATTGTAAAGCCTTCAGAGCCAAAATGTGTTTTGTGACTTTGTGGCTTTACAATTAATTTGCTGTATTTGGGGTACTTGGTGAGCATAGTCTTCATTTCCAGTACTTTGTAATGAGAATTGACAGAAGGCATGGCTGTCATTGATAACGTGTCATGTTATGACATCAGTTCTCATGAATCTACTTTGGCAAATGCTTTTATTGATTGTACTAATTGGTTGTTGCAGTGGATTTGGTGATCTTGTTATTGAAGAGGAGACCACCAAGGGTCCTTAAAGACCTCTCTGTTAGGACAAAGATTGCCAGGCCCACTTGTATGCTCTCCCCTCCACCAGAGGCTGGTTTTATTGACATTATGTCAATATCCAAACGGGCTGGTGGGATCATGATCCATGGGTAACAAAGTCAAAAGACCTGCAGCTGAGCCAGCAGAAATACCATTCAGCAGTGAGCGGACTTTAGAGAAAGTAAGACAACTTTTACTTAAGTAAAAGTATTATCTTAGTTGTATGTCTCATATCTCATGTAAAAGTACTCAGACATAACCTTGTACTCTACACTGATCAAAGAAGTTATAAACACCTTACACACTACCAGGTTTCATTGAGAAAACAGTACTTAATGTATGTTTGTTAGCTGTGTGGTCTCTGTGCATGACAATACTTCAAAACTAAAACCATCAGCTTGTTTGGACCCGTATAGATAGACCTACATGTTATAATGTACTAATTATTGGTCTGACCTGCTTTCATTACATGCACATTTATTTAATAATATAAACTATGTGAGAAGAATAACAAAATAATAAAGTTCCTAAAACTAGACATCACACTGGGTCAGCTGTCTAGTAATGACTTTGGGGATCTGGGGCTCCTTTAGCCAAATTGTCAATCTCAGCCAGTCGACAGAAACATGCTATTGAAGATGGAGCAGTTTTGGGAAGATTTTCACAGAACAGCCCTCCAACCTCCTCCTGACATTATCTGTAATTTTTGTTGCTGTATGGTAAGCTTGTATTAACATCATGCAGGTTGTGCACACCTGCAACCAACCAAAATTATTTAGATCAGCAAAAAGTTCAAAAACTTTTTACCCATTGTACCATCTCAGAACATATTCACCTCTCTGAAGCCCTTCTATTATGTCACAGTATGTAGTATTGAATGTATTGGAAGATATGACTGTTTTGGAAAAATCTGCCACAGATAACATTGTACTGGAATGTATTACACTAATGACAGTGGAAAGGCAGGGTTTTGCACCTTGTCCGAGTCAAAGAGACAGGATGCTGTGGCATTGTGTCCAGAATGCCTATGGATCCTGTCTTAAAATATATCAAGACAAAATTACTATAGGTGCACTTTTGGACTGATACTTTAGGTCCCCGCTCTATAAGAAGCCAGTGTGTATATTTTCAATAGTGAAAACCACACACTGCACCTTTCATCAATCAATCCATCAATCATGTAGATAAATGCTATATATAACACACGTGCCGGAAAGTTAATCAAAAATAAGCCGATAAAAGAAAATTATTCAATAAGCAGACCACAGCCTGCCCATGCTCTACAAATCAGTATATTGTAAAATAATGTAATTGCATGCTATATGTGTAGATTAATGTGCAGATAAAACCCTAAAATAATATTCTATTCCTTTACTATGTTTGAAAATAGTATAATATTAGCATATTAAGCCGTTATTGGTGGATTTGTCAACATGTCAACTCCATCAGACATAAAACCAGACGGAGTTGACTGGCAAGTTGATGAAATGGCATGCTTTTTTTTTCCCATTGCAGAAAACAACACTGCAGCTAGCTAGCTTGTTTTTTGGCTATTACTAGCTAAATACTTTCATTGAATCCACCATGGTTTAAAAAAAGGTATCATAACAGAGGATAGTGTTGATGTGCTCCAACTGTGACCATAGGAAAATTGACCTTCTTCTTCTAAAATATCAAAAAAAAAGTCAAATCAGTACAGACCATGTGTTGAATTGATGCATTCATCCACACCCAGGAGAATTTAGAATTTATGGTTTATGCAGAAATCTGACGGAGTTGACGGAAGCAGAGAACACAACTTTGATAGGCAGATTTCTATGGAAAATATTTTTAGATGTTCATGGCATGTGTTTTATACATTTATAACCATTATCTTTGATTTGATATAAATGTTTTCACAATTGTAAAAGTTTTTGGGGCCTAGTGATATTGTGACCTCTTGCTGAGGACCAGAGAAATAACATGGGCCGTCTAACAACTGGTCATACATTTAAACAAATATCCCCCAAAGAGTAATTATCTATACTAAAACATAACGTCAGTATTCACAGTTCCTTTTAACTCTGTGTATGTCAGTCATTATTCATTTCTTTTTTTTTATTTAAATAAGACTTGTTTTTACATGACGTTCTCTTTGTGTGAAAAGGACAGGTTTTTAAATTGCTCCACATGACCAGTAGATGGCACAATCTTACTGTGCAAAGAGGACTGAACTGCATGGGGCCATGTGGTCCTGAGGAGAGGCAGCAGAGGAGTCCATCATCGCGGTTCTTAGATTTTATGGTTCTCTTATGAAATCTTCAATCAGTCCCACACTCTCATGTGGTTTATTCCGTTTTCAGGTATAACTTTATGACTTGAGTTAAGGATACTGTGTATGTCGCTGGATTTTCTGTTTCATAAGCTGTAGTAAAAAATAAAAAATAAAAACAAACGCAGGTCTTGTTTCATGCAAACAGCAGTTGAAGACTCTGGATGAGCGGGGTCAGCTTATCATCAGGAGAAAGGCCACAACAGCATCTCTTTCTTCTTCTTTGTCTCCCATCTCCACTTTGAAACAGGACCACAGCTTGGCAAGATCTGAAAGACGTCATGTGACTCTGCATCTGATTTCAGCTGTGGCGAGAAAACAACGCACCGAGAGAGCGAGCGAGCGAGCGAGAGAGAGAGAGAGAGAGAGAGAGAGAGAGAGAGTTGAGGAGGAGCTTCTTGGGATAAGATAGATTCACTCCACGCACCATCAGCATCAAAAACTTGCGGTCCGTCCACCCATCCTCATCTTGCTTTCGCGAACACACGCTACTTTTGAATGTGTTTTTCCCCCGTTGGAAGGTGCACAGGTGCATCCCACGGTTAATACTCGCTCTTTGCTGAGTTGATTATGGTCACAACCCCTACGGTGCCAAGGTGGAGCCACCGCGCGTATCTCGGATCGGTGCGCTTCTCCAGGGGCTGGGATGCGCACCGGGCACCTCTCGCTTCCTGCCAAGTTTCGGGTCTGAGCAGGAGTCAAGTGCTGGCCCGGGGCGCCGAGGCAGGAGGACCCAGTCGACCCGGAGCAGGATGCCGGTGATGAGAGGGCTGCTGGCGCCACAAAACACCTTCCTGGACACCATCGCCACCCGCTTCGATGGAACCCGTGAGTAACAAACAAAAGCTTCCTCATGATGCCTTCTGTCCACTGCATGTCAGAAACAAACCTCACTGTGCACAGTTAGGAATGTTCCTGCAAAGAGGCAACTTTAAAAGTTTTACTCATATTCACCTTTTCACTCTGCCTCATGAGTGATGACTAGTGATGACTAAAAGGCCAGGTTACAGCGTGCCTCTGGCTGCACATGCAGAGGTCATACGTTGACGTAACAGACTGCAGACAATGTAAATAATGTGTGTTAAATCGTTTTTACAGATACATCACATTCTAATCTTGTGTGTATTTGTAATGACTGCTAAAATGTGTCCTGGATACAACTGAAGAGAGAAGAGTTGTTCTTTTATGTAAGGCCAGCTGTGCCTTCACTTGTAGTTTTATGACTGGGACTGCTTTCACTTCCATTGTGCACCATTGTGTCTTGCATTCAGGCTTCTTTCTGGGGTCTCTTTCAGTCAACCAGTCTCAGCACACAGGTTGCAGCTCACACTATGAGGCCCACTTCTCCATTTAAGTTCCCCTCTGAACCAACACCAGTCTTGTTCTATTCTGATCTCCATCTACGCTATTTAAGCAGTTTGAAATGAGGATGCTGAAGAGATGGAGGTTTTTTTTCTTTGTCGAGGGTGTCTTGTGAACAGATGCGATGAGCAGCCCGCGTGTGTTTGGGCCCATGCTGGGCAGGTGGGCGGGTGAGAGATGCTTATATCGCATTTGGGCCGTTCATATCTGCTGCGTTGATTATTCAGGGCGATGGGAGTTTGTGTGAGTCTGCAAGTGAAACGAGCCAGTGTCCATAAACCAGTTATGTGTGACAGCATGATAGAAAAAGATTATTCCACCATGTAGCAAGCAAGTCGTATTTAAAGGCAGGTCAGGATCTCACCCAAATCTGATCTAACCTCTCAGCACATATAAATGTTCTGACTTTGAAAGGCAAAGTGTTTTGTCTTCATAAGGAGTCAGAGTATCAGCTATGGTGACAAAACGGAATATATATATATATATATATATATATATATATCTTCACATTCTGTGTCTATTGTTAATGTGTCATATGACAGATTCTACAAATACTAGGTCTCACACATACATACATTCATCCACCCCCTGCACCCATGTACCCCACACAGAACCCTCACATATGCTGATCTACACATCAGACAGCAGAATGTGAATGTGAATGTTTCTTTTCATGTTCTGTAGATTAACCCTCGTCATATAAAGAAGTGGTCTAACCCCATGCAGCTATTCTTCTTTGAGTGGCTAAAACACAGGCCTTCCAATCGCAGAGGTGCTGATAATTACACATCTCCAGCAGTACATGTGCAGTCATTGTAATTAACTCACATGGACGTCAAGAATTCATCCCTGGCCTTTCTGCTTGTCAGTGGAGGAGGGGTTGAAATGAGAGGTTGTGTGGGGGTGGGGAGGTGGGGAGGCGGGAGTGTGTCGCAGGATGGTGGTATGGGGGAGTGTGTGTAGCTACTACCGTGTGGTTTGAGGAGGGGGAGGATTTTTTTGACGTCTAAATATAAATCCATTCTGGGTGTAACTGTGACAAACATGCCGCTATGTGGTTTTAAACATGTGACATTAGTTGCTCATTAAATGAGACACTTCAGTGAGAGTGGAGGAGAAGGCCGGCTCTGTGCCTATCTGTGGAGGTGATGGAGGCTTTGTGAATGCTGCTGCTGTGGTGTGTGTGCGTGTGTACCTTTATAAAAAAGCCTTATTGATGTGATGTGAATCAAATGGCAATCATGTTTACTAAAAAGCCACTCATCTCTGACAGAACCAGACCTGAAAGCACTTCATTTCCTCTTGTTGAAGACTATTAGCTGCCTCGTGTAGCTGCTTTGTTGTTTTACACAAGTCAGTCCACTGAATGTGAAATTGGACCATCTCAAGTGTCGCTGGGCCCTTCAGTTCCAACTTCAGAGCAGAAAGACTGGTTCCAAATCATGCCACCATCGAATGAGAGTCACACATCCACACACAGCTCACAGCACCTGTGACTCATGTCCACTGGGCTCTAAAACACTTTCTGCACTGCTTTCTGCACTTTCTCTGGCTCAAACACAACACCTGAGCTGAGGGTTGAAAGTGGCTACAGGTGCAAGTCAAAATCAACACCATACAGCAGGAAAAAGCTCCAGTTTTACAAGCTCCAGCTCCTTTATCGCCTGATGGAGAGCTTGCAAATATATTAAAAGGTATATCTGCTTTGAAGCTTTTAAATGTCAGTGTTAGCACTGCTCCTTTAAACCTGAGATGAGCTGATCCGACTTTTTGTCTCCTGCTGAAACTGATAAGCAGTTCTGTAAACACTATTGGAGGCATTTCTCTGTAAATTAACATGAGACCAGGGACATTACAGTCTACTCTAGGACTGTAACAACTGCTCAGTTTAGTCAATTAATTAGTTAATCAATTAGTTAATCGACAGAAAATTAGCACAGGTGCTCTTGCTGGTTACGGCTCCTCAGATGTGAGGATGTGCAGCTTTTCTCTGTGTTCTTATATGTCATGAGGCTGAAAATGAACATCTTCTGCTTTTTAACTGTTAATATGGCAGAAAATCCGAATTCTAGACATCATCATACATTTTGATGTTGAGTCTGAATGGGTCATAGATGCAATGATAATGAAAATAACTCTTAGTTTCAGTCCTAATCCAGCAGATACAGATGGAGAAAAATGGATTGGTACAGCCCTGTTATTGAAACCAACCACTTATGAATAGAGTGAATACACACTATATTCTGTTCAACATCCTGAAAAGATTCTTATCAGTTTTCAAAGTGGTAGAATTTCACTAACAGTGTGAGATTACAGTGGGGATTCATGGAGGTAATTTCCATGCATTCGATGCTCACATGTTCTCGTCCAGAGACACTTCCACACAAGCGTGCATCAGTACATCACCAACAGGCAAGAAGATGGAAATTTAATGTTTGGATTTGGTCTAATTTGACCTCAGCATGATCATTTAAGACAAGTGTGTATAATCATTCACAAGGCCAAACACACATATAGATGTGAAATGCTACATCACACTGCAGAGCTTCTGAATCATACACTTGGAGAAAGGTTATTATTTATAGAGCCGGGTTATGACGTATGTCACAGCCAACACCAGAGAACAGCATGACAGCATTACACACACGTGCACATACACACCTTGTAAATACAAAATGTGCCAACTGACTACACATCCGGGCAATTAATGTTTATTTTGTTTCGTTCTGCAATCAGAGGATTCACGCAGAGCTCTCATTAAAATCATTATTTTGAATTTGCTAATATGTGAAAATTACAGTCTGGATGAAATTGGGAAGCGAGAACAATGAACGGAGTCCTTAGAAGACTCATCGTAAACATTATGCGTTCAATCACTGTTCATTTGCTGCTGTGCTGCTCGGAAAAGACAGAAGCTGTGCGGGACTTCACCAATGAATTGATTCTATTAATTGAGTGGGTCTTGGCTTGGTCCTAATCAGGTTAGACCGGAGCCCTGCTTATCACGTGGACACGTCTGGACCGGCACTCTGCTAAAGCTGCCACCAACCTGCTCTCATCCTCTTCTACTGTCATGTTTCATTTTTAATCCAGATGGAGATGAAGAAGGGCCAGTTTCTTGGAAATGATTCCTAGTGTGACAGTACATCTCTATTATGTTATCACTGAAGCAGCACATTTAATATGTTTGCATTTGAGTTTTTCAAAGTGCATGTACAATGTAGAAGAAATCCTTCATTTATTTAAGCTTTCTGGTGTCAGGCCAGTTAATCTGTTAAACGTTTTATGAAAGGAAAAGTCTAACAAGAAATGGATGTCTCCATGAATTCAGTATTTATGCTGCCAATTGTGCAGCTCATATTGATCCAGATCTTTTGCTGCATCCATGAGTTGCAGCAGAGTTACTATGGGCTGAAATGTGTGCCACCAGAAAGTGAATTTGAATCATTTATATTTGAATTTGAATTACTTAAGTTGAAAAACTGCATTAAAAACCGAATTTGAATCACATCATTTGAATTTATGTGTTCAGTTTGATTCATTACATTGAAAAACTGAATATGAATTGTAATTTGAAATTGAATTTATTAATTTGGAACTGAACATTCAGTTCTCATCAGTTCTCTCATTCAAAGTCAAATATAAATCATTCAAATTCACTTTCTGGTGGCACATATTTCAGCCCATAAGTTACTTTCTATAGAGAGTGGAGTATTGCACATTCATTTTAACTCTTCCAGCTCCATCTTCTCAGCCTGATCACATATAATAGTCACGTTGCCATAAAGTCCCTGTTGCAAGGAGAAGTGTAGGGTAGCGTGGAAGAGAAAACATCACACTGGTCAGTAGGAAGAACGTGCAGGACGTCCAGGAAGAACAGCTTGACTTTTATTTTCAGTCACCAAACAAAGACATGAAACAAAGAAAGATGGAGGGAATCCTTTGTTCCCTCTCCTACACCTGAGTTACACCTGCTGCTCTCTTCTATTCCCATCACATATATACTCTGCAAGCTCGCCTCTCCAGTTTAAACTGGCCTATCAGGGAACTGATATAGAACTCTGGAATGCAGAGGTTAACAATTAAATATCATTTTCTTATAAAGTCTTATTGTAATCTTCCATATATAAGCAGAAAATGCTGTACATTCAAAATAAAGCAATTACATGTACAACATGCAGTATTTATCTTAATAAGCTGAGATTTCCTCACATATTCAATGTCCACTCAAAACAAAGTACACACCTACTCATACACCCCATATAAGGCTGACTGTTGAGGCGTGCTTCCTCTATATGCCCCAGCCCAAGATGGCCGACACAAAGGACTGAACCAGGTTAGAATTCCACTCCATTTGATCATGTTTTAAAATATGTTGTAGAAATGACCTGAATTCCAGCACTGATATTGTAACTTGGTTAAAGAAAAAAAAAGAAAACTGTGTCAGAGAGAATGGTCACTTTCTTAACAGAATTGGCCTAGTGGACAAAGAGGGAGCTGATGCTTCCTCACAGCGCCGTATTCACTGTGATCACAGAAGTAAGGTATATTACAGTCTGCCTCTCTAATAACTAAAATCACTCAATTATCTCACATCTCTCCTCTCCACCCATCATCCCTCCTTCACTCTTTTATTAGCTGCCTCCTGCTCATTTTTCACTCATTTTGTGCTTGTGTGTCTATGTGCATATGCTGTACAGCAAGAGAGAAATTGACAACAGGGGGAAAGTCTAGCACTACTTCCCCGTGCCGTGTTTGTGTATTTGTGCCTATGTTTGACAGCACAGATTAGTGATGAAGCATTGTCGTGTCTCAGGTGTGTGCGTTTCCCCTGAGGTCTTTGTGCTTAAACCCCCTCCTGGCTTCTCTTCAGGCAGGAACAGATATAATGATATGCCTAATAATGGCTAGGCTTGGCTCTGTCACTTTATGGTATTTGGAAGCTTCAGGCATCATATTTCATAGCAGATAAAAAGACGGAGAGCCTGCAGCATGATGCGGCTGTTCTTAGTCACTGCAATGCTTTGAACTAAATGGTGATGTTAGAATGGTAACATGCTTACAGTAACATTTTAACAGCTAATGTTTGTAGCTGTTATGTTTCTATTTAGGTTAGCATGTTAGCATACTAGTATTTGTGAACTAGCACTGAACAGAAAGTAGAGTTTGGTATCAGTGTTGAAGTTCTAAAGATTTTCATGGTGTGATGCACAGCTTCTGTGTGTTTCCACTCTATTATGTTAATATCTTCCACTCAGTCTTTAGAATTTAAATTTGGGGAACAGAGAGCAGTGGTATTTGATTACTTGGCTCAGTTTGGTAACTTGGTATTGACTACTGATACTGATAGGTATCACAGTCAGTACTGGGAAAATACGTTTGACTGTTGCATTCTTAGTGGAAATACATCATACATACATCTTCAAGGGACAGACACTAGCCTCACTACAACACAAAGGAAAAATAAGATGGCAAATATTTTAATCTGTGACCTGGAGCTATTTATTAACCATTAACCAGGGTCACAATCATATTGCAGTATGAATATGTTATTCAGTGTTAGCACTGACATGACAACTCATTTCAAAAAGTTACAGTAGAATTCATAGATCCTCAAAGAGTAGAGTAGAGTTCTCTGGACAAGCATTTTTTTAAAGTCACAGTGGGAGCACTTTTGGTGCTTTGAAGAACCTTTTTATGCTTAACATTCTAATAATATCATCTTTACTCTTTCAAAGGTTCTTTGTAATACTGATTACTGGATCTTTAAGTTGACCCTTTGCAGCAGTGTGACCTGGTTTTGAAAAAAAAAACAAGAAGAGGACAGTTTGAACAGTTTTGAACACTGAGATTATTCTTGTGGTACCATTTCTAATTTTTAATTTTAATTTTAATCTTCTTTTTAGAGATAGCAATTAGTAATGTGATAATAATTTACATAAATACTACATGACATTATTGAATTTAAAAAGGAGAACTGAAAAAGTAATATATATTGTAAATATTTTAAAATACATTTCACATTACTTTTTCAACTCAGCAGTATTGGGGTGCAACAATCAAATCAAATCAAATTTTATTTGTATAGCCCAAAGTCACAAAACACATTTTGCCTCAGAGGGCTTTACAATCAACAATATGCATTATTATAATGCATTATAAGATTTCAAACTATTTTAAACTTTGGTACATTAGTCTATTGATCATATTGATCCCACTGATCAGCACAGTGAAGATTTTTCAGTCTTTTGGCAGCAGATTAAAATGACACGCTGATCATGGCGATGATGCCTTGCATAAATAGTGTACTGCATTACTGTGTGAATGCTGCGTGAAGGTAAAGTGGATATGAATGAGGCAAATGAGGACGAACAGAGTGGCTGCATGTGGTGAATACAGTTCCACTGATAGCACTAATGTCTGTGATTTAAGTTGTTTGATAATCGGACTATACGAGGAGTTTGAGGAACATGTGATGTGGATCTGAATTAAACAAGATGGCATCAGCTTTCATGGGAATTAAAAAAGGATGAATCAAAGAGTGAATTACTACAGCTAATATTGTTACCTAATGTAGCGAGTCTGTGTTTGTACAGTAGCTCAGCCTGCAGGTCACAATCTGCCTCTCTTCTTATTGCTGGGAGAAAGGGGGGAGAATGAGACACACAGAGAGAGAGAGAGAGAGAGAGAGAGAGAGAGAGAGAGAGAGAGAGAGAGAGAGAATTGGATTGATGGAGGATTGATGTTGGGATGAGGGTAGGGGTGGTTGGAGGAGGCTGCATGAAGTATTGGTCTGGTGTGTACTGTAGATATGATCAAATTGACTGAAGGCAGAGTGGATGAGAGGAGTTTGGAAAAAAAATAGCAAGCCAAAGTATCAGAAGAGTTAAAAGTGAATAGTATCAGAAGACCTTGAAACAAAAATATGCTTTGAGGGTGAATTTTAAACAGTGACTTTCACAGTTTGCTCGGTCACCCTCAGTGACCCTCGCTGTTGGACAGACGTGGACATGTCATGGCTGCAGGCACTCCTCCGCTCCTTTCAGTGCTAATTCATGAATTATATTTGACACATTCCCACCTGTGGGAATCCACTTGAGACTTCCACCGCATATGTATAAAATATCTCTAAACTTATATGAGACCTGTTCTCTTAATTATGTGGACTGTGGTTGGGGCAGGGGATTAATAAAAACCATCAATTAGGCATGCTCTTCAGCATATTTATAATCAAGAGCGCTCTCGACAAAGTGAGCTTGCTTCATTATTTCTGGATTTAACCCCCATAGACAGATTGTGGAGCTGGTTGTCAGTGATGAGAGATCTCTGCTCGCTGTCTGACTTAGGTCTCTAACTGATCATTTTCACCATTCAGACACTGAAAGGCTCCCACAGCTCAAATCTAAAGGCCCACTGAGGTTGTTTTCTTCCACATGCACACTCTAAGATACATGTGTGTCCTATCTTTCAACTAGTCATACACACACACACGCACACACAGTCTGTCTGACTGCTGTAGTTTGCATTTCTGAAGGCAGTGGGTGAGCTGCAATCAATAGTGACCCAAACAATCATATATTATTTACAATGTCTGTTAAAGCAATCAATATGGCCGCTTTCACCGCCCACCTCTGGTGACTTGGTTTACTGAGGCTGCAGGTAAGACCATGTTATTGTGGTGTAGTAGCTGGCCAATATATTTGACTTCTTTGCTTTTTTCTCTCCATCTTTCCTTCATGTTCTTTCAAATGTAACGTATGGGCAGTTCTCTTGATGGTGTTACCACAGTAAACATTTTCAGTTCAAAACTCTGCCAGTGGTGTCACGTTCTGAACCGTGGCTATCAGCTTTACCGTCTTTAGCTTGACGTGTCATCGTGTCATCAGTTTTTCTGAACCGCCTGCACTTCTTGAGGGAGTGCAGTTTTTGGTGAATAGAACACTGCTTGTCTGAGTCCTCCAAATGTTTCTTGTCAAAGGGGTGGGGCTGTTGGTTCCCTTACTTCTCCTTGTGGACTGAGATAGGTCTTCATTTTCCACAGCTTTGCTGGAATTCTATTTGAGGTGCAGTGATAGAAGCTTGGAAAGCAAAGCTGTGGCCTGTTCTCATTTGATTTTGCATAAACTCAACAAAGAATTAAAATGGTGGTTATGGAACCTGATACTCTTGTTTGTACAAGAGCCCCAGGTCAGCTGAGGTCAGGTAGGTAACCTTCACACTTAGCTACCTTGACTACAAGGAGCTATAAAAATGTTACTAGATTTATATTTGAACTCAGACCTAAGATCATTTCTGATCGTCATGTAAAAGATCCTAAGCCCATCTGTGACTTACATACCTGTGATCTATAAATATCTAATTAAAACTGACAGCACCTGTCTTACAATCAGTGATTTTCCCGGATATGTTAGCACAAATAATCGTTTAGCCAGGAACAGGCATAGTTAGCTTTTTCTAATGTGGCACACCATTTACACAACATTTCATCCTGTTTTTAATTCAGGACACTTTCAGGACACTTTCGTTAATTCATTTCTTACACCTATAATTCATTCATCAGCTCAATTCATCGTTCTTATCTCATTGTTCCTAAAGCTAATGCAAAGTTAGGCACAGGCTGGGTAAACTTTTGTGCAAACTTCCTTGTGACTCTCCTCCACCACCATCATTAGTTTGTTTTTGTACCAGCTCTGCAGGTTCTTGCACTCACTGGTAGTCTTTGTTCTGGATTTTTAGGAAATTCTCTGTAGTCTTGTAAAAAGTGCTGCTACGATGGCCTCAGCAGAGACATAACTTCCATCCAGACGTTGTCACACATCTTCACAAATTTCTTAAATGCCTTAAGCTTGCAAAATAGTTTGGTCCAAAATGTTGTTTACCCATTTGTGGAACACTTTTTCTTTATATTAGAAATATTAATTTAAAAAAGCAAACAAAAAACAAATCACTTGTGCATACTGTGTCAAGTGTGTCTGTACGCAGTTCCTTCAGTTATTTGAAAACATGTTTAAATCTCTACATTCCATAGAGAATAATGATATATAATCTTTAATTCCCTAGTTATTTTCATGAGTTTAGTGTGACTCCATACTGAATATGATTTTAATGACTTTCATTTTGCAAGTATGTAAATGTTTTGTATGAAGTTTTATGAGTTGGCAATCTTTAATAGAGAGAGCATGACTGGGGACGAGCTAGTCTTCCTGGGGTCCTTTCCCTTCTCACAAATTGAAATAATGCATTCTCAAATGGGACTTGAAAGGTATTTTGCTATTCAGCTTATATAGCTTATTGCTATATCAGATCTTTTAGTCGTGCCTGCTAGTTGTTTGTCTCTCCATTATTTCATTAAGGGTTCTCCAGAGCTCTTTACCATCTTGCTTCACAGCAGTTATCCTTTGCATGTAATCTTCTTTTTTCATTGATCTTTCAGTTTTGTAACCTGGTTTCTGAGTTGACAGTACTTGAGTCTGTCCTCCACTTATCCAGAATTTACTGTTCTAAATTTGGTTTCATCCTGTGAAAGACCAATAGGGAGTGAGGTTATGATGCTAAAATGACTTTTCTGATAACAATCAGAAGCCATGTAAGTCTCAGTATCCAGGCAGCCCTTAAAATAAACCAGAGGAAACAGGTGTCAAAATGTCAAGATGAATTTTGTCATCTTTTCTCCAAACTGGATCATTCAATTTTGCCTTTTACTCCAGCATTGTCAAAACATAATTGGAACAATTTTTCAGTTATAGTGAGGTGGAGAACACTCAATGGCCAGGTGAAGTGATGGATCAGCTGAGTGATGCAGGAAGAGAGAGAGACAGGTTGAATGCTCAGAGCTAGAAATAGACATCAAACTGGGTGGTCAGTGAAGATGTCACCATGTGCGTAAGAAATGAGAGGAGCAAAAGGACTGAGCCTGGGACTGTAATAGCAGTAAATGAAAGTGATGAAGCCAAAGCAACAGGGGGTACACTAGACTCCTCTGAAGTAATACGTTCCAACTGGAAGCAGATGAATCTGAGCTCTGGCTTTATTAGTATGGAAGAATTATCCTGTCTTTATTCAAGAGCGTAGATTTTCAGTTTGAGAGCATGATTTCTCCTTTTCATGCTCAGATTTATTCTCCTCGTGCTCACATTTTGTGCTCGTACTCAGATTTCTGTTCTGTACTTTCTTTCAAAATGTGTGCTTGAACTCTTGTGCTCACATTTCTTCTTCTTGGACACAAACATTTCGCTCGCACTCAAATCTGTCCTGTGCGCGCTCAGATCTAACGTCTATGCGCTCAAATCTAAGTGTGCTCACACTCAAACATGTCCTGTGCGCTCTCAAACTTTTAGTGCTCGCACTCGGAACAACACGTCCTCTCAGGTTGAGGTGTGTGCTCAGACTGAAAGATGCCCCTCCCTGCACTAATGTTAGTGTGTTTCACCAGCCAGTAGGGAGACAGCTAGAGTGTGGCCCAATCTTGGGTGTGTTCCCTCGCCGATTTTGAGCGCTCCGTAGGGGCGGGTACATGGTCTGTTTGTAAAACTGCTTCTCTCTTTAAATACACCAATTTACCATATTAACCAGCTATTTGAATCGTCACCTATTTAAGACGACAGCTAATTTATGTAGAATTAATCTTAGGTAATCCTAAAAAGAATCATCATAGTTTAGATTTTTTCGGATTTCATATTAGCATTATATGATAGATACTCTTAATGGCATAACAGTACTCTGAAGTCACCAGATGGAGTCAGAGGTCCCTACGGACGTCCTTCTGTCTGTTGCACCAAAACAAGAGTCCTGCAGGCAAACATGCAGTAGAGTACACATATGGATCCTATAGCCATAGGATATAATTCTGTCAAAGATGCAAATGTATGCAGAAACAAGGACAAGGAGAAGATTGAGTTAGAAATCCTGTCACTGATCTCAGGCTGTAAAAATAGAAAGCACTGAAGTCCGACGTTCAGTCAGTCTCATTTAAAGCTCACATTATATAAAATGAATAAGAAGAAAATCAGCGGTTCTTATGCAGGTCTATCAGTCCACCACTCTGGTCCAGACTGAAATATCTCAGCAGCTGCTGGATTGATTATCATGAAACTTTGTACAGACACATGTGGTCTGCAGAGGATTTGATGCCGACACCGTCAGGATGAATTTTATTTTATCCTAACTTTCACTCATCAGTTCAGAATTCTCATATCTTCACTTATTTCCTAGGGGATGGTGTCCCCACCATGCTAAAGTCACATGCTGGATCTTTATGGGATAAAACAGTAGTAGTAGTAGTAAAGTAGTACTAGTAAAGACTCTCATACATGAATTAAGACAAACAATAACACAGGTCTTTGGAGATGATGTTGGTCTGGTTTTCTCGCAGCAACAACTAATATAACTGATATAACTTTATCACACTGCGTGTGTTGAACTGTACACCATGCAGGAAATCGTTGAAGTGGAATCCAGCAGACAGGGCAGCAGACAAAGTCCGCTCTGTCATTTAAATTGAAAAGGCCTTGTTTCAGGAAAAAATAGATGATAGCATATGGCTGGGAGGAGAGCTAAGGTGGTGCAGGGCAGTTGGAAACTCTTCAGTCAGTCAGTCAGACACTCTGTCAAACAGACACAATGTCAGAGCCAAGTGACCCAAACAGGACTTGGCAGCGAGTGCCTGGGGACTGTCTCTGTACCTCCAACCTGCTCTCTGAACAGCCTTTTCACAGACTGCTGAGGTTGGCCCATCAGTCTCAGAGCGCTTTTTAATTCAAGTGTGCATCCATGTTTTTTTGTGTATTATTAAACATGTGTTCGTGTGCATGTATTTGTTTTTGGATTGGTAGATGACCATTATATTGCATCATTAGCCTGGCCACTACTCTCCAGTTCTCTGTCTATTCCTGCTTTTGTGTAATTGCAGCAAATATTGACTTTGGAGAAGGTCTGTCTCTCCCCCAGCTTCAGACGGCCAGTGACTAAGCAATGTTCCAATAAAGAAAAACAATGCTGTTTTCCATGGCAGGGCTCTGGGAGTGGCAGCTGGTCAGAGAGAGTCTACTGTGAAAAAAACACCAGATGCACCTGTTACTAGACAAGACAGACGGGCTGTACACGGCTTTACGAGGTCCCAAAGATAAAGTCAAGCCATTGCTGCTGCTGTTGTTTGTTGTGTTTTTGAGCCTCTTTTATTTTCTTCTTCTCTGACTAAGCGGTTTGTGCTTCAGGATCTCAGGCAGTACCACATGTTCACATAATGCCCAATTGTGAAAGAATATTTGCTGAAGAAGCAACAGAAAGGCATTGTTCAGTTGCATATGTTCAGAGTTCTCAGAAGACGTGTGTTTGTGTATGGCAAATAAACAGAGCTGCTGTAGACAAATACTCTAGATGCTGTTAATCCCTCAACTTTGAGCATGCTCACATCAGACGTACATTTGGAGGGAAAACAGCATTAGCAGTATCAGTCACGATGATAAAGATATAAGGATGGCAGGGATTCACAAGGGTTGTTTGGGCCATGACAGTCTGTGGCTTCATCCCAACATGAGTCTTAACCTCAGCAGATCTTTGTTATTCCTTGTAATTCACCTCACATGCTGGCCTGTCAGCTCTGCAGAGATGCACCAGTGATTAACTGGAACTCCATGGTCAAACTAATGAGCTGTATGTGTGAATCCACTCTCATTTGGGTACATTTGTTATGTGTGTGTGTGTGTGTGTAGGTGTGTGTGATAAATTTCATGCATTGTATAAAAGACTTCAAGCCGTTTGCATTATTACCACCTCTCTTAATATAGCCTGCCACAGTCATAAGATTATGCAATTATGGCACCATGTCAAATTGATGAGGGAGACTATTGCGCATCTCCCTCAACCAAAAGTGCCTCGGGCATTGTGCAGCGTCAGTCAATTTGATGAGAGCGTGATTATTATTATTAAAATACCAAACATGGTATTGATACAGTGATGCTTTTTCAATCTTGTGTGGTACAGGATACAGTGTCATTCATTGTACAATTATACTTTCGATAACATCCAAAGAATGCAGTTATTAAAAAACCAGACCTGCTGCTGTGAAAACAGAATCAGGGGGTCAAAGTTTGAAAATGTGACTTGTATTTTTTGTTTTTTTGCAGTGGGTTGAAGGGTATTGGGTATTGCTTTAGAGTTCAAATCTCACACGCAAGTTAGGCTTTATTAAGTCATGTCAAAAAGTTTTCATCCAGCAACAAACTCAAGTTCAGGCGAAACAACCCTGTTAGATTTAATCACATTAGAATTGCCCTGTATTCGTTTATAGGCTCCTGCATCATGACAGGGCTGAATATAATATCTGGTGCTCATGCATTTCATATTTGTATCTCTCACAGATGGACACTGTCAATGTATGATCCTGTCAACATGAATCGATATGAACTATACAAATAAAGGTTCAGCAGGTTTAATGTGAAATTTCTGCTCTTCAATGTTCCCTTGCCTCTCCCCTAATTCATCAAGAATTCAGAGCACAACACCAAATTGGAATCTTGAGCCAATCTTTCAGTCTTCTCTCTTCCACAGAGCGCTGCCCTTTTATCTCTTATCAGGCCATCCGCATTATACACAGAACATTCAGATATAGCTTTTGGTGCGTGTGTGTGTGTATGTGAGACCATAGTTATACTGTATATTGAGTAAACTGTGAAGCTTACACTCACACTGAAGGAGCCTATTTGTGTTTGTGCTGTAGTGACAGTGAAGGGAGGTCTGAATGATGTTCTCTTCTGGTTAGAGATGAATCCAAACATTAAGTCTGTGCATCGTCATAGCAGCTCATCAGTCTTTGACTTTTGTGTGTATGTATGTGTTCATCAAAAGGCTGTGTGCGTCAGTGTTGGTCTCAGAGGCGTAGTTAATTATTTGCTGTGTGAAATGATCTGCCACTCACACTTTTTAAATGCAAATAGTTTGTTAAAAACGTCTGGATTAAAAATGGTGAATAACCATTATCGAATGTTTGCATAAATAAATTACGTACAGTACATTATTATTACAGATTTACTTAAGTTCAGCAGTTGAAGTGCAAAACATTTGATTGAACAATAATCATAATAATAAGATGATCAAAACCCCAAAAGATATTCAGTTTACTGTCATGGAGGACTAAGGAAAGCAGAGCATACACATTTGAGAGTCTGAAATGAGAAGTGATTAATTGATTATTAAAATAGTTTGTGATTAATGTAATAGCTGAAAACTAATTGATTAACTGTTGCTTCTCTAAGTTAAATGCATAAAAGATTAAATACTTGAAATGCTTAAAGTCGCTGTTTTGACTTCAGTACCCACGCTGCTTTCAAACTGTCCTCTCTGGACATTTTTTCGTGATTCCTAATGCCTTTTGTCAAACTCTGGTTATGAGAAAAGAAATTATGTACTGCCACAGTCTCACCAGACACTTCACACTTAAAGGCTTTGTTGATTAAATTTCAGCACTCGAGACAAATGATGACAGAGCCATTGATATACATTGAGGAAAAACATACTTCATAGCAAAGCAGTAAGTGGACGGATGTGAAGGTTCAGACAGAAGTAATCCACACTAATGCACTGCTGACACGTTACAGTGGAGCTGTCAGAGGAGCAACAGTAAACGAACAAGAGAAAAAAAATCTAAATCAACACACAATCATGTAAGTGCAATTAGCTCTAATATACTTTTTGTGCAAGCTTTAGCTACTTTCCATTCAAATAGGTTGGAAAGAGTGTTATTCTGATTACAAACATGAAGCAGAGATGGATGGAGCAGACATTGCTAATCTTTGCAGAGCAGACAGATGGCCCAGACATAACCAGTGTATGCAGAGTTGACAGATAGGTCTAGATGGGAACATGAAATATTTAGCAGCAGTAAATGGAGGAGGATGCAGTAGTATTCACTGTCAAGCCAAGACTGATTTCATTTGCATTCATTAATATTAACACTGTCACTGCTCTTCTCTGTCACAGGAGCACAATCTATTTCTTCTTCAGCTTGGCCTTCACCAATTCACCTGTCACAGCATCAGCCATTAGCCCTGCATGATGGGGTGACAGATTCTATAAGAACGGTCTCAGCAATACAGTGCTAAACCTGTGTGTCTTTTTATCCTCTTTGGATATCTTGTGCATTCTTTATTAGATCATTATTTTATGATTTTATTATTATCAGATAGGTGACTTCTTCTTCCTGGCAAGTAGCAACATGTTTATAGCTTGTTGTGTAGCTCAATATTTATTGGACTACATCACCATCACACGTATGTAAGTATTGATCTCTTATAACATTGTTAGACTTATGATGGGCAGTTTAAAAAAGATTCAAGTCAATGTAGCAGAACTTGAGATATTGACTTTTCCACACATATTCCCACACATTCTTCTTCCTTGACAAATCCACTACCTACATTAGGTACTATACTAACTGACTGCTGACAGGTCAGTCAGTGATTTAAGTGTGTTAGGCTAGTAGATGTGGAGTGGACTACAGAGGTCTAGTGACCTCTTAAAAAAGAGGCACATCTCTCTGCAGCCAGAAAAAGCTTTATACAACTTTTTTTCCACATATGCACTAGTACTCCTGTGATGTACAAACAGACTTTGAAGTGTAAAATCAGTGGAGTTCCTGCTGTACATCATGCTCCAGGGCATGGGTATATGACAGAGACAGCAGACCTTCATAAGCTGGCCCTGGTCAGCCCTCCTGTCATGCAGGACCTCCATATCACATTATTTCCTACTGTGCAAACACATGTGATCATGGCTTGGCAGGCCACAGTACAGGCTGGTGGAAGTAATTCACACGTGCGTTTGACAGCCTGTCAAATCAGCCATAGCAAGTATTTTTTGCGGTGTCTGTCTCTTACAGCACAGCGCTCAGTGTGCACAGAGCCTCAGCAACAGGTGTTGTTCAATGGATAACAGTGATGCTCCAGATACTTTGACAGTTTTTGTCTATTTCAGTTACAGCTAAATTTGGAAAGAAAAGAAACAAAATCATAAACCTCTTTCGGGCTTTTTGCAAGCCAGGTCAGAGACTGACATGTGAGCCTGCCCATCCAGTCTAGATGTATTTTTTGGACTGGGAGACAACTTACATGTTCCTCAGCAGCCTTGTTGCTATGATCTCATCCCTATATAACATATCACAGTGAGACCTGTGTTGTGACACAATGTGTGACATTCATGTACAGGATCTCAAGGTGCAGCTTGGAGGAGCACAGTGTCCAGATTGGAGTCCTCAGAGTTGCAGCTCTACTCTCTGCAGATTATGTGGATGTGTTTCATCAGTCTGTGGCCTTCAGCAGCAAATGTCAAAATATGTGGCCAAAATAAGAGGGTTGACTTGGAAGGATGATGGGTGGAGAGATATAGAAGGTGCTGAGTGCATGTGTCCATGTCATGCACCCTGTGACCAAATCAATGGCTTATCAGCCATGATACATTTAGGAACTGATAGGAAATACTAGCATGCATGAAAGATGGTGATGGGAGTCGATGCCTCCTGTCACCGTGTTTGAACAGTGACTGATAGTGTTCATTCATGACAGCTATCCGTAGAAGCTAAATGAAAGCATGTCTAATAATTCATTATTTTGTGTGTGAGGCAGACAAGTTTCTCTCCTCTCTTCAGTCTCTCCTGTCACCACGAAACAATGCCAATCATAGCGACACACCGTGATGTCCTGCTGTTGACCTGTGCTTCACATATCAATGGCTCATTCGTGGTGTCTGACCCACACACAAGCACAAACAATTTTAAGGTTGAGTATTCTTCATCATATTAATTGGTGATTTATAGGATGTACCAGTACAACTTGTTCTTCCTCAAGGTTAAACATGACATTTCACCCTGACCATTTCATGTCTTTTATTCCTCTCATAAAAACAGTTTGTCCAGTTTGAGTTTTAGTTTCTATGGTAACAAAAACAGCAGCAATACAGCAGTTAAACTAATACAAAACCTTCAGTGCTTTCATATGCACTGAACACAAAATTAGCTTTGTTTTCATCCAGTGTTTTGCTCCATGATGCATTTTGTAAGAGATGCTTGATATGAATATGATATGCATTTCTTCTTCATAAAACATTTGCCTTTTTTGAATGAATTACATTTCATGGTTCACTATAGCGTCCAGCTGATGACAACTGATGGCAGGCGATGACACAGTGGTTAGCACTGTTGCCCCACAGCTAGAAGGTTCTGGATTCAAACCCAACAGATGAGCTTGGGGCTCTGTATTCTCAGCATGTCTGCCTGGGTTCTTTCCAGGCGATTGGCTTCCTTAATCGGTGACTCTCGCCCATAGTTGTGAATGTGAGTGTCTTCGTGTGTCAGCCCTGTGATGAACTGGCGACCTGTCCAGGGTGTACCCCGCCTCTCGCTCAATGTCAGTTGAGATGGGCTCCTGCCCCGTGACCCTGATGAGAGTAAGCGGTTATGCAAAATAAACGGATGTTGGCGCGTTTGTGCAGTGTGTCATCCATCACCCATGCTGTCTGTGCCCTTGTGTCATGCAAACAAAACAGGCAACCTGGAAAAATGATTTGTTGTTACTTAGAGGAATTAATTAACACTTGAGGCTATACCAGTTTCTCACAGACCACGACACGTGTCATCAGCTGTTGACACCAACGAGAAGATGAAGGATGAAACAAAAATAATGAGGGTTCATATTCATTGTCCATCATCTCATTACTCTGCAGGCTGCCAACTTTCCTGCGTCGGTGTTTCCTTCCTCCTCCCTGCACTCTGAGCTGCTTGTATTAGAGTTTTGACGTTTGTTATCCGGTCAATAGCACAATGACAAGCATGTGGCTGTGACAACAGACACCCTGTAAATAAATAAGTTACTTTCCACAGGAGCCTGCAGGAAAGTATTGCTGTAACATTGCACAGAGCCAAGTAATGGTCATTCCAGTAGCTTGGAGCTGTTGAAATGATTTATCAGCCTGAAATGAGTGTCAAATAGAATCTCTCATGCTGAAAGGCACTGACGCACATACACACAGAATCACATCAAGATCAGAGTCTATAAGTCTGTCTGTCTGTCTGTCTGTCTATTTATGAGTCTGTCCATCCACCTCTCTCCTCCACCTTCTGTCTTTATGAGCAGTATTAAAGCGCGTTTGCCTTTCTGTCTGTCCATCTGTTTATCTATTCATCTGCCAGTCTGCCCATCCAAACCGTCACTCTGTTTATCCACCTGTCTTTCCATCTGTCTGTCTCCGTCCAGTTATTATATCTGGCTGTCAGTCATATTGCTTTAATTGCACAGCAGTAATCACTGTGGATGCACTGTGTGAATCAAGTGCCTCATGTACCTCACCGCTTTCATTTTTCATACTATGTATTTGGGGGATTTTATTTGGTCTTTGTGTGTAGGTATGAACCTAAAAACACTGTAAGACTCACAGAATGATATACAGTATCCTTATTCAATTTGATAAAAAAAAAACAAAAACAAAAAACACAAAGTTGTTACATTTCTACATCATTCAGAGGATGCTCATACTGTTCTAAAAACTTCAAGTCCTTAAGCAAGGTGAAGGCAGTTTCCATATTCATAAATCCAAAGGGGACACCCAAGGTGATGTATTCCTGTGAATGGGTACAGTATCCCATATTTCTTGAAAGTAATAATAAATCAGAGGGTAACTTATTAAGAATGACTTATCAACAAGAGAACAGATCATATCATGTTCTACCTTACATGCTGCTGTCAGAGTGCTATGTCCAGGTCTGAAATGGACTTTTACAGAGTTTCCTGATGGACATTGAAGTAAACTGCTGCCAACTGTAGCTGCCTGATGTTAGCTTAGTTGGTTAGCTTCAGTTAGCTAATGTCAGTTTATTAGCTGAGTTTATTAGCTGTTTGCCCAAACTGTGAGTGTTAGTGTTTGTACCACAGGCTTTTTGGACCACTGGGAAGAGGAGGTTTTCTGGGAGTGCTGATGGGGACAGTGCCGACAGTGTCTTGGAGCTTCTATAGCCTTTTACGGGTCAAGTGAGGCCAAGGCAGAAATAAAATGGCCAGCACAGTGTAAAATGATTTTCCCATGTCACTTATGGTGGCTTTAAGCTAAAGGTTGAGTTATGTAACACTACTTGAACAAGTATTTTCTTGTTCACACAGGGCTAATAGCTCTTTTGAATGGGCCGGCTGTGGCTTGGAGTTAGAGCGGGTCGTCCACCGATCAGTGGTTTGTAGGGCAAGATACTGAACCCCAAACTGCTCCTGAAAGCTGTGCCATCCGTGTATGAATGGTTAGCTCCTCAAACTGATGCTGACTGATGCTGCAGTTGGCACCTTGCATGGCAGTCAATGCCATCAGTGTGTGAATGGGTGAATGAGATACGTACTGTAAAAGAGCTTTGAGTGGTTAGAAGAATAGAAAGGAGATATATAAGTACAGTCCATCTACCATTACAAATGAATTGTTCTTTCTCCTCTCTTATATGATGCTCCATCATTGAAGTCCCTGTTCGCTTTGCAGGACAGCTTCCATCACAGCTGCAGTAGGCAAAACTTATACAAACCTATGCAAAACCTTTAATCTCCCTGCTGCTGTCTATCACTCTGCTAAGAAGAGGGGGGTGGCTGCCCTTCAGAAACAGCGAATAGGCATGCTCTGTCTCTGAAATGACCTGACTGGCCAAAGTCTCCAGTCACAGGCTAGATTTTCTGAAGCCTCAAAACAGATCCAAGAGGGGGTGCAGAGGTCTTTTTTCTATGTTTGCCTCATGATCTGACTTCACTGAAGCAATTTCTTGCCCACACGGTGTTGTATGTCGTTTTCCAAAAAAGGCTTCAATCTGAGGAGCTCACTTGTGTTGGCTCTGTTGTTTTGGCTAGTTGATGATTATTAAGTGTATGTTTGGCATCAGTTCTCTGCTGAAACTGCCCCAGATGTCAGTTAAATAATGCTATATGTGAGTAAGCTTACTGGGAGACGAGAACAGAAAAGAAAAACAATCACAGACATGAACAGCTTGTTTCTCAGCCTTGTCTCCAAATTTCCTCAATAGCCGCAGCACTGCCCTTTGACTTTCAGTGTCTGTTCCCCTCTGTTAATTTCAACTTGCAACGTATCAGCCCATACTGCCTCACGGTTCACCACCTCACCCTATTAGTTCTTCCTGCTCCAGGCCTGCTTCTGTGTAATTTCCACTCACAGTCATTGAAATGATACGACTCTTTGCTTTTTATATGTTATGAACTCCATCAATAATAATAATAAATGTGAAGAGCCACAGAGGAGGGATCCCTCTTCCAGGACGGACAGACGTGCAATGGATGTCACATGTACAGAACAATCAACACAAACATGTCGTACAATTACAATGAATTACAATAAATGGTAAGGTGATTGCAGTAGCAGTGGAATCTGTGATAGAGACAGGACAAGTACAGAGATGAGTCCTTTGTCTGATGCCATTAGGAGGTCATTTGTAACTTTGACTCATGTGGTCTCTGTGCTATGATGGACTCTAAATCCTGACTGAAAATCCTCAAATAAACTGTTCTTATGGATAAAGTCACACAGCTGATTAGTTACAGCTTTCTCAAGTATCTTAGAAAGAAAGGGAAGGTTTGATATCAGCCTGTAATTGGCTAAAACCTCTGGATCTAGAGTGGGCTTTTTAAGAAGAGGTTTAATTACAGCTACTTTAAAGGACTGTGGTACATATCCTGATAATAAAGACTGGTTAATCAGTTATTAGTTATTTGATGAAGGTCAATGGGAGAAAAGCAGTCTAAATATGTATCAGGTTTTGCAGCTGTTTCCAAACTTGCTGTGTCAGAATGCAGATCCAAGCCTGTCAAAGGAAAGGCATGATGTATTTTGTCTCTAATAGTCCTAATTTTATCTTTAAAGAAGCTCATGAAGTCATTACTGGTTAGACCCAGAGGAGTAGATGGGTCAATAGAGCTGTGGTTCTCTGTTAGCCTGGCTACAGTGCTGAAGAGAAACCTGGGGTTGTTCTTGTTTTCCTCTATTAATGAAGAGTAATAGACTGTTCTGGCATTATGGAGAGCCTTCCTGTAAGTTTTAAGATTATCTTGCCAGACTAAGCGAGATTCTTCCAGTTTAGTGGCACGCCATTTGCATTCAGATTTACGTGCCTCTTGCTTTAAGTTACGAGTCTGCTGGCTATACCATGGTGCTAACCTCCTCTGTTTAATATTCTTCTTTTTCAGAGGTGCAATAGAGTTCAGAGTTCTTGAACCAGGGTGTGCCCCACCTATCACCCAATGTCAGCTGTGATTGGCTCCAGCCCGCCCTGACCCTGATGAGGTGGTTACAGATAATGGATGGATAGATATAATATAATGAAAAATATAATAAATCTCAGTGCAGTTTGACTTACTGTTGACTTACTGTGAGGGGTGTGTGTGTGTGTGTGTGTAGAGTTGAGTGTTTTTCAGACAACTGTGTGTGTCAGTGTTACACACAGGCAGTGGTGCATTGCCTAAAAACATTGAAGTCTCACAAAATAAATGATTGTTTGTAACGATCCGTTTCGATCGATTTCCATGTGAATCTCAAAGTTGTTTTTTCAGTGTGATGAAATATGTTGACACTGCTCAGGTGCTTCTTAAAAAGAACTGAGGATTGATACTCAGCTCTCATGAAGTGTTTGTGTGTGTGAGTGTTTAACGGCATGTGTGTTATGTGTGCACACAGCTGACTTAAACGTGTACAGAATGGGACATAACTGTCAAAGTGTGCAGAATGTAATGTGCAGATAATGTGCTGGCCACAGGACACATGAACTCTTGACTCTGCAATTACACTGTGCCATACATACACACACACACACACACATATATAACTTACATACATATATAACTTCATGAATTAGTTAAGCCAGAAAATGAGCAGCATTGAAAAGCTGTTGCCGCCTACCTCCTCCTCAGCAGTAAGAATTTCTGTGATCAATGACGGTAATGAACAACCCTTTGCACACTGGGTCAATACAGCAATACACAACTAATGTATATTTTACACACACACACACACACACACACAGTATTTATAGAACATTGTATGATCTATCTGCCTTGGCTGGGAGTGTTACTAAAAAATGCAACCCAATATAATGACTAATTATCTATTAATTAACTACAGTAATCCAAGTATAACATAGTTAAAGTAACATAACTTCATATCCTCAACACCAAAAATGCAAAAAGAGAAAAGATATATCACAATGACTTATATGTATTGTAAGAAAGTAGAACAATGTAACGTTAGAAAACAAGAAAAGAAAATGAGATCTTTAGTGAACTTGTCTTCACAGCTGGAAGGCAGAACGTGTACTGTACTGTGATGTTGTTCCTCTTTCTGCTTTACAGACACAATCAAATCAAATTTCAAGTAAAAGCATTTCTTTGATTTGACACCAGAACGATGACTCATCTCATAAGCACTGCACAATACATTAATATCAGTTTGACAATTTTAATTCTGCTAATAGTCCATATTTTGTCCTAAATGTAGCTGTAATCTGATTACATCTTTTTTCTCTGTAACAGTATACTGATTACTCTCTAGTCCTGATGTATTCTTATGTGGCTGGGAGCCCATAGTTCAGTCCGAATTTGGCTTGGAACCAGAGGGTGGCCTTGAGAAAGGTACATGAAACTGTATTTTGGGTGAAAAAAAGAATTTACCCACTGGGGATCAATAAAGTTTCTCTTCTGAAGTCCTGAATGGCACAGGTTCATCTGTGCACACCTTTAATCTCAGTTTAAGACATGTAGAAACCAAATGTTGTGAAACCTATAGTATAAAAACATATTAGACTCAATATTATGTCAAGCAGAGTGTTTTGTATGCCTGGCATCAACCATAAATCAGCAACATAAAATCCTGCTAAACTGACCCTCGATGCTTTTCCTTCTTGTTCTATATTGACAACATAACAAGTCAAGCTAAGGGCAGTCCTTCCTCTGCAGTGTACTGAACATATGTAAAAAAGTCAACTTCAATGAAACATCCAGCCTAGTATGGTACGAACCCTTTGCAAACGCTTCCAGTGTCTGTGTCTAAGTCTGTGGTGGGAGTTTTTTTTATCTAGTTTCTGTCCTGAAAGGCCTGCTAATGGACCCATTCCAAACCAATGTCAAAAGAACAGGTGACCTCCAGTGTGTGACTTGTGTGTGTGTGTGTGAGGCTTAAGTTTCAAATGGCACAACCAGATCTTAGTGCTGGGTAGCATTGTCCTTTTTGTACAGAATAGAAAACATTGCAAATTCTCAGCTGTACGATTCACGCTGCACTTCCACTAGCCCTGGCTTGAATGGAGCAGCAGCAAGCCCTGGGCAGGTTAGTCCACTTTGGAATGTCCCAGAATTGTGGCAGTGAAAGCTTAAAATGCTTTTAACCTGGTCTGCAGTACAGTGTGAGAACCCGTCACATTATTTTGAGAGAACATGGATCTCAGAAAACATTTCCAGGCCATGAGGTTCTACCTGAACTCATTGTGATCTCTAATTTCAGAACCTTGCTGGTTATTTGACATCAGAATCAGACTCCAGTTGTTTGGTTATTAGCTTATGTTGAGGAAGTTACCTCTGTCAGCCAGCTGATCAAACTGAGCATGTCTCTGATATAATGTGAGAAGTGCTTTGAATTGAAAATCAAGATTTCAGGAGGGTGAACTAATATTTAATGTCACACTAATGTGAAAGGAACGGGACACACTGGCCTTCTTCTGTATGTAATGAAAGTTATTACCTGCTGTGGCAAACCAGTGATGTTGGCTCATAACCATTATCTGAGACGGTTAGTACAAATGACATCTCAGGCTCCACGGTACTACTGGCTCAGCTTACGGGAACTGAGAAGGAACAAAAAGACCAGGTGTAAAGAGAGCAAATTGAGCAGACATTGTCTGGTGAAGTACAGCGGATAATGGCAGTAGAAAATTAAATGAAGGCTCACACTGCAGAGGTGAAATTCATGTTCTATTTCACACAGCTTTTGTCCTGTAATGGAGGGAAAGCTTGTGAATTTAGATCTTGCATTTCAGATTTGTCTGTTTTCACCGCCTGGCCTACTGAATGGAGGCTGCAGACTGGTGCTTAATTTGGCATGGACATAGTGGGATTTCAGTTTTCTGACTTTCACTTCACCAGAGTGCAGGGGAAGACCAACATACCAACAAAATGGGGGCAGAGAAGCTGATTGAAATGCTTCAGACAGCTGCCAGGAATCATCTGTTAATGAGTGCAGATGTTCAACATCATCTGCTGGTTTCACAAGACAGCAAGAACCTGTTACCAAATGTGTTATCCTGAACTGATTATGTAAATGAGACTGTGGCTCGAAGAAGTTTAGATATTGTCTCTAACTTCAGAGGATAAACTTGTTTCTGATTAATTTGTTCCTCGTCACCCTGTCTGATTGACCTGTACTATGGAGAGATATGTATTATAAAACATAAGATTTAAAGATTCAGTTACACATCTGGAGTCTTGATCAGCATAGAAAAAAAGCATCTCCACTGGTCCTAGCATGCACCGAGCTGCAGCTGGTATGAGGCCCAGAAATCAAAGCCAGGTCTCTAATGTTGGCCATGAACTCTCACAGGACCCTTTTGCTGTGAGGTGACTGTGCTAACCACTAAGCACCACCTGTTGTTACAACACTGGCTGGAATAGCTGTTGTGGGATGAGTTGCTTATCCAGCCATTAAACCCAGTCTTCTTTGTAGCCTAAACAACAAATGTGAAGTTAATTCCTTCAGGAGAAGCCAGGCTGGGCTAATTAAAGATCTAGTGTCAATACGTTCTGTGATATTAATGAGGCTGGAAGCTTCCTTGCTACAAGTACCAAGGGAGGAGGAGGAGGAGGAGGAGGAGGAGGAGGAGGACTTTTCCATCAACACTTTTGACACAACGTGCTGACTTACACATGAAGTTTAAAAGTCCGACCGACCTCCAAGCAGGTTGCTGTGACATCAGAGTACTTAATCTGTCTATGTCTCTATCCAGTACATGATTCAGCTATAATCAGGGGTTACATTGGGATTTGCTGTGTGTCCAGCTGTGTCCAACACTCCAGCTGATGACAATCAAATCTTTGTGTAAATGCGCTCTGCTAATTAATCCGGTCCACACAATATTAAACATTTTCAAATATCAACCACTATCCTCTTTTAAGGAGAGAGGTGCATCCATTTCACCCAGTGTGCTCAGCTAATCAGCATTATAAAATCAACATTTAATCAATACTTCATGTCAGACTGTTGCTTTTCATCTTGCATTAGTTCAGAGCTGTAACTAAAAATCGATATGAGGAGTGACATCACGCCCAGATATTGTCTGGCCTGGCTGAACACACGTATCTTTTCTGAGCTGGCTGTTGGAGTTCATCAAACATAAATAATTTCATATATTAGAAGATGCAAAAGATGCCCTGGAAGCAGCACATCAACCCATAAGAACCCATGGTGACACCAGTGTTACAAGCACATTGAATGTCCCAGACTCTTCTGTATAAAGCTTTATTAAGCCCCGTGTGACATATATGTTACAATACAGATCTTTGGGTGTTATTCTGAAAAAAACTTTAGAAATGTCCACTTGGTCAGTGGTATAACCCACTTTAAGAATAAATGGGTCTGGGTTCTTACGCGTTAATGTAAGTGTTATTTACTCAGTCTTGGAGTCAGTCTTGGAGGCAGGGCCCTACAAAACCTGCTTAATGTGTCCAATGGTAGCTTCTTCTCCCACATCCATTTTGTCACCTTGTCTCCACGCCAACTCCTAACAGCCTGAAAATCCATGATGATAAGTAGCTCCTAACAACCTTTACAGTGCATTAGTAAACAGCTGCGGGTAGCCCTGTTGTAATGGAGATGTCCCTGCCACTGTGGGCTGACACACAGAGTCAAACTAAAGAAAGTGTATGGAGAAGGACTGCAGGAGGAGAGAGAGGAAGCAAGATGAGAGGTTCACAGTTACTGATGTTCAGCTGTCAGGCTGCAACACAATAGACAACTGGAGAGGTTTTTAACAGCTGTCTCTCTTTCTCGCTCTGCATTTCACACATGCACCTGAACACACACACGTACAACACACACACTTTAGCATTGATCAATCTGCCCTTTAAGTTTCGATAAGATTACACACACAATTTCTCCTAATTATACACAAGAAAAATACCACAGAGGCACACACACACACACACACATCAAGCTTTCATGCATTTAAGTGGTGGAACACTGGATTTAGAATAAGGAAACAAAAGGCCCTCCGCTGTGTCAACATTTCTCCTGACTCTCCTGACTTGATCAAATTTCCCGGCCTGTAGTGACAGGTGATGTTTTCATTCATGGTTATTATCTCATGAGGATGTGAGTTTTGTTTGTTGGCACTGTAGCCAAAGAAAGAAAAAATGATGCAATTTGTGATTTTCTGCGGAAAATACAGAGCTGAGAAGAGAGTGAATATTGGACTATTACAGTGTTCAGAGACACATGCCAATGACAGCATATATTGCTCCATGTCTGTTAGGTGTGCAGCTATTGCTCACAGGTTCACCATAACAGCTTTATATAATTCTCACATGCCTTTTGTTTCTGTGGGTTAGTACTTCCCTGTCATACTTACTCCTCTTACTCTTACTACTCCAAATCCAACCTGTTAGCTGATATATGATGTACCATCACTGCCAACAAGCTTTGCACATAAAATGTTTAGTTTTAGGCATCATGTTTGATACAGTTCAGTTTAGATGTATGGTTATGTAAGGGCTCACTTCAAGTGCAATGAGAGGCTGGAAGCTGATGGAATGTTTCAGGATGTTTATTCTCTTTCTCAAAACAGAAAAAAACTACAGCTCTGTAACATCTAACTGTCCAACCACAGTGCAGAAAACAACAGACAGAGCTTTATGCCTTTATGCTATGGTACTCACATGTGACAGGTTCAAGATTCAGCAAGCAGAACACTAACTCCTGTTGGTGAAATCTTTGCCACTGCTGTGGGCGGGTAAGACAGCACTCTGGACAGCTTCCTAGCTGCAGGATCAGCACCTTGGAGAGTGTCCTGCTGCACTGCTCTAACAAAGGCAGGGAAAACCTCAAGTATCTACATGTTTGTAAAAATGTTCTTTGACATTGACTCAACAGAAACTGTGACATAACTCAGATAAAAGATATAACATGAAGTTAAGGCTCATATTTCAGCAAAACAATATGAAATAATAATAGGCTAGGAGAAAAATCCTCATGTCAGACCCGATTTCGATACAGAAACAGAAGTACTCTTAAAGTTAAAATCAGTCCCCACTGTACATGCCTCAGGGTGATGGAAACAGTCTGACTGAGGTGAGACTTCTGGTCTTATTTGTCACTTTAAAAAGCTTTTTGACAGATTTTAATGAACTTTTGTTTAAAGGCCACAGACAGAGGAAAGTGATTTTGCAGCCTGGTGTGGAATTTCTGAACATTTAGTCTTTGTTCTTAAGAACTGTTACCTAATGCTGAATAATTGGTTAATTAATTGTGCAGCCTTGTCAATGGTGTCAAGTGTGTGCTCTCTGAGTGTGCTAAAAGTGTTACAGAGCATTTGTGCACTGCATCGGTGGTGTTATAGATCCATAGTTCATAACCTGATTTCAAAGTGGGAAACAAACATACATAACAAACTTCAACACTTCTAACATTTTCTGATGCCTTAAGTTCATTGAAAAACCACTTAGTCCCCTGTAGTGCCAGGAGTGTCAGAACACCAAGTACAGCTTTAATTTTAATCCCAGTTGACGAAGGAGGACGGAGAGATAAATGCATGTCACTGTAAATTGGATAATACTTCAAGAGAAGAGTGGATGACGTAAGGATGAGAAGGAAAGAGAGAAAAACATAAATGTTAAATATGATGTGTATACCTTGGGGCAACAGGAGAAGCGTGCACATGTGCCACATGCATTGTGTACAAGCTAAGATAGTTGGGGGTGGAGGAGCTTTGAGGCTGATCCAAAGTGAAGAGGGGGAGAGGATTGTGTGTGCTGCTGTCTTGTAGAACAGAGATGACATTCCCATTGCCCGTAAACCAAGAGGGTTGTACACTGCTATGCTGCGTGTCGCCCACACAGAATGGGAATGTAACCATCGGGGCTCTCCTTTCCTTCATCCCATTATTGTGCACCCACATTTTACCTTTGCTCCAAACACAGCAGGAACACCCATGGAGGGAATCTTGCTAGGTGGTCTTGTATGTCCTTCCACCTGTTTTAATACATGGTTACAATAATAAATAGTTGACATATCAGATGATGCAATAAAGGCTAATGGAAACATATTTTTATGAAATGGACCTGTTTCTTTGTGTTTCTAAAGACCAAAAAAAAGACTGTGGACAACTGACTTATTAAACATTAATAGGAGAGCAATTGTGTAATAAACTGTACAATGACAATACACCAGGGACAAGTTATCTCTAGGGCCTGTCGTGAGGATGTACAGAGTGGAACAGGAAGTAACAGAATTGGTAAAATAGGCGATACATTACGTGTGACAAGCTCTTATTTGTTGAGAGGTGACCTGAAATTTTAAAGAAAAAAAAATAGTATGCTAAAGCATGATTAGTTTCTTGAAATGTTTCAGCAGCTCCACCTTTAAGGGTTCTTCTAACCAGCTCTGTCCTCGCCTCTGCTGCTCTTTCCACCAGCATGCACCACCTTGCCAGAGACTAGAGGCCAGTGTGTGGCAGTCAGCACAGGAGGAGGGGCAAAGCAACAATAGTGTTTCCATGGCAATAAACCTCCAAAGGGATCAGTGTACTGTGATACGTGTGTGCCTGTAACCACAGATCAACAGGTAGTAATTGCAGTGTGTGCTGTGTTGCTCATGTGATGTAACATGGAAATACAAAGTCCTGCAATAATCCCAGATTTTATGAAGACCTGACAAGCTAAGATGGGGGAAAGAGTTAACATACAAAGTGAGAGAGAGCCCAATAGACAGTGTGAGTGTGAGTCACGACTCAAGGCCTTATGCAGAACAGAGACCAACTTCTGCAAGGTATCACATATATGTGAAGTAGATGAAGATAGTTTTACATTGGTTTATTCAAACTGAAGGGGATTGAAATGAGGAAAAGAAATTCTGAATGAGACATGTATGTTTACAAAGATTTACACGACATCACAATGGCATAATAAAAAAGTTTGTGTGTTAGTTCTCTGTAATAAAGTCTGAAGCACAGGTTATTTTATTTTTATTGAGCTTGCAGACACCAAAGTGCACCATGATGACAGTGATGATGTTTTTTAATGATTAGATGATTTTTCAGATGCATTTCAGTTATACATCTCATTTCTTTGGGGTCCTGTTTGTTGAATATTCACTCTTTTGGCTCTGTTTTTGGTCTCCACCAAATCCTGAGGGAAATATCTGGCTCTATAGCTGCACATTGCGACCAGTTTATTTTCTAACTGTGTCTGTTTGCTGAGCAGGTTGTGTGTTTTTTTGTGTGTGTGTGCAGAAAGCTGCCTGGTTGAAAACAAACGACAGCTTTAAGAACAGTGAGGGTGAAGGAGAACAGTGAAGCTGCGAGCTGTAAAGCTTTATTAGATTAATGACGTTATGCTTCCTATCAGAACTTTGTTGTTCCTTTACTGTTGATATATTGATTCTTCTGAGCTCAAGTGACAACTAATGTAACTCATCTCAATGCTATGCCATCTCTGATTTTTTTAATCAGTATGATTGAATATGATATGCTCAGGTCTTCTCTGCATAGCTCCGCACATGAACAATGAAGGCAGAAGATACAGCCATACATAGGAATGGTCCACTCTGGCTTTTGCAGTGTCAGTCAAACAACCAGTAACACAATGTACTATTCTTCTGACAGAGTATATGAAAAGACTTCTCTCTCTCCTCCAGAGTCTCAGTATCTTGCTGTCTCTCTCAGTGTCAGGGCACACAGATTCATCTCAGCCTCAGATAAAGCTGCCCCGCTGAGCAGGAGAAGATTTCCAGTGTGATGTTTGTTGTTTGTGGCAGCTGTGAGAGTCACACTGATCATTCCGTCTTTTGGCACTTAAACAGTGCCACGGGTATCACAGCATTTTCTCACCTACTTTTGTAGCCTACTTTGTGTTTTCCTGTTGCTGTTATGTCTTTCTCTGTAACACATACTCAGAACAAATAGAGACGTGTCTGCTAACTGTATGTTGACATTTTTTGGTCTGTTTGTGGGTTTTGTGCTCACATAGGATAGGATAAAGCCAATCTCACATGTATCACCAATGTTGTGATACATGTGACTGTTCCATATTGAGTCAGCCCAATAAGGAAGGCCCTGTGTTGAGTATGCCATGTTCTGTGCAGTATTTTCAACAGAACTGGATGTGTTTTGGGGTTAGAAGAACATTTGAATGTAATGAGTCACATAGAGCTCCTCTGTCTGATTCTACCTGATTGCCTCTGAACTCTCTGTCCCGCTCTTTCTCTTTATTCTGCTGTAACGTGCTGCAGATTGGTGTGGGTGGATGGTGTTGCATAGAGTGAGAGCAAAGCAGCATCAAACAGGCATGCATTTGTTTATGTGTGTGTGTATTTTTCCTTCTGGAAGGTTTGCAGTGAGTGTGGTATAGATGCATGAATTTTATGAGGTTAAAAGTAATTCTTAATATATTATTATTATTATTATTATTATTATTATTATTATTATTATTATTATTATTATTATTATTGTTGCTATTATTATTATTGTTTAATGATAGTGGGGCCTGGAGTTTGGAGTTGGTCACATAATCATCATAGAAACTGATATTTTTTAAATTGATTAATTCATTTGCATTTAAATCATTGTCATGAATTGAAATACAGATAATACGTTTTGTGCCAAGTATCTGTGAGGAGACATGTATTCATAATGTAATGAACATGGAGTGTGAGTAACTCAAAATAAGCTCAAAATCAAATGGATAAATGAGGTCTGTGGAAGAGAGTCAGTGTGTGTGTGGCAGCTGCTCAGAAGTCAGACACAATGATTCACTTTCTTTATTTTAAAGAGACGGGCAGCATGAGATTTTCCTGGGTCTTACTCTGACACTTGAATCGGCCGCTGAGTGGTCGACACCTTTAATGTGCAGCTCTTAACCCAAAACATATGTTTCCATGGCAACAGTAAGCTGGGCACAGTGAGGACAGGAGAGGAGATTTAAAGGTATTTAAGGACAGAACTGAAAAGGTTTAATCTTTCAGTGAAGTGTCACTTGGTTTGAGCAAACAGAAATGAAGAGCTCTGTCCATCCATCTATGCCTGTCAGGAGCAGTCTGGCTGCTTCTCAGTGTGGTGCACTTGTTTTCTCAATAGTCCACATGCAGACATTACTGTAGAGTAGACATGAACATAACAAGTTCTGTCCTTTTGAAGTATGTAAGTCGATAAGTGTTTGCATTGTTTCCTTGTGCACTTTCAAATATTGACTGATTACAGACTGATTTTAGCTCTGTTCATTCAAACAGTTATGACATATACTGTATGTGCTCCTTTGTGTTTCAAAGACGGCAGTCTTTACTCTGGAATTACAGTGTTCACCATATATTTGTATCCTGTCTCCTGTCGATGAGGACTCTAATCGTGGCATCTTAAAGATGATTAAAGTTGACAGGTGACACACCTGCAGCTCAGTAAGCCTCAGACCACTTACTCAAATTCAGCCAGTCAATTCTACTGATTTACTGTCTAGTTTTAGGAGCTGCTCGTTTGTAAAAACACTGAGACTAACAGCGTTCGTCTTCGGCTCACTTCAGGTTCTATTGTTTCTCGTGAGAAGTTTGACTTGTTGTGTGTGTGTGTGTGTGTGTACCAGTGTGGTTGATTGTACTCGTGCACCTTGGATCGTGTGTGTGAATGTGTGTGAATGCGTGTGTGTTCACACATGCATGTGTGTTAGTAGGGGCATGTTACAATGATAATGAACATCGTTTCCATTTTAGCCCCCCTTCTCTCTTTCCAGCCAAGGGGATAAGAGCTCCCCTGTGAACTCCTGTGGCGAGTATAAAAGGTTGCCTGTCCACGCAACAATAAGCTTCATTTCCTCAAGGGCATTCTGAGAGCTGTGGGTCATACTAGGAATGGTTGCTGGTAAAAGAAATTACTATTGATCTACCACTGCTTTCAAGAGGTGTGAGAGCAAGGCAGGACTACAGGCCATACAAAATGGCATGCACAAGCAAAAACATGACTGCACCTACATACACATACATGCACACATGCATTTGGATGTATAGTGTTTAGCTATGTATGGCCATCTAGCAGCATTTCTCATTGATTTGTAAGCCTCTGTGGTTGCTGTCATAACCAGGAGGTGATGAAGGGGCAAGAAAATGTGCTGTTGCACTTCTGAAACACCCGTGTGCTCTCCTTCATCTTCTTTCTCCTCCACTTGCACAACTCTCCGTCCATACGCCGCTAACCAATGCATGACTATTAAAATGACCTGCAGACCCCCCGCCCCCCAGTTGTGGTCCTGATGGACTGCAGAAAGGGTCTCAACAAGTTTGTGTCTGGGGTGTCGTTTAGCTCAGTTGGTAGAGCAGCCGCCCCATGTACAAACGCTTTGTCCTTGCTGCTGTCGCCCAGGGTTCGAATCTGACCTGTGGCTCTTTCCTGCATGTCATCCCCCGTCTCTCTTTCTCCCCCCACATTTCCTGTCACTCTTCAGCTGTTTCTGTCAAATAAAGCCTGAAAAGGCCAAAAAAAGCTTCAATCTTACCCACAAGCCCCAGGTTCCTGGAGGTGTACAGGTGGAAGATTTAAGCTAATCACCTTCTCAGCAGACTGACAGGCTGATCTGGATGTAATCCTTATTGTCAGTTGTGCACCATCAATGTATGTTCCACTAAAAGCACTTGTTTTTGCCACTGACAGGCTCATATTGTTGGAACTGACAACATTATGGGAGAGATATTTTCCAGAAATAGCAGTTCTAATGCTGTGGTCCAGTTGACAAAAATTCTAATTTTACCTAATAACACTTAATCTCAATAGAAACAAAATAAAACTCAACAATACCTTGGTTCAGTGTTCCAAAAATCATCAGCTCCTAAGCTTCCATCAGGGATGAGCCCTGTGTTTCACTGTCGTTCATACATGCTCTGCTCTTCATCAGTCCCACTGACAGCTCTATAATCTGTAATCCCCTGCAAAATTTTGCCCAATTAAAATTCCCCTCTTTCCTTCCAACCCTTTTGTCTTTTTTCTTACCCACGTTTCATTTCCCTTCTTCCTTTCCTCACCCCTTCCCTCTTTTACCCTCTCTCCTGCACTGTTTACTGTTACCACCTCTTCCATAAACCTGTCTTTCTTACCCATCCAGTGATTCACCTTAGTAAATGTACTGTTTTTGTCTGCCAGCACACCTGTTTCTTTGCCTGTCTGCCTCTCTCTCTTGTTTCTTGGAAACCAAGCAGCCGGTGCCACCTTCTTTATTAAATTCTTATTAAATTCTTTCTTTATTTATTTTTTCCAGCTTTGGACATTTTGATGTTTTGCACGTTACGTCCAATCTGATTGCATTTGTGTGATTCAGGGACAAGCTGTTCTGCTGTTAACTCCTGGAGCTCCATAGATCTCCTGGGTGTGTATTGGGGAAGTAGTTCAGTCTGTATGGTTTTGACTTGGAAACTGGAGGGTGGCTGGTTCAAATTCAGCATGGACCAAAGGGTGGAGTGGGCACTGCTGAGGAGGCCTGAACAAGGTGAACAACAACAACTGCTCCCAGGGTGCTGCTCTACTATATGTGGCTTCTCATCACTCCACATTTGGGTGTGTATGAGCCCTTTGTGTGTGTGTGTGTGGCTGTATTTCAAGTAAAATGCATATAAAAACTTGAGTGAAAAAAGAATTTCCCTCAAGGGATCAATACATATTCTATTCCCACTGAGACTATGTGCAAAGAAAAAAGGGTGGCAGAGCTCTCTGGCTTAAGATCTAAGAGGGAGTCCAGAGAAAAACTGACTGTACTTTCATTGCAACGTCAAAGTTAGCTGGAGCCTACTGACAGTTTTTCCTTAAAAAGGGAAGTTGATCTCTGGAAACCAGGCTGACATGCTCAATCCTACATCTTAATGGGCCTCAGTGGTCGGGGACAAAAGGAAAATACTCCCCCTTTCTCCTCCTTTCTCTTCTGATCTCCTGGGAGAGGGAAATGTTGCATCTGTTCAGTCATTTAGCCCTTCAGCTCAGCTGAAGGACGACGTGCCTCTGTCTTCCTCGCTTGCACTCGGACTATGTCCTTGTCAAGAAAACATTCAGCACTGAGGTGAAGCTGCCAATCAAGGCCCTCTTGTGTGTGCTCAGCTTCCCACTCGGTCCGAGGCACATAGACTAAATGAGGTAAACCATCTTGATTCTGTATCAATTTTTTAGTCCACTCATCAGAATCTTGCTTTATAAAACAGAAGCTGGCCTGATGATGGCTTTGGTCTGATGAAAAACAGCTGCCTTCAATCACAGTAACATGCCTCATTTTTTGTCAGTAAGGGTAACAGGGTTATAATGATGGGAAGAGTAATCAAATGGATTACTTGTTACTGAAAAAAGTAGAGCTGTTAGTAACGCCAATACTTATAGCACTGTTATTCCCATCACTGTTCTCAACATCCACATTTATTCATGCACAACAACATGTCTGTCTGTCTGTCTGTCTGTCTGTCTGTCTGTCTCAGTATGGCATGTCAACCAACCGGTGCACCTGCAGCCCAGGGATGCTGTTACCGACACACGTAAAATAAATAACAACAACAAAATAAATCCATTTCTTCTTCATTTTCTCTCTTCCTCTTTGTGTTTATAATAATTAGCATACAGAGAAGCACAGATGCTAACACGCTGAAAGCTTTTATACTGTTGTGGGTTAAGGAGGCGGGGAGAATATGCTCAGGATGTTTGTTGTTGTTGTTGTTTTCAGCAACTATTTTTTGAACTATTTTCCAACCAATCTATTTTCCAACATATTTAATGTAGTTTGAAATAAATTGTCTTAACACGGCCTGTAATGCTTCTAATAAACACAATGGTATCTATTCCTGCTGTGACCATCCATGAACTCAGCACGTCACGTACTGGACGTTGTGTCTCCAGTGAACGCCTTTCAGTCAGTGAATTCAGTCAGTGAATTGGATGTAGGGAAAATAAATAATTAAAATTGATTAACAAATGAATTCTTTCATTTTGACATGAGCCTTCATGCATGTGTCTGCTGGTGTACACTGACCTCTCACCCCCCACCCAGAACCACAGCGACACAGTAATTTGAACACTTATAAGCCACAAGCTCTTACTGTGGTGGAAAAGAGGGAGGTGATCATTTCTGTTGCTTTCTCAGCTTGAACTGCTGGCTATTGAACCGCTACACTGCAACTGCATATGGATGTATTGATCACTATGACTCCCAATGGGAGAGAGCGGACCATTGCAGAGGTTTGAGAGGTTAAATTCACCCAAACAGAACAGATGGAGTAAGGCAGCTTCCAACATATATTGATTTTTACCTATTGAATGTAACCTCAGCAGGAATCTATTCATGTGCAGTCTTCAGTGCCTACCCCACTTATGCCTTGATTCCACTGGGCACAGCTCTGTGACGTCTCGTCCACTGTTCACCATGCGATGTTCAAATTCATTTCAGCAGTCGATTTCATCACCATGAAAGTCTTCATTTTAATTAGCCTTCTTCAGACTTTAGGTCACGACAAGTTGTCTTTGTATATCTGTTAACGGTCATCCTCGTGTTAAAAGGCAATATCTACACAGCACAGTACAGTGTTGCTTAAGTGGTAGTTAGTGCTGTCGCCTCACAGCTAGAAGGTCCTGAGTTTTAACCCGCCAGCTGTTCTTCCTGCAGGAAAATTGCTGACTCTAATTGTCCTGTATGTGTGAATGTGAGTGTGAGTGAACGATTGTCTGTCTCAATGTGTCAGCTGTGTGATCTGTCCAGGTGTACCCTACCTCTTAACCAATGTTAGCTGGGACCGGCTCCACCCCATCGCAACCCTGATAAGATAGCAGACTGCTACTGCTACATCAACTCCACTTTGAGAGGGAGCGTGCATGTGTGTGTGCAGAGAACGCAACTAAAGAAGGGATCTCAAGTAATGTCTTCAGACCAAGTGTTTTTATGTGTTTAGTGTTTTTATATCAACATTTCTCTTTTCTTATCCCTGTATGTACATAAACGTCATCCAGATAAATTTTGTGTCACCAAATAACCTCACATCACACACATCATAGCTATGCGAGGAACATCACACTTAACATCAGTTAAATCTTCTTATAGGAGGAAAAGAAGGGGATGGCATGGTTTGATGGCACAACTGAGCTTGTAAATAACTGCAGAGGAAAATAGATGAATGAAGATGTCAGACAAAACCAATCCACAGGATTTATACAGTCAAAGCGTGGAGTATGAAGAAGGATTCATGGACATGCAGTGGAATAACGGCCGTATTTCAGCAAGGTCTGGCCTTCACAGGACAACACCATGATGCATCCTATGAATGATGAGTAGGGTGATTTCCATAATGTTCTGCAGGGTGCTTTATCAAATGGACATACATATAGATGGACAGGCTGGATGGGAGGCCATACATGCTTCATGATTTCTATTTTCTTGTAGATTTAAACTCATAAGAGAACCGCATCTGCAAGGCTGCTCACAGATCCGTGACACAGTGGTTAGAAAACAACACATTTCTTCACCGTAGCTTTAACCACAACCTCAGAAATAACTTTTTAAAGATCCGCCTGTCTGTCCAGTTCCAGTAACCATAAACATACAAAGCTCCCTCTTACCACAACCAAGCACCTTGTGCACCATATGTCCGTGTGCCTTGTGAGCATGTGTTCATACATTTATGACAAGATGCCCTTTGTATGTATGTATTTGTGTGTGTGATATTAGAAACCCTGCCACCTGTTCAGAGCATTTCTTTCTCTTTTTTTTTTTTTTTACCAGATCCTGAGACACACAATGCCAGGGCAAATTAACACTGGCACAAGAGTTGAGCCAGGGAGAATGAGAGGTGGACAGAAAGAGAGAAGAAGAGAGGGAATAAGAATAATAGAGCATAATAAGGACAATATTTCAAGAGTGTCTGTTTTTCAGGTCCTTTTTAGTTATTTGCTCTCTGTCATTCCTTTAGTTTGAGGTTTTGTAAGTGATTCCTCCACGTTTCACTATCTTTTTCCCAAATCTAATCCTAACCCAAATCCTTTGACTTTCTTCCCTTTTCTTCCCCCTTCTCCATCTTTCATCCCATCCGTCTTCCCTATCATTTCTTTCTCTCTCCGTCCAATTCTCCCTCCTCTTTTTCTCCATAATTGAATTATCCAGCATGCATGGTCATGCTGATCTGTACACAGTAGCATGAAACCCTAAACCCTCCCCTACCCTCTTTCCCAATCTAGCTTTCAGAACTCAGTACCTCAGTGTAGTCGTCTTAGTTTCTTAGTTCTTAGTTTTCTCATTCCTGTCTTTTCATTTATTTCATTTTTCCCACTTCCTCTCATTCTAAGAGTGAGTGGGTATGTGAGTAGGTTTGTCCTTCAAAAAGTCTTCAAATACTTTGAAGTGGGGTGGATAAATCTTAAATCTCTGGCTCTCTCAGTATTTGTTCCTTGGCTTTCTGGAAACAAAAGCTGAAAATGGGAACAAACTAACTTTAGCCTTTAGGAGAGCGAATGAGAGATTTAGCTTTGGTTTCCCTATTGTCTGACGTTTTAGTGGATGAGGATCTTTACAAACACATTGTTCGCACAAATAGCATTTCTAAAATGTTCAGTCAGAGCGAGGGACCAAGAGAGACAAAGAGCTTTTTCACTTACATTAACAGACTTGTGGCCGCAGTGTTGCCAGTGGCAGGTCATTTTGGAGACATTTTATCAGTATAATCTTATCTTACTGTGGAGATCATCAGGAACCCCCCAAAAGCAGAAGCTAATTAGCAGAGAGAAACTAAAACAGACTAATTAAAAAAAAACAAAAAAAAACGTTTTAATGGTGTACTTGCAGTATGAACATGTGGCATGCTGTTTAAGTCCTATGTCTTTCCCTTCCCATGTGTCCATGCTCCCTCCATACTGAATATTTGATCCTCTATGTTGTATGTAGTCATTTTCTCTTATTATGTCTTCGAGCATCTGCAGTTAATGGAGCATTAGTTCAGTAATAACACTGAAGTCGTCCTTGCATCAGCAGATGTGCAATTATCGTTTCATTCATGCTTCAGCATCAGTGCCTTGTTATACATTAGCTGATTAGCAGCTAATATGCTGACAAATAACATCCCATCATATTTATGTGTGTTCTCACTTTTACACTGGTCACACATCAGAAACAATAGAAACCAGAAGAACATTGGACCTATAATTGGATTTGTGGGATATTGGAGTCTGATCCGAGCACCTGGCTGCTCAGGTTATTTTAAAAAGTCTGAACAAGAATGACTTGAGGAAGAAGTCAAGTTCATTATTCTTCTATAGCAACAACACAATTAATAGTACTAATTAAGTGCTGCAAGTACTGAATGAAATCAAATTGATCCAGTGAGCTGGTCGTTGTCTTGAGAAGCTCTATGAGAATGTGCATGGACGTATGAGAAGAACATGAGGCCTATATACATTTCTTTGAATGTTTAAATATGGGTTAGTTACCATTTAGTGTTAGATGCACTCATGAATACACTTGCAGAGTGAAGAGTGTCAGATTTGTTAACAGAAGTAGCTGCACTGATACCTTGTTAGTCCTCTGCTGACAAACTAAACTAGCAGACCAGTGGTGCACTTTGTCAGACTGATGCTGATTACCTGTGTGAGTCAGTGATTTTAATCACATCAGACCACGTGTGTGGTGAGTCATTTTTCACCCCAACCACAGTAATATTTACAGCAACGGTTAACTTCTGTTTTCGTGAGCTGACAAGTCCTCCTGTAACTTTAATCCCATCCAGAGCTTCTTCCAAGGGGGGTACTAGTGCTCCTCTTGGGCACTGTTGGTTTTCTGCCTATATTTTCACATTTTATTAAATTGGAAGTGATAAAAGTATACAGAACTAGCCAGAAGCAGTGCATTGTAGTGTACACATTAGTACATTGTATGCGATATCACTGGATTACTTTGACACTGAAGGTTTATTTATTCTATTTAGTCTATTTATTATTAATAATTATTATTTATTAAGTAGAATTATGAATGTTCTTTCATGAATGACATATGATAATGATATCTCTCAGGAAGTGGAAGTCACACGGTATGATATTCGACTGAGTTAAAGGGATAGTTCGGGATTTTTGACATGAAGCTGTATGGCATCCCCGTCAGTAGTGTCGCACATCCACGCCGACTTACCCCCGACTGTGTCCTGTGGGCCGAGTTCTGTCCAGGTTTGGTCAGCAACGAAAGTAGTCCGGCAGGTTTCCTGGGACACTTAAATAAAAAGTTTTTCTTCTCAAAACAGCATGTGTTCAAAAGAGTGATTTATTTGCATCGCAAAACCGATGTCGACGAAAAAGTCCCACGTCGTAATCACTTGGCCCTACTTTCTCTCTTTTTGTATCTCTGCGCTGCTGCAAATACAAAAAGAGAGAAAGTAGGGCCAAGTGATTACGACGTGGGTTCTCTCCTCCCACAGAGTGTGAATGGTTGTTTGTCTCTATGGATCGTGGCTGCCGCCGTGGTCTGCTGCTGACGTCCACCATATTTAGCATTACATGCCATATATAGTCATTATTGCTACCATCTCCACTACAGCTTTGTTGGTTAATGACTTATTGCTGCTGTGCATCTGTGTTCCACTGCTACTGCAATCACTTTACCATCTATTGTAATTCATTGTAATTGTACAATATGTTTGTGTTGATTGTTCTGTACATGTGACATCCATTGCACGTCTGTCCATCCTGGAAGAGGGATCCCTCCTCTGTGGCTCTTCCTGAGGTTTCTTCCACATTTTTTTCCCTGTTAAAGTTTTTTTTTGTGGGCAAGTTTTTCCTCACTGGAACCGAGGGTCTAAGGACAGAGGGTGTCACTCCCTGTACAGATTGTAAAGCCCACTGAGGCAAAATGTGTTTTGTGACTTTGGGCTATACAAATAAAATTTGATTTGATGTGTCAGCCCTGTGATAACCTGGTGACTTGTACTGTGTACGCCACCTCTCACACAATGCCAGCTGGGATTGGCTTGCCCTACCCTGATAAGAATAAATTTGTAAGTAAGAGAGTGAGTTTGATAAAAAGTTCTTGTTCGTGTAGAAAAATACTTTTCTTTACTAGACTTACTCATCTTGGTGCAGAGCAGGAATGGAGATTTTAGCACCTTAAGCATTAAACTTGTCACCACCAGAGGATTCCCCATACTTTTACCCATTGGACTGGAAGAGATGAGTACAAATTATTCTGCAAGGTCAGTGACAGTAGTTTGGAGTCACAGGGGAGAACAGTGATAGAAGAACATACAGTAATGGAGAGAGTAGCACAGAAAAGTAAACTTGGAAAGGCCTAAGTACAAGGTCAAGGAGACCAAGGGGACAGAAACCATGCACTGTTATTTTCACAAGTTCTTGGAAGACTCACCTGTTGTTGGGTGGATCAGCAGTTGCCAAGAAGCTGAATATTAAGGTGTTCTACACCGCTCAAAGATTTAGTGGTGGATTCTTTGAGGGGCAGAAGAAAAAAAGAAACTAGTGTGCAGAAATTTGGTGCAAGTCTTCTTCTCTTAACTGCCCATCCAGAGTTAATGCTGGAGCACTTTCAGCAGTGGTGTGGTAATGATACCACAAACATTCACAGCTGAAGGCCACAGGTGATCCTACCTGCCAGCAATTAAACCTGAAAGCAAGGTGTGTTCAAGTACAATCAGTTACATTAGTTTTAAAACAGCTATAAGTGATTTCATTGAATAAACTGTTCCCAGACAAGAGATTATCATCCACTTTTATTAAAAATTTATTTTTATTTGCACGCTTTTAGGTTAACAGATATGCAGCAATCCAGACAATATGCAATGTAAATGTAAAGTAACTCCTCCTCTGTTTAATAGTGTGCCTGTAGGATTAGGTTGCTATTTTATCTTTCCCTCAGTGGACTACAATCATTCACAGACATTGATGCAAAGGTCAAAGGTTTTTTTTCTGTCTGCCATGGTGTGACCTTTCTTTGAACGTCCATCAACACAGCTGAAAGCTTTAAAGTTCTTCATCTTAACACACCTCACTCCAGTCTGTGTACCACTGAAACAATCAGAAGAGGTCGTCTCCACAGAGCCACCACAAGATTTCAGAAAGAAACTGGTCGAGGAGGAAATCCTGGATCAGTATTTCACCCTACAAAACCTGATATTGTAACATACAGTCAAGAGGCCTGAATGATGCTGTTATCTGCTGTAATTCATCTAGAAGGTGATTATAGTTTTGGACATTATATTCCATTTATGCCACACTGTGTATAGAGAGCCCTCTAAAGCTGACACACTGAACCTTTAAGTCCTCCCCTCTGTTAGTATTTCGTGTAATGTGTAAACTTTCCACAGCTTATGTATCACAGGCCTTATTAGAAAAGCAGTTATTAGTAATTACAACACGTCTGTTATTGTCACATCCACTTTTTATGGTGTAACCACAGGCTAAGCCCTGTCTGCACTCAATAAATGTTCCAGAAGAGTTGAGGACATATGTTCTTGTCACGCTGAAAAAGGGTTCTGATGATATCTAAAAAGCTTTGTCTCTGCCACCAGAACAAGGCTAGGCACACTAAAGTAGGCAGCCTGATTTCGTGTGTGTGTGCGTGTGTGTGTGTGTGTTCCTAACACCAACAAAAGATAAAGGTAACAGTGGGTGTTTGAAGACATACATCATATCTTCTCTCTCAGTCAGACAGAAAAGAGACTATTATCTTTCTTTTTCTTTTCTGTCTTGCCTGACCCTTTATCTCTGTTCCCAGCCACTCTCCAAAAAAGACATGAAGCCCACCAAAAATACCTTAAATAAAGATTCAGTATTGTATGTACAGATGATGCAAACTTTTATGATCTGGTCATTTCTGTTGCTAATCAGGTCTGACAAAGCAGCAATTTCTGTGACAGTGACGAGAAGCCAACACAGAAGTGCCAAAAACTGCAGTTACATAAATGTCCACTTGAGGCTGACTCCAGAAGTGAATCAGTCTCCATAAGTCCCCATGTTCAAATGTCCAACATTCACAGCAGAAATAAACATGTTTACAGCCTGGTACAAAAAACAGTTTTGGTCTCTGTAGCTAATTTCCCCATTCATGACAACTGTACTGAGGGTGACTCTATATACAACTCACCTGTTCACATTATATTAAGACTTAAGTTATGCAGGATTAAGAGCGTGAATGCTTTGACTGACAGGTAGGTGCTGTCGCAAATGCCTTTTTTGGGCACCCACAAGATAGCAACCGGCAGAGCCACCACACTTTGAGCTTCACAACAGCTCTTCACAAACCAGTGGGTAAAGTCACAGTTAGATTTTTCTTACAGTGTATGGATCTGATAAACTTTGGCTTGGCTGGAGACCTGCTCTGATCACTGCCATCCCACGTGGGCATCGCTTCCATGAACAAATGTACATACAAACACCTCAATGGGTCTAGACCAGGGCTGTCCAAACTTCTTTTAAAGAGGGCCATATTTGAAAATATAAAGATGCCCGGGGCCAATACTAACATTTTAAAAATGAAAACCAAAAATATTCCATACATATGGATGAAGTTTGCATGAAATCTTAAGCTCATGTTCCTTCTAAACATGACATATTATGAGTAATGTCTGTTAACATTAAAGTTTAAAAGTATCACTCTTGCTCTTCTTTTTAACAAAATCATTCAGAAAGTAATCCATTGTGCCACATCTACAGATATATAACAGCAGCAGTTATGTCTTTAGAGTTATGGTTAGTGCATTCAGATCCTTTGCTGTGTCAACCAAGAAAGCCAAATCTTCTAACCATGCAGTGAAAATCCTAGCAGGCCATGAATGATATATTATAAAAATTAAGCAGCGGGCCACATGAAATCTGACTGTGGGCTGTGATTGCCCCCCTGGCCATACTTTGGGCACCCCTGGTGTAACTGTCTGAATTCCTAGAAATCACTTTCAGACTGACTCTTAGTGCTGCTGCACTGATCAAATTTCATTTCAATTTGTCCTCCAGTTACTTACAAACACACGCTGGCACAGGCTTTTTTTTTTTGTATTCTCTGTTTTATTGCTGTATTTCCCCTCTGTGGCGCCCCACAAGCGATTTCCCTAATTGTGTTTTTCATCAGAGAATTGCAGCAGGAAAACACCATGCCATGCTCAATGAATCTGTCACAGCTGAGTGTCCCCAAACTAGCCCACAGCGCTCGGCTCCTTATTGCTTCAGCTACTGTATTTTGCTTGAGGGAACTGGGTGATAAGGTTGAGGCGTGCTGCATTACATGATGTCTTTGATAAGCCTATCAGTAAGCCCAGCTCGATTCACAAGCAGTGAACACCATCAATATTTTAGTACAGATGAATCCAGAGAGAATCGGCACAATAGCTCTGATCTCTGATAGCGTTTTATTCTGACATGCATCTGCTGCTTTTTTTAACCCTTTAAAAACTGACCTCATGTTTGCATAAGACTGTTTAAATCGATCTAAAATCCACAATAGGGAGAGCTTTCATTCTTTTGCAGCTGAAAGCTAACACTTATGTCTTTTGCATCACACACATCACTTGTATTGCTAATTATTGCTAATTACTTTATTTCATTACATCACACAGCACAGGTTGTGACAACACACGGTGCCAGAGTAGCAGGTCAATAGTTCAGGCTGAGAGTAGTATTGCGTCAGTAGTTTTGAGCATGGAGCACAAAGCTTGTTTGTAAAATCATTATTATTATTATATATTATTATTATTAAAAATTCTTTTACTATTATGATAAAGAAAAATGTTGTGACATGTCTCTCTGCCTCTGTTTTCCCATCAGCCTTCTGTGGTGCTTTTCATTTTGCCCCCTGTTGATCTCAAACTAACTCTGATGCGCCCTTGTGTCCCTACTTTATGAATTTTCAGGCTTTGCTCTCAGTAGGTGATGGTCGGACAGTATTGGGATCATAAATTGCCACTGCAGGCCATCACACCACACATTGTTCTTCTCTAGACAAAACAACAACCAAACAAAGCAGAAGACTTTAATCCATTATTCAGTCAGGATTCTGAGAGAAGGTTGAAAAGGCTCAAGTTCTTTGATACAAGGCTTAATATCATTCTTTACACTACCACATAGAGTATCATGGTGTTAAATCACATCTGTGTTACTGACTGAATTTGACCTCTGGATTGTTTGGCATTCTGTCTGGCATCAAAAAGTCAATGTACAGTCTGCATCGATATTATGTCTGTATAGCTCATGCTGATTGACAGAGCTCACCAGGAACTCTTTTTTTGAGTTTCCTGTCCTCTTGTCTCTGTATTCACCATTTAGAGCCATAAAACTGAAGGATACGTGTAAAATTTAGTTCACACAGCTTAGAGCATGTATTCCTGTGTCATTCACTCCTGTCACTTCAGTCCAGATGATGATGTATTTCAGAAAGTATAATGGCGTGTGAGTATTAGTGCACATAAAAGGGTGATAACAGTGTGTAAGGGAGAGTGTAGTGGTGTGAGATTATAGTGTGTGAGTATGATTTATGGCCTGAACAGCCTCTCATAGGAAATGTGGCTCTAAACACCTTTAATTTAAGGCAATAACATACACAGGGCATTTTTGATTCCATTTCCTAGCATTGGCCAGACGGGAGCTTGACCTTTGCCACCACTCAGCCTCTGTAGCCAGGTTACTATGGTGACAACAGAATGCAGCACTGGGGGGGGGGGTTAATGATCAACTTCCTTTTACAGCTTGACTACTTCCTAATGAGCCATTAACGCTGTGATTGGGTCAGGGCCAAGGTATTCAAAGACAATACTGGATGTGGAAAATGAAGTGCTTGCTGTGCCACAGACTCATTTTTTCTTCTTCTCATAGTCCTAATGCCATGTTTTACCTCCAGCAAGCACTTGCATGGGCACACACATGCACACACAGTGACCAGTGCGCACAGATACAGTCAGACAGACACACACAGTAAGCACACAGTCACTAATAGCCAATGTCTCAGACTTGACTTGGAAAGAGAGCTTGATTATTAGTTCTATTCCAAGATTCATTATTAAAGAAGTTTGGTTAGACTTGATGATTAGAGTGTGTGTGTGTGTGTGTGTGTGTGTGTGTGTGTGTGTGTGTGTGTGTGTGTGTGTGTGTGTGAGAGAGAGAGAGAGACAGAGAGAGAGAGAGAGAGAGAGGATGACAGTGTGTGCTCTGTCCCCTCTTTCTGTTTCTATTAACTGTGAGGTTTCAGTTGCAGACTGCACTTATTAACAGTATTTGGTAATATATTCAGTGACACAGTGATGTTCCAGTTTCACCACAGGTCACTTTCTATTAATTGTGGCTTGTTCCTCATTAGATACAGGAGGGTGGGGGGTAGATTACCAAAGAGGTCATATGGATATTGGAGGTGTTAGAATATCCATCCAAATGTTGGAAAAAACATATTGAATCTATAATATTCTCTCTGAAATGAAAATTCTATACAGAGCCATGTCTTGTACTACAGCAGGAGGCAGTTGTAACTATTGCATGGCTGTTGCCCTCAGTTGATTCAAAATGACCAGGCAGAATTATTTTTTCGAGATCATTTGTAACTGATTTGACATCTGGACCCAGAAAGCTGCAGATTCTTCTCAGTCTTCATCATTCACTTTTTTTGGACAGCCTGTGAAGGGGTGCCGGGGAGGGCCGACAGCTGTGAACGGAAAGGAAAATTTCAAATTAGAAATGAGTGATTGATTTAATTTGGTTTCAAATAATTGGAATTTTTGCAGTAATCAGTCAGTAACGTTATTAAGAAATAAATCAGGTAATTGACCCGTCTTGAAATAAAATCCTGAAAAAAGCATGTACATGACTCAGACAAGACCGATTAAAAATGTGGCTGATTCCAATTCAATTCAAATTCTACCACACCAACAAATCTGAAGTCACCTGTTTGCTTGACAAACAGCAGAGGTTCTGTCATGAAGAAACCACAGCAGTTCCAGAGAGCCATTCAGGATTAGTCTGCTGAATATGAGTGTGTCCCCCTGCACTGTCATGTGCAGGAGTCAGCTAACTCTGGAGCAAGCTGATGGCTTATAATGAAGTAATAATGTAATGCATTGTCCTTCATATTACACAGATGCTTATTAAAAAAATCATTAATTAAACTCAAAATAATATACAAAATAAAAATATAAAAATATAAAATAAAAATGATTGTATAGCCTCTGCTGTGATCATGTAGAGCTGATCAGAACTGCGCCCATACCAGCTGCCTGCACCTAATCCCTGCTCTGCTTTCTCTGTCCTTGACGAGCTAGCTTTGTGCGCTATACTCTAATTTTATCATTTAAAAAAAAGTCACAATTAATATTATAATTACTTCTTTATCATTAAAATGGCCAAGACTCCAGCAGAAAGTCAAAAATGACAATTTATCCATCAGTCAGTGCAATTAAATCTTCCACATTAGACTCCTCAGCTGCCTGTGAGTGTGTGACAATTAACTCCATGCCATGCCAGAACAAATTAAAGGTGTACATCATTAGTATACTCTATTGTCTATGTTTATTACCATTCGGTCCTCAAATTGAAGTCATGGTTCATTTGTTGACCTGTGGTCACCATGGAAACAACATCAGTTACTTTATCAGAAAATACAGATGTCAACTTCCACTCTAAACAATTTCCATGAGATATTTAATCATCCAATCACTAGAGAGCAACGTACACAGCTGAATTCATTGTTAGTCCTTCCACAGCACTCATTGGGTAAATGCGCTTTAAACTGCTGTTGTCTGAACTGACAAGCATCCTGCTTTACCTCCTGGCTGTGGCATACTGTAGGAGGTAGCAGGTCATCCGCTAATCAGATGATCGGCTCCTCCAGTCTGCATGTTGAAGTGTCCTTGGGCAAGATACTGAACCCTAAATTGCTTCTCCATTGGTGTGTGAATGTGTGTGAATGGTTAGCTGCTAAACCTGATGAGCAGTTGGGACCTTGCAGTGTATGAATGTATGTGAATGTGTGAATGAGCTTTTGTTGAACAAGCAAGTCATTTGAAGATGACTCCTTGGGCTCTTTTCCACTATTTTATGTTTATATAGATAGTTAAATAAAAATAACAATTAGTGGATCAGTAATTAAAATTATTAGTTTTAATAGAGATGTCAGTCAATAATCAGCTTTTTCCATCATGACGTGAGCAGCAGTGATCTTTCATACAGCAACAAACGTGTTGGACACAGCAGTCAGTCACAGTAAAGCTGGATCGCTCGGTGAGGTGTTGGAGGTGTGAGCTGTGCTGCAGCTCTTCAATACAACAGTTCACTGCATCTCCATTTTCAAATCATCTCTGTCAGAGATAACCTCAGTGACAAATGCATTGTTTCCTAAAAGGCAGCTATGCTTCTAATGTAACCCAGCAGCAGTGTGAAACATTCAGCTTGCATTAGCAGTGACTTAATACAGCTGTGATAAAGCACAACAGTAAACAGTGACGCAACAATGAGAGAGAACAACAAGCAGTGATGTCAGATTACACGCTGCATAGTTTCCTGTGAGTCTGTCGGTGTGTCATGAATATTCATAAGTCCAGCACTGGAATGAAAAATGAAAGCTACTGAATAAATGTAAATGTAAACACGTTCAGTCATAAATGGTATCACAAACAGTGCATGATTTCATGAAATTTGTTTTAATCTGCAGTAACTGAATTTTAAACTCACTTCCATCTTTATAGGGAAATAAATGTGAGGCAGTCAGTGGACAAGAGCATTTTTGTGTCTCTGGATTCAAGTGCACATGGCTTCATCAAATTATTGCATCCATATTCATCTAATAAAGTAAAGCTCAGCAAAGAGAAAACACTGACATGGAAACAGGAATGGTTATGGAGCACAGCTGAAAACAGAAACAGACTTCTGTCTAAACGGAGTTGATGATACTGGACAAGATTTTTGTCTGAATTCACGTCCTATTACTTATTTACAGCATCTCTTAAAAGGAGAAGTGCTCCATCATACTCACTGCCAGGCTGTATTTATAACATCTCAGTCGTGTGTTTTGGATTGAGTGCCAGCTGAATTTTATAGAAGATGACTAAAAATGATATATAAAAATATAAAAATGACCATCATGAATCCACACAAGTTATGTCACATCTGAATGAATTACTATTCTGCTGGTCAGCCACTGTTTGATGGTGCCTCCGTACCTTATATTTGAGCTGTTATCAGTTATGTGAGCAGGCATTACAATGTTAGTGAGGATATTGGGCTCCATTCAGATCTACTGCTGCAAACCCTCTAATGTAGTTCATTGTTTAAGGCACTATCTCTGTGTGTGTGTGTGTGTGTGTGTGTGTGTGTGTGTGTGTGTGTGTGTGTGTGTGAGACATGTGAGGGAGTCAGAAACATTGTGTTCTTCTCATCAAAGCCCCACCCTCCCTACTGTCTCCACGGAAACGCAACACAATTGGTACCTGTCGCTTGGCAACATTGCTGGGTATCTTTGGGACACAGAGCTGCTGGCAGAGAACACACACACTCACACAGATGCACACGCACACAGTTTGTCAGCTGTCACAAAGGTGGTTCATTTCACATTTCACATTTTCAACTACACTGCACTGCGACGTTCAATTCTCTTGATACGCTCAAGTTTGAATTAGTGTTTCGACTGTGGTAAGGCTGATGCGTTCCTATCAGTGGTATCGAGCATGTATCTTACATCTGTGTTTACACACTGTATGAAATGATAAAGCACAGTGAAACACAGGATCTGACATATACAGAAACTACAGGAACACACACTACATGAAAGGTGCAAATAAATGTCAACAGTAACTGACTAGCTAACGGACTGTGACACTGAGAATAATGACACAGCTAACATGTTCAATGCATTATATTTATTTTCTTCTAATTTAGAGAAAGTAACATGATAGTGGTGAAAACAGTGAAATATGAAAACTTGCAAAGAATAAGTGGGACTTCATCCTTATCCCAAGTCCTTCCTGGTGATAGTCGTTATGGTCGGGCAAGAGACACTGCAGCAATTAAGCCCTAAAGGTTAGGCAGCTTGGTGAATGGACAAGTGAAACTCTTGTGTTAGTAAAAGAGCAAATGACACCGCTAAGCAACTCGTTAATGAACAGTTCTCGACTGATCTGCAGCTAAATTAACTCATCAGAAGAACGAATTTGGAAACTGAGCCAACCAATACTGATTTAAGGAACTGACTTTGATGCTGCCTGATTAGCCCAGAGTTGATATCTGCAGCTGGCCAGTGACTCTACAAGATGGTATCAGCACACCCACACACATCCACACTGTACTCTGCTAGAGGGAGACGGCTATGACAGTAACATATTTAGTTTTCTATTTTTGCCCCTGTCACACACTCTCACTGGAGGAGCCGGGTGATTCTGCCTTGGAGGCTGATTGGACAATGTGTTGTCCTCGTGTAGGTGCGTGTCTATATATGAACAATGTGTATATGTGGGTCTGTATCCTAGAGGAGGAGTGTAGCTTTATACTCCATGAATTAAAAAAAAAGAATTATAGGCAAAGGTTGAACTTAAAGGATCAGTGTGTAGGATTTAGTGGCATCTAGCAGTGTAGTTGCCCATTGCGACCTCCTCGACTCGCCCTCCTGCTGTAGAAACACTGATGCACACTAGTGTTACAAAAGCAATGAATCTTAAGATGCCCTGAATAATGAATAAGTACCTCCTATCCAGCTGTAGAAGGCTGACAGCATCTTAAAAAGAAGAACCTGCACAAAATACATGTTTCATTTGAAGTTTTCATTGTTTGTTCATTTTTAGTGGCATGTTTATGTCTGTACTGTCATCTGAAGCAATAAATAAGACATTCTGCATTTACTGACAATTACAAGGATCTCGGGACTCTTGGAAACAGAACTAGTCCTTAGAGTATTAGAATATACCATGAGCACACATGATTTATCCACACACACACACACACACACACACACACACACACACACACACACACACACACACACACATTCATACTGACAGCCAGTATTAACCAGAGTAGTGAACCAGGAGCCTGTGGAAAGGTTCAGCTTGAGGTCAAAGAGCTGGGTGTCAGCCACTGCGCCTTTCCCTGGAGACAGCCCACAAAGCCTCCCAACTGCACTCACACACACCAACAGATGTAAAGGGTTGATATGCAGACGCCTATCACACGGCTAGGTGGCCCTGCAGTAGAGCAGATGATGGATGGACATGTGGTTATTTATTGTTGATACCCTTTTCATCTAACAAAATCACCTTTTTAAGATTTTGACAGAAGAACAGAATGGTAAATGTTCTTTTCTCTCTGAGTGTGTCATACTCACAGAGCTGCGACTCATTCATCTCTATAGGGATCTCTAACAGATGTCTGCATCTGTAGGCACAGACAAGAACTGCTGACCCTGACATTCTTATTCTCACTAATCTCACCCCTCATGTCTAAACCTAACCAACCCAACCACCAAAGGCAGCGTGTACTAGCCAATGAGAGGAGAATGGATAACCATTATGTGGATAGAAGCTGGCTACATGGCCCCTAAAAGATCGTTGCCCCCAGAGGTTAAATCAGACAATAACTGATGGCTTCTGAGATTGCTCACTCATGAATTCAAATAACCATTACCTTGATGAAAGGTCTGATCACTGTACAGATTCTCAACACTTCTACAGTGTAGAGTCCTTGAAGCTGCTGAACCTTTGGTTTGAAGCATACTGTATGTGCACAAATAAACACCATTCTAATTTTATTTAGTGTTAGTGTTCATTGCACATGTATTGTGTAGTATTGTGGACAGTGTGCCAAAGTCACATGAAGGGATAGCAGTAAAACATTATGCTTCTAGATGGAGGCTTGCCATTCCCTCAGCTCAGTGTGATGATGCTGAAATAATATTATTATATTCTTTATGTGTACATGAACAATTGCTATTACTCAAGAAGCTTACTTAGAAGTTCACATTTGTAACATCCCCATAATCAACACTTAGAAGACTTCAGAAACCACAACTGCACAATGGTTTGCAGACACTGCTGGACTATGTGCAGCATGTATAATAAAAAACAGTGCTTTATTTATCTGCTGTGATCATTAAAGGATAAGTCTGCATGCATTGTTTGTGTTTCTTATTCCTCAACAAATCTCATGACAAGACCAAACCAGCCATAATTACCTCCTACGAACAAGAATTGCTCGTATTGCCAAAGTGTGATGTAACTCATTCTGTGCCACAGAGCTCCACTGTTGTCAGAAACCTGATACAAAAACATTAATGAGCCCATTGCATGGGTAACATGTTTGTTCATTACCATGAACACTGGAACTGTCATTTACTTTTTCGACACTGACATCATCAGAGCTACTGGTGCACTACACCCAGAACTCACTCACCAGATGTATATGAACCAGCTGCTGAAGATGTTCAACAAAGAGTAACCTTAACTTCTGTTTGACTAAAGTTGTGTTTTAGTGAAATGACACTAATGTTTAAAACTATTTTTAAACATTTAAATCAACAGAATTATCCTTTACTCTGTAAACCAGATGCATTATCCTGAGGTCTTGATTAAAAAACACGTTTTAATCCCACATAACTCACCTGATTAGTTTACCTCTAAACGCACTTGTTTTCCTTCCTGATTCATTTCTGCGAATAATTTCTCTAAAAATAAAGCAGATTCTTTGTCCTTGTTGGTGGTTTTCATGACTCAAGTGTTACAGAGTCAGGGTGGTGCTCACGTCTGACACTGTGATGTTCTTAGACATGTAAAAAGGAGAGAGATGACAACAACAAAAAATGTGTCTCTCACAGGAATCTTAAGTACCCTCAATGCCACAGCCAGGTTCTTCCCTCTCAAACTTCTGTTCCCTTTCATGTGTAGACTTGACAGAGGGGATGAAGGTTTGTGCGGCACTGTGGAGAAGAGTTGGTGAATCAAAATAGAGGACTTGAAGGTAAAAAACAAATCAGTGAGGTCCAGTGAAGTGATTTGTGTCTCTCTGGACATGAGTGGCTTCTCTTTGTTCTTCCATTCTTTTTCCACACTGTCCCTTTTTATTTTTCTTGCCTCTACTGCCTATTTCTATACTCTTGTGTTTGTTCTGTGAAACACAACCACTGTATACACATTTTTCTGTCTCATATTAGGCCCAGCACATACTCTTTCTCTTTTCCTTTTCTCAAACACAAAATCAGGACCCATGTGTTTTTAATCTTGCAGTGATCCCACATGAGGGCTGATGCTCTGCTGCTTCTTAAATCTGTTGATTCAGGTGCCATTTCCAATCACAGCTGGATGTTCACTTCCCAAAGTGCCAGCACCCTGCCATCAATCCTGTCTGTTTAATCTGTGAATTCTACAGACTATTTACAGTATAGATGCTCATCAGTATGCCTCCTTAATCTGCTATAGTAGCAAATGAAGGTGCCCAGGAGTTATACAATGCTTCACTCCCTAAAGGGCATCAGAGGATGCAAAAGTACACACACACACACACACAAACAACCCCCACCATTTCCACCTTTCAAAGCTGCTGCCCAGGGTCCCTTCAAAGGCTCTTTGAAGGGACCCTGATTACCAGACAGCCTATAACTAGCATCCTGCCACAGTCCTCCCAGCACACAGGCCTAAATCTGAGTCTGTGTTTCTGCCAACAGATTTCTTGACTCTGACATGTGCTGAGTCCATGTGAGGGTAGCACATAAGCACTTATTGAGCTGTACACTAACAGAGGGAGAATTTTAGGACAGAGCCTCTCACCTTCAAGTCATGTTCCATTCATGTACCAATCCTGATGAATATAGAAGGAGACAGCTCGACAGTAGCTCGCTCCATATTAGCAGGAAGGGAAAGATAGCAGAACTTGAGAGGAATGACAAGAAAGACGAGTGCAGATGAGGAATGATGAAAGCAAAAAAAAGTAAGAAATGTGTGCGTCTGTGTTCACTGTATGCGAGCAGCCACCTTGTATTAGTGATGGATTACTAGTATAAGAGCTAACCACTGCTGCTGGCAAGGTGCGTCTGGCTACATCAGCCCACCTGTTTAATGTGCAAAGGCAGTCAACATGCACTGTACCGGTCCATTTAATTTGAACTTAGGTCAGCAGCCGGCTCATCCCTGCTTGATTCATGTACAGAATACAATGTCATAATCGTACACTGTGATACATAATTTATATCCAAAGAGATGGGTCCTCTTTTGTTTAGAGGTCACCGTCACAAGCACACTTTGGAGGGATCCAACATCTCAAGCTCAAGAAACCCGTCTTCTGTGTCACCACACTGTAATCAATCTTTATTGAAAGTGCAGTTAAAGCACCTCTCCAATCACATTTAACAACTCATTTAAATATCTGAGTGCTGAGTGTCTGCAGCAGTCAGTAGCAACTGAATGAGTTACAGGTGGATGGATGCAGCTGCTTGGCTGGTAGGAATAAAATGTTATTTCATTCCTACTATCAGGGTTTAGAAATGCATTGCATCGCTGGATGTTTGACATTTTTTCTATAATTTCTAATTGTTAAAGAGGTCACAGGAGGGCTGAGCTTGAACTGACTATTCATAAAACGCCATCAGGCACAGAAGGCTTGTGAAAGACTTTGTGGGAAACTATAATGAGCTTTGGCAAACATCAGCTCTGTCCTATTACACACTACAACAACCCGTGCCAACGTTATCCTAGATAGAATTCGTTTTGCCAAACACTTGGCTTGGTCCTCATCCTCTTATTACATTAAAAGTGAAATGTATTGTTTGAAAATTTGACCAATAAAGTATAAACCTAAACTCTGTCATGCTTGTCCAAGCAAGCTTAGCATCTAAGCAGACTAATATGTGAGCCGATTCAAAAAAACAGCGTCCCTCGTGGAAACAAACAGAACACTGTTTCAGGAACTCCAACAGCACATCCTTTGCATAATGATTAATGAATCATTAATGTTAACAGGTACGCTTCTAAAAGATTTTTAAAGGCTCTGGAGAGTTCACTACTTTTCCTCGCTCGTCTCTTTCGTGTTACCGTCTCTCTCGCTGTCTGTTGTCTGTCCTGACAGAACGTCTATCTCAACTTGTGTTTGTGGCACACATCAAAACCAGCCCGGCAGTGTATTCCACTCACATACACATGGCTTTCCACATGCTGGGGTTTCTTTTTCTACGAGCATACAGTTGTTTTTTTCTGCTGAAATGATCAGAAGAATAACCAAAGAGAATTTATAGATAAAGACTTTCTTTAATAATCAACCTGGATTTTCACAGTCACACCCTGCAACGTTTCCTAGTACTGCTAATCCTACAGAGATTATTTCACCAACTGTGCTTCCTTTTCCGGCTCATCATCCATGATGTTCTTACCGGGGGTCCCCAAAAAGAACGAGGACCTGTGTTCCATGACATGCTGCCATATCATGAACAGTGCAACTGGTGTACACTGAATGAATTCAAATGTAACATGAAGGGAAATGGATCAGGCTTTATTGAAACATTTAAAAATGATGGGCTTGACTCTGACATTGATCAGTGTGGGACATCTCAACTGACATCAGCCTTCTGAATCAGTGCCTCATAAACCACGTCTGTCTGTTTACATATGCATTCTGTCTCACCTTCCAGATGGTGTGTAATTCAATCACAAGTTAGGGGGTGGAAGAATCATCCAATCACAACTTGGTTGGCAAACCCTGATAATCCAATAACAGAGTAGCTCAATGATCAATATACCAGCATCATAAGCAACCCCCTCACAGCTCTTTCTCCCTTATTCATATAATCACTCACACAGACACACACACGCACACACACAGTTCAATCCTCTAATGACCTCAAGTTGTTGCCAGTGTGTTAGATTATTCATCAAAGCTGTACAGCTGCTGTGTCTTCAGGCATGCTTTCAGGATAGATCCCTACATGTCCATAGCTCCTTCTATTTCCACACAAACACACACTGGAAATAAATTATTTGCTTAACAATTATCAACAGTTTATGATGTGCATAACTAATCACGCAACAGCGCGCTGCGTGGCATATTTGGTCCGTCCTACGTGACTTCAAACCACTTGCTCAGATCTGGGCATTTTCCCGGTGTATGTTCTTCTGTGTAAATATGCTACGTAGTTAATGAGTTTCCCTTTTGTCTGTTTTTACGACCGGCAGTTTGCGCTGGGTATTTTATTTTGAAAATTCACTGGACTCTGTCCAACAAATGATGCTGATTCAGCCAGACTTTTTTTGCTCCATGTCTAAAAATAATTGGGAGTATGTGCTTACGTAACAATTCTTGGGTATATGTGTATACTGTACTGTAAGATAGTCACTTTTGTTACGGGAATTTTTTAAAAGAGACTCTTGAATAAGGAGAACCAGATTCAAAGCATCAAAAGTTTAAGTTGAATTTATTGTTCAAGAGGAGTGTTTCACAGTGCAACACACCAAATGAGTTATAGAGAAAAAGGCTCCCTGAGGAGCTCTGGCAGTTGGTTCTTATACATTTTCACTAAAAATGGGCTGTCTCAACCATTGCCAATTGTTAACAGACAATTTGCATATATAATTCAAAAACTGTTACTCTTCAACATGCCCCCTACTCTAAATGTCACCTCTCTTATCTGTATCTGACCTTTGTTCCTGAACTTTACCTCTACGTGCCAGTCTCAGTAACCTAACACGGGGGAGTGCACTCAAGGCATGCAACTAATGGGAAATCACCTAAACATCGTAAAAGTTAAAGCATCAGTGCACTTAAAACATATAATATATGGGAACACACAAACATGCATCTAATTAGCAGTGCAGTCCCAATTTTTATAACAACTTTCATAGAATTGGCTTCTTTATTTTATAAAATATTTACAATAAATATTAACCGTAGAATCAAATCAAATGGTATTATCCTTACACTGTATAGATTCATATTGAATCGGTCTGTAATAATAATATAAAATATAATATTGTTTTTTAATCGAATCGTAACCTGTTCATGTAGATGTGTATCGAATCGTTTATCACAGAGATGTGCAAATCTACTCTAGATTTTGGTATCGATCCAATACCAAGTAAATACAGGGCTGATACCAATACTGATACTTTTTAATTAAGAAAGCAGTGTTAGCAGTGTTATTAGGCAAGTTGTATTTCATTCTGCTCTTGGTCAATCCAAAATGTGAACAAACCCTCTAACCTGAACATTTAAGTAGTAAAAGTGAAGTTTTGGCTTTCTTTCTTTCTTTTTTTTTTTTTAAGATGATTTTTTGGCCTTTTCAAGCTTTAATGACAGAGACAGCTGAAGAGTGACAGGAAATGTGTGTGGGGAGAGAGATGTGGAAGGACGTGGGAAAGAGCCACAGGTCGGGACTTGAAGGCAGGCCAGTCGCAGCGAGCCTTCACATATCGGGCGGCTGCTCTACCCACTGAGCTAAGCACCGCCCCAAGTTTTGGCTTTCTTAACTGATTATCTATATGTACACCATTATTAGGCAACTATTAGTGAGCAGAATTATTATGCAACAAAACAAAAAAACTAAGATTTTCCCATCTCACCTGTTTATTTAACCTGTTAAAGTGAGAATAATAAACAAACTCATCCCTGCTCGGGTGAAAGGAGAAGCTGGAGGTAGACGTGAACTGGAGCAAGTACTGCAGCCTCTGGGTCTGAGCCAGTCAGACTCTGTCTCTTGTGATGGTCATCTAAATGTAATGCATGAGACGGCATTCACGTTAACGTTAACCGTTACTAATAGCAGGTTTTACAAAGAGGCAAATGGCGCTAACATGATAGGCAGTGTTAGTTAGTTACTTGCAGTATTAGACGAGGACATGCTAACGTTGCTGTTGAGATTCAGTAATGTTTGGCCGGATCGGATTGAACACAGGACATCCAGTAATAGTTATCACATGCTGTGTGGTAGTGTTTTCTCCCTTTGATGAAATATCCACATTGCAAGTTGCCCTTTTCTCGTGAAGTGTAACTAAACTTTCAAGCTTTTGTACTGCCTGGGCACCTTGTTTACAGTTGACTGCTGGCTGCACTGTAGTCGCCATGCACATTGCGTGGCTTGTGTATACTATGCAACGTGCGTGGTAGAATTAATAAGGAAATCGTTTCCAAATTGGCAAACGATTCCATGGAATTGAAACCCTGGGAACCAGTTCTCAACAAGAATCGGTTTCCGATTCCCATCCCTATCCACACACACACACACACACACACTAATATGTTTGGGAAACAAATAGGCACCAAAAACAATGTAAGTAACTTTTAAAGTGCTGATTATAAATGTTCACTCCTTATGTTTAGGATATAAGTAAGCACCAAACCAACATATGTATTTTTCTATAAAAATATATATAAAAATGACACCAAATTAGTGTACTGTATCTATTACCAACACTACAAAAAGAGTTAAATTAACACTTGTGGCGTGGACCCACACTTTAAAAGCGTCAATCAACTGTAGCAGTGTTACTTTGGATATGCTGATTTTACTGTGGAGGTTGGAGATCGCAATGAATCAATTTGTAGGGAAACTTGTAAGTTGAGTTTTTTTTTTTTTTCGCATAAAAAAAAGATGTGTCATAACAGAGTGATCAGTTCAGGTTAAAACAGTTTGTTTTCTGAGTGTGACGATGTTGAAAATGTCTGTTCATATGTATACTGTATAACAGGCCACAGCCTTATTTTTGATGGGCCTGCGGTGTGACTGTACTGACACTGCAGCTGCTCACAACGTCTGTGCATGAAAGAAAAAGAAAAGAAAGAAAATCACCTTTTTTCCATTTTACAAAATACTCTCTGGGCAATAATTCTGTGCTCATAGCCATTACATAGGCTGAAGGCTTTTCACCAAGAACCAGAGTGGTTGGCTGGTGTGTGGAGCTATGCCACAGACTGAAACACATCAGGAGTCAGGGCCAACTTAACTCTCATGGCTCATGAATTATGAAACAGGATGAAAAGTTTAAGAAGTGCGTTTGCGAGAAAACTCCAAACAGGTAGCTCATCAGCTCTACCTCTGAGACACTGCTGCGACATTCAGAGTCTGAAGGCCAGATTTTCAAGAAAAGAAAATAGGCAGAGCAGAGGATGTATGTAGTAAGGTAATAAACGGAGCTTTTTCTGCCTCAGGGTTTGTTTTTTCACATTCCTATGTGGCTGCACCGCAGTTAGAAAGCACCAGACAGTGAAAAAAATAATAAAAAAGAATGAGAGCGATGAGAAACAGCTGAGAGATTACACAGTGCCTGGCTCTGACAGTTGAGGAGCCAGCACAGACAGTTTCATGTGCTCTTCCTCAGAAAAACAGCGTTGTCATATCTCCAGACACCCTGCTTGATTTTGAGGACACTGATGTTGAGGGTTGTTTACCTGTCATTAATTAGTGTGGATGCCCAGAGCCCCCCCTGTCTGGCGCCCAACTTTAACCTTCGAGCATCTACTTCAGCCCCACCACTCCATACTTTACTTCTGTAGTGTATATCACGCTTTGCTGCTGAAACCATGTACATTTCCTCATTGTGGGATAAATAAAGTAGAATCTGATCTAATCTAATTCACAAGTTTTCTTCGTCAAGAACCTTAACACTCGAGCACAGTGGAGCACATACAGTTATTTCTATGTTTTCTAACCAAATCAAATTCAAAGAGATAACTGAAATATTAATTCATAATGTATATTAATTTATTGATTTTCTCTGCATTTATTAACAAAGACTGTACTAAGGACTATGAACAGGCCTGCACTGAGTCAACATGGCCACGTTTTGGTTGTGGGCTGGATGACAGTGATCACCAGGGACATTTTAACAGAATGACGGTCATGATTCGGTTCAGGTAGCATGTCAGATGTTGCCCAGAGTGAGAAGTGGTTCACTCTGCTGACAAGTTGATGAGATTGGAGAGTTAGAAGCACACATTAATGTCCAGTCATGGCTGTAGCTTTGTCATTTGTCTGGGTTAGATGGTGCCTGAGGCTGCATTCCACACTTGGTACATGCAGCTGTTTGACGGAGCACCTGTTATATAACAGGTATACATATTGTGCAGGATATACTGAGAACTCACAGGCTCAAATACAGGTATTTATTTTCATGGAATATCCTTTGTATACATGATGTTTGTATCTTATTTCTTATGATTACCACAGCAATATAAATGGGATACATTTTACTATAAAGCATACATATAATTCAGTTCAGTGCACATAACAAAGCTTCTCAATCTCATGACAATCTCCATATATTACAAAGACACAACAACAGTTCCCTCAATGAGCAGTGACAGTGGCGAGAAAAAAGATTCCTTCAAGAGGCACAAACCTTGAGTAGAACCCAGATCATGCTGCTGCTACAGCCATCTGCAGTGGCTCAGTTCAGAGAGAAGAGAGGGTGACAAAGATGCACAGCAACAATAATCACAATGATAACTACAACTATAATTATACAATAAACTTGACTAATATCAATAGTATTTGTAATGGACATCAAGCAGGACCAGAACAGTAGGTGCAACCACAACTCCTGCCTGACGAGAGAGCACAAAAACTCCTGGGAAGAAGCTAAGTTTGTAACATGTATTATCAAGACATGAATGTATACAGATGAAGATGGAGAGAAGAAGAGGGGAGCTCAGTGCATCATGGGAAGTCCCCAGGGCTCACCTGAGGGCTCACTCTGGTCAGATTTCCATTCAAAGTAGGATGAATGCCGTCTTTCCAAATGAGATCAGGTTTTCCCCAAAGCGTCCTCTACTTGTCTACAAAAGCCACATGTTTGCTGGACACTACCTTGACAGCCAGCAGTTGAATGTGTATGTCAGATTGGCACATGGCTTTTGTATATGCACACACTGACTAAATCTTCATTTACCAGCAATGTGAATACAATTTTAATATATTTATGGTCATCTTTAGCCAGCAGTTTTAAATGAATTAAATTCAATTCAGAATTGCCCTCTGTGGCCTCAGAGCACCCCTCATTCCTGTACGTGTACTGTATATAAAACGTTTTAAACTGCTCAGTAACCCGACTCTTTGTATAGGTTGTTCGTTCAGCGATTTTAAATCCAAAGTGAGCTCAGATCTTTTTTAGTTTAGATAATTATGATGTGTACAGTATGGGTGAGTCACTGCATCACCAGTAGTCATGTGGATGCACTGACATTAGCCAAGGCTCAGACTAATGTACTCAACTATTTATGTTTTCTGATGCTTCACTGTCCTCTTTTACCCCAAGTAATGCAGAGAAGGTGACAGTGCTTGTTTCAGCCACGAGCACTGCCTGCAGCCGTCTGCTCAGATTGAATGTGTTGAATGGACCCTGTTGAATATCACTCCAACAAGCTCCAACAGCAAGTATATAGGGAGGGTTGGATGTAGCTTGTTCAGCTTGCTGCTGTGTGTGCAGTACTTGTGAAGGTGACCCCTCAAATGTCTTATCCAGTTTTGGAGACACAGAGGGTGACTAGCAGGAAAATCAAACTACTGAGCTGTTTGAGGGGGACATGTTCCCCCAGCCCCAGTGGAAATGATGGCCTTGTCAAGAGGTCCAGTGAGGTGAATGAAGGATCAGGAATATTCAATCTGTGTTTCATTTTGTTGTGTCAGCTGACAACTCTTTGCTACTCTTACAACCTTACATCAAGAACAGATTTAAAGAAGTCATTTGCAAAGAAGCCGGGATACACTGTGGCTGTAAAATGGTCATCCACTGATGCCAGAGGGACAACATGAATTGTAAAGGGAAATGGAAACATGACAACACAATAAATCATGTGATTTCATGTTATCACACACACTGGACACTGTACAAAGAATCATACCAGTGCTCTGAAGGTCTGTGCTCCTTGCAGACACCGAAGCCAATAATGTAATTCATATTCTCTGCAATCGTGTCTTTTTATTAAGTTTGTTATAGCATCTGCAATTCCAGCTTTGCCCTAACCAAACCACTTCTGACTTATTAAATCCGAATCGACCAGAAAGTAAATCAAAAAAGGAATGACGAGATGTGAAATTCTCAGGTGCTCAGCTACAGTAAAAAAAAAAAAAAAAAAAAAGCTGACATCTGGTGAAAGTTAGCCCTTGTCTTTGACTAGTGGATTAGGTGTTTGTTGCTGCAGCATCACAGTTTTAATGAAATCTGTTGCCGCAGTAGTACCATGAATAATAAAACATAATAAAACATGTTCATCTCAGATCAGAGAAAGTATCAATTCAGTTATCTATAGACATAAATGTGAGAGAAGAGGACGAGAAACAACAATGATTAGTCTGTGCATTGATCAGCCAGTCAGTCTGTCAATCATATACAGTACAACATGCACGCACAGAGTTGCACACAAGGTCGGATCCAACACTCTTTCATTTTTTTCATTTTTAATTCAACTTGCAAACAGCCCATTTGATCTCACAGAAAAGTGGCATAACTGCAGGATGCAGACAGCATGACATTCATTAAAACCAAGTCTGAATTTAGAATTGACACAGAAAAGGAGAAAGAGACAGGAAGAAGGCAACGGGGCAAGACTGAGCAGGAACTGACAAGAGCAATCACACAAGATGGAGTTGGACCTTTACTGAACAAATATAATTGTTACTTAGAGAGGGAGAGGCAGAGAATGATCATGGCATCGGGATCATGGCATTCATTAAGGGAAGGTGAACATTTAAACTGTGACTGAGAGCACTGGAAAGAGCTAACAAAGCTTGATCATTTTAGAATGTCGTGTGTTTGTGCAAACCATTGTAGTCTCTGTAAAAAAATAAGCTTTCTTTCTGCTAGTTTGCTTTTTTAAATGAATCCAACTTTAGTCTGTGCTCTTGTTGTAACACTCAATTTCCCCCATGGGTAGAAATGATAAGCTTGTCCTGAAGGAAAATACCTGCTATATATCTGTCAGTGGACCACAGAAGCCGCGTGCATGTTTTTATACAGCTGTTCATTTTTTTCTCTACTCGTGGCTATATGGCCCCTTGGAACTGTGCTAAATGAAGTGTAGTTACTGAAACCAGGCACATGTGACGATGCCCACCTGTCAATCAATTAAAGTGTTAATTCTGCATGACTTTAAGTCTTAATATAATGTGAACAGGTGAGTTGTATATAAATTCACCCTCAGTACAGTTGTCATGAACGGGGAAATTAGCTACAGAGACCAAAACTGTTTTTGTACCAGACTGTAAACATGTTTATTTCTGCTGTGAACGTTGGACATTTAAACATGGGGACTTATGGAGACTGACTCACTTCTGCAGCCAGCCACAAGTGGACGTTTGAGGAACTGCAGTTTTTGGTACTTCTACGTTGGCTTCATTTCACAACCACAGAGGTTGCAGATGGAGATAAATGATGCTAGCAGCATCACTAACCTAAGCCATTATTATTTTTAAGCACGCCATCATTTCTCATACACGTCTCATACACACACACACACACACACACACACACACACACACACACACACACACACACATAGGGTTGAACCATGCCTGTAGCTCATGCTGTAGCTGCCAGTAGTTCCTCAAAGGACACTGATTATTCTGTGCAAGTGCAGCTGTCTGGCAAGGTTATGGATTTATTAATAAAAACAAATTTTATAATGCTGACCTTATCTTTTAATAATTTTAATTGTTAAAAAACAAAAAACATTCATATAAAAGTGTAACAAACATTTGATTTTTGCTTTGGCCTCTGAGCATGTGTCTCATGCCTGGTAGCACATCCAAGCACAGTGCACTTGGTGACATCAGGGTTAATTCTCACAGGAGAGAGGAGAAGGAAGCATGACAGCCACAGGGACTCTCTGAAGGTGGTCTCTGCTGTTATTTGGTGGTTTCACTGACATCACCGAGAGAGGAAGTGTGCAGGTGTCAGACACAGAGTAATTAGCTAATGAGGTGGATTGTTCTGTGTTGTGACTGACTGCTTATCCAGTACTACATATACTACATATTGTATGCTACATGCTACATATTACATACATATACTACATACTAATATAAACGTGCAACTAGTGCAAACTCCTTCTTTTCTTACTGACTTGTCACTGATGTCAAGTTTCTTGTCTCAACATTTAATTTTATCTGAAATGTGCCACACTGAAACACACACTAATCCACACACACATCACACATCAACTACAGCCCATGAAATATTGAAAACAGGTGTCTTGAGGACTCGATCAATCGATCAATGAGAACGCCTGAGCACAAAGCCGTCCATTTTAGAGTACCATTTTAGAGCACCTATCTACATGCCCGGGCCCATTAAATGAATATGTACTGGCAAATTTACACACACACACACACACACATATCTTCTGCTGATCATGGATGAGAGAGTGTACTGTAGCTGTGTTTGTAACTCAAGTGAACAGAGGATCATGCCGGGCATGTTCCTGCCTGTACACAAGATAGTTACTTGTGGGAGGGCGGATGTGCTATTGGCTTCAGGAATTAACGAAACCTCATAAGGTTCTGTGATGACTGTTGACAGCGTTTACTTCACTCGATTAATGCTTGTTACTGATGTGCCAGGCTGCCTCGATCTGGAAACCAGCAGCTGGTCGGGTCTCCCCTCTCACAATGAGGCCGCTGTCATTTGCATCATTTAGAATATTTTGATAGAAATGGACACTGTGTTTCCTCCAAGGAATGCAGAATCCCCGCGGCTGTGCTGTGAGTCTGAACTTTGATGGAAGCTGCAGATTCTGGATAACTTGTACAAATCCTTGTTGAATGACTAAAGCTGAGGCTTTCTTTGACGTTTGCAGTGTCAGAGGTTCACTTGGATTTAGGACTATGAAATCTATATTTAATTATATATTTATATAATTATTATAATATATTTATATAATTTATTTAATTCTAAATTACTTCTTTCTCAAGAACTCAATAACAGTTCAACATACTTTGACTAGAAATAGTATTAGTTTGTATTTGCATGAGAATCAGTGTAAGTTAAGAGCGTCATATTAAATATATCAGAGGTCAGTGATGTTGTTAATAAAGATCATACAGTTCAGTTCACAAAGCACATGTCATGGAGCTGAACTCTCAAATGAAATCAGATCTAATGACTCCACTTGTTTATGTTTCACAGTCATATTGATCACTCCCTTTTCTCTCTTCTGTCTTACAGACAGCAACTTTGTTCTGGGAAATGCCCAGGTGCAGTCACTCTACCCCATCGTCTACTGCTCCGATGGTTTCTGTGAGCTCACCGGTTACGCCCGTGCTGAGCTCATGCAGAAGAGCTGCGCCTGTCACTTCCTGTACGGCCCGGAAACAAGCGACCGGTTAACGGCACAGATCCAAGGAGCCCTGGATGAGAGGAAGGAGTTCAAGACCGAGTTGGTTTTCTACAAGAAGGAAGGTGAGACTGCCTGTGGAATCTATGTGTGTGTGTTTATCTACTTTTAATTTGGCCTTGAATTTAAATATCAAGTCTCGTTGTCTGGTGTACAGTTTTTTTGTCCTGCAGACAGCATAAGAAATATCTGTTAATGGAGCCACAGGTGTATTTTAAAAATTGAGTCAAGCAAAAGTAGAATGTTTGAGGAGAGGACAGGCAGAGCTGCCACATTGTGTCATCTAGACCTTGCCATCTATATCACGTTTAATATTTTCAGTTTACTGTGCCCATTCACAGCCTATTTCCCATTAGCTGAAAGCACATTTCTATTATAAAATGGGACACAAAGAATGCATTGAAATTCAACACACATTTTTATATACATACATATTCAGCACAGAACACATCAGTAGATTTACTCATGTGGCTGCCTATCTACCACAGAAAAGTTTAATGGAGGCTACATTAAAGTAGAAAATTGGGCCTGTGATTGATGATTTGCATCTGATGACATTTAACAGACACAGAAAGTTTCAGGGTTAAACTTCTAAATTATGAAGAAGTGGTTTCAAAAAAAGAAGAAATGTCATAGTCCTATGTGAACTCTGAGGAAGAGGTGAGAGTGTGTGAGGGGCAGAGAGGGGGTTGTGGAAGAACAGAAGGAGAAAATGTCTTTTTAATTCATCTGCTCTTCATTAATTCTAAATAAATCAAAGCTGTGATTTGTGATGAAAGGGAGAAAGAGTGAGGAGCTAAAGACTCAAAGGTCCACAAATAATAAAAATAAGAGTGAGATGGAGACAGAGGGACACATCTGCTCCTCTGAGATATAAGCCTGTAACAAAGGCCAACTGAAGCTTATAAAAGTGTTTCTGTCAACGTATAAATGACAAATTAGAAGTGTTTCATGCTTTTATCAGCTCCCTGTGAGCTCACATTAGCATTTTAGCTGTTTTCCACGGGACCAAGAAAAAGAACAAACACATTCATGTATACCCAGTTGAAACTGCTGCATGAGGTAACTTGAGGTCAAAAAAAGTCTACCATGAACTTATATGCACACAGTAATTATTATTATTATTATTATTATTATTATTATTATTATTATTATTATTATTATTATTATTATTATTATGTACCTCTGCAGCTTCAAACACAGTTCTATTTGTTACTTTCTCCCACACTCACACCATGTCCTGATCACACTATGACTGCATGTCAGTCATATTTACAGTCTTATCTTTTACAATAAAACATTTTATTATGACATGATGTATCACTGACTTTGAAGCTCAAAGTTTATTTACACCTTTATTGTTCTTAGTGGCACATAGACTTTGATTACCTTTTCTAAGTGTAGTCAGCCAGTAGCATCCAGTAGTTACAGTACAGTTAGTGGTGAAATGATAAATGCCACTCCGTATGTTCCTTCAGCAGGATAAACCCCTGTCCTAACCCTCTGTCACAAATAATGCTGTGCTCTAATGAAATAATGATAATCAGTACATATTAATGACAGCCTTTATTCTCTCCCTGGCTTATAGTTATGCATAGATAGACAGAACAGAAGACAGTACATGCTGTTTCAACTGCTGTTGTTTACCGTTGTGTTCCAGTCAACAGGGATATTCAGCCTCCCAGTATGGCTGATCTTTTTATTAAGGCAGTCCTCCCACTTGTTTAAATGCATTATTTACATGCATGATCTCCTATTGTGAATTTGTATCAGAGTTGCAGGGAACAGTATGTGAAGTACCAAACATAGCCTATGCAGTCAGTGCAACAGGAAACCAAGACTGTTTAGGCCTGATTTCATGCATGTATGTACCAGCGGGGGGTTACGTGTCTGTTTGATAACACAGGTGATATCTCATATTCTCCCCTTTTGTCAACAAATCCCAGTAAAGAATAACATTTTTTCTCTTGTTGCTGAATGCTGACCTGAGCTTAAAGAGTATTTCTCAGGTCGAGGCAGTGATGCACAGGTGTAATCCTGTATGCTGGACATCACTGTCACTACTAAGGTAGTATCACCTTTTTACCAACATGAACGCAACTGTGTTCAAGCACTACTGATCACTTAGCGATGTAATGACAGAGACAGATGGCTTAAATAATGCATGTTCAGCAGTGGTAATGGAGGTCAGGGCCTGGCAAGGCAGTAAGAGAATGTCAAATAGCGAAGGTGTGTGTGTTTACTGTGGTATTCTAAAGTGAATCTACTGTTTGCTTCTTCCAATCTTTCCTGTGCCTCCTCTTGTGGGGATTTAGTGAACTCTGAGGATATAGATAGCACAGAAAAAGCAGTTTTGCCTCCAGGCTGAAGGACCTCTATGAATATCATTCTAGCTGCAGGCGCATGGTGCTGCTGAGTGTAATGAACGTATGGTCACACATGGAAACGTTCTGGGAACATTATGCCCTCTCAACTGCTCAAGGGAAATGATTTCTTTATGAATCATGTTGTCACTGACACACACGATTGAGAAAACTTATACCTACAATCAATATGAGATGGGTGAACATGTCAAGATGTTCTATAAACCATGTGATAGTTTATTCATCCATCCTTAACATTTCTCTCCTTGATTCTCTTTCACTGTGCCATCTTACTGAAAGAATCATTTTCAGGTCTGAGTGTGTTTTGGGGGTTTTATTCTAACTGCCACTGTGACTCACATGTCTTCCTTATGGGCTCCCATTCTGCACAGTATGAGGCTCACAGTCATCTTACTCAATAAATGAAGAGCAAAGGAACTCTGGAGTTGAGCTATGGATTTCACTTAAAGGAAGACAAAAGGTTAAAGATGCTAAAGATATTACTATAAGACTTCCCCAATGAATGCAAATAGACAGTACAGTCAAATAATCACCTAAACAAAGATGACATGTCATCGAAGCAAAGTAAGTATCCCAAACTCTAAACCAGCTCGCTTGACCAGCTCATGAAACAATCAAATGCCTCGTGACAAAAAGGACAACATTTAAACACCATTTAAACACCATGGTCCAATTTCCTGTCCAGCTTCTTAATCACTAATCTTCCTGGTGGGGCGTTGTATTTTCTTGACTTTGCTTGCTGATATACATCCCATGTTATATATTATTGCATATTCATATTATCTTGACTAAAGGAAGAGCTGACTGAACAGGCAGTACAGCTACAGACTACAGACATTAGTCTTGATCTGCACAGTTTCAACATGTTGACATGTGAACTTTGGTTGAGGGTGTAATTCGACAATTGATGTTTATACTGCTATACTTCAGAGATGTAAATCGTTTTGCAGCAAGTTCACAAGTTCATTCACTCAGCAAAGAGAAAGAGGTGAGGATTAGAGTTTGTATCTGTAAGACTGACTAGCAGGCCAGTTTACACCACAAGCAGCTTCTGTTAGGAACACAGTATGTTTTAGTCTATAGGTTACGTCTCAGTGTTGTGAAATAAATACACCTGGATGATTTGCATGGATGGTTTGATTTCTAGTTTTAAAGCTTTAAAGCTTCTCATGTAGTCATCCGATTCTTTCCTTTACATGTTACTCTGTTGAATATCACTTCATTGTCACTGTAACTAATCACCTGAGCATTTCATCTCATCTCAATACTTCATATTTTTGTATTTGTGGTTGTGTTTCTGTGTCTTGTATCATAGCAGCTAACAAGCTGTAAAGCTCAGTGTTAACAGAGACAGGTGACAGCCAGCTTCATCATACTGTACCAGTTATTATCCTAACAACAGTTAGTCTGAGTGAAACATTAACAGAGAGTTCAGCTTCAATACAACACGTGTCTGCTGTCATCAATATTGCTATGTGAGTAACACAGTGTGTTCCTCCTCCAATCTGCACCTCATCACTTCACTTCCTGTCTGCCTCTTTACATCTGCTGCCTCTTTTTACTGGCAGGTGTGCGCACACATGTAGATGCACATGTGCACATATTTTCTTCTGTTGTTTCTTTTCCGATAGGTCACTACCAAGTGCAATTAACACAGAAAGCTATGGAGATTAAACACATGGCCACTGCAGCATCCTTGTGTTCAGTGTGTGTGTAAGGTCACACATAACAATAAGCGAGGGAAATACATTCATTTTCTCAGACAGTTGTGTGCCAAAAATAAAATAAGGATTGTTCCTGAGTCCCAAATCTCAAGGTTCAAGTCACCCTTAGTGTGACTGTAACCGAAAGTAAACTCCACAGGCTGCAGAGAATGTTCTTCAGGGCGGTCTGAATGCTCTGCATGGAGTTTGTAAATCATCAAATCACCAAAATTGCTGACTGTGGTGTTATTTTGCTGGTATGGAATCAGATGAGCATTTTGTGGGAATGATGCATTGTATGTGTGTCCTCTCTACAGGAACACAGTTCTGGTGTCTTCTGGACATTGTCCCCATCAAAAATGAAAAGGGTGAGGTGGTTTTGTTTCTCGTGTCCCACAAAGACATCACGGACAAGAAGAAGGACCAGGACCCTGAGCAAGGACCTGACACAGGTGAGTTTATATAAATGAAGCCTGCTTGCAGTTCTGGTAATGGATGTGCTGTAATGGTAAATTATGACTCAAACACCTTAAACACTGTGTGTAGCAACCTTGAAAGGAAAATCTATTTGCTGATGATTTGAAGGTCAGCAATTAAAGAATTTGGACTCCATTCTTTCACTGGATAAACTTTAACTATGAATGTATAGCAGACTATCTGATAATAAAGAATCATGCAGCAGTCTTAGACCCAGCAAGCCTTTAAGGACCTCATGATGGAGCTGGAGCTGCTCCTAAATAATAATCAACATAATTAGAAAATATTAAAGGTGATGGAGAAAGTCAGTCTGGGAATGAATGAATGAATGAGTTTTCCGATATTCTCTTCATTTCAGCTGATTCCACTTAGGCCATTTGGCTTCTTGACTCAGTCTCACTTGTTTTCAGGAAGCAAACGGGTTCTTAAGTTCTCAAAATGAGACACACTGAGCTCAGGTCAGTTGTCCTGCTGCAGGGTAACTCTAATCACTGCAGTTAAATCAGTGACCACCAACTAACCTTTGGCAGATGTTTGAACTCCATCATCTTCATTCAGTGAATGTTGTATTTGTGACCACTGTCACTGTTATGACATGATCTGTTCCACACTTGATGAAGTCAACTCTATTCGTACTGAATGAGATAGAGTTGAAAGTACAGGTGCAATAAGTGACCCTTGAGTTGAAAATATTTTCTCAAAGTACTATTTCTAGTCCAGTGGTGTACAGTGATTTTAGAGTATGTGAGCCAAAATGTGAGCACGAGGAGAATAAATCTGAGCACGAGAAGAAGAAACCTCAAACTGAAAATCCACGCTCTCTAATAAAGATAGGATAATTCTTCCGTAGACCAACTCTAAAAGGTATCAGAGACTAAATACAACTGCAACAGCTTATCGTTAACAAATAATCATTCTGCCACCAAGCAATAGTTCCCGTGCATTTAGAGAATGAATGGTTGCCAAGCAACGCAGTGACATCTTGGAAAACAGGCTTAAAGATTGGGGAGATTGGGACTATTAAAATTCATCTGGATGTCACCTGAACTGTGCAATTGTTGAAGCGTTCATCATGTTCAGTGATGTTCACTCCAGCTGTTTGACAGGTGTGTTTTAAGGGTGAGTGTCACTCCAACATGTCTCCCGTTGTAGTTTGGGCTTCAGGAAGATTTCAGGGTTCACATACCTGCCCTGTCACTGACTGGATTTCTCCTTTTTCCAGGCAGCATCGGTTTTTGTACAGTTGATCTTCACATGCAGTGGTTAGTGTAGACTGCAATGCAGTTGAAGTTACATGGTTAACTTTCCACGGCTGGTTGGTCTAGTTTGTGCCCTTTGGATGGAGATAAAAAGGCACATGGATCGAACTGCAGTAACAATCTCCATCAAAGCGACAGAACACAGCAGGTTCTCTGACTGCTCAGTCATGAGTCCTCACAAGCTCCGTGTTTCTTTTTTCATTCGGTGAATGACCGCATTGCACATTTCTTCACGTCTTCATTGATTTCATTTTTTTGTCTTCTTCCTCCATCTTTCTTTCAGCCACATGTCCACATTCATCCCACCCAATAACATAAAATACACTAAATCTGACATTTTATATCATTTGTTTGCTGTAGTCACATCTAACAATCTTACAGCGGCTTCAAAAGCATCTGAATAAAATCAAATTCCTCGCAATTTTCAACAATTTGATTTGACCATATATTTTGAAAATGATTTTAATCGCCCGTCACCACCAGAGAGCACGAAAGCATGCGGAACAGTTTGCCTCTCAGCTGTGCCTCTGCAGTTAATGTAATTTCAAGCAAATAACAATTAAACATCAATTAATAATTTTCATCCCATTTTTGGTCCCGTGTCTTTTTCCCAGCTTAAATCTCACCATGATTAAATAAATGTGTCTGTCAATTTGAACATTACATTAATATTAATGATTGCCTCCATTAAATGCACATGGTGAGCCATAAACATTCTGTCACAGATGACACGCAGCTTGCTATCCAATATGATAATGTACATGTTTGATGGTGGCAACAACTGAAATTACCAGGCTGTATTTGTGAGTTAATTAGAGGCATCAGAAATGTGGCAAATTAGTGGCAAACAAATCCATACTGTATTGTTTGTACACAGTTATTACGATTCAGACAGGAGGAAATAAAAATATAAATTATATTAAATTTCTTTGTATCTAAGAAAACTTTGTGAAGCCGCCTAACAACAGCATCAGCCCTCGAGCAGCCCTGGTTATAATGGGATCAAAACAGGAAATCAGCTAACCGTAGAGCAACAGGGAGAGGAGTGATCTTTATTTTTAAATGTATTTTAATTTTAGCAGATTTGCAAAAATCATATTTCTCTGTTTAAGCCTTTAAATGGTGTTACCAATATTTTTGTCTTGTGTGTAGCAGCGAAACAAGTTTTTGCTAAATGATCTTAAAAAGTGCAGGTGCCTTAAATGCCTTAAATAATACTTTGGTGGCCCCCTGCAGTAAGTCTGAGAGGCTGCTAGGTGTTCCTTCAGGACATATGCATGTGGAGGGTAACTTTTTTTTTTTCCTGTTTCCAAGCAACAATCATCAATCATTATACCCAGATGTTCATTATTGTAACCATGAAGATGGAGGTCAGCTAACCTTTAAGTGGCAGTCCTGCTTGGTGTGATACTGGTGTAGCAGTCTAATGCTGTTTTAACACAAGCTTTTTCCAGGTCCAACAATTCAGGAGTGAAGAAAACAAACAAACTATTGTGTTTTTAATAAGGATGTCGGGCAGTAATTGGCTTTTTTCTATCATGCTGTGAGCAACCGTGATCTGGTTTTAAACTGCACGAGGCATGAGTCTGCAACAGCAACAGAGAGGTGGAGGTGTGCTGCCTGATGCCTGCAGCTCTTCAGCTAACAGCTGACGGTGGCTGCTGTATCTTGCTCCATCCCTGCAATATTTAAAATTGATCTGCTCTCAATGAAAAGAAAAATGACCATAGACTACTAATACAAAGTAAATAAAAGTCAACTTGTGCTTCGTTAACATGAAGCTGTAGCAGTAGGAAATGTTTAGTTAACGTTTTTTGATCCTCCATCACTTCCTTCCCAGAGATGTCCGGGGCTTGTTGAGCAGTTAGTTCTTAGAAAACAGAGGCAGAAATCACAGCATGCAAAGCTGAAAGAGCAAATGGAATGTCTTTAAGGTGTGTTCAATCGCTGTGGTGTACAGACTGCAAACATTGAATGTGCAGCTATTACTTCAGTTCAGTTCACTACAGAGAAGTTGAGAGTTGTGGTGAGACAAGGAGAGAAGCAGAGTAACCAAGACTCTACAATGAAGTGGAGTGTTTAAATTTGTATTTTTATTTCAGATTGGTTTTCAGAGCTGCTGTGTGTAGTGCTTCCTGCTGGGAAAGAGCATCTGCGTGAAATCACTTACCCAATTCCCCACTCACCCAGCTCTCTCTTTTCTGTCGGAATATTCTGCCTTCACTGCTTACATATACTGGATGTGTTTTACACACTGCATGTGTTATTACATGTTAAATTTAAGCTACCAAATTAGGAGTGTACGCCCACCCCAGGGGACAAAGGACAGACAACAAAACAGAAGGAACGGGAAGCAGAGAGAGCAAAGAGGATTGAAATGCTTTCTGTTTTCAGATTGATCGCAGACACGACTATAACCATGACATTCTGAGGGTCTCTGAGAGGTGCAGCACCTGTGGATGCTGCACCTCTCAGAGGAAATGAAAGAGGGGAAAAAGTGATGAACCAGAAGCAGAAGCAAAGGAAAGACTTTTATGGTGTGATGTGTTGACACAAACAGCGCATTATCTGCTCCTCAGTGGGAGTCTGCTGGCTGGTTAAAAGGCTCACTCTTGGCACTTTACTCAGCGTGATGTAAGATTCAAATCTTACAATCAGATGGCAGGCGAGCGAGAAGGACCGAACAAGGCCGGGAAAAGATTGACGATAATTGTGGTGAATATACAATATACAGCTTTATCATCACAACAACAGTAACAACAGACGCACTCTGCTGTGAGCCACAACCTGCTCACACACACATGCACACCATGTTAATTGATTGTACATTAATAATTTAGAATGTATAGCCAGCCCATTTTACCCGCAAGCACCCACAGGCTCCCCCAGAGGACATACTGCATATTCTGAAACTATCAGTAATCACAGTATAATAAGAACATACCCTGAGCTGTGGAAATGCCCTCTCCTTTCCTCTCCTCTCTTTCTTTGCAATGCATTGCATGAATCTGTCAAACAGCAAATGCATGTGAACAGTCAATGTAAAAAAAAAAAAGGACTGCAAATGAGAATTCAAGCAAATAATAAATAAATATTAGTGAGAGAAATATTCAGCTAAATTACCTCAAATATAAACCTCTTGAGGAACAACTTGTATTATTATATATCCTCTGGAATCCTCTCGAGTTATTTACAGTTAGAACATTGCCGGTTAGATGAGAATGAAAACCCATTTAGGGTTAGTGTATTTCTAAAACCTGCAACCAAGTGTGAGCACCATGTGCTCTGACACCTTTCTATCCAACATTTGAGCTACAGCAGCTCGTCTGTTGGATTGGACCACACAAGCCATCTTTTGCCAACATTGGCTCCCTCAGTGAGGCTGGTTCGATCGATGGTTTGATCCCCCTGTCAAAGTCCAGTACTCACATCTGTCCGTTTTTCCTGCTTTTAACACATAAGGAAAACTACAGTTTCTCAAGTTTGTTTTAAAATATCTATGTGCCCATATGAACACTGAAACAGGTTTTACTTTGCAATCTGGCCATTAAAAGATCATTTGCTTCATTCCCAGTGTAGGTGATGGAGTAGAATTCACAGTGCTTGTTTTGTGCAAAATATCTGAACTAATATGAGACAAATTATTTTAGTAATTAATGTTCTAACAGCAAAGATGAACAGCAAGTAAAATATGTTTCAGTGTTCCTGTGGGTACCTGGCAGACTTGGAACTTTTCCTCTTGTGTCATGTATTTCCACTGAAACGAGTCAGTGAGGAGTCAGGCAGATGATGACAGAAGCTGGATGAGTCATCACTAAAGGTAGACTGTTTTTTCCAGGAAGTTTCTCTAGAAAAGTTAACCTGGAATTTCTATCATCGATTGTAAAATGATCGCATCAGGCTGCAATGACCTTGAGTCTGTCCTCACTACAGTGCACCCTCTGAACCATTTGAAATCCATTCTAGGTCTGATGAACAAATCAAATTTACTGGCTGAGAATGAAAATGATTTGGTTACAGGGGTGGGTATTTGCAAAGCATTACATCATATTATGGACAGACAGGGGAACAATCATAAATGAAAATGTAAAGTGGAAATGGAGACAATCAAAGACAATAAAAGATTTTCTGTCTTGATGATGATTTAACGGAAAACAACTCCCTTAATCTGCCTCATCAATGAGTGTCCTTTTTCTTTCTCCGAACGCTGGCTACTTTACCCAGTCTTTTCTTTGAGTATTCAATAAATGAAAAAGAGGATGACATTTATGAGATGCTGGAGGTACACAGGCATTGTTACTGGTTCTGTTCTGTAAATATAGATCTGGATCTCAGCCGAGATCATCAGATTCTACTTAAAGAGGACCTTGTTAATCAATGAAGAGCCACAAAGGCAGATAGCAGGTCAATATCATATTGAATTTTTATGTAAAACATGAACTGTTGTACATGGCACTCTGCTCTAGCATACTCTACTCTAACACGTTTCACTGCCTCTGACCTATAAGCCAGTGTCTGAGTCAACATGTTGGTTAACACAGAACTTGGTTTAAATTCCTGTGAGATTGTAGCTCAGCATGTTACCATCTCCTCCACAGATGAGGAGACAGGTCTGGAGGTGCATCAGGTCACTCGCCCTCCAGGCTTCAATGCCAACCGACGGCGCAGCAGAGCTGTCCTCTATCACCTGTCAGGACACCTGCAGAAACAAGACAAGAGCAAGCTCAAGATCAACAATGTGAGTGTCTGTTTCTGTCTATTATGTTCCTTCTAATGTGTATAAATAACATGTTTGGCTGCCAGAGGAAGTATTGTATGCCAAACTATCCGCAGACTGGCTCTCATGTAATCATTACTTACTTTTGCACAGATGATAAATTGAAGTCACAGAGGTGAGGATGTCTTTTTTCTACATACATATAGAACAAGCCAGACTTTAAAACCCCTGCAGGCTGTTCGACAACACTGTTTGTTTGGAATTCTGATGGTGGGCTCTTTCAATGGCTCGTGTTTGCATAATCACAAACTGTGCTTAGTCCACTCCTGGTCCAACACACCACTATGATCATAATCAGTGGATGATCACTGTCTCAGCCCAGTACTGTGGTGTTTGTGTGTGTGCCACACTGTAGGTCTGCTGCAGTCCAGTGGGCAGCACACAGATGGTATGAAGGTCATCAGGAATATGCTCACTTCTGTTTGACTTTGGGGTGAAAATTTCTCTGCATTTCGCTGATGTCAGTGATTAAACAAACATGCACTCATGCAGAGTGCATCCTGTAAGTGTGAAGCTTACTTATTGAAGGATTGTGTATTCTGCATATTAACAACCAATGAAGACGTGATTAAACAATGACTATTTACATTTGTAGTTTAATCCTTTTTAAAGAGCTCATTTTGTGCTTCTTCCATATGTTTTTGTCTTTACTTTATATTAATATGCTTTGAATTCAGGACTTCTCATAAACTGCGCTGCCACCATTTTGGCTCAGTGGATCTTTTTGAGCGTTTCCATTCCATATTTCTGGGACAGTTTTCAGGCTTCTTTGTGTGCTCCTGAGATACATGCTACAGTGAATGTTTTTGCTTGATTAAATATGATTTTATAAACAAACAAACATTAATTTTGATTATTTAATATATTACAGTAAATAAAGTGACCCTTGATATACTCTGATACATTTTAAGCACACTATATGGTTTTTTAACACATTTGATGTATATACATCAAGAAATATTCTGTTATTCAGTTTATATAGATTTCACACAGACTGTAATTCAACAGTAAAATGCTAGTACTGTTGAACATGCAAGGCTTGAAGTATAAATGCAAGTTATTATATAATTTAAGTGTGTGTGTGTGTGTGTGTGTGTGTGTGTGTGTGTGTGTGTGTGTGTGGCTGTTAGAGGGAGGAAGTAAGTAAAAAGTGAAAATTTGAACATCTCTCTCTGTTCCTGTCATCTAATCCAGAACATGTTCGGGGAGAAGCCTCCGATCCCCGAGTACAAGGTAGCAGCCATTCAGAAATCTCGCTTCATCCTGCTCCACTATGGAACCTTCAAGGCTGGCTGGGATTGGTTGATTCTGCTGGCAACCTTCTATGTGGCTGTCACCGTGCCCTATAACGTGTGTTTCACAGTGGTGGGAGGACGGGACGAAGGGAGCAGCAGCGCCCCACGAAGCCCGCCCAGCGTCAGTGACATCCTTGTAGAGATCCTGTTTATTTTAGGTGGGTGAGCATGCTTTTTGACAACAAGGTACTCTTCTCACCAACATTTCTGCCACTGCATGGCCCAGGACCAGTGTGTAGGATTTCATGGTATGGTTTTTGCAGATTGCAACCAACCAAAACACCTCAACCAAGAGTGAAAGGAGAAAAGAAAAAGAAATAAGCAGAGGGCCCTCTCGGACCAGCGTTTATAGAAACAGCCACAGTTTTCTTAGTACCGCATAGACTTCAGATAGATCCTTCTTAGATAGATCGATAGAGACCCACAGCATCCGTAGATACAAATGTATTCCTTTCGTGACAAACTTACAGAGGACACACAGCTGAGCATTCAAGCTGCAAGCTTCCTTTTGTCAAACACCAATGCTAGCTTTATTAATAAAACTTAATTCATCGTTGTATTATCCGCCCCTGATGGGAAGTCAGTAAAGCAGCTCATATCTGAGAGCCTCATCGGTCATAATAAAAGTTTTGTTGAAGTTGTTAATGATGCACACACAGCAGTGAACGGATATGAGCCATTCACAATAGACCATTACGTTTCATCGCTAACTCATTTTCCAGAGAACAACAAGCCGTTTTGTCCTCGGTGTCGTCCACATAACTGTAGGAAAGTTGTGTGAGTGCTCTTCAATGGACAATTTGCCTTGATAGAAAAGAGTGAACACGAGCTTTCTGTCAATAAACATCTGCAATGAAATTATACGAGCCACTGAGTTAAATGGCCAACTCTGTCAGTCGATATCCCATTTGTTAAAACTAATAGGCCGGCCTGTTCATCAATACTTTCACCCAGCCAACAATAGTGGATTGAAATGTGCCATCATGCTTCCGATGATTTGATAAGTTCCTTTTCATAAATGAACTACATCCTAAAGACGAGCCAAGACCTGAAACAAGTTTAGGAGTTCATTTCACTAACCAGACTGTGAGTTAGCCAGCAGATATATTTTATCATACATCACTGCTTTCAGACTGTTTGCTTTCTGTTAATGCCACTACAATTATGCATGAGACTGAAAAGCTGCTTGAGACGGGTAATTCATCACAATGAACATTTTGTCACCCTCATTTTTCTGCCAATGGGACGTTATTGCTGCGCGTTTTAGACAGATATGAACAAGGACCTATTTTAAAATGACTGGAGCTTTCAAAAGGAAGACTGAACGTTTATCTGTTGAAAAGTGCTGCACTTATGAGCTATGGGATGAGACAACCAGTCCAAGAATCCAGCCAGTGAACAAACAGTGAAGTCAAGAAATCATGTTCAAAGCTTCAGATGCCAGTGAACTTCAAGCTACAGTAGTTATGTATTTTAGACGCATTTTTATTCTTTATACCCTGACAGCAGTCAATAAATCAAAAGTGCTGGAAAAAACATCTGTGCACACCAAATTATGTAATAATAACATGTTAATAATAATAATATATTTTGTAATAAATGTCTTGTATACAATATTTCTCCATATTTGGTAATAAATTCTTTCATATTACTATTGGGTTATAGATTTTAATGGAACTGAATGCATTGATTTATTTCACAACACTATGGACGTATTAAATGACTTGAGTTTGTTTGTTTTGCAGTTCAAAACATCTCTGATGCAGGTGTTACATCCTTCAGAGGATTACATGCTGTTCATTTTATAAACAGTTCATTCCTCATATTCCTGCTTTGTTGTTGCGTTGACAGGAGTAGCGGGTGTTGCTGAGCCTTCATGTGTACCAAATTGTCATTTCCAACCTGTTTTAAATAGTAATCATAAATCATAATCACTGCATCCCTTGTACACGTGTCATGTTTTTAAAAATTAAGTTAAATTAAACTTCCCAAATATAGTGTTATTGATGACAGTGAACAACCACATAAATGTAGCATTTCTCTCATCTTATAAGTACAGACAGGCTGTGGGACTTCATGTCAAAAGCTGACCTGGAAAAAGTCTTTCACACCTTGTTTTCAAAGAAAGTTAGCTCCTGCTGACGTCTTTTGACAGGCCCTGAAGCCCGGAAGAGCATCAATGAGCTTCAGCTTCTTCAAAGTGCTTCTGCTGCTCTTTAGTTCCTAAGCCACTATACTGACTTCCTCTCAGCCATTGAACTGAATGTAGAGCATCACTGCTGGTTTATAAGTCAATACATGAAGTGGCACCAAAGAAATTAGACATATCTGTCAGACGCCTCAGGTCAAGTGGGAGTGGCCTGCTTTAGTTCCCAGTGTGTGGGCTAAACTTGGTGACAGAAGATTTAGTCACAATGTGTCCTTCCCTGGAACAGACCTGCTGTCAGTCTTTAAAGTAGGCTAACCCTCAAAAGTTTTGAATCAGGAGGCAAATGTTTCAATCTTGCAGTGCCACTGTGTCTAGAGATGTGGTGAAATGATTTCATGCTTAGAAAATGATCATAAATGTAAATTAGCATTTACATAAATGAAAACCCTGAGAGGTCAGATCTGATCCATGGTCATCACATAAAGACTTTAAAGACAGCCCAACGTTTCTCTTTGCTCTGCAAGAGATTTAAACTGCATCTGTGAAATGACAATGCACTTACATGGTCCTTAAGTGTACGTTCTTATTGTCTCTTTTTAATGTTCTCATCAAAGTGGCTTCAGTGTGATTCACTGAATAACCATTGTTCTGTATGTTACTCGTTGTTGCGTGATAATCACAGAGCAGTAATTTGTCAGTGACACTTATAGTATCCTGTTGGCAATTCCTGCTGTCAGCTTCCGCTGTTGTTGTCCTCCTCTGCAGACATATTGCTGAACTTTCGAACCACTTTTGTGAGCACGTCGGGTCAGGTAGTGTACGACGCCCGCTCCATCTGTGTTCACTACGCCACCACCTGGCTCTTTGTCGATCTCATTGCCGCCCTGCCCTTTGACCTCCTGTATGCTTTCAACGTCAGCGTGGTGAGTCTTCTCCTCAGTGTGTGTCTGTCTGTGGCCATTTGTGTGTGTACATTAACAAAGATGGCAAACAGTGTGTGACAGATTGACAAAGTGTGTGACAAATCAGGCTACTTGATTCACTTTTTTTTTCTAGGAAAGAGCTCTTGAATGTGGGCCTGCACTCGTTCTCTGGCATTCATCATCCACACTAACCCACCAGTGTCAGCGAGCCAAATGTGGAAAACCAAAGAATGAATGCATAATGTCACAGGCTCCCAGGAGAATTTAGTAGATCAACATTTCATCCAAAGTGAGACAAACAAATGGCACAGAGCCAAGCTGATGTTAGTGCACATACTGCAGGTCTCATTAACTTGTTCTCCCATGCTCAGAATCCTAACGATGATTGGAACTGTGGGCTAAATTACTACGCGTGCATACAAAATGAATATTCAGACTTATTCTTCAGTTCTAACTTGGATCTGAAAAATATTTATTTCATGAAGAATAAATTAAAGATCCATCAAACTGTCGACTGTACTAACAAATTATTAACCACACGTGATGAAAAACATATTTTAAAGAATATTTGCTCATTTGTGTGTGTGTGTGTGTGTGTGTGTGTGTCCTGATGGGCTCTGAATCTATCTGTGCAGTACTTCGGGGTCCACCTGCTGAAGACGGTTCGGTTGCTACGGTTGCTGCGGCTGCTGCAGAAGCTGGAGCGATACTCCCAGTACAGCGCTGTGGTTCTCACTCTGCTGATGTCCATGTTTGCCCTGCTGGCGCACTGGATGGCCTGTGTGTGGTACTTCATAGGCCGCAAGGAGATCGAAAGTCCAGGCTCATGGGATATTGGTTAGTACACACTTTTTTCCATCCACACACAGTGTTGGAAAGCAGATTATATTGACTCAAGAGTCCAGTTTTTCCATTGTATGCTTTAATTTGACTCCTAGTCTGCTACATTTATTTTATTACTTGGAACCACAGCCTGGGTGGGAGCAAATGTGTTTAGGGATCGGAGGATAATGCTGAATAGGGTGGAAGAAGGACACAACAAGTTCACACTGAAATAACAGCTGACATCAGCAGAAAGGAGAACAGATTTCACCTTTGACAGCAGCGATACGATTGGCTGATAAAGAATATGGAAAAAAGATTAAACACGCCATCAGCTGATAAATAAATAAAGATTCCCGGCTAAACTTGAGCTGAGCTTCATTTAAAACAGGTCGGATACTCTATCGCTCATCTTAATTATACTGTAAGCTCTGTGCTCAGGAAATGAGTTTAGGTTTCACAAATGCAGATTCAATGAGATCTTATCATATCGGTCGAGTATGAAAGGTTTCCACTTAAATTCATTTGCATATTCACTTACATCCTTTTGCTTAAAGACGGCTGTAAGATGACATGTCCACCCTCAGCAGAATGCTGTCAGTCATTTTGGATCCACAAAAAATGCATGATGACCGCCCTCATGCCTGATGCTTTTAATAACATGCAGCTCTGTTGGTATTCCACATGTAACTCTCAGTGGAGGATGTGAAATCCTGCAGGCGACGTGAAGCCTGACATACAATCTGATAAACCTGTAAACATGCAGTTTCTAGGGAAGCAAACTTTAATCCTTTTGACTGTGACCGGGGAAAAACATCAACATCAGGCTTTGTGTGTCTTTCATTTTGTTCCACCTGAGCATCACACAGATACACACACGCAAACACAAACATCATGTTGAATTAAATGATAAGCTGCAAATGAGCATTTCTTCTGAGCAACGGGACACATGGCAAGATGTCTTCTCCCGTTGTCTCTATCTGCTCTGCTCTCAGCGTATTCTTCCTTGTTCTCTCCTCCTCTGGTTCACTGTGTGTGTCTCATTGATTGTACCACCCTACCTATCATTATCCTTTCAGCAAACCACATAATGACAGACAGTAACACTGCAGTCAATTCATGTCAGCGCTCCCTCAATTTACTATTCATCCAGACTGAGGGGAATCCAGGGGACAACAAAGCACAGTCTGCAGTTTGACCTTTCTGTGACACAAACTGTGATTCACAATGGAGGTCTGATATCAGAAATCCACGACTTGAACCAGTCTGTCTGTCAGTTTACTGGCTGCTTCTTGGGAGAGCTACAGATTTTGTCTGCAGGGCTATCAATATTTCATGCAGTGGAGTTATGGCCGTCCCTATAGGGATAGACTGCCTCATTGAGCTGTAGCCACTACACACACAGTCTGATGGAGTGAACGGAAAAGTATGATGATGATGATGATGGTGATGTGCATAACATGGAACACCTTTAAGCAAGCACCAACTCCCACTGCTACAGGTGATGATCTGAGACAGCAAAAACAAAATGCACAGTACCCTGATTTATTTTTTAATGCCTTCATTTTGAAAACCGCCACAAAATCAACATACAAACAGAAGTAACCCACGGGAACTGAATCTATAAGTAGGCTGGTGATTTTCTCTATTTTACTTTATGTTCATGAAAAGATTAACACCAACAATGTGCTGGTCACCAAGCACACGTGTGTTATAGAACTCATTATTTGTGTAATCCCACTGTGGTAAATATGTTCAGCTGTACTCGAGTATTTGTTCTGATTACATTACTCCTGATCAAAAACTAGCAAGATGACAACTTTGCTAACAGCCAAACATCAACAAGGTCAACAACACAAGACATAGCAGCAGCTAATATTACTGACTAGTCCAACACCTCCTGTCTAATCTAAACATTAGACAGGAGGTGTTGGACTAGTGGAAGATGCAGTGCCTCCAACATGGTGGCAGCCAGCGGCACATATTTTCAGATTCAAAACAGAACTCATGGGTGACGTCCCTCAGGCTCTCCATTCTTTATACTGTCATTCGTTGTAGTTTATACTCTGGCAAAGACACAACACATTTAATATGTACAGAGGCCCAGAATGGTCATAGAGAGAAAATGTTTTATTGAAGTCACATTTTACACAGTTTTACAGTTGTTCCCTATGTTTTCATCAATTTGTGGCCACAAGATGAGCCTTTATCATGAATGAATGAGGGGCTTCAGGTCTCATGAGAGGCAAGTTTTGTGCACTGACATTCTTCACCAAAGTAACCTACATTGAATGTTTTCTGAGAACTTGCCATACAATTTTACCTTATGTCAACCTTAATGTAATGCACAAACATGATTCATTTAGATTGTATACATCAAACTATTTAGGGCAGTATGGACAGGTGATTAATACATGCTGCAATTATACCAACTCCAACAGCAGTCAGCCCAGCTCGGCGTCTGTCTTTCAGCCTTTTATTTCACCAAGCTCTCACCAACCACTAAAAGTCAGTCCCACATTTACTCTTCTCCAGCAGCTTCTTGCTCGCTCGCTCTCTCCTTTTCTCTTTAGCTTCCTCTGTCAGTGTCCTCTACATTCTCTCCATCATTATGTCCACAGAGGCTAACAAACTGAGCAGTAACATTAACTAACTGCATCTATAGTTCACACCAGTCTACTTCACTGTCCACCAGGAAGCTCTGTTAGTATGATTCAATTTCTCAAAAAGAACGTGGATATTCCATGAGCAGGTGATCGTACAGTACCCGTCCAAAGTTACATAATGTGAGAACAGCCATTTCCAAAACTTGATTTCCAAAACTATCTGAGTGATGTAGTTTTAATAAAAAGGAGTGAACAGTGAATTTGTTGGGGACTATTTTCAGCTGTGGATTATTACTATTTCGTTCTCTCATGGGTATCTATGGCATTAGTGGTAAGTGACAATAAACTGCAGTGTTCATTATAATGAAGTGCATGCCACCCAGTGTGCCCCCATTTATACATATTTCATGTGTTTTTAATTGAGCTCAGTGGCACAGAGGAATATTATATATATCCAAGGTATATGTGGCTGCACAGGCGATCATTTTGAGCAAGAACAATGTTGGTTTTGGTCTTTTTCTGGGATTTTTTGGCCATAAGAAAAATCTAGAACGTGATCCTTTAAGACACTTCTATGGTCATCAGGGGAAGGCCACCTGCCTTATGTTTCTGTCGTATCATGACATGTTTGACAGAGGCTGACAACAGTGATTAGTAGCAGTAAGTGTTGCAGGCTTTGGAGCAGAGATTACTTTTTAATCACACTGTGTGTGCTTTTCTCTGTCAAGGCTGTCACCAGACAAGCGCAGAGGAGGCAGTTAAGCCTTCCAATGCTGCTGATAAGGCAAATGTACTCATCTGAAAGCATTTCAGAGTATGACTTCTTTTTCCACATGATGACTACTTCTTCACATTGATGAATAAAAGAATAAACTCAGCGAGCCTCAGTTGACCTTACTTGAATATACAAGTTCAATACAACTGAGAAGATTTACATGTGTAACATGAGTAACATGTATGTATGGGCACAATTCATACCAAAAGCTTAAAGTACTGTAGCATTGCACACACTCATCTTTATACAGTAAGTCTCACAGAATCATGTACTATCACCACACCAGGAGGAAGCAGACAATATGCGTGCATACACACACCGACAAGGTCGGCGTCTAATCCTCCAGGCACCCTGGAGCCTGCACGTAAGTTATGCACATAAGTTATGCCAAGGACAGTGAGACTCTGACAGGCCAACTAACCATGTCAAATGTCAATGTCAAAGCACAAATTAAAAATTCTTATAAGATACACATTCAGACATTCCCTTATGGTCCCACATTTCTCCACAGTGGACTGAAGGTCATCTGTTTTCTTGGTGAAAAAAGGGTGGTGAGATTAAAATGTGTGTCACAATGGATGGGGCAGTGGCAAAAAGTTGATGTTGCTGGTCACACTTGAAAGTTGCACAACAGGTTGTGTTGGAAGCTTGGTGATGTAGTGACTGGCAAAATGGTCGATAATGTTAGCCATCATCATTATACTGACTAAGGCGCATCACATTTAATATGTACAGAGGCCCAGAATGGTCATAGAGAGAAAAAAAGTGTATTTATGCTACATTTTACTGCACTGCATGCACAAAATACATCTGGCTCCTATGTTTTGATTACTTTGTATGCACAGTCTGCCAGTTTGCTGAAGAACTTCAGGCTTTCAGGCTGTTTTCTGAGAACTTGCCATACAATTCTAAACCACACCAATATTAGAGTAAAGTCCAAGGTTAACGTGATCACACAAACGTGATTCATTTAGAATGTATACAGGAAACTATTTAGGGTACAGCTATGCACAGTTGATTAAGTCATGCTGTAGTTGTACGTTGATGTCCTACGTATGTGGTCCATGTCGATTGTTCTTGTGGTGCAGGCTCTCTGTATGAGCTTGGAATGAACTCTATTTCACTTTTTGAAATTTTTGAAATAGTTGCTAACATGATGCTGGCATTGCTTAGTGCAGAGCCTTATTACCCTTTTTATGTGCTGGTGCACGTCCCTAACCTCTCAGATTAAGAGGAGGCTACATGTTACATGTTGTGGCCACATCTGTCAAGATCATGTGTCTTCTAAAGTCTCTGGCCACCATATAATCAAATCGTCCTTCAGAAGGTCAGTAAAATCCTCCAAGGCCTTGACCATTCTGTTCCAGGGGTCTGTTCTGGTTAACACCTGTGCTTCCTCACTAATGGCAGTGCTTGATGCACCTAGCATGTGGCACATTAACTGTTATTATGCACTTTTTAATGCTTTTGACAATGCGTTGGATTACTTTGTCCTGTACATTTATTAAGATGTTTGCTCCATCAAACAACACTTTTGAATTGCCCCACTGGGGATGAATATAGTTGAATTGAAGTGGGCTGAATTGAATTGACCTGAGCCAGTCCACTGAACACAGGAAATTCCATTAGAATAATTTGGTTTCAGTTGAAAATGTCATTGTTGTATTGGTGAGACTGTGCCCAGAGACGGGGACCACAGACAGCTCACAGGTTCAGTCACTTGGCTGGACAGAGAGGAGGAATCAGTACATTAAATAGAAGCAGAGAGGAAACACTGTGCAGGAACAGCCTCATTTACACATCAGTGTCTCAGACAAAACCCATTTAAGATTTAAGACACTTTGATTACACCTATGTGTCTCTGTTGGCCAGATAGACAGATTTGACTATAATCAGTCTTTGTTTTCCTGGGCCACATGCAGATCAGGGTCAACCATCTTCTAGTCCAGAAGGTGGTAAGACATCAAAAGCTATATAGCAGCAACTCTGGTGTTTTTGAACTACAAGCAAGACAAAAGTTTTATTGTGCTTAGCTGCAAACCACCTACGAAGGTGGTTTTAGCCTGTCATCACTGTACAACTATGATGCAATAGAATTCAACAGCACCACACACTGTAGCCTGCAAAGTGATCAACATGGAAACAGCTGAACAATGTCACCCTCATAACAGCAAGACTGCTGCGTCAGACTGCATTAGTTTTAATCTAGGTTCACCTCAAACCAGGCTGTCTCTTGTTGTCTTTTCGTCATGGACATGTGCCTTATCTCAGTGTGCCTTCAGTGATGTTCAGTGATGTCAAATGTTATCATAGTGTGGTCCTATAATATTATTATTCATACTTTCCGCATTCCCTTATGCACATGCATGGAATGTAACGTCAGGCCCACATTTCCTCTGGAGGGTGGAGGTTAAGTTGAGCTAATGACAAAGTAATTAGGAAACTACTCAGGTGTTAAATCCTTTAATGTTGTTGGTTTAGCTGCTTGACTGGAACTTTGCTCACAGCCCAATTGTCACTTCTACTTATTTATGCTGGCAAGCTGAGAACTCTCTCACCTACACACACACACAGACAAACACATACAGGTTTACTTAGGTCCCTTTTGGGAACATTACATAGGCATAAAACATAATATCCCAAACCTTAATCTGTGATCCAAAAATCTGCTTTTTCACAATTGTTGACACTGCTTTAGTCCCCATTTGGACATGCCATACCTAATATATATTTAGCCTGAGATGTGTCCCTGAAGGTAGCCTAAGTCATAAATAAACACACACACACACACACACACACACACACACAGTCAAAGTTGCTTGCCTGAAGTGTGCGAAGACAGACATCAATGAATGGATGCATAAATGTTGTATAATTCATATTCCTCTCTCTCTCTTGCTGTCTTCCATTTTTCTGATTCTGCAGTGGCTCTGCTGGGTTCATCAACTCACAAACACTGTTTTTCAATCATTTATCTTCCTCCCTCACCTCCTACATTATTACCTCTTTCCCACCTGCTAGACATTTCCCTGTTAGACACATTCCCTGTTAGACACATTCCCTGTTAGACATGTTTCCTGTAGGGTTGCACACCTCTCTGTGATAAACAATTCGATACACATCTGCATACACAGGTTACGATTCAATTCAAAAACAATATACTTATCACAGACCGATCAATATGAATTGATACAGTAAGAATGATTTGATTCGATTGGATTCTATGGTTAATATTTGTAGTAGATATTTTATAAAATAAAGAAACCATATTACTAAGCATTGTTGCTTTATGGCACTGGCAAAAATAAAATATATTTAAATTTATTTTAATAAATTGTTAGAATTATCTAAATTAATTTTGTGTTCCCTGTTAGACCTGTTTCCTATTAAACATGTTCCCTGTTAGACGTGTTCCCTGTTACACATGCTCCCTGTTAGACACATTCTCTGTTAAGACATGTACATGTTAGACATGCAGGGTCATATTTTACACATAATTATCTTGAGCAACATAATTCAGAAAATTGATTTTTTGTATTCATTTTTCTTTGTCTCTGTCTTTCTCTCTCTCTCTATCAGGTTGGCTCCATGAGCTGGCCAAGCGCCTGGGTACCCCTTACTTCCTGTCTCCCCTGACAACACTGGTCCCAGCCACAGTCAGCAGCCTCCCAGCCAACAACAGTCAGTGGAACGTGTCTGGGTCAGACATAGGAAGGCAGGGCTCCTGGAACTCCAGCCAATATTATGGAAACATGTCAGGAGGCGAGGCCGTGTCAGGGACGGACACTGGGGGTGAGGGTTTTGGGGTGCTGGGTGGCGGCCCATCAATGCGTAGCAGCTACGTGACATCGCTCTACTTTGCTCTGAGCAGTCTTACAAGTGTGGGATTTGGAAATGTGTCAGCCAACACAGACTCAGAGAAGATCTTCTCCATCTGCACCATGCTCATAGGAGGTGAGATTTGTGTGTGTCTGAGTGTGTGTGTGGGAGTGTTTCAGTTAGTGCTCTTAGCTCGTACCCCTCTCCCCCATTCATCCACCTTGTATTCATGTTGATTTCCTCTCAGGATGAAGCTCTTCTTCTCCTCTAAATTTTAAGTAGTCACTCAGCTCATTATCTGGTGCCAGTGAGATCACATCCAAACTGAGTACATTTTGATTTATTACTAAATTTATGTTTACATATATATATATATATATATAGATATATAGATAGATAGATAGATAGATAGATAGATAGATAGATAGATAGATAGATAGATAGATAGATAGATAGATAGATAGATATAGATATATAAACATAACATAAATTTAGTAATAATCAGTAATTTTTTTTTTTTGTAAAAAAAAATCTCCTAATTCATATTGGTGACAAACAATAGATGGACACAAACTTTTCATCAGTCCCATGTTCTTAAGGTTGGGTTGGGTCGCATTGGCAGCAAGTTTAATGATATGAACAACATAAAATGTACACACTGTTTTCCAAGCAGAGGCTACACAACAGGGTATATTCTATACAAGCATAGGGTTTTTCATCCTCTGAGTGGAGGCAGCAAGCAGTGTGTCACCTTCAGTCAAACACCCTCAGATGTTCAATCTTCAAAGGGAATCACATATGCGAATGACCTTCTGTTAGTTCAGCGCAGATCAGATGATTAATGGGAGAAAATTGGAGAAAAACATTCAGCTCTGTCTTTCTCACACTGCAGACCTGACAGACTATTCGTTTTCAAAACATTGAAAACACCTTATGATAATCAACTGAAGCCCCAAAATGATCCTGCTTTGATGCTAAATAAATGAATGTGATGATTAAAATAGAAGTCTGCACTGGAGTTGTATTTCATACATCCTGCCATTATTTCCAACTGTTTTTATTTTCTGGGGGGTCACGGGTGGGTGCTGGAGCCAATCCCAGCTGACACTGAGAGAGAGAGATGAGAGATGGTCTATACTCTGGACAGTTCATCACAGGTTTAGAGATACGATCATTGAGGATAAACAATAAAGCCTAAAACTTTATTTGCACTGTCTTTAAACACAAATGACACAACAGAGAGATGATGAGCAAACTTCTTTCCTAACATTAGCACCTTATTGTGAAATACCAATGAGTAGTTATTACATCAGCACAGTGTTTTGGTAATGGTCCTGAAATGCTCACATTCAACTTGTGCATGTGCATGGAGAAACTGCCTTTAGCCTCATTTTTAATGAGCACAAGTCATATTTTGCCAGCCCTTTGAAATCATAATAATTGGGATATCTGGTATCTTCACAAAGGCATAAAATATGTGTGTATACACAGTGCACTATGAATTCTGATGATTTTTGTGATGATGCACATCCCTAACAGAGAGAACTGAATGTTCAGGAAGAGAGCAATAAAAGATGAAATGGGAAAGAAAGGGAGGCGGTGAAAAGGTTATTAGGTGAGAGAAATGTCGGGATGTGATGATGTGTGGGGATGTCTCAGGCCTCAGTGCACATTAAGTGGGCTATAAATGACAGGATGCATACATACAAACACACACACACACACACACACACACACACACACCATACACAGACACACTTTTACTCTTGTACCTGTGAGGACATCGCTTATTGACTTACTTTCATTCTCCAGTGGCTAAAATGTTAACTTAAACCAAACTGACGTGAGCTTGCATGTGATAATGAACAGATTTAGTTTCCACAGTGACTACATCACACACACACAGATAAACACACACACACACACACCAGTGACAGTTTCTGAGTCAAAAAAGTAGACAGGACAAGAGGAAAACCAACTCACAAAGTCGTGTTATTTTACAACTGGCTGCTGAATGTCTGCTGAATGCAGATTTATAAATGCTGTGAGAACAAGTACAGACCAGCTGTAGACTTGTTCTATCTCTACTTGTTGTACTTGTTCTTGTTCTATCTCTCCTGTTATATACACCTACATGCATGCAAACTTAATGTCAAACATTAAGTTTGCTTTTCATTTACTGTAGTGGTGAGTTTGCTCCTGTAGCTTCTTTTAGTTAACTGTGGTCATCTCACAATTAGATGACTCCTTCCTGATGGACCTCCCAGCCTGCACAGTGAAACCCTTAAATCTATCCCCTCTACAGCTGGACCTTGGTTCCAGTAGTACTTATTGCTGCACACATGTCCTAAGACTTTGACTATCTTGGCAGTCCGGCCTCTGCTGCCTCCCAGCTAATCTAAAAAAAGGGGAAGGAGGTAGAGCATGGGTGGAGCTGGCTTCAGTGTACAGCCATGAATACTGTGTCTGCTGGATCCCTTAATAGCTTACAATCCCAGCTTTTATTAAACACTGCAATGTCCAGCTGTTTTAGAAATAAGAACCTTTTTTTAGATTTACATCTTCAGTGAGCTTGAGGCTGAATGAAAGTCAAAAGGTATTCAGAGATGGAATGGCACATTGTTGGTCTTTCCATGGGAGTTGTTGACAATATGAAAACATATAATGAAGCTATCCTTTTCCTTCAATTAAATTTGAGGGTTTGAAAGTTTGTTCTTTGTGTTGAATTGATTTTTAATAACCTTGTGCCCACAGTTGTGTGTGCATGTGTGTATAGTGAAAGCAGAGCAAGCCAAGCAAAACAGAGAGAAGAGTAAAGAGAGGAGACAATGTATTCAATAATCTCTCTCCTCTTACTAAGTGGTGAGCTGCCCTGAAGCAGTGGGTGCCCTTCAGCGTGCCCAAAGGAGCACGGTGAACCAACTCACAGTCATCCTAAAATAATGTTATTAGTCTGGGTTTCAGTGGACTGTGTAAGTGTCCTGTGATCTGTATGCTAATTCAGCAGCTTTTCTACTTGGGCAAGAATTACATTTAGGGAGTGAAAGCACCATGCAGAAGCCTCCATGCAGGAAAGTACATTGTAAGATAGATAGATTCCAGTACACACTGGGTGGTTACTGGTGATAACATTCAAAGTAAACCTGAATGTGTCTGTAGAAGTAAATATTAGTACCACATGAAGAATCATAGCTCCTACATTCTCCTACTAGAGTTTTAGAATAATAATTGAATTGTCTTATTGATGTTTTGTTCATGTGAAAAAAAGATTGAGATTGTTGCACAGTAATCCACTTGAGGCAATGCTTTACGGTGGCTTTGGAGGAGCTAAGTCATTTTAAACCTTGTGCTCTTTAACTTCTTGGGGCTTATAAAGACATCCTCTAAAGCTTCCTGCTATGGAGAAGCACCATGGGATTTTTCTGAGGGTCACTGTAGACAAAAAGGCAGTGAAATATCTGTAATTCAGTCTGTATCATCCTAAACACACACACAACCTTTCCTCTGTCCACAGCACTCATGCATGCAGTGGTGTTCGGTAATGTGACGGCAATCATCCAGAGGATGTACTCGCGCCGCTCGCTCTACCACACCCGCACCAAGGATCTGAAGGACTTCATTAGGGTCCATCGGCTGCCGAAGGCCTTAGAGCAGCGCATGCTGGAGTGTTTCCAGACAACGTGGTCGGTCAACAATGGGATAGACGTCAGTGAGGTGAGGAGAGAGCTGGCATCCACACAAAACATGTTACACAAAACTATGAGTGCTACAACTGTTTAAGCTGATTTTATAAACAACGTATGTATGCATTAACATTAAAGGGTGATTTCACTCAAAATGCAGTTTCAGTCAAAACAGTTTCAATTGTTGAGGTTTTGAGATATCTGCATCTAAGATTTCTGCTATCATCCAGTGTGTCGAGAGAAAACATCAGCATCACCATCTTGTGACTTCACATGATCTAGTAGATAACAACATTAACATCATATTAACCAATTCAATCACTGGGGGCTCTGTTTACAGAATGTGACAGAAATGGAAGAAAATATTTAAAAGTGAACCTTTAAGCTCAATCCCTGTCAGCCAATCAAATGCATTGTATGCCTAAATTGCTCCTGGAGACGTGCCCTCTGGGAGGGCACATCGAAATGATCTAACATGACTTCACTACAAAAACAATGCAAATAATTTGCCCAAATCTTGGTAAAGACATTTCCCTATCAACCATATGCAAATCTCTGCTCTTATCTCCAGTACAATGAAGGTGAACCATTTACAATGCTTACCTTCTATCTTTTATTTTATTTATTTAAGTACTCAGCATTTTCTACACTCAGTAAAAAAATGTTCTTAGTTAAAGTTCTAAAACATGGACTGAGATTTGTGGATTCTTCTGGAGAATATGTTGGTTGAACTAAGCTTTCAATGCAGTGGTTCCCTAACTTTTTCTGTCATGCCCCTTTTTAAAGATATTCTATTTACGTGGATTACTTTACTGAGTATATCATTTTATTTCAGAATAATTCTTGATTACCTGAATCATGATGGCCTTATGTTAGCATTATTATTTATTGTCTTATTGTCCCAAATGAATCACTGAATCACTGAATCACATGTGGATCTGATCTCTGGTGACTATGACCTGTTCCAGCCGTCATGCAGTAGTTTATAATGTTTTATGATGTCAGTTATTTCTCAGATGTCTTTAGCCTTCTGTCAGCAGCAGTATTAAGCCCTCTCTCACTTTACAGCTACTGAAGGATTTCCCAGACGAGCTGAGGGCTGACATCGCCATGCACCTGAACAAGGAGCTGCTCCAGCTGCCCCTGTTTGAGTCAGCCAGCAGGGGCTGCCTGCGCTCCCTGTCCCTCATTATCAAGACCTCCTTCTGCGCTCCGGGCGAGTTCCTCATCCGGCAGGGAGACGCCCTGCAGGCCATCTACTTCGTCTGCTCGGGGTCCATGGAGGTCCTGAAAGACAATACTGTGCTGGCTATACTGGGTAAGTCAGAGGAACAGGATGGTGGTTCACAGACAGAAAGGTTCATGATGTGATCCTCAAAAGGCCAAAGTTTACTTTTGATTTTGCATTTTTTCAATATGCAGTACATCTATAAAAATAAGTCTTGATAGAAACACATCTGAAAGCAGTATGTGTGTTACAAACGTTAGATGTTTTGCTTCTCCATGCTTCTCTATATATATTGATGCATCTGGGGCTGACAAACATATACTTGCTTTTAGTTTTCTTTAAATTTTCAATTTTTTTCCCACATTGCTTTGAGGAATAACGTCACTTTTTCTTGTATTAATTAATTAGGGAACAAAAATTAGTAATGTAATGACTTCACTAAAAATACAGAGCATTAAAAAGCATGTGAATGGGTTTATTGACTGCTGGATTGTGAAAATGACATTCTGCTTACCTAATTAGACAAAAATCCAAAAAATGTGCTCCGTTATTTGAAGGAAATTCTGAGTAAACTTGTGACACAGAATGAAAACTACACAGTACCCCGTGGCTTTGATATCCATTTATTTGTCAAACTGAGACTTAATGAGAGGATGTGAGATGCTCATGATCTGCGGAACACTGTGTTGCATAGTTAATGAAGATGAATCGTTGATTTGAAGAACACTCTGGGAAGAACGAGGTGAGTACGTGTGTTTGATATCAAATGCTGTTAATGAAGTATAGAGAGGAAAAAGACGAGTTTGATGATTACAGTTAAAATATCTCACAGTGATGGGTTTGGTTTCATCCAATCAGACCTGCAGAGCAACTTGATCTGAATTTGAGTGGAAATTAGGTTGATGAGGGAAAGGGAGGAGAGGACACAAAGACTGGATCAGTCAAACAACAGGGAAGGCAGGGCTGAGTGAGCGCTAATAAAGAGCTGCTGCTTGTGCTCGGCTTCTTCTTCTTCTGAAGAGTTATCACTGTGTTTGACACACACACAGAGTCGAGGCTTCCCACAGTGTTGAGCCTGTGAGCTTTATACTGTGATCCTTCAATCCAGTGTGAATACAGCTGTAGGAAGTCTTGCTATCAGACCTCACATATGGCAGAGAATAGACATTAAAACGAACAAGGATATTTGGAGGCTCCTGGTATGTGTTTGTGCTGCAGATAGTATGAATAACCTACACACTGTGAACTTCAAATACAGGAAATATACAGGATTACATAGACACATAGATTGTAGCACATTGTTCCATTCCAAAAAAACAAGGCAAAAAGATGTGCAGGCTGAAAGTTTACACAGTAATTAGACCTCGTGTCAGGAACAAGAACCATTTCTACATACTGAACTTATGTTCAAAAGCAAATCAACCATCAGGCTTCACACACACATCTGAGAAAACATCTTTAAAATTTAGCCAAATAGTGTCGCCTGGAAAGTATCGAGCTGTCATGGAAAAGGTAGGAAGGTGCAACAGAATGAGTCAGTGTTGTTATACGAGCTGTCACAGGAGCTGGAAGCAGGCAGCTGCTGTAATTACTACTCTGTTCAGGGGGAGGAAGATGTTTGGTGGGTGCTTTGCAGTTATGTTTTTTGTAGCTAGGAACATGCCAATATGAAATCTAATCGCAGCATTATCATGGTCTGAATATTACCTTAGTCTTAACCAAAATAAGAGACGCTGGCAGCATTACAACAAGCTTATAAATATGAATTTATACAGTTTCATATATCTGATGAAAATGTAAAAGATAAACCTTTTTCGAACATTTTATATGATTCCATTTATTGATAAAAATGTAATATGTATACATAATATTCCAGACAAGCTGTCCTGTCCTCTGTGTGGTGGAAGAGGGCATCTCTTTGTTTTAACTGCAGTTAGTGCAATAATGTCACTGAACAAAATACGGAAGAACTGTACTGTAATGATGATTAATAAGAGTCTCATCTCTGTCTGTCATGATGGACAGACTCTGCACAAATTAAGATAGGGTGCTTGCACCAGACTAGTTTTAACATTTGTATCAGTATTTTCACCAAATTGAATGGATCACAACATGTGATCTGCCTCCTCAATCAATTTTGGATTGATTTCTGCCATGTCAGCACAGCAGCTGTCTCACCGTTTGAGCAGTTCCATTACCTCCAACATGGCTGCTGTCAAAAGATCACTCCACATCTTCATAGCCATCGTTCAACATTTTAGATGTCGGTCAAAAATGAACATTTTGGTATTTCTATGGAGACCACTGTTACAGCCTCATAAAATTAAATTAATACTTGAATCAATGCTGCCACAATGAGACCACAACATATGAAGGAGACCACACAAAAGTTTCAAAGGAAAAGGAAAAAAAATTAACCCATAAAGTAATGAACCAAACAGAGATGGACACCCAAAAACCAAAAGAAACAAAAGAGGGGAAAAACAGCGCCAGCCACGCTGTGGGCCGTCACACCCTGCGCTTCCATACTAACTAGGGAAAAACAGGCCTAACCTGACACAAAACGACAAAGACAAGAAGCGAAGAAAAGAAGAAGCTCAAAAGAAAGAAAAGCACACCCTCCCCTGCTGCCGCCCCAGTCCGAGAGTGCGGCCTCCCTCCTCCTCCTCCTCTTTAACCCATCCCTGATTACCAAATTGACTGCTGTCTGTGGGGGAAGGAGGGAGGACAGGAGGGAGAACAGCAGCCCCAAAAAGAAAGGAAAGCACACTCCCAAGTGTGGACACCCCCACTGCCTGGCCATCACAACAACCACTATAGTATGACTATAGTGCATTGTGGGGAGTACCTGGAGGGAACGCACACAGACACAGGGAGAACATGCGAACTCCATACAGAAAGGCCCCAGGTTCAAACCAGGACAATGAAGGAACCATTATAATGAATTATAATACATTCATAATGCTTTATGACTTAATGTTTACTGGTACACTGTATCTATTCTAATCACTGACAGTATAAAGAATGCACAGTGTATGCATGATGTCACCCACAGGTTTCTGTACGTAGAGCTGTTTGAAAGCTCAAAATATGTGGCTCTGACTGCCGCCATCTTGGCTGTCCTGCCTCTTCCGCCTCCTGGCTAATCTAAAAATTGGCAAAAATGTGGATTATTGATGGACCTGAAGCAGGCCGAATGACACCTGGGTGTTTAAAGAAGCCATCTGTAATGGCACCCACCCGTCAATCAAGTGGACATGCTGCCTCTGCCCCTGCCAAGTGGCCCACTTAAAATAATTCATAATTTATTCAAGTCACATCCATAATATTTTATAGTGCATCAGAAAGCATTATGTGTGTAAGATAAAGCATTATGCATGCATCATAATTATCATTCTATAGAAATTTCCAGTGGATAAATCCAGTGGGGGGCTTCATGTTTATGTTATGTAGAAGATGTATGTTTTGGACGTGCAAAAAGGGCACTTCAAAAATGTAGTGTGAGTTAATGCAACATACAAGACTAACGCACAGTGCACAGTGTCTGCCCAGTTTAACACACAGTGCACACAGATGGTGAGATATTTCCAAATCTTCCATTTGAGTCACAAAAAGAAATGCTGTGTTAAAGTGGTAAAAAAATCTCTTGTGTGGACATGTAGCTTGTCAGTTGGAAGAGATGGCGATGGTGGAGTTACACGCTGAGGATAAGATGCAGGCTTCCACACACTCTGATTTCTGGCATAAGCGTGTAACTGTGAGGAAAACATTTGTGCATGTGTGTAGGTGTGCGTGCATACTGGCATTTGAAAAATGGTGTGATCATATGTCCTCAGTCACATTGGTCTCTGGAGATGTGAAGGCGGAGTTGTTCCAGTGAAGCCTAATATTAAACAGGACTGATTTGCAGACAGTGCGTGGGTGGAAAAACCAGAGAAGTCATGCTCTGTGCGGCTGCTTTTACAGTACCACAGCCACAAATAACACAGCTACCACGATCACATTACAGGTCATCATCTATACCTTAAAACAATCCACACTTCATTTACTCCATTATGTTCATTAATCACTCAGACACTGGAGTGTTCTTTTCTTTCCTTTTGTTCTGCTCATTCTTTCCATCTTTTAGATTCTGTTTGACAACACAGCTGTACTCAGTCCTCCTCAGGACTCCTCGCGTCAGACCTACTACAACATACATTCATGGATTGATGGGTTTCCTGTTTCCAGCAGGAGTAACCATAACCATATTTATTTATGTACCCATGACAACAAATGTCCCCAACATTAGAAAATGAAGTATTTCAAAGCATGAAGTGTGATCTTTCCCTAAACCTAATCCAACCAACCAGCTCTGACACAGTTTTCGGAGGGCCGACACATGATGTCATTCTCAAACTCAAACTTTATTTATTTACATAGTACCTTTCACACAGACATGGATCCCAAAGTGCTTCACAGAGCAGAATGAGACAGAACGAGGCAACACTGAACAGTTTTTGTATGCAACACATCAGGTGCTTATAAATTAAAAATTAAAACCAAAATAACAAACATAAAAAATGCTGATAGAAACTTCAGAATTTGTATTTGTTGTTTTATTTAGAGGACTTGTTGGAAAAACACAAAATTAGTTTCTCATTTAATAAATAAACAATTTGATCTAATATAAAATTTAAAAAATGCCATGAAAGTTTCCCAGAACACAAATCATAAAATAGTTGTTGTTGTCTGTCAGTCCGAAACCCAAATACATTCACTTTACAATGATAGTAGAACAGTAACAGTAGTGCTGAATAACTTTGACTTTTTCTCTTATTCTAGCCATGTCAGCCAGAAGATTAGCCAGACTTCAGTGAGACTGGTTTGGCTCTGCAGAACATTTGATGGCTCAATGCTGACTCAAAACATGTAAACTTCAGGGGAGTCATTTAGCTCAGTTGGTAGAGCAGCCACTCCATGTGTGAAGGCTCAGTCCTTTCTGCCCAGGGTTCAAATCTGACCTGTGGCTCTTTCCTGCATGTCATCCCCCATCTCTCTCCCCACATTCCTGTCACTCTTGACTTAAAGGGTCAGTTCTCATGAGTGGTAGTTGAATGGATTTTTTGTTGAGGTTATCTAAAACTCTAAAACGTGTCTAAAACTCCTTCAGCCACCTCCATCAAATGGAGTTAAACAGGTATAATATGTTAGCTTAGCATGTTAGCACCAAACATAACATAGAGCTGAGGCTGATGGGAATGTCATCACCAAACCAAAATCAAACTTTGGCCTCATTTGGACCTCCAGTGATCACATCCATCCTGAGGGGAACATGAATGAACTGCTGGTCTGTCACAGCCCTTCAGAATGTCTGCAGTGCTGCTGCTCACTCTTCATGTTTGGAGTGAGTTTACATCACACATCCTCTCTCTCAGTGGCTCTGGTAGCATTCACATCAGAGATTCAGTCTTTACGTCTGCACATACGTACAGGAAGGTTTAGCAGTGCATGTTAACACCGGAATAAATCTGGACTCAAATCTGGATCTCAGATAAATGTCACACCTGAGACAATAACCACGAGTCATTTCTTTAGTCGGCTGTCTAAAACGGACTAAAATCTCATTTCGTCTGGATGTGCTTCAAAGCATTCGCAACACTAATCCAGCGAACAGCTTCTCTGAGGTCTGTGTGTAGGTGTGTGTGAGTGTGTAATAGACACAGAGATGAGGGAGGATTTGTGCATGTGTGTGCATGTCAAGGACAGATGTATATGTCTCAAAAGTCAGTTTCTCAAAAGGTCAAGATGTATTGAATTAATGGTCTGTACCTGTGTGGAACGATCTGTGTGTGTGTGTGTCTGTGTGTGTGACATGAAGTGGACTTATCTTCAAATGCCAAGCCCCCGGCCCATATTTGATCTTGATCATGATGCGTGCACACACACATACACACATCAATAACTGGAATGCAATGCTGTGCTGGTATTAATAATGAATAGATTGTACATTATTAAAGCACCTTGATTATTAATGCTGAAGTGTGGATCAAGCAGAGCCCTGCGCAACCCAGGAAGCTCTTCACATGGCAACGTCCAATCCGGCCTTTACCAAGAACGTGCAGTGTTCTCTAGTGTTCTTCCATAAAATTCCACCGTGTGTGTGTGTGTCTGATATTAAAAGGATTCATTTCAAACTGACATCATCTGACCCAACACACACACACACGCTAATTAGCATCACGTTAAGCTAGCAGAAGCCGTTTTATCAAAGCTAAACTTCTCTCCCCTCAGAGATAGCAGCCAGAGAACAGCCATGTCATGATTTGAAGACTTCAGTTCATCATTTCCATCACACTGTATGCCCCGGCTGCAGTCTTTCTTTTCTACAACAGAAGAATGAAGTGACTGCAGCATGCATGCTGGATGTCTGCTCAAATGTGTTTTAAATGGCCATATAAATCATTTTGATCCACACGTGGTAAACCAAACCTGTTGGCTCTACTGATGATGTTCAGCCAATCAACACTAAAGGCTAATTTTTTGCAGATGTTAAAACTGGAGTGGTGATGTAACACACAAGCCCTTTACTTCAACCATCACACCAAATCAGTGTAATGTATGCAGGCATGTAATACTTTAAATTGAATGAACTGTGTGTGACTAATGTGAAAAATGACCTTTTATTCCATCAGCCAGGCAGTTCAAGCTTCCGATTTATAGTCAGCATGGCAGGGTGAGAGGATGAGTCTTTTTAAAGATGTCTTCATCATCAGTGATGTATGAGGTATGAAGAAACCCCACACTTAGATCAAAGGACAAAAGAAACAGCGCAGACAAACAAACTGCTGGAATGACTGCATAAAATGAGCAAAGCTCCTTTACTCAGACACACAGACGATACACCGACACATTAAAGACTAGAAAAATAGACACTCTTAAATGTCAGTCTCAAGTACTCATCTCCTGCTCACTTTAACATTTCGCTGTGATTATGGAGAAAAGCTGCTTGCGAAGCTGCTGACGCTTATGGCTGTGCTGCCACCCCGTCATCTCTGTGACAAAAGACAATTGGAGCTGAACTGCAGTGGGGTGGTGATGGTGGGGTGTGTGTGTGTGGGTTGGTTCGGGGGTGAAGTGCAGGAGCAGGAGTGTGAGTGATGTGAAAAACATAGAGAGACAGACGGAGCATGTGAAGAGCCCATCATGCCAAATTAAGTAGAAGCACAGATGGGGTGGGGTCGGTTGGGTGGGGGAGGGTTAGTGAGATTGCGGAAGACTGTTGGACAGCATCAAGTGTGGCGACAGCAGGATGTGGAGGTGGTTCGAGGTTCAGACGAGGGGTGCAGAGCCATGTCCAATAGCTGCTGTTGCTCACATGGCATGCTCCAAGCTTCTGCTCATCTTCACCTCTCCCTCCCTCCCACCCCTCCTCCTCGCTTTTCTCACCCCTCCCATCCATTTTTCCTCATTGAACCCATGCCAGTCTGCAGCAGCCCCCACACTGTGTCCCTCTTCAGTTCCTTCGTCACCTTTCCTTTCCCTCGTTTCCTCCATCTTCTCACCCTCCCTATTTTTTCAGTCCTCCTCCAGACTCCATCACCCATTTTAGGTCTCTGCCCTGTCTTCCTCCATCTTGCCTCTCCTCCCTCGCTCTCTGCTGGTTTTCCTCCAGCCCCCTCTTTCTTTTCTTTGCTCTCCTCTTCTCAGCTGTGTGGGTGTGCAGCCCCACAACAGTCTTTGTTTGATTTTTGGACTCATTTTTTCTTTCATTCAGCAGGTCTGTTGCTCCATGTAGACTATACTACACCATGCTGTGTGTTCAGTTAACATTATTCATGAAAACACTGCACAGATATACTTTAAAATAACAAATGATAATGTGAACAGGATAGCTTTGTCTCTCCTGACTTCAGCAGTGGTGACTGTATTGGTCCCTTCATTGTAAAACCTGTTCACGTCTGTCATGTCGCTCACTGTACATTTGAACTACTCTCAGCTTGTTAAACTGAGAATTCAGCTGCAGTTCCACTGCTCTCCACCTGTTGTTTGACTTAGAGTTCACTTCAGCTTCTTTCTCGTTTTGCTCCACTTATTTCAGCTCTTTCACTTCAGCCTCAACTTAACTCAACTTAAATTAACACTTGAAGCTCTGCTTATACTTTACCTTCCATAGCAGACTAACTGGATTTTGACTGCCAAGTTTCAAAACATGCTTAACAACACGCACAACTTAGTCTTCAGCAAACTGCCATGATTAGAAAGCTGCCTTCTGTTGTGTCCTTCCCCTTTCAGTTGTGAAATCTGTGTTTGGACCTCTTTTCCCACATAGATCGAGGAAATGTGCCAATTTAAGGGTTTGGAATTGTTGTTTGGAATTTGTAGCTTCTAACAATCTGCATAACATTGTGAATCTTATAAGAACCATTTTACTTGGCTTTAATTGGCTCAGTTTTGTTGCCAGCTTTCTTTCTCTCAGAGACTGAAGTGATCTTCATATGCAGAATCAGTGGTAGAACAGGTACCACACTGAATAGACATTAAAAGGCATAAACGTGTTGGTGCATCTTTCTGCCTTTATGTGTATGTGTCTTACATGCGTCTCTGTGTTGGTGCCCCTCCCCAGGTAAAGGAGATCTGATTGGTTCGGATTCCCTGACAAAGGAGCAGGTGATTAAGACCAACGCCAACGTCAAGGCCTTGACCTACTGTGATCTGCAGTATATCAGCCTCAAGGGCCTCCGCGAGGTCCTCCGACTCTACCCAGAGTACGCCCAGAAGTTCATCAGCGAGATACAACACGACCTCACGTACAACCTGCGAGAAGGCCACGGCTCTGATGTGAGTGCACACAGTAACGTGAGAGCGGTGTGAATGAAATGTTGTTTGCAAACCTTCTTTCAGTTGAAGCATTTTGAATGGAACTGAAGAGATCATGGCGACGCCTCGTGCTTTAGCTATATGCTTGTCAAAGAGTGAGAATCATCAGGCACAAACATTTCTGCTTTATTTACATTTTGAACCGTCTTTTATATGGATCAGTCAAAGTAAGGTAACGTGTATATTTATAAATGCACAGTTGGCATCATACTATACAACACCAAAAAACACAAAACAATGTACTTCATGTGGTTATACACACACGTTTCAAAATATGTAGCCAACTATGCTCACTATGTAGCATGTATCCACCTCCAAGCTGATCGGTATGTGTGTGTGTGAATGGGAGAGTGTAGAAGCGCCTTGAGTGCTCAGACTAGAAAGAGCATTTACCTTTTACTTTAACTGGCCATATCCCAACACTCACACCATAATTAAACCATTTATTATATTTTTTGATGTCGACTGCATTGGAATAATTTGGTATCTGGTACAAACAGAAGTAAATGTCATAAACATAAACACATAAAAATATCTTGTTATAATGTGAAACGGAGTGTGCAAAAAAAGGAAAGTCGCTTGTTTGTAACAAATATACTGTGGTGGCAGCAGTATGCTGCTGTATACAGCCCATCAGCTCAGTCACACCGCTGCATGCGCAGCTGTGAAGTGCAAATTGTAAGTGAAAGTGTGTATGGTGCTAATGGCAGCCTGAGGAATCACTCTGCTTAAGAGGGATAAAAGGCATGCATGACCCCTCCACTACTACTTTAAAATACACACACAGATCTGTGCACACACCACGACTTTACAAGACTTTTTCTCAACTACTGCCATCCGACACACAAACACACACAGCCTCTGGCTGGTGCTGCAGCAGCAGAGGGAGCACAACATAGGGACAAGAATAGCTTGGTGCTGCTGTTTGAATCTGTCCTGTTGCTAAAAATAGTGCAGGGGGGAAGCACGGGTTGTCCCTGACTGGCTGAGTCCTCCGCAGCTGCTGCTAAGATTGGATCCTGCTCGATATAAATAACCCAGCCAGCCGAGGAGAAGAGAGGAGTAGGAGGGAGCGGAGGAGAGACGAAGGGGAGGGGGAACCTCTCATTTTCTGTTTCGTGCTTCCTCAAGTCCTGCTTTTCCACTGCAGCACTGTTTGGCTCTCCAAGGCACCTCGAGTGTGAGTGGGATATAAATGTGCACACATGTGCACGTTTTACTGCATGTCTGTAGCAGTACCTAGAGGATGCACAAGCTGCTGCCTGTATCTTAGGTCTGGTTTGCAGATGTCCATCCTGGTTATGTATGCAAAACCCCTCTGATACCAGCAGCCCAGGAGAGTGTGTTTGCATATGCATGTAAAAAAAGAAGAAAAAAAGCCTGCAGGTATCTAGCACCTTGAAGCCCAGTCAACAAATATTTAAAGACAATCTGAAAGGATGAATGATGATATGATGTCCATAGCAACAAAAAAAACAGCTTGAACAGAATGATAGGAGAAGAGGGAAAGAATGAGCTGAAGCTTTAGGGTACAGAACATAGTTCACCAAGCAAAGAAAGATGATAAAGCAAAAGACCCATCACCTAAGTCCCTGTTGATTCACAGGCTGCAGACTGACCGTCATGGCCCCGCAGCCTTCTGCCAAACAATACAATGTGCAAGAGCAACCAGTCGACTGGGTGCACCGAGCGGGGAAAGTGGGGATGTTTTGTACCCCGCATCCTCATGCTGTTCAGTCTCTGCACTATAAACATGACCGAGAGATCAACATATCACCTGCAACTGTACAAACATCAGCACAAACACACACTGCACCAACTAGAAGAAGAACACTTGTTAATTCTTGTTTTAGCATGCACGCAGCTTCATCCACATACATACATGCCTGTACTCAGATGTCTGCAGTCTGGTTTGATTACACATACACGATGCGAATGCAGACTTCTGCACACCCACGCTCTCACACACAGACAAGCACACGCCGACACGTGGCAAGTGCACACTTATCACGCCCCCGCATCACAGAGCACTCTTTGGTTTTCTCTGGAGCTTGCAGCTAAGAATAGAACAAGAGAGCTAAAAATAAATTACGGTAGCATAGGAGGGGTGAAGATGGGGGGGTTGGCTGAGAGGAGGGCAGTGGAGGAGGAGGAGGAGGAGGAGGAGGAGGAGGGAAAAAAAGTGGCTGAGCAGGCAAGGAGTGATGGGAAGGAGAGGGGCTTGATTAAAGGGAGAAGGGAGGGAGTGAGACTGAGTGGGATAGAGTGAGGGGGGAAAGGGAAAGTGGAGGGGCGTTGGCTTGTCTGCATGATGAGCTATAGAGCACAATACATTCATTACTCACTGCACCAGCCATTCCATGTTAGAGCATGATGAGTGATAGTATTATTCTGAAACCATGAGGGCAGAATGGCAGTATATACTGTACCACTAATATCACTGTATTGTAGAATTAGCTTGAACATGTATGTAAATTCAGTATATTTTAACAATAATCCATAATCCTCCTCACCTCTTTGATATTCTATATTGTTCTGTCAGTGGAGTCCTGAGGACCAATGGGTATTAATGACTCCTACACATAAGTTGCACACCTTCATTTTTAGATTACACATTAAAATCCTTGTAGTGTCACATGGACACACACGTTTACCCCAAACATTCAGCCACATCTCTCACCATGAATTCAACATTTCTTTTCTGCTCCCTGCTGGGGCTGGTGCTGTCGTCGTTTTGCAGAGAGTAGTCGAGTTCAGCTAGTCATTTGTTAAAGTTTCAGTGAGCCGGCATCCACACTCATCAGCTCATAAGCAGGGACATAGCTGATGGGGAACAGAGGCGGGTGTGTGTGTGTGTGTCTGTGTGTGTGTGTGTGTGTGTGTGTGTATGTGTATGTGTGTGTGTGTGTGTGTGTGTGTGTGTGTGTGTGTGTGTGTGTGTGTGTGTGTGTGTGTGTGCACGTGTGTGCGCGCGCGTGCGCGCGTGTGTCTCTTCTTGAGAGAAAGTGATGAGGAAGTCCCACACAGCAGTCTGTATTAAATGTAGCATGACAGGCTTCTTTTTGCAGTCTGGCAAAGATGGAGGCGAAACAAAATTCACTCAAAGTAAAATAGGAAATAATTGGCCTTTAACTCGTTATGATAAGCATCTCCATTTTTTTGCAATCCCTCGAGGGTGACAGGAAAAGTTTGCAGCATGGCTCAGACTCTTCATCACATCTCACTGTTGTTGCATTTCAAAGCCACGGGACTGGAGGAGGAACACAGTTTAACAGTTTCTTCACCCATTACAGGGTCTGTTTCAGTCTGTTTGGCTGTGTGCGCTCACTTTTCTCTCATTATCTATGAATGGAAACAACATGTCAATAGACACACACACCAAACAGATGTCAGAACCAGAAATTAATTATAAAATAATAATAGCGATATTAAAGCAAGTTACTAAATAGTGATAGAGAGACACAGACGCACAGCAGCAGCAAGTCATGAACTAACTATAAACTGTGATGGAGATATGGTAGCAATAATGACAGTAATAATATATGTAGTGGACGTCATGCAAGACCACAGCAGCAGCCACGATCTATATATACAGCCTGACACCAACTCTACACCTCCTCTATGATAGAAAGGGCATACAAAGATCTTAAAAAACAGACTGATGGAGGAATACTCTCAGTATTTGCTCCCTTTGTGTCTGTAAACACTCACATCCATCACAGTCGATGCTCACTGTAGAAAAGCTACAAACTTGTGGTTGTCTGCCACCCACTGGTACAACCTTGTCACTGCGCTCAATTAACCAATACTGAGTCTGATGCATCCTAATAAAACCTCAACAGGTGACTGCTTTCAAACTTCCATTCCTCTCTCCATATCCCTCAGGTGGATTGGGAAAGTAACGGTGGCTTGGTGAAGAAGCTCCCCTCCATCCGTGAGGATGAGGAAGGTGATGAGGAGCAGAACTCTGTGTCCTGTGCTCCTCGCTCCCCGCTGCGCCTCAGCAGGGGGCTCAACTCCCCCCTGCGCTCCCCCCTCCTGCCACCCAGGCCATTCCGCGCTCCTTCCGATCATTCCCGCCCCGCCACCCTGCAGATACCTGTGGTCAGCTTCAGCAGCGCACCGCCAGAACTCAGCCCCAGGTAACACACACACACACACACACACACACACACACACACACACACACACACAGGCACAAACAAGAAAAAGCTGAGAAAGATGCAGTCACCAGGTATTACCAGTACTCCAAGAGAGTAAAGACACCTGCTCAAACTACGAGTTCACAGGAGGGACTGCACACCCAGCACTTGATGCTGCAGCATAGGTGTCTGGCTGCCATGGTAACCAGTGGGATATGGTACTGGTGGAACACATGGGCCTGGCTGCTGTTAGAAGATGTGCAGGTTTTCAGACTGTAGGTGTGTGATGTGTGTGCTCAGAGATTAATGACACCCTGTTGCTGTGTGTGTGTCTATGAGTGAACAAAAAATAAATACTGTGCGTCCTACACACACACACACACGCAAACACGCTGTAATGATTGCTCTCCTGTGTCCCTCTCTTCTGCACAGATTTGTAGACGGCATTGAAACAGAGACCAATTCCACCTCATCACAGAAGTTTGAATTCAGTCCCAATCTGTCTCCTGCAGCACCACCCTCCCCATACCCGGGTAACACACACATGCACACACCCACACACAGAGGAGATAAACAGGGTTTTGTGGAGGTTTAATGTGTGTTTTCTGTTGTGTGTAGGGATCCAGGAGCACTCAGAGATCAAACAGAGTGTGTCTAAGCTGACTGAGGAGGTGAGCGCTGACTTCATGTTTCCACATTTAACATAAGGCTCAAATTATTATCTCTGCAAAGGAGCTTCTCAGAGGACATGTTGTCATGACACAGTAGGAAATGCACAGGTTTAAATGATAAAATAAATGATGGCTGAATTCCATTTAGCTGCTGCAGTTTAGGGTCCTGGTATTTGAATATTGTCACACTGATCTATCATACACGACTTTAACTGAGAAGTACACAAGCAGAATTCTTGTTTCTTCCATAGTGCACATCTGCCTAAAAATACTGTTCAGTCACATTTCATCTAATCTTACTTGTGTAATTTATTTACATAGAAATATTTTACATTATTGCAGTACTACTTTTGCTTCAGTAAAAGTTCTTCCACCACTGGATGGCAAATCCAGTTTAGATGTAAATGATCCACTTGAAATTTTGCACAAAACTTTGCCATGTCAGCCAATCAGCATCACAGTCTGTGAGCACTGTGTACATTTCATCACAGATCCAGATGCAAATGAAATTCTACCATTAACAGATTTTCAGGGATGCAGCTGTGTTCATCATTCTCTCTGAGCATGCACAATATGTTCTCCACAGTCTGAAGAAATGGTGCTGCCATTATCAGTTAATGTTACGCATGCTGAGCGTGGATCAGATTAACCTTCACACAAATGAGGATTAATTTAATGAGATATTGTGTGTGTGTGTGTCCTCGCCCTGCAGATGAACAGTCTCTCTAAACAAGTCTCCAAGCTCAGTCAAGAGCTGCAGGAAATGACACGCCTGCTGAAGCCCCTCCTCCAAACAGCATCACCGCCAATCCTGATGACCATGATGCCAAATTTCACCCCACCCCCTAGCAGTGCCAGCCAGTTGTCATCAGGCGCCTGTATCACGTTGCCACCACCTGCCACGTCTTCTTCCCTCCAGAGACCTAACGCTCATTCCCTGTTGGACAGTGGAGACATAGAGGGTGTGGATTTGCCAGGATGCCTTCTCCCAACTCATCATTCACCAAAAAGGCCTAATGGGTCTTCTTCAGCATCGCCACAGACCCTGTCCAAACCCACAGTGGGCAACATGAAGGACCACACCCACTCCAATCTTCCTACACCCAAGGAAGGAGTTCCTGAGGAGTCCCCAGTCCTCCATAACCGCCACACTTCCTCCAGTAACGGGGTATTCTTGGCGTCACAACAGGACCAGCCTCCCCTGGTCTCTCACACTCCTTCACCTTCTCTCTCCTTCTCCATATCTCTCTCCTCCTCACCATCTCTTTCCCCCTGCCAAGGCCCCCACCTGTCCCGACCTGGCAACTGTGCCAGCAAAGGCCTACTTCCTCCTCCACCCTCCCAGGACACCCCTCCTCCCCTGTCCTCCCACTGCTCCGCTCCCCCATCGCTCACATCCTCCCCCAGAGACCTTCACCTGAGGCCTTCTCCTCCTGCCCCTCTTGTACCCCCCACTGTCTCCCTCCATCCCTCCACCCACTCCCTGCCCTTGAGTCTGGACTTTGTTAGTGCTAGGAGGGGGCAGGGAGATACCAACACTCCACCTTGGTGTAAGTCACAGCTGCACCAAAGGGAAGCTAGACCTGTCACTCTTCCCCAGGAGCTAGAGATGCAGGAGTGGGGACGACAGGTGGAGGAGGAGGAGACCTCCACAGAGCACATCAGCTTCATTGATGAAGAGGAGCCAGCATTATGAACAGGTTAAAAATGGGCAAATGTGACAGAGAACAATAGAGTGGAAGAGAATGAAAGAGATGGAAAAACAATGATCAGATCAGGGAAAGTGACAGCTGGATGATAGAATGGAAACTAAATGGTAACAGAAGCTGGCCCATTTTTACACATTTTTGGGCAGGAAAGGCTAAAAAAAAGGACAGACAGATAAACAGGAAGACACCTGGGAGGTGGAGACACAAAGCCAGCTGTCACCAAAACAGTGAAGGAGTACTTTTCTACACTGAGGCAACCACAGAACTACAACAGCACAAAATGTCCAACACTTCGGTAGCATCAGTTGATCCCTGCAGCGACGAGGACACATACTGTAGGACCAGAGCACGCTGTTTGAGCCGGTCCTGGTCCATCGATCTCTGGAGCCTCATTTAGCTCTTTCCAGCTAACTGAACACACAAGATTGCTTTTTAAACCCAGTATGGATGTCTCCTCAAAGGGCAGGTACAAACACACATATCTCAGCGGTAAGCATGTCTTTACCCAAGACAGATAATCCAAGCCGCCATACCGGGACTGAGAATGTAAACTTGATTCAGTCTCAGTCACATCAGGTCAGCTCACCTGGAAAGCCAATTTGTGTCAACTAAGAGATTATTTTTAAAGAGATGTGATAATCTGCATCTGGGCTGGTGGAGGTAAACACTCAGCTGACATCGATCCATCTCTTCAGATTCATGTGCCATGCCCATCACTGGTGTTCAGAAAAAAAACATTTAAAAGAATTGATTTGATTTGAATTGATTTCACAGAAATGTCCTCTACAAAGCAGCTTGATGTGTACAGTCTAGTCAGCATGGAAAGATTTGATTGTGGACCTTAAACGTCCGGCACACAACCCAAACTGCTAGCTCAAAGACAAAAGCAAGATTTCTGGAAACCACTGATATCACAGACAGCACCATACATAACTGTTAACCACCATCATGACTGTTTACAACCAGCCAATCAGATTGTACAACAAACTCCCACATCACTCCTGAGCTTTAGCCATCCAGCCATTCGTGCCTTCTCCATTTAAAGACCTGGACTTCCCTCAGGTCCTTCACCTGTTCACAACAGGAAGCATTCGGATCAAAATTTACCCAGAAAGCCATCAGTGTCACCTCCAGACAACACATGCACCTTTATCTTAAATCGAACTCATTTATTTATTTACGTGGACAAAAGCAATGAAGGAACACTGTATACTGCGCGTCAAAGAGATCTGAGGCCGAGGAGGACGGTTTACTATCCAACGACGTAACCTTCCCATTTCTGATGTAGCACACACACACATAGAGCATATCTTCAACGTGCACACGTTTCATCATCTCCAACCTCTGAGCGCTACGCCGGTACGAGACAACAGCCTAACCCTAAAACTACAATACCCAGGCTGCATCCCTGTGGAGGTCTCAGGACTTCTGTACTTTTTGCTTTGTACACCACATTACTTGTAATATAGACGGTCAGATTTCTGGTTTCTATTTTCTGTAATGGGAGCAGGGGAGGGACGTACCTGAGCTCTACACACTGAAACACAAAGATTCACTGAGCAGAACTCACTGATGTCAGTGGAGTTCTGACCCTGCGGGTTACTCTGGGGTGGGGGGGGTGGGGGGCTGTTCTTGGGTACAAAAAGGGTTTTAAATAAATGCATGTCACAGTTTTGTTTTGTTTTTTGCATGAGGAATGTGCCTGCTTCTGAGCTGTAGAGGGAGGAGAGCGTATGGGAGTAGACAAACTGCCTGCCCTGTTGGAGGCTGTTTGGTTTTGGATGTGTTTTATTAAGGACTGCTGTTACATAAAAAAAACTTTACCAGGATTACATACTGTACAATAATAAAGAAGTGTTGTTTTGTAAGAGCTCAGACTCCTGTGCTACTCTTAGGAACCATTAAAAGCAGGATGTGTTAGAATTTCATTGAAGGCACAGAGAATAGTACCTGTTCTCTGAAGAAGAAACAGAGTGTAGTGACATCCATCAGTGATACTACAGCAGCTCATAAGCACAGGGCTGATAATAAATTAACAATAAATAAGAAATATATAGAAGAAAGTCCTGAAGTCATGCAGGTGTTAAACAGTCTGCCAGCTGCCTGAATGAAGGAGCTGTGGTGGCTCTCCTTCTTACATGATGCGAGTAGCAGTCTGTAGCTGAAGGAGCTGCTTAAGGCCTCCACAGTCTGATGCAGGAGGTGAGAGGAGTCGTTCATCATGTCAGTTTTGCTATCATCCCTCTGTGGAGTCTAGAGGACAGTCCAGGACAGAGCTGGACCTCTTCACCAGTTTGTTGAGCCTTTTCCTGTTTCCTCCTCCCCAGCAGATGACATGGAGTAATGCAGTTGCCACCACAGTGTCATAGAAAGAAAACTACATATGAACTATAGCATAATGTATGGTATCTGGAGCCACTGTTTGATTTGTCCATTCTGGGCTACTGTAGAAACACAGAGGTGCAACACAGCAGACTGTGGAAGACCTGCTGTCTCTCTGGAGAGAAAAGTTCATTCTAAGGTAACAAAAGCAGAATTCATTTTTTTCAGGAAACATAAAAATATTATTATAATAATATTAGACATATTATATTCAAACACTGGAGTGCATTTATTTTTTTGGAGAAATCGATAATTACCTCAGTCGCTCCAACTCAGTGATAAAACATTTGACAAGTATGGCAGGGTGTCACAGCCATGCCAGAGAAACAAGAAATCAGCAACTTGTTCTAAACTTCTGATCCGTCTCACTCTTTCTGGCATGACAGGAATATGATGCTGTGCTAAATGTTGGACAATGTGGAGAGACAATAATAACTAAATAAATAAATAAATAATAATGGAGGTCAAATCCATGAGACGGCTCCACAGTCCTGCTTTAAAGAACTGCTTTTTAAAAGGTGAAATATGACTGAGGAGAAAGAAGACGCAACACAGGAGAGATCCTTCTTCAGGTCTGCATATATTTTCAATGGTAACATTCATTCTATCAGTGTTTCAGTAAGATTTGAAATGTCAGGGAGCAACAGTCTAGAAATATCCTGATGGGAGAAGAAATGATAGAATAGAGCGATCAAACACAATGTAGCACTTGTTTCTGCTGCTGTGGAAACTGTAGTGTCTCAAATTTGTTTTATTCCTTATGTCTACTCTGTCCTTGCTCACTTCACATCAGAGGAAAGAGACCCACAAGCTATCATTTATCCCTTTTGACAAACACACACAGAAGAAGGGGGGAGGGTGGGGGCTGCAGAGAATGCAGAAACAGACAAAGTCTTATTCAAAAGAGGTGAGAGGATACATGCATCCTCTCACCTCCGGTGTCTCATGCCTGTTAATCAGTAACTGGGCATGTCAGAGTAAGCACTCTGGAACTACATTTCCCATTGGGATCATAAGGATCGGACAGAGGCGACAGGCTCCAGTGCACGCTGAACCACGACAGTGAGGGAAAAGATAGGGGGGTTCAGAGAGAATGAATGGAAACAAACAGACGGTCGGGGGAAAATAAAAATCCAAAAATATATATTTATGTTTATATTTATATATATTTATATATTTACGAGGTATGTATCCACAAAAAAAAAAAACACCCACAATTTCAAAATAGGCAGTCTGTGTTTTTCCAAATGTGTCCTTGCGTGTGATGCCTTAAAGGAAACATTAATAGTAATAGTAATATTAATTAAAAATTTTGAAATTAAAAAGGGGAACCTTTGCTGTCCAACAGCCCTGTTCTTGTGTCAGACCTCATTAGTCCAGTTCTCTGAAACCAGAGTCTCCTCGATCAGGAGTCCAAAAGCACCGTGAGGCGCTGCAGTCAGGCTGCTGCACTCCAAAAAAAAAAAAAACAACAACAACAAAAATCACAAATCTCAAATCACAGTCCCAAAAGAAGAAAAAAAAAATCACTTCATTGTTGAAAAAGAAAAACAAGAGAACCCCTCCTAACCACTGATTCCCAACAACCATGGTCTCAGAGTCTCCAAAATGAAGTTTGGAGTGAGCAATAGTGTTGGGTGGTGAAGGGAGGCCAGCCACAGGTCCAAACAAAAAGGTGTCTTTGTGCAACAAAACAAGCCTCAAGATTAAACTAAAGGAAACAAAGGAACCGATGGCAGGAGTCCTCCCGGTGATTGTTAGTTAGGCTGGCAGTAGGGGATCTCTCTCCTCTGTAGTCATGCTAGGTACTGCTGCATCGCCGTCTTCGCCCTGACAGAGACACACAATTAACCCAGCCTGCTCAGCACACAAGTACCCACATTTATGGTTTGCTATTGTGGCCCACCTGTCACTGAGGTTGGGGTCAGAGGCCTGGGTGAGTTTGTGCAGGATGTCCACAAAGCCCATCTCTCTCAGCTTGTCCTGACGCTCCTGAGAACCTGGTGGTGCATGAAAGCAGAGAAGATTCATTCCAGCATCTAAAAACACATTTCAGCTGTGTGCTACAGATGTATCCCTTCATCATTTAGAGCAGAGGACGATCTTCAGGACTGTAGAAACAAGAACAAGGGTTCATCTGTAAACAGCTGACCAGGCAGTACAAAGGTTTTCTCAACGAACCATTCGCACTGTCAAGTTGGATTCAAATTATTGTGTTCTTCCTCTGTTATCGTGTATGTGCTGTTTTACACCGGGACACAGCCAATTGCTGGTGGCCACTGATCGAACTGTAAGATGAACAAAAATCTAACAAGCTGGGCTCATATCAACACCAGACAAAGGGGACATTTGCTTGGCAAGATTAGCATGTGGATACAGCTGCCAGGATCGTTATGAAACCACTGGAACGTGAAGCCCAGACTGGAATCATTTCATCAAATGTTCTTAGTCTGAAATGACAAACCATCCTTCTTCCTCCTCTCTCTGAGCTCAGCATCTTTTTCTTTATTCCTCCTTCTACTTCTGTGCCGTGTCCCTTACCGTCCTCTTCGTTCCAGATCAGGTTTGAGATGCAGAAAGTGGCGGCGAGCTGCAGTTTCACATTCGAATGCCCCTGAGACAGCAACAAGAGTCAGAAAGTACAAGTGAGGTAAAACAAGTAAATGACAGGTCACATGATGTCAGATAGATGTCGGGGAAGCGTTCGATTAGCCCTGCAGCATCAGAGAACAAGGCTAATGTATGTTAAACATTACCATGTAATATTTGATTTTCTGGAGCATGTCGTCATTGGTCATGATGAGTTCCTTGGCTGTGTTGCCGTCGGCGATGTTGGCAAGGATGCACAGCGTCTGCCAGATAAGAAGAGTGTTACATTAGTTCAGTTCTGTGAACATTCTGAAATGTAAAAGAGAATTCTAAGTTGCCAACTGCTTCACTCTGATGATGCACCACATCACTGGACATGCCTCACTGAAGAAAGGCTGCACCTGCACAATGTTCAAACCTCTCCACAGTGCAGCTGTAGGACGACTATTTGTGAACAGGAAGTGGAGGGCGTGCTTACCTGTTCTTTGACCTCTATACTGTGTTCTGCTTCCAGGATGAGGGTCACTGCCTGCATGATCTGTTTCCCATGAGAACTCATGATCTGGTCAATGTGCTGACAACATGACGGTTCGAGAGTGGAGAGTAAAGAGGAGAGAATCAGTGTGCATGTTTTGGACTTCTGCAGAATTTATGCAGCTGAGCTCATAGCAGATGTGTGTTCATTTCTACAGAGCAGAAACAAAGTAGACAGCACTGAAGGTTGGTGCTCAGGAGAATTACTGCAGCTTTTCTGTGACATGCCATGAAAGTCCTGAGGGTCACCTCAGACCACAGAACTGATCGGCACAGCCTACATACAGACCTGTGATGGCAATGAAAAGAATGACACTTTACTCCGGCAGGAGTTTGTCTATTATCATGTCATGTTTATTAATTCATCATTATCCAAAGTAATGTGTGCGTGTGTGTGTGTGCGTGCGTGTGTGTGCGCGCGCGTCTCTCACTGGGCGTGTTGACAGCAGATTTCGCAGCAAACCGAGGGTCTTCATCAGCACATTGGTGTCAGGGTCTGATAGCAGGCGGAACAACTGTTCTGTACCCAAACACCGAACGATCTCTCCCTTCACCTTCTGATCTGCCTGGAACGCCATGTTCTTAACACACAGACACACACACACACTTTGTACTGAAATAATCATGAGTCACTGTGTAGAAATGGATTAGCTTTAGCATATTTTAACTCACTGTAACTTGGAGGTACTACTTCAATTCAAATTAAAATAACTCCATCTGTTATGCTGTGATGTAATTTAAAATCTGTTCAGTCTTTCCTGTAAAATATTTTATATATATTTCAAAGAAAGTCTGCTGCATTGTCACGTCGCCCTGATTTGTTCTGAATTAAACTGTGATGGGAAAAGAGTAAGTGGAGCTAAACTGAAGGTTGTAAAAAAACAACACACTGCAATCGTGGCTGCAAACAGGAACTATATACAGCTTCTAAACATGCGTCTGGCTCACATTGCAGTTTCATTCATGAAGAAGTTTCATTTGGTTTGTCGTCATCAAAATAAATGTATTTACTGACTTGGAGAGCCCAAGTCAGAAATATTTCCTGAGGTGGTACGCAGTGTAAAAAGCTTGAGAACCACTGGTCTGTGGCATTTCTGTGTTGGACTACCAGCCAGCTCAATATGTCCTGCGCTGCTGGAGGGAAGGAACAGTTGCATATTCTCCATGGAGGAAAGCAGAGAGCTGCTCTGTAATGGCTGACATTGCAGTCAGAACGTGTCCCAGTCATGCTGGTTGAATTCAGGGGTAACCCCTGACTACCTCTAGCTTCAGGGGTAAGAAGCCTACAAGTGGAAAAACTAATTTTCTTACCATCAGGGCCCAGATCCCATTGACCCTCAGTGCAGGACTGTCACTCTGGGTCAGACTGCATAGTAACTCAATAACTCCTGACTCCAGGATGGGCTGCCGGTGAACAGAAACAAAATGCTCTCAATATTCCAGGAATAAAATCAGTTATCTGTTTGAGTGTGTGTGAGTGTGTACCTCTTTGCTGGGTGAGAACTCCAGCAGTAGATTGCATAGTGTAGAGGAGGCCATGACCAGGACTTCATCTGGGGCGTTCTGCAGCAGCTACACAGCAAGACACCACGTTAGTCATTATCCATTTGTTTACCGCCACTTTACACACACAGCTGCGCACATCCAGAGAGCTGCAGTATCCAAAGACAATTTCCTTCATACTCCACTGACCTTCATGAGGGGTTTCCACACCGCGTGATCATGGAAGCTGGTCCTCAGCTGCTGCACCGACCGCGACAAACTGTGAAGACACCTGGACACAGAAAATATAAAGAAGAAAACAGACATAAACAGTGTTTAGTCACAGCTGCATCATACTTAGCAGAAACGTTTGCTGTGATACATCAAGATATCATTTTTTAAATTCACAACAAAACCTGAATAGAATTATTAGATATTGGTTCTAAATAAACCTGAAGAAAAGACAAAAAACAAGTTGATTAAAAAAAAAACTGTGTGTAGAAGAAAAAGGCCATAGACCTAGGTATCAAACATCTTGGAAGGATGGAATTTTGACCTTCTTTACTGCACAGTTCAAGTTAAATATAAAATTCAATGCGGATCGTTGCTCAACGTAATTTCATAAATGTCAGTTGGATCCTTGCTACGTGCACTATAAAGAATGCAGATGAGCCAGAAAGAAAGAGAGAAGTCAGGTCAGTGTCAGGGTGTCATCATCAGGGTGGTCACATCATACCTGACAGCTGCCAAACGGACTTTAATGCTGGATTCTGATAGGCCACTGACTATCCTGTCCATCATGTTCTCTGTCTCTGTGATCTGAAGAAAACAGACAAAAGAAGGGGGACGGATTAGAAAACAAAGATGCATGCACACAATTATACATGTAAACAGAAATGCAGTTGAGGAGAGGTCACCTTTTTGCGAATGTCCTCGTCGTTGGAGCCTAGAGAGGCGTAAAGTTTGAAAGCAGCTTGTCTCAGCTCGTGTGCATGCTTCAGGTCATGGTCCAGCTGCAAATCAAAGTGCACACAAAGTGAACGCGTGCAACAGAAAAACAGCTTTTAATTGGCCTTGTTCAGAGAAATAATTGTGGTCATCATCTTTAGCTATGCTAGCAGCTTTGTTCCATTGATCTAAATGTCAGCACTGAAATATCTCAACAACTACTGGATGGATTGCCATGACATGTTGTTGGCATTCATCGTCCTCAGAGGATGAATCCTGTCTTTGACCTTCACTTTTATGTTCTCAGTGAAACTGAATCCATGATATTTGTTACACACGTGTGACAGCCTGCAGTTACTTGGTGATCACCATCAGGTCAATTATTCCATATTTTGCATGCTAAAGAGTAAACATTATATCTGCTTAACATCAGCGGGTTAGCATCATCACAGTGAGTATGTTTGCATTTAGCTAGCTGTAGCTGTAGTCCCATCACATACACAAAAGTTTCCCGCTCGGCCTCACTGACTCACCCTCTTGATGTCAGTGATGGCAGACACAGAGCTGGGGTACTTGAAGTAGTCAGCCAGCATGGCCACCAGGTGGTCGGTGGTGCTCGCAATCCTCTGCAGCTCCACGTCGGGCTCCATCAGGTAGGCCAGTGTCTCTGCTCCCTCCACCCTCTCTTCAAGCAAATGCTCTTTACTGCACATCCGCACGAGGCACGGCAGAGTCTAGACAAACAACAGGAAGTCACATTAAATAAAGAAGCACCACTGATATGCAGGCAACCCTAATGATGATGATGAACAGAGGTGCAGTTACACAGGTCTCAGAACAGCCAGACCTTTAGGACTATGCAGCTGTCATCTGTCCTGATGGCACCCGCTCGACACATGTACGTTAGACTGGGACAGAAGGAGGGACAAAAACAACAACAACAAAAAAAAAGACATATAAGTAAATATTATGACTGTGATCAACACCAGTTCATGTGCTTTTATGTCACTCACCATTTGGCTGCTGTTAGCTGCATTTCAATGGGTTGATCCCTTTGCATCATTCTGACAAATACCTGAGAGAGCAGCTCACCATCCACCAGCACTGACAACAAGAGCACAGATAACATGTGAAGTTCATACCAAAGGGAGAGGAGGGGAGGGGAGGGGAGGGGAGAGGAGAGGAGAGGAGAGGAGAGGAGAGGAGAGGAGAGGAGAGGAGAGGCTCACCATTAACCAGTGTCATGGAGACCTGAGTGTTCTCATAGGCCAGGACTGAGAAACACTTTAACGCCTGCATCCGGACCTGGAGAGGGTTGGAAGCAGCGAATGAGAACACTGTTGCATCATCCAATTGGGTAAATGCAAATGCTCACATAGAGACATTAACATACCTTATAAGAGGGTGAGATAAGTAGAGGCGCGATGTTCTGTATGGCGCCATGGTTGAAAAGAACTGTCTGGTGCTCTGGGGTCTGAAGACAACAAACGTCCAATCAACAATAAATCTGGGTCGAGATGAGTGTGATAGACTCTGTGTTTGTGTGTGAACAGTTACCAACAAATACCTTACAACAGTGGGAGAAGATCTGTGTGATGTACTCCTGTGTTCTCTGTGAGCGGCTCAGTAAAGACATTAGATGGGGAATCACAGTGGAGTCCTAAAAAGAAAAAAAACATACACAAAGTCAGGATGGGAATAGTTAGAACCGGTGTTGTCCTTGCTGTAATAAACAAGCGTGTTCACAGAAAGTGACATGAATGAGGCTACAGATTGTGTGGGGAGGACCAGGCAGAGCAGAAGGACAGAGCTGCTGCTGCTGCTGCTGCTGCTGCTGCTGGGCCGACAGACAGCTGCTGAGTGCCAGCTCGCTCTGGAGGAGTCAGCCAGACTCGCAGTAGACTTTCACTTTGATCCAGAGTGTTTTTTTCTGACAGGAGGAGAGTTTATTTTTTAAACTTTTAGAATTCAAATGTGGATTTATCTTCACTCTCACTTCCCAGTGGAGGTGTAGATGTGTGTGGGTATGCAGAGCTATACCATACTACTTAAAGAGTCAGGAGACTGCTGGGTGCAATGTCAAAAATATGGATCTGTTACTTGATACTATGAACCAAATTCAAAAATTCAATTTTCAAAAGTCGTTTGGTTATCATCATGCACGTTTTAATCTGTTTATTGCACTTAAATCTGTTCATACTGCGCTCATATAACTGGAATAAGATTAATTAGTGGATATTTATGATGATGTACTTGACCCTGCAGTACAACAAGGTGTGAATTAACTTCACTTTCTGTGTGAACATGCCATACCATTCTGAATACATTCTAAGTACCGGTACACTGCATTCATTTGTTTGCTTTAAAACGCCACAAGACACACTTGGACATGTACTATGCATTGAAATTTGCATAAAATCAATATTTCTAAGGTTACCATTGAACAATGTTTGTGTAATGTGGGAACTACTGCTCATATACATAACAGGCAGATCATGTAAAGGACAACTTACAGTATAGAGCAGCTGCACAGGAGTGACTGGACTTATGAAGACCGTTCTGAGGCATCGAAGGCAAGCTTCGATGAAGATCAGGTCTGGACATAGGAGCCCTGCGAGCACAAAACATGGGTGTTGTGTTAGCTCTGTGTCTCTATCAAAGACACTGTCCTCTGCTGTAAGAATGTGCATGAATGAGTGTGCGTGTGTAGCAAACTAACCTTGAAGAAGGGCAGGGATGATGTGACAGTCCACCAGGGACTTAATGTTGTTCTCGGTGCCCATGGCTAAGCTGCCCAGCACCACTGAACACTCTGTCCGGAGCTCCAGACTGGATGAGCTCTGCTGGAGCAGATACAGTAACCTGGAACCAATGATTAGATTAGATTATACTTCTACTTCTACTTCTATACTATCACAGCAGCAAAAAGAAAAGTGTAGTACACACTACAAATATTAAAGTAGAGAAAAAAACAACAACACAAACAGACAGAAGTATCTTATAAACTACACAATAAACAAACATCTCACAACATACACTGTGCAAGTACTTGAGGTAAAGTGGCATGATATAAAAGTAAAATGTACACACACGCACGTTGAAGCAAATACTCGTGTCTACTGAACAAAAGCATGTTCGTAGCACCAATGAGTGTACTTATGTAACCTTTGTAAAGGAACGCTAGAATGTGCAGGAGGGGAAAGGTGTGCAGAGACGTACCTTGGCACAGCTCCAAGGACGATCAGATTGGCCTTCTGCTTGTTGTTTCCTATGACGGCATTCTTCATGTCACTGAAGTCAGACATAAACAAAATGAGAACCACGCTTAGCAACCTTTGTGCAACAAATTTTTACTACACTCTGAGGGAGGTGAAGTTTGGGAATAAGGGGACAACAATCTGAAAATGTCTTTATTCTAACAGCTACCTATTCTAACACTACATCGAAAACAATCTGGCATTTCTGTTCAATAATTTCACATCTACATGTACATCAGTGCGTACTATGCTGGTGCACCGTACAAAATTAAAATGACATTGGAATGCTTTAAATCAAGTCCCTCTGCAGTATGTGTATTTCTTCAAACTTTACAGTTATTATACTTCTGTGACCAGTCCTCTGAAACATGCTCTATCAACAGCATATTATGTTTCATTAGAGATACACTCAACACAGCAGCGTCCTTTAATAATACAAGTTTAGCTAGTTCTTGTCAGACAGAGAGGGTTTATGTGGAGCAGATGTGCCACACATTCTTGCAGAACACAGAATGAGCCTATTCATTTGTATTCACTGCATTTTGTTTTCCATCCGGAGTTTCCTCAGCTCTGCAAGTGGCCCAGATGATATCAAATAGCAGGTGAGCGGGGCTAGTGGAAAAGTACAGCTTTAGCAGGCAGTCAATTCAGTCAGGTGTTTAGCTAGTAGAGCGGCACAAGCCGTAACCAGAGCTAGTCTCTTCAGAAGTTAAAAATAACGATGAAATAGGCAGCGTCCAGGTCAACACAACTGAGAAAGAGAGTGAGAGTGAGAGCGTGAGAGAGAGAGATGAAGTCACACCGTAGAGTGAAATGCATTTTGAAATAGGCTGCCTGTGCATGTAAACACAGAGTTCATGCTTACTATCAGCAATCTTTTCTACAGAATAAGTTCTATGCATGTTATTCAAAAGAAGTGCTTTCATTGGCAAATAACCAGAGGCAAACTCCTTATATGTGTACACATAGCTGGTCAAAGTGATTCTGATTTAATCGGCAACCTATGAAAGATTTAGCAACAGTAGCTGACTTGCTGGAAGAATCTAGGCTTTATTCAGTCCACACGTTTCAGCATATGACCTTCAAAGTTCATTGAAAGAAGAAAGAAAAAAAGCCCTGGTTTAGACAGCATTTACTGTATAGGTGAAGCGCTGCTGCACTTACATGACTCCCTGCAGCACTTTCTGTGGGTCGGGGTCGAACAGTCTGTCAACATAATGGCGACTAGTGGCAGTGACTTCCTGCATGAGGACAAATGTAACAGAAACATTAGTGACATAATTCACACACATACATTTCCCTGCTAGAACTACCTTGCAAGAACATTAATGAGTGTTTCTATCAGACATACACCCAACAGAAAAGTACAAATATAGTGCAGAGATTTCATTTTTTTTAAAAACATTGAAAGATCTATTTATCAACAAACTAAAGTATAACAGGACAGAAAGAGTGTGTGGGACCATCATCAGGTCATCATGGTTTGTGGATGGAAGAATAGCAAGCATTTAATAACTAAAGAAAAACAACAGACACTATACACATTTAAATGAATGGCATTTAACTCACAAATTAATAAAATGCTTTCTAGTTGCTTGCAGACATTGTTAGACCCACAATCATTGCACACTGACATCCAGCAGCATCCACAGCAGGGCCCTTTAAAAGCTATTATATACGGGCCCCATGTGACAGCAGGAAACTTTGTTTATATCACTGACAGCTTTAACCAGAACTTTCCACACGACCCCCAGAGGAGCAGCCCTCACCAGGCTGACAACATGCTGCTGTCGTTAGCCTTTGCTACCTCCACGCTGTTAGGAAGGTGTTCAGCACATTCTGTACACTCTACCCAGTGTGCTGTTCATATCTCAGCTTGAATGTTTGTCACACACATACAACACACAGTGCTGCCGGTGGGGACGGCATTATTAGTAATATCTAACTCTGATGGGTCTGTGTGGAGGTAACGTGGGGGCGTTTCACCATGCACTCCCAGGTGTGCTCATTTCTCTAACCGTTTAATGTTTACTTGAGCAAACTTGGATCTGACAGCCACAGTTACCTGCTGGAACACTTGACATTACCACACCAGCAGCTAGACTTCCAGCCGCTGCCAGTGTTCATTGTACCCGGTGAAAACTCCTCGAGAGGTAGGCACGGTGTTATGTTAGCTCAGTTAGCTTAGCCGTTGCTATCGGTTAGCTAACGTTACTTGGTCACCTCACATTAGCAAGCTTAACGATGTTAAGTTTGCTATTGCAATTAGCAAGTCGTTCAAGGGCGGCTAATGGCGAGCGGCTGGAGTACAAAGCTGACCAATGCGAGTGATTTTAAACTGAGCACTGTACAACATTTGAAACGTGTTTGGGTCATTTCAGAATGAACAGCAGTGACAGCAGCCACACTCTTAGCAGTTAGCTGCTAACGCATTCCGAATGACACTGACAGGTACTTAGTTCGTTTGATTTGGTTTACCTAACACACCGTCGTGGAGAACGGGTATATTAATCGCATGCATCCCTTCCCACGTACCCGCCCGTCCGGGCGAAGCCTGAATAAAATTGTTCGCACCGCCAGCTACGTAGGCGGACCGCCACAGTGCTACATGTTGCAAAGGGTTTAACTTAGCTCGCAGGCTAACAGGAGACAGAAAGCCTCCTCAGTCTGACTGCTCATGTCTTCACGTGACTGAATAAATGATATAAACCACTCACTGTTGAAGTGTGCACACAATACATCTGACAATGCTACTTTAAACTATGAGAGTGAAACTCACAGACAGCACACTGATGCGGAGTGGGGCCTCCAACAAGCACGCCATCTCTCTTCCCCCGATCGAGCGCCCCAATCGGCGCAGCACTTTGCAGACACTCCGCCCCCCAGAGCAGCTGTGAGGAGCTTTAAAAAAGTAACTGCGGCTGAATCACGCAGCGCCCCGCCGGCGTTCTGATTATACAGTGACTGTATTCCTCTGCGGGCTCGGCAAAACTTACTTGCATTCGGTATACTACAAAAAACAACAGTGCTAACTTGGGGAGCTGCCTGTCAGACAGTGAATTTGTCAATTAGGTAAATGTTGTTTATAAATGTGACGTAAGTGATGTCTCTTTGCGTCAGATTCGATACAACAACTTGACCCATATGACACATGCAGTGGAACCAAAAATAAATATAAAAATCTGGACCATGTGACATATATATATATATATGTATAACACTAATATTTTAGCTTTATGTATATTGAACAATACGTAAAGAAAAAATGAGTCAATTTTTTTGTGGAATCTAGCGCCGAGGACCAAAAGCGGTTTGCTCAAATTGTCCACGTACTGCGCATGCGCTGTGTGTGGTGGACGCGAGGTGGGAAAATTCATTCTCTGGTGTCTCTGCAAAACTGCGCTACAAACATGATTTATAGACAAAGTTTGTAACTTTACAGAGTACGCAGCACACAGGCGGACTCTTCAGATAGTCGTTCGTCGCCGTAAGTACTCGGCCTGTGAGCTGAACTCGTTCTGACATGTTTGTGGGAGATACATGGTCGCCTCATGTTACCTCACTCACCCTCACGTTTGCTGTGGCTCGTTATCATACATTACATTAACTGCACAGCACAGCTAGCTACAGCAAGCTCTGTTTAGTTACTAGTTTTAGCGGTTAGGTTGCTGCTAGTGTGCCGTAACAGGACGTAACTAAACAGACTAGACAAAATGTTGCTAAGGCCTCGTAGACACTCGTACTAGACAGCAGCAGTGGCATTTGACAGTTAGAAAGATTTATACAATTGTATATTAATTTTAAAAAATAGTGTGTATGTTCCCGCCGCCCTTTCACGTGACCTCCAGTTGCCCTGGTTACCACGTCACTGTCACGGAGCTAATGGGATGTTTACCACTGTACTGTGCTGTACAACATTGATTTATTGTATTCACTGTTGAGAGTAATGCAACATAAAAAACAACAACTACTATGTCAGCTCTTTTGACTTTGACTGTCAGTACTGTTGATAAGAGTCAAAGCTAACAGGAGCCATCTTTTTGTGGCCTCCATGTACTGTAGTAATCCTTTGCTGTAATGCAATTCAGCCTAGAATACAACCAATGCAACATGTGTTGGTCTTTTTAACCTTTGCATTGTACTGGCCTGTGTTTGCTTTGGCCTGTGAAACAATTGCCCCCTTGCAAGTTTTGAACTTTGTTTTGTTTGGTTCCCTACAGATCACCCAAACATTATTGACAAAGGAGCAGGCCTCAGCATCTGTGTGTGGTGGCTGGCAGCCCCTAGGTGAGCACAGAATACAAACAAGACTGTGGTTTTCTCTGGGAATTGGCAGCTTACCTGTTGTGCAGCATGAAGATTGCAGTAGAAGGCTGCTGCCATGGGGAGCTGGACAAGATCTACGAGACAATCGCCTATCTGGAGAAGAAGGAAGGGGTAAAAGTGGACCTGCTGCTTTGTTGCGGAGACTTCCAAGCAGTGCGAAATGAAGGAGACATGAAGTGCATGGCAGTACCAGCCAAGTACAGAACAATGCAGACCTTTTACAAGTCAGTCCTTTGGTCTTTCATGATTAAAACAAGTGCAAGAGTGAAAACATATAAAACATTAATATTATCGACTTTGTTGCAGATACTATTCTGGAGAGAAGAAGGCCCCAGTCCTGACCATCTTCATTGGAGGGAACCATGAGGCTTCCAACTACCTACAGGAGCTGCCTTATGGAGGCTGGGTAGCACCCAACATTTATTATCTAGGTAGGGATCGGCACACAGTGGATGTGATTGAATGTAGCTCTCTGTCTGTTCATTCTCAGGCCTTGACATAAATTCCATATTTTTAGGTTATGCTGGTGTTGTTCGCTACAAAGGGATTCGAATCGGTGGCTTATCTGGAATCTTCAAATCACGTGACTACAGGAAGGGTGAGTCTTCTTGACCTTTTTAATGGTTGAAATTGGATCCACTATACAGTATGTTTACATGAAATGTGTGTGTTTAAGGTCACCATGAATTCCCTCCATACAATCCTGACACACTTCGAAGTGTATACCACATCAGAAATGTTGAGGTCTTCAAATTAAAACAGGTAAATCTCGTTGATCCAGTGAGTTCTGAGGATTGTCAGTTGATTGATCTAAAGAGTGTATATTCATTCATGTTTATTTTCCCTCAGATCCAGATACCCATTGACATTTTTATGAGTCATGACTGGCCTCGTGGAATCTATTACTATGGAAGTACAGGGGAATTGTTGCGAAAGAAGAAATTTCTGCGTCATGAGGTGGAGTCCAACACTCTGGGAAGTCCTGCTGCTGAGGAGCTCCTTGCTCACCTACAGCCCAGCTACTGGTTCTCTGCACACCTTCATGTGAAATTTGCTGCTGTTATGCAGCATCCGGTGAGAGTGACAGTTGTTCTGCACCAATTATACTTTGAATACTTCTTAATACTTCTGAGCACCAATCTAATATACTCACCATGTATCACAAACTCTCAGTGAATTCTCTTGTCTTTAGCCCAAAGGTACTGCTGCCCCACGTGTAACCAAATTCCTATCGCTGGATAAATGTCTGCCATACAGGGAATTCTTACAGGTGAGAGAAGCTTTGTTAAGTATACACAGGTTAGGTGAAGGTATAGGACTGATCATTCTAAGCACTGTTACGGACGCTTGTGTTGCAGATTGTGGATGTACCAGAGAGGCCAGGCTCATCTGAGGGTCTTGAGTATGATCCTGAATGGCTTGCTATTCTGAAGGCCACCAACAGTCTACAACGGACAACCCCACACCCCTGGAACCCCCCAGAGAATAACGGCCTGCACGAACGGTATAACTAGACATAAAAATGTCATTTTCAAACTGTGTTGTAGCTGTGACTTAAGCCCCGGTGACAGGCCTTACGGCCTGCACAGTGAAACCCTGCAGATGATCGAGATTAAGACTTTTAGTCTTAATAATAGACATTTTAGTCTATTTGTCCCCTAGCGACAACGATCAATTAAAAAAGGCTGCTAAGAGGCTAAACACACACACAAATCACAGCACTGTTGGATCAAGTTTGCACTGACACCAATATGTTACCACAATAAGTTTCTGCATTATGTCATGTACGTGCTTACCAGATAAAATCTATGTCTGTGACAGGCCAATATCTACAGTGTCCAGAATTTGAACTTTTGTGGATTAAGCAGTCAGTAAGTTGACACAGTGACCGAGCTGCTGGGGTCACAGTTTGGGTTCAGGCTGTCTGTGATAATTAATAAGGATTGTCTTTACCCGTCAGGTGGGACTTTAGAGTTTCAGAAGCAGCCATGATGCAGGTGGTGGAGGATTTCAGCGGTGAACTTGCCATTCCAGACAACTTTAGTCGGACTGTGCCACCCTATGACCCCAGCAAGCCCCAGCCCCATGCCGCCCCCAGTCGTAACACCAACCCTCAGACGACCGAGCTCTGCGCCACGTTAGGTCTCACAGACATCTTTGCCCAGGCTAGCCAGGGAGGTGATGAGCTGGGGAGAGTTCCAGGCAGCGCTGGAGGAGATGAGGAGGATGATGATGATGGACAAAGTGTAGGAAGTGTGGAAGAGCCCAGCGAGTACCCGAGTGACACATCAGGACTGTCGAGTTCATTTAATCCAGATGAGATCACAATAGAGGATGAGTGGGAGGAAGAGGTGGGAGAGAAGGGAGAGGAGGTTGTTGAGGACAGGTCTAACTCAGAAGCAGCAGCAGTAAAGGGAGATCAGCGCTCACATGTACCTGAAGGTGAAATCCATACGCCCACCCGCATGGTTCTGCCCAAGCCCAAATCTGATGCCTCACCCACTCATCTCTCCCACCTAATGAACCTGCCACCTCCCGCACACTCCACCCCAGCAGTAGCCCGGTGTCAGTCAGAAGCAGACAGGGAAGGACTCTGTGAGGGCGACGATGATGATGCCACGGCTGTACGCATCCTCAAACGCACCAGCGATGAGAGCGGGGACCCTGGCAGTCGAGGAACAACTCCCAGAATCAAACGCAGGAACCAGGTCATTTATACAGCAGTGGAGGATGACGAGAGTGAGGATTAGAGGTCAGGGTGAGATCAGGAAAGGTGAGGAGGGAGTCCATGCTGTTTGTGTAGAATTCTCCATTACTATTCTTTTACGTATTTACAGCTGCTGGCATGAGCTGTATGGAGCAGGTGTGGCTTTAATAATATGCCCTCAAAGCATTTAAAAAAAAAAAAAACTGTTGAAGATGGGCGTTGGTTTCTAAAGAGGCAATTGTTACCATGGAGATGTTTCTTTGTTAAAATGTGTTTTTTATATATTTTAATCATACAAGTACATTTTAGGAGAATATTTTTGTTTCCTGTTAACTTTTTGTACAGGTTATTTCAAGATGAGAGCAATTAAAGTTAAGCGGCTGGAGACTCATGTCCTTTTTTTTTAAACGAGTGATGACACGTACAGACAGACTCAAAATGTGGCTGTTAGTGTCTTATTGGAGGAAAGTGAAAGAAAAGCAGTCAGCATTCTGCACTCAAAGCGCCATTCACAGCTTTATTGAATACTATACATACTGGAGGTGCTGATGAAAAATCAGGTGTTTAATGATCATCATCTTAAGTACACAGAACACTGAACCTACTTGTGATCACTGAAGAATGAAGAAGCAAATGGTGTTGGATGGATGGATGGGGAGCAGGACAAATCATTTGAGCTTTTATTTGAATACTGATGAAAATGGGATCTTATTTTGAGACCTTAATTAATATGCAGGAATCTGAAAATAAAGCAAAGAGCTTCCTGGACACCAGTATTTGTTTAAATCAAACAGATTTATAACATTAATCTAAACAATCCATTCCAGTTTCACAAATGTGCTAAAATCAACATACACCTTCATTAAAATTAAGACAATATGACATACAGTGAATTCAACAAATCTCTTTACATCCATACAAAGAGCCGATACAGTATAGCCTAATGACGGAGTGCTGAGTTATTGTTTTATCGTACAAGCCTATGTGAGGAAAAGCAAAGCACACACTTAGAGAAAGCCCCGAACATGAGTCACAGAAAGGAATAGGGAATAGGCACTTCTGTTTTTTTTGTGTGTGTTTTTTCATCAATTTCTTACTCTGTTTCTTCAGCCAAGCTTTGGACAGCAACCAAGCACTCAACTCTGTATTAAGAGCAACATATGAAGTTCTATGAGTGAGTAAAACCATTAAAGATCACTATGATTTCATGTTGAGCAACAACTTTAAGCCTTAGGACAAGGGACACATAAACACAACAAGGGCAGGTTCTCCTACAGCGCGTGGTACAGGTTTATTACAAATCAGCCTCCAATATATCAGAGCAATATTTAGCATTTCATCTTGGCATCGTTTCCTGGTTTTACCCAGAACTCACTGTGAACAGTAAAAAATGAGTTGAAGCTGTTCATTCAAACAGGGACTTGGTAAATCTTTTATTTGATGCAGTACTACCTTTTTTGGGTTTAAGATGTTCTCTGCTACAGGCATGTAATTAGTTAGAGCTAACGGTTTCCTGCTGGTACATAGCTATATTAAAGTCACGTCACTCCATACAATCATATCAAGTCTATATTGTTGCTGTTAAGAGCTACAGCCTGTGGTGCTAAACATGTTTTCTTTAAGAGCAATCAACAAGGCATTGAAATCCAACACTGCATTTCAGCAATCTGTCATTACACAAGCAAGTCTGTTGGACCAAATGTGTTGCAGAAACACAATGTCAATCATCAACCTCATTAAATCAGAGCTTTGTAGAAGTTTAAATGTGTGTACGTTTCTATCTGGACAACAGCAGAGGAGTAGTGTGAGTCAAGAGAAGTCAAAACACCGGACAATAAATATGTAGAAATGGACTTAGACTGGGCAAACTGTGCCGTGGGTCTGATCTGATGTGATGTGGGTCTGGACTGTGCCAGTGACACCAGGGGAGGTCAGGCAGGACACAAAGGGATTATGAATTATAGGATCATTCCAGTGGTAATATGTGTCATTATTCACAGCATGATTTGACTGATTCAGGGCCAGAAGGAGGCAAACAGAGCTGGTGCGGGCTCTGAGAGGGGAGAAGAAGAAACCCAATCATTTGGCTCCTTTCTATACGTCTTGTCACTCGCCGGCGTGCTGCTCATTTTGTGCATTTGTACTCAATCGGGGCTGTGACTGAAATGATGCAAGGTAGAATGAAAATGAAAGAAAATTCACTGTTAGTGCTAAATACTACAACAGACTTGCCACTGTCTTCCACATTCTTTATTTTCCTCCGCTCAGTCTTCACTTTACTTCCTCTTGTAGTTTCCAAAATGCAGAATCTCAGTTGGTGGTCAAGAAGACACAGATGTCTCTTTCTCCTCCTCTGCTTGCTCTTCCTTTCCTTTGATACTCTCCTTTGATTTTCTGTCTGATTTTCTGTCTGCTTGGACAGGAGGATGAACGGAGGGGAAAGGAGTGAGCGGATACCGGGTATCCCCTGCACCAAGCTCACCCCTGTAAGTTGCTTGAAGGACACAGGATGGTTGAAGGGCTGTGGTGGTGTGGATGGTGGAATACTGGTGTTGAAGAGGTCTAGTTCCCACCACAGCATGCTCTGGTAGAGTGGGCATCTGGGTCCTGGAGGTTGACGCCCCGATGTCGTGCTGCATGTGTAGGGTTTTGGGTATCTGTTTTTGGCATCTTTTTTGCTATGTTAAGAAGACAAAGTGAAATATTTTGATTATTTAGTCTTGGAGAGCACAAAGAAAGAAATTATACCCGAAATAATGATAGATAACCATAGATATATACACCGGATATAAAGAAAAGAACGGGGTGGGGTGAAGATATTAAGTTCTCTCTGCAGTCTTTAATTCTGAATTGAGATCTAAACCTGCACCAAAATTCACATCACGGATGAGTACTTTTGGTGGAGGAAATTCTGAAAATATATAAATGATATATAAAGAATAATCATACTTCACAATGTCTGATAATACTTTCTGATAATACTTTGATAATGATCAGCATCAAGAAAATCATTTCTAGTTCATGGCTCAACTATTTTAATGTATACTGCAAACTAACTTAACATGAACAGAACATATACTCACTTAAAATGTCTATGTTCAAAATGTGTAATATGTGAATAGAATCTGCATAACTATGTTTTCATTAGTATATCATCGCCTGAAAATAATGTGTTACTTTAAAATGAATCTTATCTACATGTCCTCTTCCATGTTGAAACACACTAACAAACTAAACACGGGCTCTACATAGGGCCTTTCATGTGTTGTGTCACTGTCATTTCTCCTTCAGACCATGAAGGCGAGGGTGTGGTGAGGAGACTGCAATGCCACAACACGCCACTAGATGCAACTAAATCCTATACAACCCCTCCAGGAGCATTTTAGAAGCCGAGCATTTTGTCTGCCATTTGTTAACTTGCTCGGATTTGGGCATTTTTCACTGGTTCATGTGCTTCTAAATATGTTAATATGTGACGCAGCTCATTTTGGCTGTTTGGCTTTTGGCTGTTTTAACCATCATGCACGGGGTGTTTTATTTTGAAATTCAACCAGATTCTCTATGCTGTTTTTGTGGTCAGCTTGAGCTGCTCTGTGCAGACTGACATAGTCTGCTTGCAGTTCATCAAAAATAGAACAGATGCATATTCTGAGCAGACACCAGATAATTCAGACAATTCTGAAATGGACTGCGGCAGGACATTCACACCTATGAGCAATTTAGAGTCAGAGGTAAGACTCCTTTGGTGTAAATCTCTTTTTCTTCTGAAATCAGATATTCAGACAGAAATGAAAGGTCACTCACCAATGGCCAGGAAGAGCTCATTTACGTTCATGGCTGTCTTGGCAGAGGTCTCCATAAATAGCAGGCCAGTGTCTTCAGCATACGTCTGGGCCTCCTTTGCCACACAGCACACAAACAGAACACAACATCAGCACTAAAAAAAAGGCTGAAACCTGAAAGGAACTCAAATGTTTCTTATCTCCAAACAGCAGGCAGTGTGTACCGCACAGACCTCTGACTGCACCACACCTCTGAGCTGCTACAACTCTTCTTATGTTTTGTATTCAAGATTTCAAGATTTTCTGACAAACATGTTATCAAATGCAACATTGTCAGGTAGCAGCTGACTCACGAACACTTTTCTACCAGTAACTGAACACAGCCTGATCAGATTGGTCAAGATGTGATATGAACATCAAACCATTTGTTTGACAGATTAAACAAGTGCAATGTCATACAAGTCATACACATGACTGTGGCTACTTATAGCACCCATAGTGGCAAAAATATTCATTCATTGATACCACATGTCATCAGCAACGATTAGCATCATAAGCACAAAGGAGTGCGTTACCTCATACTCTACTAGTCTCCTCTCTGCCAGGTCAGCTTTGTTTCCGGCCAGGGCAATAACAATGTTAGGACTGGCCTGCCTCTGCAGCTCCTTCACCCAGGCCTTAGCTCTCTCAAAGGTCTCCTGTACAAGTACCGGGGTGAGATAAAGCACCAACACATACCACGAATGTATGAGACAACAATGTATGTAGGTTGTGATGTAGGTTATGTTACAGTTAACAGGGCTCGACAGCAATGGCTTCAGTTTATTTTTGAAAGCTACCCTGCAACTCATTATCTGATACCATGCCAGATTTAAATGATGTCAAATATTAGCTAAAACTAAAAACAATTTTGTTTATTACTGTATTAAAGCCTTTAAACATTATTTTATGTCACTTGTAAGTGCAGAGTATCTTAATTACTCAGAATTTAAGCCGACTAGAAATGGCAACTGGATTTTTAGTTCTGGCCACCAAAAGCCTGGAAACCACCTTTAAAAGTTTGTGTTGAGCCCAAACAACATTTACACCTGCATAAACCTACGTAAACAAACTAATAATTGGGTTTATACTATACCGGCTTGGTGATGTCAAAGACAACGATAGCAGCCTGAGCACCACGGTAGTACATGGGAGCCAGGCTGTGGTATCGCTCCTGTCCTGCAGTGTCCCAGATCTCAAACTTCACCGTGGTGTCATCTAGACACACAGACTGAGCCAGAAAAGCAGCTGCACACAGAGAGGAAACATGCCAGATAAGCATCACTCAGTCCTTCAATCACCTGATTAACCAACAAAGTGCAGCCTCTCTTCACATTCACACAGTCTTCACCTCCTATGGTCGTCTCCTGGAACTCATCAAACTGTCCCTTGACAAAACGCAGCACCAGGCTGGATTTGCCCACAGCCATGTCGCCCAGCAGCACCAACTTGAACTGGCAGATCTTGGTCTGTGGTAGTGTGCCGTTGGTGCGGCCTCCACTCCCTCTGGAGCTCATACCGGCCCTGTGTAGGAGACGGCAGGGGGGCTGGGCCTCCTCCCTGGAGCGGAGCACTTGCACTGCCTTCCAAACAGGAGTGTAGTCAGGTCTCTCCGGTGGTGTCTTGACCTCTCGTCACTCCTCGATTTGTCTGGGTAAAGAGGTGAAAGGTTTTGTTTTGGTGCAAGATTACATCATGCCTTACCTCATGTACACTTTACTTTCTTTCTCAAGGCAACAAAAGCCTCTTGCAGTGCTCCATAGAGCCAAAGGATGGAGGGATGGAGATCTGACATGAATGCAAGGGACAGCAAGTCTGCGACAGCATTTGTTTCACATTTACCAGGCCTGAGGTCAGGTCTACTGCGCTCACATCTTACCTTTCTCCACACACACACTCGTCTTTCTTTTTCAAGGCAACAGCCTCCTCTCCCAGTCTGTGGAAAGGAGTTTGTAAGGAAGGGTGGCGATTTCCTTGGCATGAAACCAGCGACAGACAAGTCTGATTGCTTGATTTCCCAGTCCGTGTCTACTCTGCGTTCACTGAGTCAGGTTTGAAAACATTGCCCTGTGCACGCTGTGTCTGATGATCCTGCAGTGGAACTTGAGCTCAACAGGGATGCTGCGCCTCAAATTGCTGTCTCCCACCTCACACACACAATGCTGAGCACCCACCACTGCAGCACATCAGTCAGCAGAGACATTAGTCAAACCTCAGCGTCACACCGTGCTGTGTGTGTGTGTGTGTGTGTATACAGAGGACAGCGGGCATTCCTGAGCTCTGTCACCGTCCAGGTTCGTTCCACACCAAACGTTAGCAGACCAGCAGCCCTTATCTTGCGTTATGTGCTAACGGGACACCGCTCCGCACCACTCAGGTCGGACGAGACAAAAACTGAATTCAAGCTCCATATTTCGACGCCCAGTTCAACACATCAGCACTACATGTACCATAGGAGCAGACAGAAGTACTGAGAGGAGTATGTACAGATATTTACCGTGTTTACTGTCGTCTCAGCGGCGCAGGTATCGCAGCTTAACTGTTGACAATTTGGCTATCAGCTGGTTAAAGAAAATGTTAACGCTTCCTGTAATCCGGCGCATGCGCACTGAGTGCCGCATTGTCACATTCCTGGCTCCTTCAGCGATGCTCAAATTATCACACTCTTCTTTTTCCATTAAAGTCGACTACATTTTATCTCCGTCGTGTCGCAAATGAAGACTAAACATTTTCTTAATTTATAATAAGACGTATGAATGACTAATAATTATACATAATTATTATAAAGGCGCGAACACGTACATTATCTCCGTAACTGAGTATTCCTCTGCCCACAAACATTACCTGTGATGTAGAAGTGATGTGCACGAGCTCCTCACAGAGTCTGTCATTGTTGTGATCTCCAGCCCGGAAGGGGGCGCGAGGACGCCGATACGAAGGTGACGTGACCCGGAAGTGTTCAGTACGTGCAGGACGTTGAAATGTTTGGATATTTTGAAGTGGACTGCTCACAGTACTGACAGTCGTCACCGACAGTTATCAGTGCTAGCAACTTGTTATCAGTACTAATTAAACACACTGTACGATGTGTGTTGCTGTGACAGCGTGCTGACGTCATGCCCACCACAGACAGGAAGAAGCAGAAGCAGGGGAGGGACACGGCGGTCAGTGTGACTTCATTCAGCCACAGCCTGTCTGTGTCTAATACAACCTGCAGTGTTATCAAGTGCTTCATGTATTTGTATTACACTGCATGTCACTGTATACTGTTCCTCCACTACAGTGCAGAGGGAGGGTTGTTTTTACTCTACAGGTTAAACTACTTTTACAAATGAAGCATTATTACTACACACATTGCTACTTACTCATTAATACATCAGCACCCCAATAAATGAATTATTTTTTCTGCATTCACTACTTCTGACAGTGGGCTTTGTTTTTACTGAGGTACAGGAGTATTTCGTCCACCACTTGTAAGTCAAGCTGGTGACAGTCTTAGTGTACACACAGTGTATTTCTTTATTTCTTGATGCAGGTCCAGGGAACCAATGACAGCAGTGTGGTGAGCAAGGTGTCTGCTGCGGCGAAGGGCTACTTCCAAGATGTCTTCCTCCAGCACTTTGTATGCAAAGTGGCCAGGAGAGCTCCACTTATTAACAGGTCAGCACGGATCTGAACCTTGTCGTACTCACTCCTGCTCTGATCAAAACTCACTTTACTGATGTAATATCAGTAATCCAATCATTTTTTTATAATAAATAAATTATAATTATATTATGTTATGTATTATATTATGTAACAGTACCATATTTTTGAGGGTATTGACCTGGGATTAGGACTGGAGCTGCAGCTATAATTATTTTCATTACGGATTCATGTACAGATTTGTGACTTGATTTGAATCGTCCAGTCTATAGTGAAAGGTCTGCCGCAGTTTCTCACAGCTCAATATCATGTCTGCATACAGCAGCGTATAGAACACTGCACATGATAATATAAGTAATAACGTATTTGCATGTTTTAGGGGCTACTATGTGCGCTGGAGAGCTGTGGATCACTGCATGAGGAGATTCCTGCACATTACTGAAAACTGTCCCAAGAGACAGGCAAGTAAACAGTATATTGTCCGACAGTATTAATATTAAAGTCTGCATATTTTATATGCTGCCATTTGTCTTTTTTCTCATTCTCTCTGCCCTTTTTTTCTGATAGATTTTGTCACTGGGCGCAGGGTTTGACTCTCTGTATTTCCGCCTGCATGCACATGAAGCCCTTGACAGGACTGTTGTGTTTGAGGTAGATTTTCCTGATGTTGCCCGGCGCAAAGCTACTCTGATCAACTCTAATATCACACTGAGGGGCATAATAGACTCCAGTTTACCTTCTCTTACAGGTTAAATTTAATTCACACACAACACACTTTTCTTTTTCCAAATCTTGAAAAAAATATCATGAGTTAGGTTTGATTTCATCGGGGTATGCCTGCCTGTGTGTCTTCAGGACCTCTGTATGTGTCTAGCAGTCAGTACCATCTGTTAGGGGTGGATGTTAGAGAGGAGTCTCAGGTGGAAGAGGCTCTGGGTGCAGCTGGGCTGGACTGGGCTGCCCCTACCCTAATCCTCTCTGAAGTGGTGCTTACCTACATGGAAACACAGTGGTAAGGAGACCAAATCACCCTCTTTGTGCATGCATAATGTGTAATATTACTTAAGAATAATTAATATTACTAATACCTAAATACTGAAATAGTCACATGATTATGTTCTCAGTTAGAATTATACAGCTCTAATGTGTGTTTGTTTATAGTGGTTATATGTTGTGTGTCTTCAGGTCTGATGCTGTCATTAGTTGGGCGGCAAAGCTCTTGCCACAGTCTCTCTTTGTTATATACGAGCAGATACATCCACATGATCCTTTTGGTCGGATAATGCAAGATCATTTCCTGAAACTAAATTCGACTCTGCACGCCCTCCGACAATACCCAGACACTGCTGCACAGAGACACAGGTTCCTGGACAAGGCTAGTATGCAGACTTTAATCAACACAGGCTTTTGTTTCCATGATGATCAAGTCCACTCAGAGCTGTCTTATTGTGTTGTTGTTTTCAGGGCTGGGAGCAGTGTGTGTGTCTGGATATGAATGACTTCTACCTCAGGCTGGTCCCCGAGGAGGAGAGATGCAGAGTAGAAAACCTGGAGCCTTTTGATGAATATGAGGTGAGCTGTTGAAATGCGTTTGCATCGCCTGTATCTTTATCGTATAAAATCACCCCTCCTGTAATAATATTGAACATAATTACTCTATATCTATCCACCCTCAGGAGTGGCACCAGAAATGTTCGCACTACTTCATCCTTACTGCATCTCGAGGCTCTTTGATGGCACAGGCTTTACTCACACATGCTCCAGGTAGATATCACTTTATTTCCCTCTCAAAGAAAACTGCTGTCTCAAAAACAGCTGTCCAGCTGACAAATGTATGTATGTATGTGTTTCCTGTCTGTGGTTATAACATCAGTTTTTGTATGTTGTTGTTTTTTTGCCCCATTGTCTCCAGTGCCTTCCATCTGCCCATCGTGGAGTCAGACAGCCCTGAATGTGCAAACAGTACCAGTTTGTATGGAGGGGCTGGGGATGGCTACCACCTTGGTGAGACCAGGGTGTATCCTGCTAACAGGAGGCTGTAGCAGAGGAGGCAGGGGGGAAATGACTAGGATCCTCCTGAGGGGCCAGGAAGGCTGGAGGTCTGTCACTGTGGAGCCATCAGTCGATTTGGGTAAGAGTCAGTAGTACTGCTTTTGCTCTTACACCACTTTTACAGAGAAAATGCAGACTGCTTAATTCATAAAAAGTTAGTTTCGGGTTGAATCAGGAATGTTATATCAGTATAGGACTCACTGCATACTGACTGAAAGGCGTAGGCGGTGGGTGGGTGTGGCTCTCCTTTCTGTCAGATAGAAGCTTTTCTGCGTTGCTTTGTCCGAAATGCCTGCTCTTTCCTGTGGTGTGCCTCAGGGGTCAGTCTTGGGTCCTTGTACAGTCTACTCTTAGAAATCTTGGTCTTGTATTTGGTCAGTTTTCCAAACTCAGGTCTGTACTGACGATCGTTCAGATGATCATCCCAGCTAGATTACTATAATTGCCTAATAACACCTGCCTCTCTCTGGAACATTTACAAAGTGTTCAGAACAGCAAAGCTGTTGCGCAGGACCAGCAGGATGACTCACATCACATCCCTCTTATGTGCTTTACATCTCTTGTTTTCACATTTAGAGCCCTGCAGTGTCAGGCAGCAGTGTGCATTGCTGACCTGCTCCAGGTCACTTCCTGTAGTTTGTCAGAACAGGGCTTACTGTTTGTCCCTCATGCTCGACTCAGTACTAAAGGTGATGTTGCCTCTGACACTGTGCTGAGTCCTGTAGACTTACATTCTGCCGTCTCTGACACAGCTGAAGACTTGTCTCTTGTCTCATTCTGTGTCTGCTCTGTTTTCTTCCAGTGTGAACAGTTGGTTGTGTTGCTTTCTTCCAGGTGTTAGGCTCTACCACACTCTTACCTCTCTTCCTAGTGGAGGTGTTGTTGTATACGGTGGACGCTCCTCTCCCCTCAACCCAATCAGAAGCCTTTTCAGAGTGACCCTAGAGCCCGGTAGTTCAGAGGGAGGACAAGACACACTGAAACTCTGTGTGGAGGAGATGGTCTGTACGGGTGATCCACCGCCAGCAAGATGGAGACACACTGCTGCTGTAGTCAGTCACAATGGTGAGATAAAAGTGGAATGTGATTTCTTTCATTCTTTGTGAGTCTGTCTCTCACTCGTTCATTTTGTATTAAAGCCATCTCATTTCTCTCCTGTAGGCAAAGACTTTCTGTTTGTGTTTGGTGGAAAGAATGAAACCGAGGCAGCTCTAGGTGACGGCTACTTCCTGTGTCAAGACCAGCAGCACTGGACTGAGGTTTGTTTAGTCCCTATCTGTGTGTTGCACACATACCACTAACATTTAAATGTTCTTCTCATTAAAGTACTTGTAGGAACAGGTTGGTAGCATCTTTGATTTAAGGCGTTTACCAGTTTTCTCCACCTTGAATGTCCTCTTGGGTACAAACTAAATTCAGGAGCGGTGCATAATAAATATTATAAATAAATATTATCCCGTCTAAAATCTCCATGGCTGTCATGTACCTCCTTTGATGCCCTTCATATGTTTATCAGATATCATTTATTAAGACTTTTATAAAGATTTCATGTCAAACTGTGTCTGTGACTGTCATAGTAGAGCTGCTCTGATCACATGACATGTTGTTGGCAGCTGCAATATTAACATTCTCTGTGTGAAAGACTTTGGCAACATGTTGTGTTGTTATCCCTTTAGTCTGGTGTTTCTACATGTTAAAGTAAGCACAGAGAACTGATGTCTTCATTTCTAAACCTTTTCTAAATCTTGTTTGTTTTTTTTTGCATTTTCAGTTAAACATCTGTCACTCTTTGAGAATGAGTCCATTTTTTCCCACGAGTATTCCCTGCATTATGTAACTACAGTCTGTGTCTATGTGGCTCCGTTTCAAATCATTTCCTTGTAACGGCTGTCCTGCCTGCTGTGAGTAGTGATTATCTTCCCTCAGGTCTAAAATGCAACACTTCTTGGAGATGGATATTATAAAAGCTCATTCAGTCTAGCTTTGCTCTGACATTCCATTAAACTGTGGTAAAATTTAAAGATAATCCTCAACAGTTATTGATGACATGCATCGACCGCCACTTGATTTATGAGTTCATTTTAGAGGTGTGGAATATGCTCTTGATTAAACCTCTCAGATGTGCATCTCTTTGTGAACAGGTGGCATTCTTTAGGCTGAAACAAGCTGCGTATGAGCAAACCTCAAAAAGCAAAAAAGTCAGAGAGGTGTACGAGAAGATTACAAAAGTGTGTGTGTGTGTGTGTGTGCGCGCGCGCGTGCGTGTGTGTGTGTGTGTGCGCGCGCGTGTGTGTGTGTATTTACAGTTGTCAGTAGAGGGCGCAGCTCCAGATGCCCGCCATTCGCACTCAGCCTGTTCATATCAAGGAGGTCTGGTGCTGTTTGGCGGAGTGGACAGAAGGGGAGTGCCGCTGGGGGACACAGTGGTGTTAAGGCCAAATGAAAGAGGCTTCTCCTGGGAGAGAATAAAGGTGCAGCCGCCACCTGTTCCCAGGTCTGTTCTTTTCACATCATTCAGTGAAGCAAAACAAAACTCTTGGATCCTGACCGCAAGTTTCCACCCACTAACAAGACCTGAACTGGTTTGTTTTTTTAGGTACTCTCATTCTGCTCATGTGATTGGTGAAAAGCTGGTTGTGGTTGGAGGAGTTTGGCTGCATTCTGATGGTGTACCAGGCGCGCTCATTATCAACCTGAGCACACACAGCAGTGTGGAGTTCAGTCTGGACACGGTAATTTGAAGTCACATTCAGTACCTCTCTCTTTAGAACAGTGTGGACAGTCCATTTCACTCATCATCATGTAGATCTTTTACTGAATAATAAATCACTGTGTGTTCCATTCTTCCACCTCTAGACCTTGGTGCCCTGGCCTCTGATGCTCCACTCATTCTGCTCTGAGCTTACCGACCCAGAGGAACCAGAGCTTCTTCTGATAGGAGGTGGAGGAAACTGTTTCTCGTTTGGGACTCACTTCAACCTTCAGCCTGTCTCTGTGGACCTCAGACCTGTGCTGGGATGAAGCAACCTAAAGTGTTTCTATGAAACCAGTGATGCAGTCCAAACTCTAACCACTTCATATGACAGAGAGGATGAAGTGATTAAACCTGGGTTATGGGGGACAATCTGAATAGAGAGTTGTACTATGTATACTGTATGTATGAGATGGCACACAATGTTTCAAAAGATATTAAACAACTTTGTATGGAAATCCAAAGATTTGTCTTCAGTCTGCTTACTGGACAGGTTTTTATTTGTGAGACCTCAGTTCAGAATCACAAAGTTTCCAATGAAAATTAAAGTCCAATATCGACATGGTCGTAGTTTTCTTTAAACATTTGGGTGGAGTTGAAATCCCTCAGTGAAGCGCCTGAAGGACTGGACTGTGGCACAGACGGCACCCCAGTCACCAGGCTTGCGGTATTCTCCCTTCTCCAGGAAGTACTGGCGTCCACGGTAGTTGGGGTGCTCGTAGAAAACCCACCAGCCCTCAAAGACCTTACAGGAGTTGACCTCCCTCCAGTGGAACTTCTCCGTAAGAGAGGGACAGTCCTCGGTGACTTCGACGACCTGACCCCCGAAGTCTGACTTCTCATACAGCTGCATCTTGTACTGGGTCCCACTGGTCTGGAAGGTGACGGGAGTAGATGACAGGGGAGGTGCAGAGGAGAGAGTGGGATGAGATTTGTAGCACTGCACATAGAATGAAGCTCTTGCACAGTGGTGAATATTCTTAGTGTATCTGGCATGATTATCCACATCAATTAGATAAGTGAGTTTAAACACCACCCTCAGTGTTGGCACACTGTCTGCTCACTGTTTCATGCCTTTATAAACTGTACTAACTAGACTGACTTTTGTATGAGTGGCGTCCCTGAATCTGCCTGAAGGCTGTGGGTCAGTTGGACCCGAGCCTGATCACACAAATGGACTGGCCCAGGGTTTGGTCTACATTGATAAAGCCCTGCAGTCAGTGGTAACATTAACGCCATAACATGACCTCTGTGATGTGTCCATCAGTTGCTGCTGTAGCTTTTATCCCTTCATAACTAACATCGTCAGGCCCCTCTGCATCGCAGCTGAGGACAAATCCTACAAGGTTATGGTGACAAGGATGTACAGGTCAGTCTCTGCAACCAGTGTGTCCTGGTCAGACTGTGGAACAGATCACAGGCAATAGCTGACTTACAAAATGGATCATCTTGCAGGAGCAGAGGCGGTCGTTGAGGGCCATCCACCGCTGGTACTCGGGGTACTCCCCCCTGGTCAGGACGTACTGAAAGCCTGTGTAGTTGGGCCTCTCGTACACCACCCACGCCCCACTCTCCACACGGATGGAGTTACAGCGGCTCAGGTAGGCATGGAAATCTGAGCAATCGCTGTCGCACTCATAGCGACGGCCTTGGAAGTTCTTGTCCTCGTAGAAGGTGATCTGTGGGATGACACATGGGAGGCTTAGCTCTCATCACATGTTTCCTGAGCAGAGTCACTGTCTATTCCACTGTTTTATCACACAAACTTTACAAAAGGATACCTTAACATTAAAGCATTGAAAATCATTGCTTTGAAACTAGCCTCACCTGCAAACCAGGTGAGTTTGCAGTTACCTGGTCCATCCCCTAAACCCACACATTCATACCTAATACCTGCATATCACGGTGTCACCTGAACTCACCCTGCCCATCTTGGGTATATTGTGTGGAATAGCCTTGGTGATGTTTAGTGATGGTTCCCCTGAGGTCTCGATGTTGTACTGGTCGCTCACTGGTCCCTTTTATAGCCCCGCTTAACCAGGCTCATAAACGGAAACAGTGGAGGCAATAGGGGAACAATCGCTTTGTCATGAAAATGAGATCCAAAAATTGAGTCAGTGATTTTAATGCTATTCAGTTTTTCCAGAAAAGCGAGGAAGGATTATGACATAATGGCCATAATGGCATGGTAAGCTGGGTCCAGTGCCCGCAGCCCTACACCCACTCTCATGTTACACATGCCAGCTCCGCCAGTTTGTCCCCTACCTGGTGAGGCCACGCGAACTCATGACTTATTTCTTTTTCTTTTTTTTTTTAAAGATCTTTATTTGATAGAGACATCTGAAGAGTGACAGGACTGTGTGGAGAGAGAGAGAGATGGGGAATGACATGCAGGAAAGATCCTCAGGTCAGATTTGAACCCTGGACTTCCACAGCAAGGACTGAGCCTTCACACATGAGACGGCTGCTCTACCAACTGAGCTAAACACCACCCCAACTCATGACTTATTTCTGAGTAAAAGTATCCAGATCCTCAAAGTCAAAGAAGCAGTAACACACTGTAAAAGTACAGAAATAATATCAGCAAAATACACCTGTCTTGAATGTACAAGCACTCTTGCAGAAAATGGCCCCTTGTTGGTATACATGTTATTATGTATATTGCATATACCTGAAAGTGAAACATTGTTTAGCAGGTTTTGCAGGTTAACACAGTCAGCAATACAACAAAATGTGTTGGACGAGAGGAACCAGTCAGCTCAGTATTAAAAGCAAGCAAGCAAGTCAAATATAATAGAGTCAAATTTTAGGTAAAAAGAATAATATAAAATACAATATAAAGTATACTAAATGAAGACATGTTCTATACACTGAAGTGACAGAATGTGTCAAGTATATACAAGTATCACTGTGTAAATAGATTTGAACATACTACAGCACTGTGCAGAAGTTTTAGGCAGGTGCGAAAAACTGCTGTAAACTAAGAATACTTTCAAAAATATAAATAATCATTGTTTATTATTTATTATTTTTATTGATAAAAAGCCTTTGCCTTCAAACCAGTATCAGTTCTTCTAGGTAAACTTGCACAAAGTCAGAGATTTTGTAGGACTCTAGTCTGGTGTATGATAAACCAATTATACCAAAGAGGTGCTAATGATCACATGTTGGTTGAAACACAATCATTAACTGAAACAGAAATTGCTGTGTAGGAGACTAAAAACTGTGTGAGACACATGCACACAACGTAGTTCTACTGCATCAGCAAGGTCTCTCCCAGACAAAGATTTCAGCAGACTGAGGTTTGCTCAAAGAAACAGTTACTGACACAGCGGCCATCGAGAGAATCTTAGTGCAGCAGATAAAACACATCAAGCTTATTTCCCTTTGAAATCTGAAGATGTCCAGCAGTGCCATCAGCTCAGAACTGGCAGAAACCAGACCCAGGTACACCCATCTACTGTCTGCTGGAGTATCTCCAGAAGTGGTCTTCATGGAAGAGTTGCAGCCAAAAAGCCATACCTCTGACATGGAAACAAGGCCAAGGGACTCAACTATGCACGAAAACACAGGAACTGCAGTGCAGAAAAATGGCAGCAGGTGCTCTGGACAGATGAGTCCAAATTTTAAATATAGTTTGTTCACTGAAGGGCTGGAGACAATTATGCAGTGTCTGCAGGTGACAGTGAAACATGGTTGAGGTTCCATGCAAGTTTGGGTCTGCGGTCTGCAAATGGAGATTTTTTAATACTGTTTTTTTCTGTTATGTTTTTACTTAATGTTTGCTATGCACTAAGAACACAGTTTTTCTTGGTATAACAAAACCTACTTGGCACTAAACCTGATTCTGATTCATGGAGTCTGTCTGGATGACATGAAGCGACAGAAGGATTTGAGGAAGTATGCATCCACAGAACACCTGTGGTTAGTTCTCCAAGATGTTTGGAGCAACATACCAGCCAAGTTCATTAATGTGTGCAAGTGTTTTTATTATCACCATTTTTGAAAGCATTCTTAGTTTAAAACATTTTTCACACCTGCTTAAAACTTTTTCTCTGTACTGTATATCCAAAACCATGAGAAGGAGGTGACCAGGTTTGAGTCAAAACATTTATTCATTTTTAACAGTCAAAAACTCGACTGTGCTCTTCATGGAATAGCTGCATAGAAGTCTGTGTTCAATCCAAAACAAGGTTTTTGAAAAAGAAACAGCAGTTTGACAGTGTCATCATTCCCACCGTGTAGACGTGCCAGCATTCTAAAAACATTTACAGTGAATCTTTAATGTGTAACACGTTAACAGTACATTTTCATCTTAACCTCCCAGAACATGGAAAATGCAGCCCTGAAGACACATGCAGCACTTCTGTTGCATGTCATGACATTGCTGTGACACGTGGAAACAGGAAGCTAACAGCCTGAAGTACACTTGGAGGTGTTAAATGCTAACAAAATGAAGCAGGGTAGATTTGTGAAAAATGATCTTATAATGCTAAAATGGACGTTAATACAAAATTAAACAGATATTTAGGCAACATCTGCTCACATCTCTGCAGACTGAACACATCTGGCACGGCAGCAAAGCCTACAATAAAAACTGCTGCTGCACTTCAATGTTAGACATGTGGACACACCAAGTAAATAGTTCATATTGATTAGGGATGCACAATATATGAAGGGTGATAAATTATTAGTTGACAACTGGACAATCATGTTTATTCCAATAATGAAATTATAGCTGATAATCTGTGGAATATTAAATCATCCATCTTTGCCTGTCTCACGCTCAGCTGTGCATAAACTACAGCATATCAACTTATTAAATTAGAAAAATGTGAAATTATTGTGCATCTTATCAGTATCAGCCATGAGAAGCTATTAAGTCATTATCCCTGAAAAAAGCAAAACAACAAACTAATGTTGTGCATCCCTACTGATGAAAACATCTACTGAGATATCAGTAAATGGGGTGTGTAAAAAGAGGACTGAGGCTGTGCAGAGCAGTGAAGCTGCAGGCGCTGTTGGCTTCTGCGCACATAAAATGTCAGATAAGTTTGGACGGTGCAGTTACATACCTACAATAAATGATGTTAATGTTCTTCCTATTACCCAGAATGGAAAATGCTTGATTGTTATTTTGTAACATTCTATAACACTAAAACTTCTATGACCTGAGTGAGTTACTATAGGTGCACTACCATACCTTTAATACCCGAGGTGCTAAATTCTCCATCTTTAAATGTGTCAATTTTCCTTACTAAAAATAGACTTTCTACAGAAACACAGCATGTAGTTTACACAAAAGGGCACAATCTGTGAAAAGTCGCTCCAGACTGTGTGGAAGAGAGCCCAAGTGTTCACAGCAGCTTCCCCTAAAGTTCCTGTAACGGTCACTAAAACTCTATTGCACTGTGAAGGAGAATAGAGAGAACAGCATGATGGACAGGTCTGTCAGCCTGTCACAGACGCTTGGTGCCTTGTCCTTGTTCCTCCTCAGCTGCACCCACTGTTTCTGATTACATGTCAAAGTGTCCCTTTAAAAGCCTGCAGTGACTTCACAGACACTGCACGTGTTTTTTTTCTACAGCTCGTGATGTTGTTTTACAACATGCCAGTCCACTCCCTGCTTCGCTGAGACAGGTTAAAGACGTAGCTGCCTCTTCTTAAGGACTCAGAAAGCAGCCCGTACCTTCCACTCAGAAACGAGTGAGACATAAGTGACTATAAAAGCTGCATCGACAGCTTTTGACATAGCAGAGACAACGTGTAACTAACCTCAAACACACTGCACAATAATACTTGCAGCAAGTTTGTTTAGAACTTACAGGAGCTCCTCAAGTCAGTAAAACCACTGCCATGCCACCTTAATTTACACGTACAATTACGCTAAGACGCAGACAGTACCAACAATTCAACAAGCCATGGGTGACTGTCCAACTCCCTGTCCAGTCCTCATATGTTTGGCATCGTTATCTCGGGTTGCGTCTGTTGCAGGCCCGTCGGAGTCCTTTAAAGAGTATGTTGGAGGGATAAGGCTGTCAAGTTCCTGCCTGTGCCCCGCTTCCAGAAGCCACTCATGGAACTTGACCTCCACCAACTCCTGAAACTGCCGCTTCTGCTCCCTTTAAACAGAAATGAGAGATGAGTTACAAGAGGAACACACAGAGCAGGAAAGAGAGTTCTGTTAAAACACTGTGATACGCAGTCACTCAAAGGATTTTTCCCTCGTGAAATGGAAGCCTGTGATGAATTTCCTATTGTTCGCTGTGCTAGTCAGGGTCAGGCAGAGTGTCGAGCCCCTCCAGCAAGTTTTCTGACACTAATGCCATCGCTGAGCTCCATACTGCTCACCAGCTGAGTAGCTAACTCACATGCTTATTGATTTTTGGAATGACTGTTCTGTTATAACTTTCCACTAATTAAAAGAGCACAGTGCTCAGTGGAATCAGAAAAGGCCACGCATGCACACATGACAGAGTGTTTAGGTACTACTGGACAGATCCATGTATTGTTGATGGTGTGACGACAGCCTGGTCACTCACTTGTTCAGCCGGGCCTCCATCACAGTTTTCTGCCAGTGCTGTATCCTCTTCTGCTTTTCATCAAGCGCTGCCTGATATGGTGGAGGTAATCCCCCTGGCACCTCACATGTGTCGCCCTCCATCTGGAAAGGCACGACCAGTGTGTGAAACTCAGCCGGGGGCAGCAGGCGGTAGCAGGAGGGGTCAGAGTTGGATGATGCATTGAGCGAGGGCTTGACGAGGCCCTCGGTCCCCAGGAGCAAGGGTCGATCCCAGACATTGGGGACTACAGCCAGTCCAACGCTGGCCATGTGATCCTCCATGGAGGGGTAGAAAGTGTGGAAGGGCCCCAGTGTGATGTCTGTGTTTCCAGGTAGGAGCAAGGGGCGGGTAGGCGTCAAGGCGTGGATAGTGCAACGTGAGGAGGCTCCGACAGCGATCCTGCCAGCCACACACACCACCCGCACGTTCTGGCAGCTGTGGATGTGGACGCTGGTCTCAACAGGACCCAGAACCACCGTGCAGTCACGGCATTTGTCCACACTGACTGATCTGCGGGAACAAATACAACATGAAAAACTGTATATTCCAAAACACATCCTTCATTGATGGAAGCTGACCTTAGAGGTGACAGCAGGTATATGAAGGCATCTGAGCATCTGTGGATTTTGATGTTGGCACCGGTCAGCCTGTCTGAGGTTTTAGCCAGGGTCTGTTTGAAGACTTGGGACATCAGCACCATCTTACTGCCAGGTGGAGCCATGTGGGTGTTTCGGGCTATTTTGGCTCTCTTCATGGCTCCCTCCACTAGAACCCACACAGTCAGGACAGTCAAAGAAATGTAGACAGACAGATAAAACCTAATTCCAGAAGATTTCCGGATACCTTGTTGAGCCCAGGCTAGTTTCTTGCCTGAGTGCAGGCAGGCCGTCATCCCGAAGGGGTTCAGCGTGAGTGTGTGCTGGAGACACGAGAGTAGCTTATGCAGGGGGAAAGAGTGGCTGAGTACAGAGTAGCCCGCTTGCGTCTGGAGTGGACCTTTGGTCAGCAGCCTGTGGACAGGCTGGACAGCTCTGCCGTGGCTAAGTGAGCCCTCCAAGAGCAGGCCCAAGCTCCGCACAGCCTGCAGGGATATCTGTGAAACACACGACTGTGAAATCAGCTGCAATGCATCAAAGGTTGTGAATTTGTTTTTAAAAAGCACAGATGAGCTGCAAAATGTTCTGCACTTATTGTGTAAACAAAGATTAGTAATAGGTGCTTTGTACGTACGTCAACTGAAATGAGCGGTCACAGTCTTCGTCTTGACTTCTCTTTGATAATAAATACCCAGTCTTCTCTTAAACCTGCAGTAACTCATTCTTTGTCCACTCTGGGGCACCACAGACAAGTTGTGAGCTTAACACTGACTTACAGTATCATCACCTTTATGTTGGAGTGAGCTTATTAGCAAACAGTTACTTTTTTTTAAACACATCCAGCAGCTACAGAGGAACATTTGGAGTTGTGTGTCGAGTATTCACTCTCTTTTAGTTCAGTTTGGTCTCTGCCGACTCCTGAGGGAAATATCTGTCTCTTTAGCTGCTAAATGCTCCACTCTGTTCACCAATGCTAACTGGACAGCGATGCAGTGAGCTGAAGCTCAGTGTGAAGCTGAAGAGAGCTGCAGGCTCAGGCGACAATTCTCTGTATTTTCATCACGACTAGTGACAGCTTTTACACTGTCACGTGATACATTATTTTATTATAACAATACTGATAATAGGCACTTCAAGTACATCGCTGTTAAAAGGACTAGTGTGTAGAATTTAGTGACATGTAACGGTGAAGTTATTGATTGCAACCCCCTCACCTCAGCTTCTCATTGCAAGTTTAAGGAAGAATCTATGACATGACACATGCGTTCTAGTCTACTGTAGAAACATGGTGATTCAACATGGAGGACTCAGTGGAAGAGGACATGCAGCGTCTGTAGGTCTAAAAGTTCCATTCTAAAGTAACAAAAACTGAAGATTCTTATTTTCAGGTGATTATGCAATAATGAGAACATAGTTATGAATATTATATTCCATTTCCACCACAATCTGTAAATATAGCCCCTCAATGTGAGTAATGCAACATGTGTGCAGACTGTCCACAGACCTGGCTGTCTCTAAGGCCCTGTCCAGACTGTGATAGTTGTCCTGGCTCCACCAGGAGCTCCAGAATCTCTGCTAGATGGCTCTGTACAAATGACAGATGGGCCTGATCATCCCAGTTCTGCTGAAACAAACAGAAACAGCAAAAGCAGAACTATGAGTGGCTCATCAAACAATAACAGCTGCACTATAACATGATAATAGAACACTAAAAATGACATCTGTCACAGTAACAAGGACCTTGTTCTGAGAGCTAGTCTTGGCCTCCCGGTCTGATGGAGAGGGAGAGCGAGTGCGATGACTGGGCCACTCTTCACCAATCAGAGAGGTGCGCAGAGACACACGGTTCAGCTGCTGGATGTAGAGGAAGAGGAGGAACTGCAGTGTGTCCACAGACAACTGGAATGAACAAGACAACAACATTAACCACAATGAGCTGCACACCATCATGAAAGAGTCAGACATGATACAAAACGGTTATCTGGGACACTGTGATAGTATTTCATTCCTGGGTAAACTGAGCCACTAGCTCATGTAATCGTCAACTAAACTGTGCTCCGCCCTGTCATTGTCTTTACCTTGTTCCTTTGTTGGTCCAACTCGCTTTTGGAAGAGCACTGGGAAAGACACTCTGCCCACTCCAGCCTCTCCTCTGGAGTGTGGCCAATAAGAAGGTCAAAGGTCTCAAAGTAGAGCCAAGCAAGGTCTTCCGGAAACTGGAGCTTCCCACAGGCGATATGCCTCCACATGGGCCAGCCCAAAATGGGGAAGCAGCCCTCCCGTGTTCGCACGTAGATCGCCATCTTGCGGAGATAGTGCAGGCTGAGCTTGGATGAGGGAGCCACCTACAGAGGCATGAACCCCAGGTTTACAACACACTCATTCACTGGACAGTATCAGTACATTATACAGTGAGTATAACAGAGCATCATATTCATCACTAAAAATATTACTCCGTTTCCATGGTAACATGATAACTTTGCTGAAGCAAAACCCAGCCAGCTACAACAAATGTGAAACATGTTTTGTTCTTTGTTTCAGAGATTAAATAGTCAAATATTGTGAAATGATATCTTATAAACCAGCAAGTATCCACAGACTGTGAGAGGAGAGGTTTTTAATCAATAAATCATGAACCAAAATGGGCCTGTACAGACCATGGCCACCTGTTATGATTATCATCTTTCTGTAATATTACTGCCTCACTGCTGTGGCAATAATGACAGTAAAGTAAAGCCACTCGTGTAATATTGCTTCATTCGGTGGATGTGAAGATTCAGTTCACCTGCAGGGCTCCCAGTAAAAAGGGCTCCATGCGTGGCCATACGCTCACACCGTCTGCCTCCATCTAGAGAAAGGAAACAACAAAACATGTCAGACACATGATGCACACACATGTGACAGCACAGAGAGCAGAGCACTGGGTCTACTGAGAGAGACAGCGCCGCAGAGATGGACTGTGATGAGGCTGACCGTGCAGGTGCACCGCCATGAGAATAATGATGACATGTGTTTAGGAGTGGTTCATTTTAAATGATAGAAAATGTGTCTCGCGGTGACGCCTCGACGCTCCCATGACAACTGGCAACCAGGCGGCTCTTGTCATCAACACCTGACTGCATCATAATATCAAGTTTGGTAGGCTAACCAAGACGAGCCTTAGCTATCACCAACACACTCAGACAGTTTACAAACCCACAAACTCGCTTCTTATTGTGACGGCGTGTAACAGGCAGCTCGATAGCTGGAAGAATGAAAGTTAACTTCACTAACCAGAGCTCGTCAGACAACTTAGCTACAGTTAGCTCGCAGTGCTAGCCAAGGCAAAGGAGGCAGTGAGACAGCTCTGTGCTCTTACTTTCGGCCTTTGTCTTCGTCCAGACGACACGGTGCTCCGTCTCTGCGGGTCCGGTCACTCATATGTGAGACTACAGATGAGAACTAGTCCAGGCGTTGCTGTGATTAGAGTCAGACACATCTGCCGTGCTTCCTATTTGGCGCCCTCCTCTCCGACCTGACCTGACATCTGTTGCGCGCAGCTCGCGGGAGCGCGCTTCAACCTTCTCTGAGGGCAGGTTTCGTCCAGGAAGTACAATGTTTTGCTGTAGCTGAATTAACGTTCATAATTTGAACAATTCACAGCAAACCAGTGACATTATAACAACAACTATTTTATAAAAATGAATATTGAGAAATGTTTCTTTAACGGTGGGCGGGGCTTTGACTGAGAGGCGGATTCGCCGACATCCAGTAGGCGGGCTTTCTCTGACAGGAGGAAGAAGGCTTGTGACTGGCAGCGGGAACAACCTTCAGAAGCCGGCTGTTCTCTTCCTACCTCTGTTACAAAGATCTGGATCTATGGCTAACAAAGGGATGAATCTCTGCAATGTGTGCTGCCTGCTTCTTTACGTTATCACGGCGGTGCTGGCGGGGTAAGTCGGCTGTGCTCGGAGAAGGCGCAGAGCGGTGAAGCAGCGTCGCCGGCTGGTACACATGTTCCACTGTGATTGGTCCAGCTCTGCATGTGTGGAGCAGGCTCACACACCGAGCTAACTCGCTAATGAGTGTTTTGTTGTTCTCCTGCTCCATTCAGCGAGCACTGCTCAGGAACTCACGGTGGCTTTGTTGACTAGTTAGCTAGCTTAGTTAGCCGGGAGCTAGCCTCCATACAAGAGAGACTGAACACCGGCTTCCTGCTCAGTGGCTGCAGCTAGCTAGCTGCTGTCCATCACAATAATTCAGTCAGTATTGGTCATAGCAGTGTTTTGTAGCTGCAGCTGGACTTGTCTCGTATACTCTGCTCTGCTCTATGCTGTCTCTCTGTCGTCCATAACTTCTGTCACCCCCCTCTCTGTCTCGCAGGCGAGATTTCTATAAGATCTTGGGGGTGAGCAAGACTGCATCCATCAGGGACATCAAGAAGGCCTACAGGAAGCTGGCTCTGCAGCTACACCCCGACAGAAACCAAGACGACCCCAAAGCTCAAGACAAATTTGCAGACTTGGGGGCAGCTTATGAGGTGCGTGTCTGCTAATGCTGTGTGTTTGTTCTTATTGATGGCAGAAGACAGGCCAAGCAAACTTACTGTGTCTTAAAAGATAACTATGTCTTTGTAACTGTCTGAAACAGGAAGTGTAGATTTAGTATGACAGAAGCGCCGCAGGCACAGACACTGAAGTCTTTTGTACGCCAGCTAACTGCTTGTTGTTAATGGAAACGGTGTGGTCGCTGTGATTGGTCGACTATACCGTGTGGCTGCATCTGATTGGCTGTTACGTAGCACAGCTGGCATACAGAGAAACAAGACGTGGATGAGTGGGAGTGGGTTCAGATCAGTTGAGCTCAGCAGGTGTGTCCGGATCCTATTTTCACATTATTAGTGATTGATGAACACGGAGTGCACATGCGCACTGTGAAGATATACATTATTTTTGTTGTTGTTTAATATTCTAATAAAGAAGCTGTGTTAAGACTGTGTGTAAGCTGTGTTGGTGGTGTGTTATGTGACGTAGTGCAGGTGTGTTGGGTTACATTCTACTGAAGAGGTGTTTGTGTCATTTCATCACAGCTATGTGGAAGGTGTTTGTTCAACACGCGCTGTCTGTTCGTAGGTGCTCTCAGATGAGGAGAAAAGGAAACAGTACGACACCTATGGAGAAGATGGACTCAAAGAGGGTCATCACGGCTCACACAACGATATCTTCTCCAGGTTGGTACCATGAAGTCTGCTGGTTCTGGAGAAAATAAGCACTGCATGAGGCTTACGTGAGGTCAGCAGGGTCAACTCAGAGGGCTGGTTCACTCAGAAGACAAATATCTCACATTCCGCAGCTTTGGGACAGCTTTATCTCTTCTTCCATTCCTTTACAATATGAGCTGAATAGAGTTTGAAACTGAAAAATCACTTTTTTTAATGTGTACTTCCTGGGTCATTCACAGAGCTCACTGTAGACTGTTTCACTGGAGCAGTTCACATCAAAACTGCTGACACCGTGTTCTGTCGGTCACACTGTCCCAGTGACAGCATGCCACTCACCTGAAAATATATGTGCTGTTGAGTTTTTATATAAATTAAGTTAAGTCCAACTTGTCTGAGGTTGTAGTGATCTGACATTTTCACAGAATCATAGCAGACATTACCATAGTTTCACAGTATACAATCATTTATTATTGTTGCTATTGCTGTTATTATAAGTCACACACTAATGAGCCTACTCACATGTCACTCTGTCCTCCTCCTGCAGCTTCTTTGGTGACTTTGGGTTCATGTTTGGAGGCAACAGACAGCAGGACAGGAACATCCCCAGAGGAAATGACATCGTACTAGACCTGGAGGTCACGCTCGAAGAGGTGTACTCTGGGAACTTTGTTGAGGTGAGGAGAAAACTTGTTCTCCAAACAAACAACCCGCACACGTGATCCATGTTACAAAGTGATTGTTTCCAACTGTTTCATCACCATCATCATCTGATTTACTCCCTCTTAGTTCGCTTTGTACAACCCAAATACTTTGTAAACTTCAGTTTAGCTTGGACGACACAACATGATATCCAAAAATAATGTAAAGTGTGGACAAGTCACTTTGAACATTCAATATCTTGTCTTTGTACTGTGAATTGATTAGAGGTGGAGTCTGGGTTGTACTTTGTTTTAATAATCTTTAAACTGCTTCATGACACAGGTTGTACGTAACAAGCCTGTAGCCAAAGAAGCCCCGGGTAAGAGGAAGTGTAACTGCAGACAGGAGATGAGGACGACACAGCTTGGACCTGGCCGCTTCCAGATGACTCAGGAGATGGTGTGTGATGAGTGTCCCAACGTAAAGTAAGTCGATGCTTGTGGTTAAACTCTGCATTTAAGTGAAGTGCAGCCTTCAGGGCGAGCAGTTTTCTGTTTAAACTGAAACAGTTTAAAGCTGAACTGAGTTGTATGAGACTGTGTCAGTTTAATCTCAGTGAAACTGATGAACTGAGTGTATATTAGAGGTGTAATAACATTTAAAGCACCTGTCTAAACCTAAAATCAACACATCTATTCTGTATCATTAACCACAGGCTGGTAAATGAAGAGAGGACCTTGGAGGTAGAAATTGAGCAGGGAGTGAGGGATGAAATGGAGTACCCTTTCATTGGAGAAGGTAACTCTACCTAAAGCTCAACAGAAAGTATTTTATTAGTTCTTCAAATATGACCTGTTGTTAACGTCTCGTGTGTGACCACAGGGGAACCTCACATCGATGGAGAGCCTGGAGATCTACGTTTCCGCATCAAAGTGTTGAAGTATGGATTTTTTTCAATTGTGACTTCTATCGTGCGTCTGTGGCATACAACAACATACCTTCCCAATATTAGACTGACACACATTAACATAATTATGGGGATGCTTTTCTTTTTAGACATCCTGTGTTTGAACGCAGAGGAGATGACCTGTACACCAACGTCACCATCTCCCTGGTGGAGGCACTGGTTGGCTTCGAGATGGACATTGTACATTTGGACGGACACAAGGTTCTGTACACACTCGGTGCTTGTTATCCGCTGTCACTGTTTCCAAACTCAGACTTTTTAAAGTTTCATGTTATTAAAAAGAAAATAAGAAAAATAACACCTAAAATTAGTCAACTTTATGCTGAAAATGTTAACCCTGTGGTAAAACACATTTAAAGACAAGATGTTGAGCTGGAAGAGGCTTCCTGTAACCTTTCTTGGCAGAGTCAGTCTTATTAAGATGATAATTCTCCCCAAAATGATTTACCCTTTATCAATGCTCTTCATATCTTTGAAGAGAAACAACATTAAAGATAGAAATGCAGCTCTCTGACTTTATATGGGCTTGCAGGAAGCCTAAAATTATATTGGATATTTTACAATTAAACAAGGAAGGTGGGGCCTCCCCAACATTACAAACTATAGCCAGAATGATCTCAATATGGACACCTGCTAAACCAAAGCTGCCCTGGTTTGAAATTGAAGCAACCTTCTCCAAACAGTACTCTCCTGCCAACTTACTTGATAAACACAGAAGAGAATGACCAATTATGACGAAAGACACTTTTTACTTACTAATGTGTGTAATACTTGTAATCTCTTATGGAAATTATTTGGGACTAAACACAAATCGAGATGTGACTGATAATCCAGAATTTACCAGGGGGGCACTGGACCTAACTTTCAAAACTGGAATGAAGCAGGAATTGACCATATTCATGACATCTGGGACAGGGGAAAATTTCAAACATCATTACAGGCTACATGCAGACTACAAACAAAAGAATTTTACAAATACCTCCAGGTTAGACACTACATGCACACTAAGATGGATACTCTCAATCTTCCAGGTGACTTTAACTTCTTAGAAGAGACTCTTTTTAGACAGTGTTACACAAGGTCACTTTGTTTCCAAATTTGACTCAAGATTGCAATATCTGAAAACAGACAGACTATCATTTCTACAGAAACTATAGGAGACCCAGTTGAAAACAACGATAGACAGTGAAATATGGGAGGAAAGTTTAGTTTTCCCTTTGAAAATATCCATATGTAACAGATTTGGAGAAATGTAATACTGTATAACATTTTCCAACATGTTTATACATCTCCATATATGTATAGTAAATATACAGCAGGGGCCTCTCCAAACTGCCCAAAAGGTAAGACTGTAAGTCTTTCTGTCTTTCTCTGGAAAGACTAAGGTTTTGTATTATGTTTACAGCAAAGTTTGACAAAGTGTTAAGGTACCTGGGAACTTGTGCCGGTTAATTTGACTTGTTTCATGTGTCTCTGTCCGACAGGTCCATATAGTGAGAGATAAGATCACCAAGCCCGGTGCTCGAATGTGGAAGAAAGGAGAGGGCCTGCCAAATTTCGACAACATCAACATTCGAGGTTCCCTCATCATCACCTTTGATGTGGAGTTTCCTCAGACGCAGCTCGATGAAAACCAGAAAGATGGTGAGTCAGTTTGCTTTAGTTCACATCATCCATTTTCATAGTCTGTTCTGATTATGAAGCAGGTCTAGGTGCTTGGAGAAATGCACACAGCTCAATTACATAGAGTGACTTTAAATGAGCTGTCAGGACGTCTATAATGCTGTGACGTCACAACTATACAATCATCACCCCCACCTATGTCCAACCAGCAGGTCATTCCATCGCTGAGCTAGCAAGCTACAAGACAGAAACCTGTCTCTCTGTGATTTAATGTTACAGCTTCATGGACAGCTAGCTTTACTTGTTACTATCTGCTAACTGTAGCTTTACTTGTTAGCACTGAAGAAGCAAAGCTGTCCATAAATCACCAAAAGGCAGGGCATACGATCCACTTTCACCAAAAATGGGAAATATAGGTATAGTTGATCAGAACAACCCAGCCCACAGAAACACTCACACATACTGGGCTCTGCCCCTGACAGGCTCCTGGAGGTTGGTTTTATGTTTCAGACAGGTTGAACTGAGGCGCCAATAAAAATGAATCTGTTCTAATGGAATCCTTTACAATCTTTTTTTAAAGGACAAGTTTCTTTATTTCATGACTTACTTTAACCCTTTATAGGACACTCATTGAAATACTTGGAAATTTAAAATTCATATAAGAAGATATTTTTTTAATTTTGACTTTTAAAATAAGTTACCGTATACGGTCACTTGCCCACCTAGGGTAAGAGAAATCCAAAGAATATGTGAAACATTTATTTCCAAATGGACAATCAGACATACAGTGTGTCTTATGGAACTAATGACACTTATTTAAAAATAGCACGCCTGTGATACAGTGCAAAAAATGTCAGGGTTAGGGTTGGAGTTGGATCTATTAGAGCCACCTGTGACGTGGCCTGACATTCACTGATTGGCTGGAGAAAGTCATGTGATTCTGCTCCTTCACTGAGAGATGTGGGGGCACCATGTTTAAAGCCTGTGGAAGTGACCATATATGGTTCCTTGCCCGATAAAGGGTTCATGGGAAACCAGACAGATGCTGTTAGTTGCATTGCAGTAGGAGGTTCAGTGATTGTGACCTATACCAAAGACTACGAGTCTGAATAACTCACTGTCTCCTGCTTCAGCAAATGTAGTACACCACTAAAGAACATCCTGAGTACACCCTCAGCAGAATATGTCGTTTAACGCTCATCATTCTGATGTTTGTTGCAGGAATTCGGAGTCTTCTGAAGCAGGGATCTGTACAGAAGATTTACAATGGACTACAAGGATACTAACACACTGACACACACTGCCTGGACTGAGTTATTTGACACACACACACACACACACACATGCACATGCACATACATCCTCAATCAACAGGAGGGTGCTCTGTAATTCTGGCCAGGGTGTATTTATTATTTTCAGATTGTTCTCAGGATGGCTTGAACCCAATTTATTTTTTAAAGTTGGAGATGTTTTTATTTGAAAGTGTATAAAATGGAAAGGACACCATGTTTCTGTTCGTTCTTGTCCCCACCCACTTTGTTTCTTTTCAAAATCAAAATGACAAACTGGACCCGAGAAGAAAACTCCTCAACAACCTCTGAACAATGTTCAACCTGTGCTGATCAGAAGATGTTCTATTTTTCTTTTTTTCTGAATGTAACCGCTTCACCTGTTGTTGTCCCTGATATTTTTGTTGCTCTGGTCAGATTCCTGTTCAATAATCCTGTAAATAGGGAGGAACAAAGCTCATCTATTTGTTGTGTTTTAGTTTTCCTAATTTATGTTGGCTCTGACTCTGTCTGCATTCGATATGTTGCGGCAGGAGAAGTGTCGGCATTGCACAGCCCCAGGTTCACTGTGACGAGTTGACCTCTTCAACAGTGAAGTTTTATTCTTGTGGAGGAATGCAGCTGTTTGTATACCCTCCAGCGCCACTGTAAAAAAACAACACTCTCCCTGTGTGGGCCGAACACTTTTAACTCAAAGGGACTTCAAACCGTGACGTTTGGTTTGCAAGTATTGACGGCTGGTATGCTTCATAAGGATTTCCCTCTGCTCTGTTTTTACAATCGACTGCAATGATGCCTCCCAATTTTATGAGAGGTGCCATGGCCTTAAATGTGAATTATTTGGCCGTTTTTACTGAGTATGCCAGGGGATAATGTACTTTTGACTGACTATAAATAAAGATTTCTACAAATTCTGAAGGCCTGTCATACTACAGACTCACCAACAGATGACAGCAAAGTCTAGATCATGACCATTATGAAGGAACACTGGCTCTAAAGCGTGATTTGGAGTGAAGCACTGTGTGGGGACAACTTTGCCCTGACGCAGGCCTGTCAGGCTGGTGTCTGGATTGGCATGCAGCCATGCAGAAAGGGCTTCCTCATAAACAAGAGCCAACCATACCCTCAGTACAGTCTCTCAGGTGTTCCTCCATACAATGGTAGGGATAAGATTTTTAGAATGAATGATCAGTTTGGCAAAGATAAAGATAATGTCAGTTTTGATGACACTGTCTGAGAGGTATTCATTTAACTTCATGTTTATTGTTCAGGTTGTAGTTTGCAGTGGATCTGCACTTTATTATATTGAGAGGTGTTTCAAATATTCTGGCCACCTGAGAGGACTGCAGTATTAGAAACACCTCAATATATTTCACTTGAGTACAACACACAGCACCAACTATGAAACATAAAAAATGATTACATTTCTGACAGTGTAACCAAACACTGACATGCTAGGCTTCATGCTTGGGTGGAAAAGGAAAACCTCAGTTTGCAGTGAGTGAAGGAGATCAGAGGAAATCTTTAGTCCGGTTGAAAACTTGCATGTGTGTGTGAACTCCTGAAAACATTCTTGGAAAGTAGGATATCTTGTGGAATGGCTCTTGGCTGGCCACTGGGGGGCAGTGCAACAAGATGGAAACAACATTGGCACATCATCACTTTCAAGAGCCTTGTTAACACAATACCACATGTATTTAAATGGCTCTTATAAAGTTCATGAGTCATAAACTGATGGCATTAGCTGCCATACAAGGTGCCAACTTTTGAGAGCTTACCATTCTTATGCATTCACACACTGGTGGTGCAGCCTTCCATATCTTGTCAGGGACACTAGAGGAGCCAGGGATCTAACTTCTGATCATCATCTGCTTACCTGCTGAGCCACAGCATGATCATTCATCTGTGTGTCTGACCACCTGATGGGTATCAGGCAGATTTTCACCAACTACTCACCAAGCTCAACTACTGAGGGGAATATCTGTGTCTAACTGTTCCACTGTGTTCACAGGCAGGTCACAGACTTTATCTGTCTGCTGGTGACGTGACGCTGGATTATTTAAACAAGGCTGATGAGAGCAAAGACAACTAAAATTGCAAAGTTGTGCACCGTAAACCAAACCTGTGAGGTGAAAGGAATCCACTGTGCACAACCTCAGCACCATGGACAAAGTTAGCAACTAGCTATTGACGCATTTATTATAAAAATATTGATTAATGCAGCTTTATGCTTAGGAGCTGGGGAATGCATTATGTAAATGACGGCCCCAGAAGTGTGTGTGTGTGTGTGTGGTCCATGTGATAGTGGGACGACCCCCTAACATACCCTGTGACCCCTCAGTGGCTTTACTGTAACAAGCAGCTCAGTGTCACAGTCATCAGGCACGCCAATCTATCCTTAGACCAGACACACACACACACACACACCTTGTGGGTGGAAGGTTGTCGGGGAGTCTGTCTGCATGGGTGGGGCAGGGGATGTCCACAGAAACATATTCATGATGGTTAGTTTATAGTGTGGTGAGTGTACACATCTGCCCACCAGTGTTCATGTGACAGACTGTTTGTGTGTGTGTAATAATCCCCCACAGTATGTATGTAGTAGATGCATGTGTGTGTATTGTATGGACAATATCTGCCTATGAATGAGTGTGTGTGTGCATTCATGTGTGTGGCCACTCTCTGTGTATAATGAGCTCCCACAGAGATAGCAGGGCTGTGGTAAAGGGAGTTTCCTCCTTGGCCCACCACACATCCCATAGTCATTTTCAGACTGAACAGGCTCCACAGAGGAGAAGAGAAGCTTTGTGATCTGGCTCCGATAAAACTCTTCCACCTCCAGCTAATAGGACCAGTGAGATTCAGACCATTGGAGGCCACCATCACACAGCTGGGAAATGTTTCTCAAAAGGCCGGAATTTATGTCAGACTGCTCCTGTTCTTATTCAGTATTTATTACACAAAACATAATGTGTTTCAAGAAATACAGCCCACTTTAACAAATTATAGGTTCAGCGCCCAAACACAACAGATGACCATGTGCTCCCACGCCAGATTGTAACTTAGCATGTGGATGTGAGGGTCCGATCAGGCTGTAAGAAACTGTGCACGAGGTGACTGTTTGTGACCCTCTTTATGAGATGTGGTTCTGAGTAGAGAGGACAGGGTGAGTTATGTTGGGGATTTACCAATCATCCACAAATAATATATTTTAACCACGTGTAATTACAAATCGTGGAGCACATGAGGGCAGCATTGCCTCTTCAATCACGGCCCTCCCTAAATCACTTTTTATTACCCACAACACTCACCAGAGGTCTGTGTAGTTTGAGTGTATGTGTGTGTTAGTGTGTGTGTGTGTGTGTGTGCAAGAGAACGCCTGCACTTGCCAGTTGTTGATGCAGATAAGTGCAGGGATCACACTTGACCCTGAGTGTAATGACTCCTAAGCGTAGCTGCAGGGTTAAGAGAGGCACAGGCCAAAGAAGGGTTAATTGAGCAATCTGCTCTGTGTGTGTGTGTGTGTGTGTGTGTGTGTGTGTGTGTGTGTGTGTGTGGTGGCGCCAATGGGTGTTTTGACCTGCTCTGACTCGGCAGTGTGCTCAGTTAATGGTGCCTGACCTGTCAGACGCTGGAGCATTAGTCAGAGCAGAACACAGAAATGTTACAGTCCTTTACAGTTTCCCAACTTTTTATTATAATATTTCAAACAGAAATGCACAGGGAGATTCAAAGCAGATCTAATGCCTCCGTTATGATCAGCTGTTTGACACGAAAACTGACCCTCTGATACTTCTTCCATGCATGTTCACATGTTGATCAGAGGATGTTTTTAAATCCAAAATGCAATTAAAGCAATCACATCTGTCATGTATACAGACTGCGTACGAATGATGAACTGGTAAAGCATTGCTCTGGTTATCAAGAAAAACTGTAATTCAGTAAAAAGTATTGCTCAATGACTTATTACCTGGAAGCCTGAGCAGAATATGAAATGCTTTGGCTCTCATGCTGTTTAGATGAACTGACACAGAGGGGCGATGCTTGTTGACTGTATATATTCCATGATTGTCTTTTGGCCAGTTCCTAACACTTTCCTCACACATCAAGGTGTCTGACAGACACAGAAGATTTTTGTTGCGTAAGAATATAATTCTGTTCATTCATATAATTCAAATTCAAAAAGTAACACTGACAAGTAGGAGGGAGAGTGTAATCACTGTGTATCCAAGAAAACTTGAAGTGCTGCATTTTAAAATGAAAAATATGACATAAATTAGTTCAAATTATTGTATATTGCACTCTGAATCAACTCAGGTATTATAATAAATGTTTCGTCTGTGGCATCACCATGAAGGAGATAAGCATTGTGGAGTACTTTGAGTTCTCTGGAGAACCTTTTTATCCTTGAGAACTCTTTTTTGCTTTTTAAGGTTCTTTGGGGAAGTGAATACAAAAAACTGTTCTTTAAGTCACAATTGTAGCACTTTTGGTACAAGAACCTTTAATAATAATAATATTAATTATTATTATTATTGATAACAACAACAACAACAATAATAATAATAATATATTTTTTTTCACTTTAAAGGTTCTTTATTATACTTATCTGATCTTTAAGTTGGTCCGCAGCAATGGGCTCTTCCAGTAAAAGGTTCCTTGCGGAACTGAAAACAGTTCTCCTATGGTATTACCGTGACCAACTCACACCTTTATTGTTAAGGGTGTAGCCTGTTTGACAATTAATCTATTCGTCAATGTTAAAACTAATTGTAAGTGTATGCACCTCGTGATTTGGATCCACTCAAGACTAGAATGGTTCCTCCCTTACCCCTCTGTTTTCATTAAAACCAGGCTAGTAGTTTTTCCTGTTGACAGAAAAACTAATGGGACTGAAAACATAACCTACTTACCAGAGGTAACAAGCTTTTGTAATGCAATAGAGACCTTCAATAGGGAGATAGGAAATTGGAAATGTCACCTTCATGAATGCTCCTAAAAATCTGGCTTGAATTTCACGTATCTGCGCTGAGCAGGGCACAGATTGACAAGCTTCCTCCTTCCCTTCAAGCCCCTGAGGATGAATTCAACAGACAACAAAAAAGTAATCTGACTGTTTTCAATGTGTGTGTAGTTATCGGTGGCGTGAAGCACCAACACATGCCAAGGCCAGAGAGGACAGCAGGAGAGAGGGGGAGGGGGCAAGGAGGGAAAAAAGGACTCTGCCCGAAATAAGAAATGTTGACGGACAAAGCCTACAATTTGCGGGATTTGAGCATAAAGCAAACAAAGGGCAGCTTTTGTAAGGAATAATGCATGTCAGCCGTATCCTTATCCCGCCACAGCTTTGAACACTGTTGGGGACGTCCATTGCTCCACTGTGTATGTCGTGTTGCTATATTAAAGCCAGTCACCTCAAAGAGAAAAGCCTCAACTATTCAACAATTGAATGGTGGGGCTCTCATTATGGCCAATGTGGGCAGGAAAAAGTGGCTTTGGGGGTTTTCAATTCAGCGACTTAAAGCCCTCCTGTTAGCTAGGACGAGCTGCTGTTTATCCCAATGCCTTTCTGGGGGCTAAACATAGTCAACTGTCATTATGGATCTCACTCTCTCTCCTTTTCTGTCTGTCTGTCTCTCTCTCCTTCTCTGTCCTCCCCCTCACTAACATTTATTTATTTCTCTCCCAATTTTGTCATCTAATGACCCGTGTTGTGTTGTTGTTTGAAAAGGCTGATGGCTCTCTGGTCTCCCACATCCTGAGGAGGAAAAAGGGGTGGCTGGGATACTGGAGGGCGAGTGCAGGACAAACAGTGCTGCGGACCACCTATATGGATGAAAGCCACAAGTATATGGATAGTATTCCATAGGCAACATAATGCCGAGGGGGCAGCACCATACATGCTTTGGCTATATGTTACAGCAGCATATATATATATGTATATATATGTATATATGTGTGTGTGTGTGTATATATATATATATATATATATATATATGCACACACACACACACACATATATACCGGTTATTGTTCATAAAAGAACCACCTTTACACAAGCATTTTTATTCAGCCCATCCGTGTCAGGGGCTCAGATGGTTTGGCGGAGCAGCTTCCCTGCAGTTCAAGGCCACATGAATAAGGCCATATTAGCAAAACTGTATGCACACACAGTATATAAAATGATGTAAATATGTATTAGTGGGTGTGGGTGTGGGTGGGGGTCAGGAGGGTACATGGCGGAGAGGAGAGGAGACTGTGAGCGAGGTGAAAGCGGTCTTTGTGTTTAGAGCAGAGCCCTCTGGTGGACCCTCCCCTCAGCGCGGGGTTGCCCAGGCCCTGTGGTGGCGGATCACAGTTAATAACTGTGCGGTGGGCTGTCAGAGGCACTTAGCCTGATGCTGGGCAGGCCGGGCCAGGCTGGGCCCGCATACACAGCCGTCTCTGCCTCATGAGCCTGGACCAAAGCACTCAGCCATGAAGGAGAAGAGACAGAGAGAGAGGGAGAGAGAGACGCATACATGAAGAGAGGTTGAAGAGGATGGGCACATGAATGATGCAAAACAAATAGGAATATTACAGGAAAACATTCACTGTGTGTGGATCCTTTCTGCAGTGTCTAATAGGCATGAAGTGGGTAAATAACTGGGACAAGGCCAAGTTTTTCAGACTGAGCTCAGGTGTCTCCCCTGAAGAATTCAGAGCCAAACTTTATGCAAGCGCAGAACCCAGTCCAGGACCAAGCAGAAAGGATCGCTTCACATCTTAAAATCTCTCAGAACACAATGCTCACATGCACATATGTACATCGTAAGAGTTTGTGGTTGCTGTAAATGTGCCTCCTGCCCGTACTGACCATGAAGAGATCCTTTCCGTGCATAATTCCAGTGTGAGAGACAGGCTACAAAATCCACAATCCTTGTTTTGCGCAAAAGTGCATTCGGAAGTTGGAATCTGATACAAGGTTTCATCAGTCAGGGTTAACAAAATCCGAAAGAACGGGAAGAAAGAAGAGCTGACACCTCTCCTGTGTCAGGAAATCTGTCCGATAAAACAAAGAGAACATCCACTTGATTTGTCTGACAACTGCCTTTAGATTTGTCCTTCCAATGAACTGATATTTGTGTATTTTGGGTGGTGCTGTGACTGAATCTTCCAGAAGTAAAGCCTTAGCTGTGTGCTCATTAGCAGGACCTCTTCATGGCCAGAATGGATCATAGACTGAATCACTAGTCTGAATGAAGCCTGTCTGTGACAGGACCCAACTGTCAATCAAAGCATCCATGCTGTTAATCCTGCATAACTTTAAGTCTTAATATAATGTGAACAGGTGAGTTGTATATAAATTCACCCTCAGTACAGTTGTCATGAACGGGGAAATTAGCTACAGAGACCAAAACTGTTTTTGTACCAGGCTGTAAACATGTTTATTTCTGCTGTCTAACATGGGGACTTATGGAGACTGACTCACTTTTGGAGCCAGCCTCAAGTGGAAATTTGAAGAACTGCAGTTTTTTGGCACAAATGAAGGGTTGGCTTCACTTCACACTTTGAATGGACAGGAGGAACAACTACAACAACCAAATACATTTTTAATGGATGCATATAAGTATTGTTCTTAAGATGGGCTAAAAATGTGAACCTATCTTTTAAGTAAGGCAGCACAGATCTGCCTTGCACTTCAGTTATACCACACTGTCTAACTGTCTAACAAAACAGTGGGTTGGTTAATGCTACAAAACACGGCCTTCCACTGATGCACATCTGATGCAGTAGCTTCAGAGCAGACCTGGGCAATCTGTTCCACAAAGGGCCGGTGTGGCTGCAGGTTTTCTTTCGAACCAAGCAGCAGCACACCAGACTTGGCTCATTTAATCAACTGATCTCAGTCTGCAGAGAGTTGATTGGTCAAACTGTGTGCTCTTGTTGGATTGGAACAAAAACCTGCAGCCACACCGGCCCTTTTTGGAACAGTTGCCCAGGTCTACTTTAGAGCGACCACAGCACCATCTTCACTGATCAGCACCAGACGTTATCTGACCCTCAACAAAGTACCTCCACAAACTCTTATCAGATCCCCGCTCATAAACCTCATGCTCCAAATGAGGACCGTCACGGCAATCGACCAATGACGACTCCTCTGATCTTGAGTGGCGTTTTTTATTTCTGTGCCAAACAATACTTGTGAACAAACTGCCCTGTCTCTCTGCGAACTCCAAAGTCCAGCTCATCCCTGTTGACTAGATTAGATAACCCGGTTTTAAAGGCAGGGATACTGTTTGTTCAGTGACTCCTCTCCGCCCTAATAGCATCTGATCTAATGAGAGATTGCAGGCTGCTTGTTGACAGTGGAGACTGACACAGCGTCAAGGCAATGGTCAAACAACACAGGATAACAAAGCAGGGCTGAGCTTTAGTGCCTGTAATAACAGATAAATATCAGCTCTTTTGCGTAAAACAAGCCGCAATAAATATTATATGCTGCCTTAATTACAGCCTTTACCGTCTGTGTTGATCATTTAATACAATTTAATACATAAATAGAAAAATACATTTAGTTGGCAGTTTATTAAGTACACCTTTCGTAAATGGCATCATCAGGTTTGTTGAAACTGTTTCAGAGAGGTGCTGATTCAACTGTCAGATCAGTAGATTGTTAGATTATACCGAGGTGTTTTAGCTTCAATTCACTGTTATAAATGGGGTTAGTATGATGCAGCACATTGCATATGATTCATATTTATGTTTATATTTTGGTGGTTGAATGCTAATTCTTGCAATGGGTTGCAATTTGGCAAAGAAGCAGGAGAAACTGTAAAATGCTGCAATGCAATTGTTCTTTCTGGTAAGTGCACAATGGAAGTATGCAAACTGCAACACAGCAGTAGTCTGACAGGTAACCCCCCTGCAAGCATGGTAAAGCATCTGTCTCTGTAAGTTTTAATGAGTCCGTTTTTGTAATAGATCAAGCAAACATATACATAACATGTTTATTAGTGATCTAATAAACATGCTGTGGAGATGCTTGCAGGTGGATGGAGGTGGATGGAGGCAGGTGGATTTTGTGACCTGTGGACAGAGCCTTAGTTTTTATGCTAAGCTAAGCTAGCTGACTGCTGGCTGTAGCTTAATATTTACCATAAATGAGAGTGTCTGACTACTACTTTGACAAGAAAGTAAATAAGATGATGAATGTTTAAGTTAGCATGGACTGTTTCTGATTTATCAAAGCCAATTTGATTTGTATAGCCCAAAGTCACAAAACATATTTTGCCTCGGGTAAGATACATACATCATGTAGATATAAAGAGGCATTACCATGGAGCTGTGTTTCCAGCTATCTCATGAAGTACAATGTTCACCCTCCATCTAGTTCTGTTTTTGGTCTCCACCAACAATATAGAAATGTCTCTGTCTCTGTAGCTGCTAAATATTCCATCATGTTCACCAGCTAGTTGCTAATCTTGTCTGTCTGCTGGTTGGTGCTGAGCAGCCACACTGACCGTAGGTTTTTAAAACTGTTTTTGTTAACAGCTGCTGAAATGGATGAACGCAGTAGCAGAGCCAACAAAGTAAAGTTGTGTGTGGGAAAAACCAAAATAACGAGCTGAAAAATGCCAAAGATCCTTTGAGCTGAGAGGAACTGCAGAGTCGGGCGATAATTCTCTGTGGGTTCCTCAAGTTAGCAATACTTTTCATATACAAGTAGTCATGTGATCCATTGTTGATCTGACGAAATATCGATTGCAGCCGCTCTACATTAAATGACTTTGTACTGGTGACGTGAATGTGAAACTTAACTCAAAGCTTACCTGTTCCTTCCATCGTGCATATATTTTAGTATGAGAGAGAGGGAGGGTAAGTAGTTCTGTTGCTGGCGTCTCTGGTGCTCTGTTTAAATCATCACTTCCTGTTCTCAATCCCCACGTCTGCTTATCCATCATTTCATAAGCATGCATGTGTATGTGCGTGTGTTGATATGTACCGGGTCCTATTGCACCTACTCCAGCCTCCCATGGGTGATGGCGGCGGACGAAAACGGGGGCTGCTCCCTCAAGACACCCCTCAAATTATGGCCTAATCAGTTAGCCCCAAGAGCAGGCCTTCCACAGCTCACAGACAGACAGACAGACCCCCAAACCTACAGCCCCCCCCTTTACCCGCTAACGCTGAGCTTGGCCTTGTCCCTGTAAAGACCTCTCTCCCTCACACTGAGATAAAACAGGTCCAGCTTCGGTTTGAGAAAAGTGTCGACTGTTCTGTCCCTCACTTATCCATTCCTCTTGTCTAGTCTACCCGGCCCTTTCACCTCTCTCTGTCTCCCACACACACACACACACACACACACATACACTTTGATACCTGTCACTCACCCGCACGCAGCTATCTGCAGACGTACTGTAAGTAGTAGATTTTTTTTTAGCCGCTGCTAACTTGAATCCTCGTTGTTGTTCCTTTTCACCTTTTCTCCTGGTTTGAATGGTTTTACGCTTTTTTCCGAGTTGAGTAAACTTCCCTGAATTTAAAGTCCATGAAACCAAATCCAAACCCATTGTGTCATTTCAAAAAAAGCGTGTGTGTGGGTCACTTTGTTTTTCTATTTTTCTTTAAAAAACAAAGAAAAAATCAACTCAAACTAAAAGATTTCATCTATATGATTTTTTTAATCATCTACTGTCAATTCTATAATAATTCCTAAAACAACTGCTGTCCTGCTTTTCTGTTTAAATATTTACTGTTGCTGAGAGGTTCAAGAGTTACAAGAAACTATTGCAGTCATATTCAATAATCTCTTGGTAATAAGAGAAAAATAGCACCGTGAGAAATATAACAATGTCATGATATCACTTTGGCACCTCAGCTCATGTCAACAAGTATCTGGCTTTTCCCTGGATCATTAATCTACACACACACACACACACACACACACAATGACATACACACACACACGCTTGGATTCACTGCACTAATGTGATGCTTTGTCAACTAAATCATTGCAACTCTCCTTGGTTAATCAATGGCACATGGCAGGTTCTGGCACTGTCAGACCTTCACTGACTTCATTGCACCATTCCCCTCATCTGCGTTGTCATTCCCGTTCCTCTATTACCACCCCCTTACAAACACACACACACACACACACACACTCTCCATGTGGCAAACCAGACCACTCGCCATATACACTAATGCTTCTGTTCCCTCCAAGCAGCTCCATCCCTCATGTTCACTTCGCTTAGGATTCCCATTTGTTTTCATTTCACAGCTTTTGCAAAACACCACACTCACACACACACAAGCAAATATCTGCATATGCATATATGTACAAGAGCTTGCAGACTTTTATACTCATACATGCGTGCATCCACCATTACCTTCCCTGACCATTTTGTTAGGAAATTAAGTAGCAGTCCTGTCAAATGTAAAAGTAGCAACATGCAGAGAAAATCAGACATTGTGTCAAATCAGAACAAATAAGATGATCAGTAGAATGGGACCTTCATATTAGGAAATGAACTGAGGTGGAAGAAAGGATGGAAGGTTGTGAAGGACAGAGGGGAAGGAGCTAGAGGAGGAGGAGGAGTGATCCATATCTAGTATCTGTGCTGTGATTATTTGTAGAGCAGTTATAAAGCCATAAGGCCCGGCCCTGGTTCCTGAACATGTTGATCTTAAACCTCCCTGGGCTATAAATAATGGCTGATTAAGTGGATACTCTCCTCTTCATTTTCTCCCTCACTCTTTGTCTGTCTTCCATGTCCAGCGCTCTCACCCTCCATGCCCCAGTATGTTCTGTATTAGTGGGTCTTTGTTGAGTGTTTGAAGTATGAAAATTAAGGAGGTGGGTGGGCATCCGACCACCATACTCAGAGGAGACCTGTGACGCACACAAAACTATCCTCTGACTCCATTAGCATACCTCTGCTGGCACAGCTACAGTCAGCACAATTGCCTACAGCTCTCTTATGTGGCTGCTATTATATTTGTATGGAGGCTACACCACAAAACTATCTGGAGGCAAAGGACTGTCAATTAAACCCTTTGAGATCTGTGACTGTGCTTTAAGGATGGCCACACATGACTGCTAGGATCTATTCACCGGGCTCATAGGTGTCCAGAGCTTAAAATAAAATAAGTCTGGCTTAAATACTGTTGAGAGTATTAAAAATGATGCTTATTCATGCTTCAGTTTTATACTATGTAAAGTTTACTGACTCACTTTGTCTTATTTTATTTTCCCATTCAAAATAAAAGCCTGTGAAATTCATGTTTGACCTGTGAAATGTTCTGAGGCATGGTGAACATTTCAGATAAGTAAGTAATACAGGTAATATGATATAAGTAATATAATGTTACATTTTCCATGTGAAACATCTTAGCTGGTGTTTTATGTGTGTGTTATTCACATGCCTTCTTTTTATCACATATTTGTATTTTAATAAGCACACTGCTGAATCTCTGTTCTTTGTTCTGAAAATTCTTTGTATTGAGTTTATGATGTATATACAGATTGTTTTATGATCGAATAAATTGTAACCAGTTCCACAAATATAATGTAAAGTAGCAGATCTAATATTTTTTAGCAAGGGTTAAGATGTTTTTTGGAAAACTCATTTACAACACACTACATGACAAATGCACAGAAGCAAGTTAGAATGAAGCAAGATCTGTGACATCACAAACAACAGAAAGAGCAGTTGACTGATGAATATGAGATGAAATGTGGGATTGAGGTTAAACAGTAAGATGACTGTCATTCAGCACAAATTCACTTCATTCTCCTCGTTAGTCTTTCGGACTCTTAATGGTGGCTCCGGTGTTACAAACTCATTCGACCAACTGTCATATTATTACATATGTTGTCTTACTCAACAAGAAATTCTAGTTTGATGGGAACCACTCTGCGTCTCGTACAGTTGTGTGCTGTGTGTGTGTGGAACATGAGCTCCGAGGTGGTTAAGTTGACTTTAAAAAGAATCTTGTGTGAAAATTACAAATGAATCCTTGCAACCAATACTCCTCAGCCCTGTGAGGAAAAAAAACAAACACGTCCATGTCGCACACCTCCAAAGCTTCAAGCCGTCTGCGCTGCACTGTGACATGCATATCTAGATTCCTCCATGCTTGTTACTCTGAACATTAGGGGATAAGGAGAGCAGCAGAGAGGCCGTTTGGGCTCCTGTCCTCCCTGTAGCGGGATAACATTTCACCAGTTTAGATTAGTTCACTCAGGGCCCATCAACACATGTGGAAGTGACCCTCAGACGCCTCTCGCAGGCCTGGTGAAGGAGCAGTGTCTGTGTGTGTGTGTGTGTGTGTGTATGCCAGAGGAAGTGCACAGACCAGCTGATGCAGTGTGTGCTATGTTAACCCGTCCAAGGGCAGCAAAGCAATAACAAACACAAGATCACAGCAGTGAGGTCACCTCTGACCCTGCACCCACCACACAGCCAGCCAGATCATTATCGCTCTGACAGCCACTCAGGACTCAGCCACACACACACACACACACACACACACACACACACACACACACACACACACATATTTAGACACACTAAATACTCGGCAGGCCAATATGGGTGTCCCTCAATGCATGTTTTTAATCATTGACTCCTTTTGGAGAAATCACAGGGATTTACTTTGGGAGACAAAAGCTTCCTCATTGGTGTCTGACAGTAAATGATTGACATTTACTTGAATGCATTGGCTCCACCCACCCAGGGGTGGTGTGGCCGGGGGGTGGGGGACCTGCAAAGTGAAACCATCCACTTTTTCCGCACCCTTGTTTACCCACAAGGCCGTCGGCTCGCCTGTGTCTCAGTGGTGACAAGATGTTTGGGAAATTAGTGACGCTGATGTCGACTGTGGACGACACGTTTTCAGAAACGTTGGGGACCAGCATGCTTCATGGTAGGATCTGTGTGACTGTGTGTGTGTCTGTGAGGGTGGGGCAGGGGTCCACAGACTCAGTAAAGTGGAGCGTGATCTCTCGTATCACTTGTTTTTTTCTTGCCTCTGCTGACAACAGCATCTGCAGCTCCACCTGCGGCTTCTCTCCATGAAAATATAAAAGGTCTTTTCACCTCCTCCTTTTTCCCTTCTTTCATTCGGCTCCTCTTTAATATCTTTAATTTGTCCACCCCTTCTCCACCTCCACCTCCTGCCTCTGACTTTTAAAGCGTATCAGTTTCCGTTTCCTCCAAACATGGGCCTGCTCTTGACACAGGGCTCTCAGGTATAAGAGGCCGGCTGCCTGGTTATTAGTCCAGACAGCTTGACATGTGGAGTGTATATGTTTCGCCAAGGCGATTGTGTCAGCCTTAGAGCAATGTGACCACCAGACGTGGAACGGAGTCGAATTTGGAGTGACTTCATGCTGTGTGTGTCAGTGTGAGTGTAGCCTAAGTGAACTCCAATTTTATTTTACTGGCAAGTAACCAGTGTGCACTGGTCTGAAGACTGGGCTGTGTTAACCTGCTGAAGAGCTCAATGTAGATGCTGCGTTTTCAGGAGGGAAGCGAGGATCCATCAGGGAGAACGCTCATGCATTAAACAGTTGACTGGCAGAGAGAGAAGCTCTTTTTATTTCGTTGAGGCTGAAGTTGCAGGATGAATTGGGCTCACCTTTTCTGATGACTTTGACCCTCTTTGTCTGGGGCACTGTGAGAACTCAGATTTCCCGCTTTCTTTGCAGATTGAACACAGCACAGGTAGTTGGTAGTGAATGTCTGGACAGCTCAGCTCAGCTTCTGGCACGTCGTCCATTTGGAAGACAATCTCTCTGGCAGGTCAAGTAAATCCTGGCCCCCAAACACTGAACACACTTTCCAAACCTCATTACAGAGACCTCCGCTGTTTTGTTGCTCGTGGGCCCCCAATCAAATTCTCCCGGCCTCCCCCTGTTTCCCTCCTCTACAATTCTTTTCAAATGAGAATTGAATTTCTTTTTCTTCTTTTTTTGAAAAGTGTTTATGTTATCATTTGTAAATCTTACCAGAAGTGGACCATGAGGCACAAGAGGGGAACTCATACACACTTTAATGAAGTATTTACAGATAATTCCAACTGTCAAATACTTGTGCCCAATGACATAGTGCAGAGTGCTGACGCTCACAACTGCCTTTCTCTGTCCAACTCGCTCCCTCCTCGTTAAGCAGGCGGATTTGATTTCAGGTAAGAACTTATAGGGAGGAAAAGAGGCTGCGGGGGCTGCCAGCGAGGGCCACGGCTTTTACCCAGAAGGAAAACAATCCACGGCGTTTCATATCAGAGACACCGAGAAGCTCAGATAGGCATGAGGACATCAGAGCTGCTGTCTCTGATCAAATAAAACACTGCTGCAGTTTGTTTTTGACTCGAAGCTAAGACTGAGAGCTGCTGTGACCTCAACAGCAAAAAAAGAAATGACAAAGATGAAATATGAAAGGGTGGCACCACTCTTAACTTTTGTATCATGTCATATTAATGATTAAAGAATGGTACTTTATAGATGAGCTATAAATAAGAACACATTTTTCCAGGTTGTGAAAAGTGTTTGAAGATACAGTTACAAATGTTCATAATCCATCTGTAAATTATTAATAAATGATTACTTTGTGCATTTTGGTTCAGATCCTTAATCAGTCAGGGATCATTAACAATTGTTTGGTATTAATGTTATTAATCTGTAAAGAAAGGTTTATAGAAAAGATTTTAGTCACGACTTTTTATTATTATTATTATTATTATTATTATAGAGGTCCTGGAAGAGGTGAAAGATTTTGAAATTTTCAGGTCAAAAGAAAACATGGATTCTTTCAAATCTTCAACATGTAGCGTCATATTTTAATAAGTTCAAATGATGAATTTTATTATCTACTTATAATCATACAAATACTTATTATATATATTATATATGTTATAGTATACATTGTCATTAATGTAATGATAATAATTATTCAATAATTATGCAATTATATTCTATCAACTTACATAGTAATAATGATACAAAAATACAACAGTTCCATTATTATTATTATTATTATTATTATTATTATTATTATTATTATTATTATTATCACTGTTATTATTAGTAGTGGTAGTACGTAAGTTCTCGGTGCTGGTGTGGCGCACGCAGCGGTGAAGGATAGTGTGAAGGCGCAGTAATGAGTGTGAGTCGTGACCTCTGTATGGAAGCAATTTGGAAAAGAGTCGAAAGTGCTGCGAAAGACAAATTAATCCTGCACGGAAACGAGATACATCCTTTGAAAACACTGCGGCCATTTGGAGCGCTTTGAGCCATCAATTAGTCTGGAATCGAACCTGCGGGATATTAGAGCCAGTGTTCCACATATCTGCTGCTGAGCGCAGCTCAAATGGGCCTTTAAATGTGCGCTGCGGTACCGGACTGAAAAAACCAAACAGCAGCAGCACGGCCATGAAGTCAGGTCCGAGCTGTGAGCGCCAGCCGACAAAAAGCACAGCAAAACGTGAAAGAGGTGTTCTGAAAAATATGTTTGTATTTATTTTCACTGCGCGTTTTGTTTAATAGTCTGCTCTGCGTCACGCGCCTGGGCTTCGTTACTTTCGTTTCCAATTAGAGCTGATTGTAACCATCAGAGTCCATTCAGCGGGAAAACGGACCACGTCAACCCAAACACGTCATTCACAGGGAGACCATCAATAATAATAATAATAATAATAATAATAATAATAATAATAATAATAATAATAATAATATAATATCGCGAGTTCCATTTTATTCGGCTAATTAATTTAAAGACATTATTATTATTATTATTATTATTATTATTATTATTATTATTATTATTATTATTATTATTGTTGTTGTTATTATTGGTGGTGGTGGTGGAATAAATAATTGGCCTAATTATGTCGGGTTTGATTGTGTTTAATGGTGTTATTGTTTCAGCATTATTTTCATGACGCTTCTTCATATTTTGTCAGATGCTCGGTCACAGAGCTGATATATATATTATTATGATACATATATTATATCCTCATTTAGACAGATCGATAATTGGACAGGCCGCTATGTCACACAATATTATTTTTTGACATATTTTCGTTGCGTGTCTGAAGCGTGTTGAACCCTCAGAGCTGAATTTATGAATTGTCTGCTGTTATCAGTTCATCAGGGTCTTAATTCAAATATCAAAATATTCAAATATTGATCAGTTCTCCTTTAAACTCATGACTGATTACTGGCTGAACTGACTGTCGCCTGCTCACCTGCTCCATGTGACGGCCTCTGTCACTCTCATGGGTCCGCTCAAAGTATTCTGATGGCTGATGAGTATACTGAATATTTCCCCCTCTGCTAAATGAAATCAATATATTCTATTAATCACGTGTGCTTTGATGTGTCACTGATGGAGGCTCTGTGCCGTGTCCTCTCTCCTGTGTCCTCTCTCCTGTGTCCTCTCTCCTCTCTTTCTTTCCCTCTCCACCACACAGCCGCGCTGTTTGCACAAATGATGCTGACCTGTTTGTTCTCAGTCCCACACTTAACAAGGTGACAACGGACGGCTGGAATCAGACCGCTTCAAACACACACACACACACACAGACAGAGGACACATGACACGAGCGGTGTAAATGAAGATCCATCGTGTGCGATGAAAACAGGAAGAAACCAACAATGTGAAGAAAAGAAGAAAGCTTGTGTTGTTGTCATGAGATGACTGGACGGGGTGAAGATGAAGTGGATTCAGTGTTTGTCGCCTCCTCTGTGATATTAAAGCAGGTCTGAAGCTGACTTTGGTTATTATTTATTCATGTGTGATCTAGTCCACGTCCATTCTTCTCTCTGTGATTGTGCTGACTTCCTGCATTTAAAATGAGTTGTGCTCTGCTTCAAATCACCATCACTCTCTGTAAAGCCTTCTGCTGCGGATGTGAAACATAAAAAAGTCTGTTAGTATTTTCATTCTGCTGCTTCTTTTTTTTTTTTACTCTGGAGGGATGAGGTGGGGGCACACACACACACACACACACTCTCTCTCTCTCTCCACTTACCTACGCGACAAATGTGTTCTCAATAGGTGTAACATCGCTGTGCAGCAGTCACTATCATGTCGTACAGAAGCTCCAGAGGACGCAGAGTCGCTTCAATAATTCACGGCAGTCCTCTGAATTTGTTTTCTATCGGGGTTATTTCTGGGATCAATATTTCATCCCACTTCACGGCACCGTGGGGCCTTTTTTCACGCTTGTTTGAGCTCGTTCTTAGATTCCAACTTCCCCAAGAAATGGAAAATAGACAGAGGGAAGGAGTTGGTAAGTGATGCAGCGGAGAAGCTCCGCGTGCAGGCAAACGATTCCCAACCGGGACCTCAATAATTCACGACGCCTGCTGCAGCCCGAATGTGTGTGCATGCTGAAATCAAACGCACATGATGATGCAGTTTAGTTAACAGAACATTTCTTTGAATAAATAGCTGCAGAGCGCTCGTGTTCACGACGCGCACGCTGCCCGCTGCACGGGCGCTCTGCACAGACCTGAACTTTATTTGACAAAGTCAGACAAAAAGATGAGATATTTTTAAATAAATGCATTTTCAGATTTTATTTTTCTCATATTTGACTTGTTGGGTGAATTTGAAGGTGACATTTACGGTCTGGACCTGGTCCACTTCTTACTGAATCCGTATAACTGCATATATATAACCGGTTCAATATTTTATTTCAAAATAAAAGTTCTGGATTTAACAGAAAGTCCCGTCTTCACGTGATCACACACACAAGGACAAAACGAAATATTTATGAGACTCAGCAGGAGTGAATATTAAATGTTATTACAGTTAAAGAGAATGAATTGTCCACTGTGAATCGGAATAAAGAGCACAGCTCCGTTTGCAGCTTGAAATCCGCAGACACTTTAACGCAGAAATAAAACTTTAAACCATCAAAGCTTTTTTTTTTTTTTTTTGTCATTTTCAACCTCTAATGAGTCTGTGCGATGAAACGAAGTCATGAAGAGCCAACCTGTCCACCCCTTTGACTCTTTTACACATTTTGCTATGCTCTTCTTTTTTCTGTCGGTCAGCGGGGCGATAAAAAGTTTCCAGTGGCCACAGTTTGCGCTCTAAGAGGCAGAAATTTAGTAAGTAAGTGTGTGTGTGCACGTGAATTACAAATTAGCCCTTGTTTAGCTGAGTATCACTGTCTCGCGCACACGCACAGTTTGTCAGAAAAGGCCCTGCATGCGTTCCTCACGCTCTCACGCGCGCGCATCCACACCATCATCTTCACCATCATCCCCGTCATTATCATATTTAATAACACTGACGAATGAAGAGCGAGGAGCGGACTGGCTCTCAGCCACGTGCCTGTTTCCACTTAATTCTGACTTCGCATCTGTGAGAGCAGCAGAGCTGCCAGGTGTCCTAACGCACGCTGATAACCGTGAGCAGAGGTGAGTGCGTGTGTGTGTGTGTGTGTGTGTGTGTGCTTACACGGCTGTCTTTGACGGGTTTGGTACAGTGGTGATGGTGACTCTGGTGAAGTGCGCGAGACTACTGCCTTAAATATGTGTGTAAATGTGAAGAGTCAACCATTGGATGAAACCAGCAGATCCGGTTCTAATCTGGACTGAACAGGTTCAAGTTCAGGACCGAACTCGCTTTCCATTTCCGAACTGTGGCTCGGGTGAGGTAGAGCGGTTCGTCCACTAATCAGATAATCTAATCAGATTCGATCCCCAGCTCCTCCAATCTGCATGTCGAAGTGTCCTTGGTAAAGATACTGAACCCCAAACTGCTCCTGAAGGCTGTGCCATCAGTGTGTGAATGTGTGTGAGTGGTTAGCTCCTCAAACTGATGAGCAGTTGGCACCTTGCATGGCAGCCAATGCCATCAGTGTGTGAATGTGTGTGAATGGGTGAATGAGATATGTACTGTAAAAGAGCTTTGAGTGGTCAGAAGACTAGAAAGGAGATATATAAGTGCAGTCCATCTACTGTTTACCCCTTCACGGTCTTACAGTACTCAGACTTGTACCTGTCATTGATCAGCAGCACACACAGCAGGCCTGCGCAGCCTCGAATCGCAGCTCTTTCCTGGAAAGTATGCGTGCACGTTCTGGCGACTCACACACGCGGAACGGTCCCCGCGCGCTCTTGTAGTGGACCCATGCTGTAGCTGACATCCACCTAAAGGCCAGGAGCGAGCAGCAATCCCCCCCACCACCTCCCACTGGTGCCCGCCGCGGTTCCCCTCACATTAACACAGGCTCTCCACGCTGCAGCCAAACATGCTCGGGCGCCTTTTTACGCACAGTCACAGCGCGGCAGATGTTGCAAACCTGTGGCTTCAGTTAGGTTGCTCAACCGGGGTTGCTCGTGCTCTTGTTAAAATGTGTATGAAAGACTCTCTTGTTAGTCGACACAGAGCTGCATGGAAATATGACAGGAGACGGAAATCAGAAAGAGGAATTGCTTAAAAATATTAAAATATATTCAAATATCCACTGACATTATACACTGGCATGCACCAGCACACACCTCAGACCACTGCACTGTTATTAATAGGTATCATTCGTGTTATTATAGTACATATACATAAAGTCATGTGTAATGTAAAATAGGTTAATACTTCAAATATCAGCGAGCGTTATTGTTACTGTTATTAATATCACTGTTAAATATGCTATATGTTACTGCATGATAATGTGCATATAATCACAGTGTGTAATTATTTATGGTTAGCATAATTAACATCCATCAGAACATTAAACTGAAGTATTCCTTTCTGTCACGCGTGCACAGTATTTTTTTACATCAGAACATTTTCAGCAGAACCGAGCCCAGCTCGCCGCACAGGGACGAGCTGGGCTCGCGGGCCGGGCCTCGTGCACAGCTGCCGTTCACAGAGCAGCGTGAAGCATGAAGCGGGATGTTCTGGAGTCAGGAGAACTTCTCCTTTTGAATTTGAGTCTTTTGTTGACTCACAGATGGAAGACAGGGCGCAGAGGCGTGAGCTCCTCCGGGGACAGGGCATCTCCTCTTTGACTTATTATTAGGCTACTTATTGACAGTGCGTGGACTTCAACATGGGCGGACTGTCTGTGCTGATGATACTGACGTGTGAAAATATTAAAGCGGGCTGATAGCAGCTCGATAAGTTCCTGCTGCGCAGACAGAAATCTGCTCATCGTGGAAAACTAACAACTTTCTAATGTCAAAGGTCTCTCTGATAATCACGGGCACACACACACACACACACACACACACACACACACACACACACTTGTCTGATTTAGACAATTTATTACGCAACTCTTTCTAAAAGACAAAGCAGACATTTAAAGGTCTGAGAGAAGCAGTGAGGCGGTGGACTAACCCTCTAATCTGAAGGTGTTTGGAGTCTCCAGTCTGCAAACACTCAGAGGACTGTTTACGAGAAGAGAAAAAAGTTCTAGATGGACACTTTTATATTATTGTATGTGTCCTATGAGCGAGATCCGGCCCACATAAGGCTTTCATGGGTCAGAATAGTTTTCTTTTGACGCCCCCTCTCCTCCCTCCCTTCCCTCTCTCTTTGTCTCTCCTCCCTTCTCTCCTCCCTCTATCAGTCAGTGCGCCCGTTGGCACAGGAAAGATTGAAAGTGACACACTCTGATTAGAACCCGGTCCTCTGCGCCGACTAATCCCGCTCGTACAGTAACTCAGACTGTGCTGTTTGCCTGTCGGTCAGTTCGGTTTGGTTTCTTCCGGGTTGTCTGTTTGGTTTCCACGCGAGCGTTTTCCCGGCGGGGTCGCGTTATTTTTCCTTTTCTCTCTCTTCAGATGATGAAGACATGAGTTCAGAGGAGGGCACACTTTTACCAGCGAGACCCGCTTTGAGCTAAAAGCCGGACAGACGCGTGAGGGCAGGACAAAACCAGGTCCAGACTGCATCCTTAACATCAAGTTAGTCTGTGCGCTCCGGTCCGCCAGCAGAGTCCACGGCTTCAGGAGCGAGCTCTGCCGCTCTCTCCCCCTCTCTCCCTCCTCTCTCTCTCTCTCTCTCTCTCTCTCTCTCTCTCTCTCTCTCTCTCTCTGCTACAACTTCCTCACAGACGAGCATCCTCCGTCCACCTCCCGCGTCTGTCCACCTCTCTACTCGCCGCTCCGCCGCTGGTCGCGCGCTATCGTCACTCACACACACAGACACACACCGCCGCCAGTTACTAACTTTTTGATTTTTTTTTCGTGGCTCTCCGGGGTCCACCATCCGGTTCCGACGAGTCCAGCGTCAACACAGTACCAGTGTGATCGGCCGTGTATCCAGGAGCCGAACCAAAGCTCAGCCCTGGATTCAATACTCCTGATCAATGGACAGAGCCTCCTCAGCGGCCAGCAGCGCTTCAGACACGCCGTAAACAGTGAGTGGTGACACACACACGCGCGCGCGCGCGCGCGCCTACACGCACGCACACACACACGATTGAAAGTGGCTGTAAATTCTAACGAAGTAAACATGATGGAAGATTTAATGAGAAGGCTGAAATAAAAACTGAGGATGCAACTGAGAGCAAAGTGACTTCCAAATAATACATAATAATTATATTAATAATAATACAAATAATAATGCCGCTAATAATACTGCAAACATTATTCAAATAAAATAATAGTTACTTTATTATTATATTATTATTACTATTATTATCATTGTTATTTTAGGTTTGTCTTATTAATCTGATAATATCTGACATGCAGACATTGTTGATTTCTACAATAAAATTATTCATCATGTATTTTAATAATTTAAGACAGATTTTTTAGTTCACCGTTTTGTTTTGTTTTTACAGATATTTATCCAGATTTAATGTGAATTTTCTCATGATATATTTCAGCTTCTTGGCGCTTTGCTGTGTGCTGAAGTAAACTTAGTATTACTATTATTATTTTTCTTTTTACGAAATATCAGCAAGTCATCACTAATTATATCAGTATAACTAATATGAGATTAAATCATATATTAGTTATTAAAGAATTCTGTGAATGTTGTGAGTGGTTTTGAAAGTGTTTTGATTTATAGACATCACGACGCACGATCGGCCTATACCTTGTGTGTGTGTGTGTGTGTTTGTGTGTTTGTGTGTGTGTGTGTGTGTTTGTGTGTGTGTGTGTGTGTGTCTGTGAAAAATATTTTAATAAGAAATAAGAAATCGGTGTAAGATGAGTCAGAGCGTCACTGCAGCACTTTGTGACTTTTTAACTTTTCAAAGATAATTAATGACCAGGATGAGACTGTTGTTACTGTTTAACACAACAAGAGTTCAAAAAGTTTGAAGCTGCATACGCACGTGAACGCAACAGAAAACACACACCAAGGGGACGGAGGAGAGCAGAGCACAGGCCAAGCGTTTTAACCTGCGCTCAGCATGGGACATTAAAACCCCCCAATAGTCCAGCAGCAGCCCCAGGGCGAAGATAGCATCACAGTGTGTGCAAAATGATCAGAAAAACATCCATAAGTTTACAGAGACCCCAGAGCTCATGTCTGAACAGGACCGAAGAAGTCTGGGAGTAACAAGGCCTCCACTCCGCTCTGCGCAATCAGAGGAAACTGAAGCCAAATGCGTTTGGCTGCAAATGAGAAACAGTCCTTCTGCAGTCCGTCAAGTCAAGAGCAAAAGTTAGGCCTACACCAAACATAAAAGAAATCAAACCTGCACCTTCATGCACATTTAAAAAATAATAATTTGAATAAAAGCCTCACGCAGGTCAGACGACAGCTTTTACGCACAGTGTCAGAACAGTCAGGCCGTCGGTTCCCGCCTCTCATTTCTTCAAATATATTTGATTCATTTGTTGTTTTTCTCTGTGAGACAGTCGTTACGTTGACAGCAGCTACTTTCAGTCCCGAACTGGAATCTTTCGTCCTCTGTGAGCCTCAAAAAGCAGCAGGCTGACTCACTTCTCTCTCCGTCTCTAAAAAACACCAAGAATCCAAACAGCGTTTGTGTTTACAGCCATTTTCTCACACAGTCACACACACGAGTCCAGCTTCTGTTCACACACGTCACTCTCACCTGAGCAGGTAAAGCGTGATAATCACATTCATATTTAGAGCAAAAATACATCTTTTTACGCGTGTCAGAGGAAGAATATAATTATAATAATAATTAATAATGAAGCCAAAAAGTAACGCCATCATTATCAGGCCACGCTGACCATTTTGTCCTCCGCGTGAGGCGCCCATCAGAGACAAATCCAATAAATAAGACACGAGAAATAACAGCAAATAATAAAATATAAAGATCTAGAGTTTTGGCCCTTTTTTTCCTTTTTTCTGTGTGTGGAGGTAACCGCGAGGAGAAACGAATTCGTTTCAGCTGCGCTGATGGGAGACTTTCTGCAGGCCCGCCTGTCGGTTTAAAGTTTGTTCAGATGGTTAAAAAAGTTGACGGGCCGCGCAGACTCTGTCAGGACGTGAAGGCTCGTTAATGTGTATCAAAAAGTGGGAAACACATATTTTCTTTGGCTTCCAGTGAAACGCACAGACTTCATATGTGTGCAGGTCTTTGGGGCTTTTTCTGCTTTTTTTCACTCTGCCGCAAAGTGTGCTGCGGAGATTTGTGACGCTGATGTGACGCGCAAATTATTTATGGTCTGAGATTTCATGCATATAATGAAGTTTTCTTAGCATGGCATCGTTGTGATCAGCTGATATTTTATTTTATTTCACTGATAATTTATTCAGCTTTTTAAAGTTCATCTTCACTTTATTGTCTAATAATCATGAAAAACACAGCTGGGTCATTTATGAATCTAATAATAATCCGAATCCACCTTTTCAATATTTCAGTGACTCTCTTTCTCCATCTTACTCCAACTCAGTTCTGTTCACACATAATAAGGATGTCTGCACTATCAAACAGCTGATTAGACAGCGGAGCTGCTCAGCGGGCAGAGAGATGATGATGAGGATGATGCTGCACGCTCACTCGTCGACTCTCATTCAGCCTCTTTCATGGCTGTTGATGATGAGTGTGTGTCTTTTAAAGGTTAAAGTGAGAACGCTCCGGCACGTGGACGCTCAGACCCGAGCTCTCTCCCCTTCCCGTCCTCCTCCGCCCCCCTTACTCCACAGTTATTCCCATTCTGGTGAGGCTGGTGTGAGCTGTGGTGGATGGGTTTGGCATTGGTGTGTGCATGTAGTGTGTGTGTGGATGTTAGAGTGAATTACCTTGTGACCATTTTTGTTAAGCACTTTGTGTTCTTTTACAGTTACTCGCATAACAAAAGCCTCATCACTCTTATATCACTAATATTTTGTCCACCCCCTGCACTGTACATGATGTGTGTTTGTGCCTCTCACTCTGATTTGTCTCTGCTGTGTGTGGCTGTATTCTGAGTCAGTGTGTGGTCCCTGGAAGTGTTAAAGCAGAGAGTCTGTGTAGCATGCTGGCTGTGGTTAGTGTGGCTTAGTGTCTGTCTGTGTGTGTGTGTGTGTGTGTGTGTGTGTGTGTACAGATGAGTGTGTTTAAGCATGCGTGTGCATCCTCTAGCTGGAAGGGCGAGGCTATAAATGCTCGCTGTTAACTCTTCATCCCGTATTATCAAATGAGATGTTTACAAGAGAGCCAAACATGTTTGCCAGGAGGCCCCCGTCTCGCCCCCTCGCCCCGGTTATTTTTCCTCTGTGTGTGTGTGTGTGTGTGTGTGTGTGTGTGTTTGAGCTTGTGGACCCTCTCCAGAGACTACAAAAAAGAAGTTGTGTATTAGCATGTGTGTTTGCCATAAAGGTCTCTCTTCCCCTCACACCAGCTCTCCCCACATCACAACCCTCTCACAGTAACACATCTGATGGCCATAAACGGCAAATTCCACAATAATGTAACCTTCCCTAACAGCAATCATTTCTCATAAACAGCCACATAAAAAGTTTCATGTTGTTCCCATTTTGTTTTCAGACGTTCAAAAACAAATTCGAGAATAGTTGTAATAATCAGAGTCTTTTTCTGCCCGTTGTGTTGCACATTAATTGCAATGGAAGTGTTAACGGCATGTCTGTCCCTCCCTGTGCATACACGTATGTGTGCTTGTGTGACAGCAGGGCTTTTAATATCACCCCTTCCCCTCCCTCCTCCTGCCTTCTTTTATCTATGTTGCAGAGCCAAGCATTAACCAATAGCTTGATTACCCTGCTATAAAAGTGGATCAGGAACGGGAAGAACAGCCGTGTCTGAATATTTCCCTATAGGTGACGCCTCCCCAGTTATCAGTGCTAATAATGCTCTCATAAGTCCCTCTCTCTCTTTCTCTCTCTCTCTCTCTCTCTCTCTCTCTCTCTCTCTCTCTCTCTCTCTCTCTCTCTCTCTCGCTCTCTCTCTCTCTGGTTTGCATGCCTCTTCATTAACAGACACGTATCCTAACGGTGACAGAGATACCGGAGAGGCAGTTAGAGCAGGACAGACATGTAAGTGTAGGTTTGGCTTACTCTCTTCAGCTCTGCAGTGGAGGAGGTTAGTCGTGTTTCTTACTAATGCGCTTTGAGATCCGTTGGATTTCTTTTCTTGCCGTCTGGCTAATTGCGTTAACTTTTCACCCACAATTATTGTCCTGCTTCTCTCTTCTTTGAAATCTCAGAGCTTTAAGAGCTGCAGTGCTTACCGCTCTCTGTTTCCTGTACGATCAGAACTTATCACAATGGGATTACAGTGAAGAGGTGTGTGTGTGTGTGTGTGTGTGTGGAGTTGGAAGGCAGGAAGCAACATCAAAACAGATTTCTTCTTCGCTGCGTCTCTGAAGCACACATAGACTGAGGAGTGTTTTTCTTCTTTATATTTTGCACAAGTGTTGCTTTATTAGAGGACTGACATTAACACAGCTGGATGCAACTAAAAGTGTTTTTCCAAACCTCGTCCAGGTGAGGCAGAATAAATAAATATATAAATACAGGCACAGGAGAGAAATAAACTCAAATAAAGTTAGAATTAAACAGTGGAAAGCAGCTTTCTGCAGTTCCTCTGCTGCAGCTCCCACTTTACACTTCTTTCCCCCACTCATTATACCGTATGTCTTTCAAATGGATGGGACTACCAATCAGTGTTTGTCAGCCGTCTGATTTGTAGAGTTTAGACTGGCTTTGAATTACATGTTAGCCTCTGTTTGTGTGTGTTTACGTCTTTGAGCTGGACATATTGTTTATAGGTGTGTTTGTTGTTGTGTCCTACTCTTCTATTTCTTTGGGTGTGTCGACATTTTTTGCTCTGCAATCTTGTCTTTGGCCCTCAGTATGTATTTGTTATGTCTAGAACATGTAATAATGTGGAATTTGATAGTGGCTTATCATCAAGAACGTGAGCTTGTCCCAGTATCAAACACAATGCGGGACAAACACAGCGGAGTGCCTTCTTCTTTCTTTATGTCTCACAGTCTCATAGCAGTTATGTCTTCAATAATTTGCAGGTTTTAATAAAAATTATTAATAATTAATTGAGCAGTTAGAGGGATGAAAGTTGGCCAGACAGCAATAAATTGGGAAATATGTCATAACCCCGTCCTTATCAAAAGACATTACATTTGGTATCCGTTTCCATAGCAGTATGTAACAGTTCCTCTTATCGCTTCTTTATTAACAGTTTGATAAGGTGTGTGATAGTTAATATCACACACCTTATCAAACAAATGGCTTAAGGATATAGATGATAACAATCATTGCGTTTGAAGGCTGATATCAGTCTTGCCAAACCCACGATGTTAGAGTCGGAGCCGTGCACATGTCATCTTCTGTCATATGTTATCAAGCCCACATTTGTTTAAAGACGCTCTTCAGAACAAAAGGTTATTGCTCAACACGCCCATAATAATTGCATAAATAGATTAGCATTTATCAGCCTGTGACAGACGATGTTCCCGTGGTACTGTCACGCACACCCACACCCTCAGCCACAGCAGCTCATTCAGCTCTGTGCTGTGCTTTTAAGTCAAAACACATACAATATACCATATCTAAAAAAAGACAAGGGGAAATGAAAATACTGATATGTTACTAACACACAGCCTCCTCACTCAGTGCGTCCCCCTGAGTTATGCTTATGTTTTCATACACTCTGCATGTCATACTTTAGTTTTTCTCACATTTGTCAAAAAACAAAATACTAAAAAGTTAAAGATGAATTTGACTTTTATTTTTCTTCTAATTTTATATAAATATCCTGATAAAATGGTTGTTGTGAATTCTTTCTGCCATGACAATCTGATGTGGTGTCAGCCCTACAGCACGGACAAATCAGTATGTTGGCTGTCTGTGGTCGGACATGCCTATACACTCAGTATATTACATGATGAGATGCCAGCTGTAAGATATACTGCAGACACAGACCTGCCTGGCAGCAGCTTTATGAACCATGCCACAAGGGAAGGTTTCTGTTGTAACTCTTCATGTAACTTGTAAAGTCCTCCTGCTCTACCAACACAGCCACAACACTCAACACTGATGCAGCTGTGAGCAGGACATATTTACATGTTTATTAATGTGCTGTGCTTATATTTAGACTCTATGTTATATTATTAGATCTGTGTTCAGCACACTGTCATTCATTATCATTCTATCATTATATTCATTATTCATTATTGTCATTTACACGTACACACACTCATGCTTAAAAGTATGTTTGGTGCGAGTGTACACGACCTGGTAATCATTTGACGTGGTAATGTTGTTGTTGTTCAGACTTCTTATCTCCTGGATGGCAGAGTGAGCGAGGGCTGACAAAAAAAAAGAAAAATGCAGCCTGATAAAATTCTTAATCTCTCAGGTCAAATACCAAATGAAGTGTAATTGATGCAGAGTGTGTGCAGAGATTAGATGATGCTGGGAAACTGTGAGTATCTGTCATAGTGCATGTGTGTGCATGCACGTGTGTCCCAGGTTAGATTGTTGAGATGTCGGCGAGGCCGGGTCTTGATAGGGATCGTCAGTAGTGGGGTGGGAGCTGGGACAGGTTAGGACCTGTGTGTGATACAGACAGATTATTTTTTAAGCAGAGGTGAAAAATGCTGAAATAAAATCAGGTCTCAGATTCAACCTCACTGCTTTGTCTCGGGTCAGATCGTCACACTGATGCAGCAGCGCTGTGTGAACAGCAGCTGACAGCAGCACTGAGTTTGTTTCAGTCTTCTATTATATTCAGTTGTTCTTTATTGTAGCTACAACATTGTTAGCGGTTAGATTTATTTGCAAAGCCTCCCTTTTTCTCAGCAAAGCCTCACATTGTGAATTATAGCTACCACTCGACTCACATTTAAACTCATTGCTTTCCATTCAGTGTAACTCTTTGAACTTCTTTTCTTTTTTTAAGCCACTTTTATTAAACTCTGCCACTTACATTTTTTGGCCTCTTTGTCCCCCCCACACTTTTTAATCATGCCAAAGCTAATGTTTTTAATTTATTATTCATTTTGAAATTTCTCCCAAGCTCTTAATACTTCTCAGACTGAGAGTTTTTTTTTTCTTCTTGTGGTGGATGGTGTTTTTCAGCTGTTGTGTTGTTGTTGTGTAAGAACGAGAGTCGGTATGGAAGGTAGAGAGAAGAGGGAGAGAAAGAGGAGGAGGAGGAAGACAGAGAGACAACACCACACAAGATGCCTTTTGTTCAGAGTTACGACAGCTGGCACAGTAAAAGCTGTAGAAATATTAAAAAGTGAGGGGGGTGGGCACTGTGGAATATGCCACACTCAAACAATAACCATGGATTCTCCCTCATTTGTTCTGCTGAATCGCTGGCCAATGTCACTCTGCGCAGAGACCCTCACTGTTTTTCCACTCAGATCTACTCACTAGCTCCATGCTTGCTCACTTCTCACCAAATTTTCCACTTCCACTCCACTAATCTCTCTCTCTTCACCGAGGGTCACACATGCTGGCAGATATTGTCCAGGGGCTCGTATGTAAATAAAAGCAGTCCATTTGGCCTGAGCGAGCCGGCTGCTCTTTGATACATTGGCGTGTGTCCCTTGTCTGGACCTGGCAGCGTTTCTAATGGCATTACCCTATATTAGACATTTGGCCGACGCTCCCTTATCAGGGGACACCCACCCACGAGGCTCACACCCTCACGAATGTGTGTGTACATGTAGGGGGTTGTGGCTGTGCATGTTATATGTACTCATATATATTAAACACAAACACGCAAGTGATCCTACACTGTCACCCCCTCGTTTACAGTCTCAACAAACACTGATAAAGGATGTTTTGTCTCTGTTTCAACTCTTTAATTAAACCCTGACACTTATTATATACAAGAGATGAAGCTGCTGTTATTTGAGATTTTTCTTATGATCAACAAATTCCATGAAAAGACCAATATTGACAATGTCTAACAGTCTTTTCTTACCTGTCTCTACTGAGGACATAAAACTGATTTCTAAAAGGCTCCATGTCGTTAAACAGCTGGGAAGTGTAGTTTTTAGCACACTAAGAGGCGTGAAGAGTTCATTTGTGGGGGTCTAGTTTCAGCTGTATATTAATACATATTTATTGCTCTGGTCAGTGTTCACAGCAGCAGGTGAGGTGAGATTGAGTCAAAATAAACTGCAGTGTGTGTTCATGGTAATGATGGAATATATGTCACCCAGAACAGAGTGGCTCATTGATGTGTTTTTAATAGATTTTAGACAACATATACGGCACAGAGGAAGACGATTTCTTGTGCCACTCAGGTAGGATGTGTTAGTTCATCGCAGTACACTTAAATCCGCTTCTGCATCCACTTCTCCACAAAAAACATTTTCTGGTATTCCTGTCCCCACTTTATCCCCTTAAATGTTTTCAGACTCGTTCTCTCTGGCTGGAGCTCCTCTGGGGGTCTGGAGGAGGATGGAGCGAGGAGGGGAGAGTCCCATCACCCAGGACAGCCCTGAGAGGAGAGGGGGCAGCCCGGACCTCAGCAGCCTTCCACCGCCTGGGAAGAAGGGCCGGTTGGAGCTCAACGGGAGCCCAACTGGACCACGCATACGTCACAACGGAGCCCCACCAAGGCCCCTAGGAGGTAAGCAGAATGTTGATTAGTGTGTTAAGAGTTAGATAAAAGCTAAATGTGACAACGTGCAGTAGAGACAGTTCCTAAAATTGTTACAGGAAAGAAGGAAATGCACATTTCCACCTTAGATGTTCATTTGTGGTTTGACTGGAGTTCTCTCAGTTGAATCACCTTGCTGCACCTTCTTCCTCTGCAGTGCTTTAACGGCACCTGACTGGAGAATTTTTAAAAGCAGCTGTTTGTCTCAATATATTCTATAACAGTCATGGATACGTTTGCAGATTTTCTGTAATTTTGCTAAAAATAAGAACTACATTTAGATGAAAACCTGATTCCTGAAAGGTCTACCAAATCTACTCTTAAAATCTGTTTGATGGCTAAAATAATAATAAAATGTCTCAAGAAATGAACAACAAGATCATAATTATTTTCCAAATTGCACTTGCAATTGCACGTCACTGGATTCTTGGAATGCTATGTTTATAGAGAAAGTTGGATGACAGCGTTTTAAAGCAGCTCCTGCCATTTCACCCAGGTGTCAGAGGTTTCTGAGCACTTCTGCACCCAAACCAGAGACAGATTTTGGCTGTGCTGTGAGCCACATCCTGGGGTTGAGTTGAGTTTGGCTCGGCATGCAGTGTTGTAGTGTGGCAGCGCTGCTCTGAGAACCCGAGCTGTTTCTGCACTGTTAATCTATAAGTCTGGAGGGAACTGTATAACACAGGCTTACCAAATAAAGGAGATTGCTCCATATAAACAAGATTTATACAACTCACTCCAGGTTATCGATCCCTGCTCTCATTGTGAAAGTTGTTTCTTGTTTATGTTTTTGTGTGTGCATGTGTGTATACACTATAGCTCTGTCTGGGTGCTCGTGTTGCCATGTGTTTGCAGAAATGTTGCAGGTAATCTCTCAAACTCCTGATTTTTACTGACATTTTCCTTTAATGTCAAAAGAAATCATCCAAACACTTGGAGCTGAATGATTTTCATGCTTTTGTTTACACTGACTGAAAAATTCTCTCAAACGATGCAATGATTTTAAGCTTCACATAAAAAATGGAATTATTCTGCATACTATGTGCATCAGAATTCATCATTTCTGCAAAAGAAACAGTTCTGAACAGTTCCCAGCAGCAGTTTGTAAAGACTAACCCTCGTGTGCTCTCTGAAGTTAAAGAGGTTAACAAATCAACGAGGAGCTCAGATTTGACCACAGTAAGAAGAGCCAGTGTGCTGAGGAAAGAGAATGAATGAAACTTAAAATTTAAATAAGAAGAAGATATTTGTGTGTGAGGAAAGTGATCGAGGATGGACAGAGAGAGGAAGGAGGAAGGAGGAAGGGGTTTCCTGTGCTGAATGGATGGTTGGCCTGTAATAATGACGGGTTGTCTTTGAAGACAGGAAACACAACGTGTCTCCTCCAAACCACACTGCTGCCACGAGGAAGGGGCCACACACACACACACACACACACACGCTCACACACACAGATTTACATGCTCACACACGCCATATGTCCACATTCACAAACTTCTACGCTGTGACACTCACACCCATGAAATCCTGCCAAAACACACACCCACTTACACTCCACACACACACACACACAGAACACACATATCTTATTTTAATGTCCCCGTTCACTCATCCCCATACATATTAGAGGGATTAGAGGTTTGAGGCAACATCACATCATCCAAACCAGATCATACAGTCAGTGGGAGAATCACAGGACACTGGATATAAGAGAAGACAGACTGAGGTGGAGACGGAGGACAGAGCGAGATAGAGCCAGAGAGAGAGAGAGAGAGAGAGAGAGAGAGAGAGAGAGAGAGCTGGTCGCAGGGAGCTGCTCTGTGTTGACAGTTATATTTCCCTGTTGGGGGAAATTCACTTACTTGAATTGGCACGGTGCTCCAGTGTGTAATTCACTCCATGAGAGCCTGGAGGACTGGGAGCAGAGTGATTAATGAGGAGGAAATAGAAATATAGGAATTGACTGATTAAAACAACGGGTGGGATGGATCTAGTTTGAGGGGGGCTAATGCTGCATGCACCTCATGTGTTTGTATGTAGGAGTGTGTGTGTGTGTGTGTGTGTGTGTGTGTGTGTGTGTGTGTGTGTGTGTGCACGGGCTGGGAAACGGAGACATATGTGTGTGTGTGTGTTTGGTATTGTGTGGTATCCATGCGGTAAAACACATTGCCATGCCCTGTATTATTAGTGCTGGGACGTTGCCTAATGCTCTCACTCCATCATTTCTTCAGAGAGCTTTAATTAATTGCCAGTTGACAGGTGGCCCAAAACCAAAAGGCTTTTAGGAAAAAGCTGATACTGGAGAGGAAGGATTGATATTAATGCAGGGAGCCAAAAGGACACGGACGCTGGGAGAAGATGTTGGAACTGGATATTTAATGTAACCAGATAGTGAAAATACTGAGGAGGAACAAGTGCTAACCATTTTGAGGAAGATGATCTAACCAGGTTAGGTTACAGATTTCAGCTCTAACCTGACACTGGACATTCAATGACATCATTAGATGAAATGTTGGTGTTGCATTATGCTGTTGCCACTCAATCAGGAATGAATATTTTACACAAATAAATCACGACTGTGCTTGAATAGTAAAAGTATCCTCAACAGGAAAAAGTGGCCATTGCTCATTTGTTCAGCACTTATACTGACTTATGGTTACATTTTCCTGACAGGAGACACTTCAAATAGTGACTGTTGTCTGTCAGCAGACTGTGACATTTAAATAGTGTAAAGAAAACCACAAAGAAAAACAAATTCACTTCAGTTTTATTTATAAAGTGCCAAATCAGAGCAGGTTATCTAAAGAACATTTCCATATAGAGCAGGTCTAGACCAAACAGCAACCTCCGTGGCTGGGAAATAAAGTGAAAGCGGAAGTGCCAAAAACTGCAGTTCTTCAAGTCGCTTGAGTGTCCTCTTGAGGCTGGCTACAGAACATTTCAACCTCCATAAGTCCCCATGTTAGAATGTCCAACACATGTTTACAGCCTGGTACAAAAACAGTTTTGGTCTCTGTAGCTAATTTCCCCGTTCGTGACAACTGTACTGAGGGTGACTCTATATACAACTCACCTGTTCACATTATATTAAGACTTAACGTTATGCATAATAAATAGGTAGGTAGGTAGGTGCTGTTACAGGTGCCTTCTTTGAGCACCCAGCCACATCTTTGTCCATTTTTAGATCAGTTTGGAGGCGGAAGAGGCAGGAGAGCCAACATGGCAGCAGAGACATATTCTGAATGACCACTGCAGGTGACATCCACATATGCTATCCATTCTTTTTACGGTCTAGACATACTCACTGAAATTATTTACAACCCAACAATTCCCACCATGAGCAAGCAACATTAGTGTTACTTTCCTAGAACTAAGCAAACCTTAACAATACCTATGGCAGATCAGGAAATGAATGTGTGAATCATTGTTTAAGCTCTTTATATGATGAGAAAATGTTCATTTCAGTTGTTTTGAATGTGATGACTGTGACCTATTGTGTCATTTAGCACTAGTTGAGATTGCCAAGTCCCACATGCAAAGTGGCTCGCTTCAGGCATAGCAAGGAGCCAAGACCGCACCCACTATTTCAAACTTATTGTTGCTGTTAATAATTAATATAATTGATCAAAACTTGTTGCTGTGGTGTGGTCAAGGTTGTTGCCCTGGTCTCTGTGTATGCTGGGAGAGCTCCAGTTTACTTCATCCAAACTGCAAACCTTTCTGGAGAATCTGGTTTTCATCTGGCCTGAATTTACATCTTTGAGGAAGACTCGCTGTGTCATATGAATTCAAGCTTTCTCTGACCACATACCTTTGTATTATTAACTCACTTGAGGCTCATATCTTACATCACTTTTTAAAAATGCCCCATTTTGGATTTTCTTAGTTATTTACATTTTTTTAAAATCTATTAACACTTTAATGAAAGCAGCACTTGTCATCAGTGCAGCTCACACTGAGCTCTGTATTTGTATGGTCTTTGCATATTTGTCAGGAGACTCATTCTTATCTAATAGGCCGTTAGATTAAATGTCTGGAAATATCCAGTAGACAGTGAACAGCATTGTTACAGTCCATTTAGGAATGCATAGAATTTGTTTTAATGTCCTCGCTTGATTGTAGCTTATTGAGAATTTCAGGTGTTGCAATATTCAACAGCGTAAAACAAAAGGATGGAGTGATTACAAGCTTGACCCGCAATAAATGCAACCCACATGTTTGCTGTCTATGAGGGATAAACCGTGTTCTGATCACAGGCAATAAAAGCCAGACATTAAAAGAATCTTCTTGTTGTTTTCTCCTTTTCCCTCGTCCTCCTCGACAGGTCTGATGATTCCAGTCTTCTGTGTGGTGGAGCAGTCAGACGGAGGGATTCAGACGGACGCATGTGAGGGAAGAGAGGAGCATGCAGAGTTTGTCCTGGTCAGGAAGGATATTCTCTTCTCTCAGCTGGTGGAGACAGCTCTGCTGGCCCTGGGATACTCCCACAGCTCGGCTGCACAAGCCCACGGTCAGTCATAGAGAACAACACTACTGTCTTTATTCTTTATTTTCACTTTATTTTCATAATTTAACATTTTAAATGAATCTTTTCAAAATGTTATTTCGACTCTTAGTTATTTAGTAAATCAGGCCATTATAATGCAAACTTCTTTAAGTGAATCACTAATACTTTATCTAATTAAAATGAACATTCTTTTAAAACAACATGCTACTGCACTCTCACCACCAACTGATAAAACACTATGACTGCTGAGCAAGCAAGATTTTAGAGCATCTGACAGGGACAGAAATCAAGTGAAACATTTTGAGATTATTTGTCCAGATATACCACACAGCGGTGTCTCTAAATTCTAGATACAATTATGCTTGGCTCAGAATCTATAGCATGTCCTGTATACCTCATGACTGTGCGTCCAGACCTTTTTTTATGCTTCTAAATCTCTCTGTATCCGTAAATGACTAGTTAGTTTAATGAGGAGCTCACTCTCATGAAGACTATATGAAGCTTAGCATGAAGAGTGGAAGCAGGTGGAAACAGTTAGCCTGGCCCCATCTAAAGAAAATGACTTTTCACCAACACCTCTAAACTTCACTAATTAACAAGTTATGTCTCACATATAAATGTAAAAAATCATTTTACAGGGTGTTTTAGACTATTTCTTGGCAAGGAGCACTTCAGGAGGTTACTGATCCTCCTCCTGTTGTCCTGAGATATAACATGTTATCTGTCTCTATGTTAAACTAGCTGACTGCTAACAGCTACATATTGACCATACAGACATGAGAGTGGCATTTATATTCTCTGTTGAAAAGAGTGAGCATATCTCTCAAAAAAAGTGTCAAACTTTCCTATGACCGTAAACTTGACTCGAGTAGCAGTCGTGGACTAGATGCTTAGCAACAGCGATGCTGTCTAAATCAATAAAACAAAGCTGTAAAATGACCAACTTTTTAGGCTTGGCAGACAGAACAATCCTGCCACTAAACTATCATTTAAATAGCTGAATATCTGAGGTCAAGCTGCCTCTTTCGGTTAGTATGAAGATGGTTTCATCAAGGCTATTAATAATAGTCATGACTTTGTAACCACCATGTTTCTCTTGCTTTGTAAACTCTGGTACTTCTGACTCAGAATTAAATAGCATGCAGCTTAGGGGTCAAGATGAGAATGATCTTTGAAAGGAGACTCTCCCTCTAATCAGCGGCCTGAGAACAAAATTGAATGTGAGATGGTGTATTTGGAGCAGACACTGTACTGTTACGGTGGCAATAAGCACAAGAATGTTTCAAAAAACACAACTAAGACACAGACAGAGCCTGTAAAACTCATTAAAGACACAACAAAGAGCTGGACAGGAATGTCTCCGCGAGACAAAAATACATTGTGTTGTGTGTGTGCATGTGTGTGTGTATGTGTGTGTACAGTATGTGTGAGAATGTTTATGAAGCAGAGGAAAAGAAAAACTCCGTAATTTATTGTTGCACACATGGTAGTCATCTGCAGCAGGACAGTGTCATTTACTGCTGTCTTTTCTCAAGTATGCAGAAAATTCCATCTGGGGAAGTTGCCTCACATGGATATGAAATGGTAACAACAGAGCGACAGTGAGCAACATGGCTATTGCAATAGACTGAAAAATGGTGGGAGATCCCCATCTGTTTGAAATCTCGCCCGAGTGTTTGCATGTATGTGTGTGGGTGTGTGTGTGTGTCATCCCCATCAGGTCTCGTTCAAATTAAGTCTGTAGACCCATGAGTATGCAGACATGTGTGTGCGTGAGAGTGTGTGTGTGTGTGTGTGTGTGTGTGTGTGTGTGTGTGTGTGTGTGTTCTCTCCATCTCATAAACACAACGCCACAGGTAATCCCTTTACTGCTTCAAGGCCAGCAGCTCTTATCAGGCCTCCAGCCCACCTGCAGCAGACTGTGTACTCTCGACCTCCACCTTTCTGTTTTCCCCACCATGCCCATCTTAAAACCAGCTGAACCAGCTCAGTTCACACCAGCTGAAACGTGTTTTTTCATTAACTATTTAACAATCAATAGAGCAGTATTGCAATAGAATACTGGCTGAAGATTTCCTGAACTCAAAGCTGTCTGACTTCACTTACTCACATGTGGCAAGTCCAGACTTTTTCAGTTCAGCAGTTCAGTTTTAGAAATTAAATTTACTTCATCTCTAGTCGTGTTTCCATAAACGGATTTTGAAGCGTTGCATTGAAAAAGTTTGATGCAAACGGCAAGGTTTGAAAAAACAAAGTTTTTCCACTCGTTTGAGGGTTGTTGTTTTTTTTTTTATGTCTTTTTGAAAAGAGAGTTGATACTCTTAAAGAGAGATGGAAGTTCTGACCTAGATAACACATGTCAGCTGTTTCAAAGGCTCCTCATGGATCCGTAATACATCCATGGTCGCTCCATATGATCGGATGGAACCTTAATGCATGAGACACACAAATGTCATATTAACATTGGGAGGAAAAGGCAAAAACATAATCTCGGATCTTTCCATTTAAACATCCAAAAGTCAGACTCACCTCCTGGAGATTAATATTAAGAATACCTTTGTGGGGTCAGGATTTATTCACTTCTTCTTGTCAGTTGCTTATATATTTTTTTTGTTTTGGCTCAGATGGCCTGTTAAAGTGAGTCCCACACAGACGCACATTATCTTACGCTGATGGCCTAAAATAGCTCACTAAATTCTATGGCGAGTGTTTGTCACGCTTTGCAGATGAATGCCATTAGTAGCACTTTTAGCCTCAATGTTTTTGCCAAGTATCAGGGGAGGTCCCTCTCTGTCTGTCTCATCAGTGTGTATGGAAAACAGCGAGCCACATTGGTCCCCTGTCCACATCAATGCGCTCCCCTCTAAAAGCACCACACCAGGGGCTTCAAAGGCAAGACTAAACGGGACATCACAACTCTGCACAAACAAAAAGTCACAGAATCAGCTTGAGCGCTGTTCACTGTGTGTGTGTGTGTGCTTACGAAACACACTCACGGGCACGCGCAGAGTTGTAAACTTTACTTAACCTGTGCAAGGATGCATTTGCACATGCTCACACTAAAGCTTGCATACGCTCGGCGTAGAATACTGTGTAGTCATGCAGTATCACAGACAAAACACACACACACACACACACTTCCCCCCAGCTTCTCTCAAATGAATACTTTTTGTTTTTTAAAACAAGCGTTTATGTTAAATGAATAATTTCTGGCTTAAATTATACATTTTTCCCCTGCGGTCCACAACCAAAATTACACAGAGTCCCAGCTATTTTCTCCCTGTTTGAATTGTGTCCTGCATTCTTGTGTCCCAGCGGTGTATTTAAAGTCCCTGCCGAGGACCACGGCCTTTCTTTAATTAGCTTAGCCCAGTAATTAACTGGGAGATATTGTTTATTTCAATTATAAGGGTCTGAAGGTTTTTATAGAATGGATGGGAGCAGACCTGTACTTTACGGCTTTAGTCAGTGAACAGTTAACAGTGGTCAGTGAGAGAGAGAGGTGGGGTTTGGGGTGGTGGTGGTGGGGGGGTGGTAGAGAGAGCATTGTTGCAGTGCCACGTCTAACAGGCCACAAAGGGTCACTGCTGCAGACCATGTCAGCAGGCTGCTGGACGTCTGACTCCAGACCTTTTGTCAGTTGTAGTCTGGGTTCTTGCAGGATGCCCTTCAGTACTTTAATGATGTATTTCTTAACATTCATAAATCACTAAATGTCTCCTATTAAGATCCATACATTTGTCTTTAATTCCAGTCTAAAGGATAAGTCTGGTTACATCCATCATAGTTGTGCATTCAATGTTATTATAATGTTATTATTATGTTATTTTGCCCCTTCAGACTTTGTCATGCCATGGACCACGAGGTCTGTATTTTAAATTAAACATGAATGCTAAAAATTAAACTAATTCATTTTTCACTATGTGGAAACTCAAAAGTTGTTTTAATTAAAGTCTTATTAATGCTCAGTGAAGCATTAAAATGACATGATTAACTGTTAATAAAGACAAACACTAGATAAATGATTCCTCTTTAGAATGTTGCATGTTTTTTCCTTCAAGTATGAACATGCCTGAAACTCTTTGCTGCCATTTCCCAGGCTGCTGTTCTCTTTGTGGACGCTTCAAACTCTTGCACATTCTTTAACAGACAAGTATTTCAGAAGCGTTCAGCAGAGAAGAGCAGAGTCTGAAGTGACAGCGAGGCAGGCTTTCATGAAGAGGAGTTCCTTAGTGCACAATGACGGATGATAGGGGTGAGTCAGGCTTATGGGGTTTACCTCAGTGTGTGCCAGGGGTGGAACCTGGAACCAGTTTGGAAGAAGACTCGCATGCGTGTGCAGGCTGCTTCGACCATTAAGACTTATTCTAGCATGGGACAATGGGATTACTGTGTGTACACGTGTATTTGTGAGTGTGTGTGTGTGTGTGCACAAAGGCATCCATGCGTGCAAGCCTGCGCGAGTGTTGATGAGAGGAGTCAGAGACATCAGTGTGTGTTTGTGTATGGATTTGCGTTTGTGTGGATGGGCACACTCAGACATGAGCCAAGCCACCAGCAGGCCACATAAAAGCATGTCTCTGGGAGGTGGAATTTTAATGTGGAAATGGGAACAATGATTTCTACTTTTAAATGTGGACAAGAAGCAGAGCCCATTGAACAGCAGACCAAAATGATGGATCAATTATTAATGCATTTACCATCACACTGTGAGTGTGTGTGTGTGTCTGTGTGTGTGTGTGTGTGTACTTGCATGCAAGCTGGTACATGTACATGTCCACTTCTCTGTGTGCTGTGTGTCATGTGTCCTCTGAGAGTTGGTGTTTGTCTGCTTATTCACGCGTTTGCTTCCACCCGACTTGGCATTAGCGAAATTGTTATGGCTTATTTTCAGATGTGCGGATGTTGAAGATAGAAAGTAGAAAGAGTTCCTTTGTGTGTGTGTGTGTGTGTGTGTGTGTGTGTGTGTGTGTGTGTGTCTGTGTATAAAAAGAAGAAAAAGTAAAAAACATGGGGATGAGGATGGACGTGTTGGATGGAGTGTTTTCCTCTGTGTCATAAAATGATCTGAGTGTTTTATTCCATCTCTTTAAAATGTATTTCACGACATCTTCTCTTAGAAAAAAAACAAAAACAAATGTGAAATTCATCTTCACGTGTGCAACAGTTTTCAAAATAGACAGTGACCACCAAGACAATTTTACATGATAATTTGTCACATAACTATAAAAATATTAAACGTGATATTACATGTGAAGCAGATGTTTTTAACAGGTAATCATTGTCTGTATCATGTGAATTTATAAAATGTCACATATGCACAAATATGTGCTTCCTGTGAGAAAAACTCTCATGTGCTATTAATATAGATTTGAAGTATAAATTGTGGATAATTGTCTCACAGACATTTGACATATACTATAAATGAAAACAAAGCATTGGTCGTCTTCATGTGGCACAAATGAACTGAAAGTGACTACTGTCATACAGCTTATCTGGCTCACTTTGGATTCTCAGACGTTCTCATGGTGGTCTCAGGATCCTCTGGGGTCCTTCACTGCCCTGAGGGGTCCAGTCCATTTTGTTCATAGTGGATTAAATGATGCTCCCCCCGTTTGACCAGATAATTAAGAACACAGCTCGGGCCTGAGTGCAATCAAAGATATAACTGAGATATAAACAAGTCGAAGGGAACAAACGAGGGAGTGGAGAGAGAGAGAGAGAGAGAGAGAGAGAGAGAGAGAGAGAGAGAGAGAGAGAGGGAGGCAGAGGGGCCTGCAGAGAAGGAGAAAGAAAGTGAGGGAGGACAATATATATATATATATATATATATATATATATATATATATATATATATATATATATATATATATATATATATATATATATATATATATATATATATGGAGGTGGGAGGGAGAAAGGAAAAAGGGGATAAAGAGAGAGAGAGAGAGAGAGAGAGAGAGAGAGAGAGAGAGAGAGAGAGAGACTTCTCAGGACCCGTCTGGATCTCATTTCGAGGATAGTAATGCGATTAGCTTTGTTTAGTTTTCACAGCTCCAGCCAGTCCCCATGAAAAACCTCTGACTGTGTGACTGTGTGTGTCTCTGTATGTTTGACTGTGTGACTGTGTGTGTCTCTGTGTGTGTGACTGTTTGACTGTGTGTGTGACTGTGTGACTGTGTGTGTCTTTGTTTGAATATCAGATATTGCTAAAATATAATCTAACCCAATCCAAAGGTGGCCTTTGTTTCAGGACTATGTTCATGACAGCTCAGTCAGCAGGACATTGTTTTAGACAAAGAAATAATAAAAAAAATATGCTGCTCATCATGAATTATTACTAATTATTTATAATTATAAACTATTCATAATAAAAATGCTTTTATTTTGTATTTTTGTTGAAGTGACACCCTGACTCTATGCTTCACTATGAGAAGAGATGGACTTTTCTACAATACAAAACTACAGCACAGAGAGATAAAGTTCAAATCAAATTATTCTTAACTGACCAAATAAATCATCAGCTGTGAGGCACAGCCAATCAGCTGCTGTCACATTTTCTCACACACAGAATAAGAAGTCATCCAATATGAATATGTACTTAGGGGTGCATTAAAGTGCATTCTCTTTCTTGTGCAGCAGCTTGTGTAAACATGCATTCATCATCAAAATGTTTGCTGGGTTCAGGCTAAATAAAGTCAAACACTGCCACAGTGTCCAAATAATAAGACAGCAGAGTGGTTCGGTCAGGCTCAGGCTGTACCACAGGCCAACATAACTTAGACAAAGAAGTAATGGGAGGGAGTAGTTCACTGTGATGGATGTTGCAAGTTTGCACTGTTTTTTCAAATCACATTTAAATAAACTGTAGACTCATGGTGCCCAACAATTGAAATTGAAACAATTGAAAATATTGTTGTGAAAGTACGTGTTGTTCACAGTTGATATGTCTTCTAGATGTTTTGTGATCATAATTAAGAAACACTTTGAATGAGTGTGGAGGCACCGTTCTTAAATGTTGATTTGGTATGCACGTGCAAAGTGTTCACTATTAATTACTCATTTGTTTTTCCACTAATAACAGTTCTTACAATACAATATCCACTCAGAGTGACTAAAGCATGATTAACATTTGTTGTGTTCAGGAACTTGCAGCTCCTGGTTTATGTTAGAGAAATATCATACTCTCTGTTAAATACTGAAAAAGCCTAAATTGGCCTGGAGCATGAGAAACGATGTGCTTACTTCAGGACAGGATGTGAACCCCAGTGCTCAAAGTCCTCTCTTTGTACACCCAACATACAACATTATAGTAAGGAGACAGGGTTGAACATGTACATAGAACCTCCAGTATGGTCCTCTGATGTCTTGTTAGTTTAAACATCAAGAGTACAAAACATCAAGAGTAGTTTATCAAAAATAGTTCATGAGATCCAATGTCTTTTAAAGTCTCCAAGTGTAATACACTCTGCATCAATATTTTATTAAAAAAAAAAAAAAAAACTCAACTACTCGAGTGAACTAGAATATGCCAGAGGCTGAGATTAATATAGTGAAGGAATGTTGACAGTTAGACCAGGGAAGACGTATGGCAGGATGTGATCTCAGATGTGGGTGGGCTAAAAAGGATGAAAGAACTAAGACAGTAACTCGGCACTCACCAAATAAGTGACACAGGGCTGACAGTGATGGCTTTTATTGTAGCGGAAAATAATAATAATAATAAAATAAAAATAATAAGGGTGTTGTTTAGCTCAGTCGGTAGAGCATCCGCCCCATGTACGAAGGCTCGGCAGTGGTCCGAGGGTTTGAATCCGACCTGTGGCTCTTTCCTGCATGTCATTCCCCATCTGTCTCTCCCCACACTCCTGTCACTCTTCAGCTGTCTCTATTGAAAATAAAGCTTGAAAAGGCCAAACCAAAACCGGCATCATCTCCTGACAAACAATAAGGTTACAACATCTTGGATATAGGTACTACAGGATATAAGGCAATATTCTTTTTCATTTTGACACACTTGTACTATCTGTATTTTCACATTAATATCTTAAATACTTACTCTTAAATACTCAAAACTTAAATCCAAACTTAAATGACAGAAATTATTCATTTCTCTGTCCAGGAATCATCAAGGTTGGAAGATGGAACCCTCTGCCCATCCACTTCCTGACTGACGCACCAGAAGCTACAGTTGCTGACATGTTGTTAGAGGTCTACCACATGGTCACACTACGTATCCAGCTACAAAGGTTAGACTGTGAGATTGGAAAGCGAGATGTCAAAGGTTACAGCCTGCCAGTCGCATTCACATCCTTAGATTCCTTCTTTCATTGGAGTTCTTTCTCTGTGGCAGCTCAGAGTGAGAAAGTGGAAATGTTTACATTCGAAATCAGCGACTTTCCACTCACACATCATCAGCGAATATGAAAAACAACATTGGAAAGATTGCATGTCGATATTTAATGGACACAGAGGCTTTTTAAACTACACACTGTGTGTGGTTGCACTGAATCAGACTCTTGGTCCGCTGGGCTGCTTATGTCATTGCAGCAAGAATTTACCATATCTATCAAATTTGAAAGCAGCAATATTGAAACACTAAAAGTCGGGTTAAACAACCCGGTGGGGATTTATCTATTATCTGTCTCCGTTGGGGACAGCCCGTGTGCCAGGAACTTCTAGTTCTCTCGAATAAGTGAAGCAGGATCTTGATGGACAGATAAAAACAGATAAACTCCAGATGAGAGGCGTATTATTGTTATTGTCTTGGCACATACCAGCCAGGTTTGTTTACATGTTGATGCGCATAACCATGGCAATAGCAGAGCTTTAGCACACATAGTGCTCGGAGACAGAATGATTTATTTGAGGTTTAACTGAAATAAAAACAGAAACATTGCAGGAAGATACTGTAGGTCTATAGAGGAAGTAGTGATTTGACGGAGAGGTTAGAAAGGCCGGTGATGTTAGAGGTTAATATGGGGTTAAAAGAATAGTTAAACATTTTGGGGAACTGTTTGCGTTCTTGCTGAGAGTTAGATGACACAACTCTGTACTCTGATGTGTACGTGTGAAGTTTCAGCTGCTACAGCAGAAGCTATTTAGCTTAGCTTAACATGAAGACTGTAAGGGTGTGGAAACGGCTCTGTTTGAAGGCAACACTTTGTCTACCAGCTCCAAAGCTCAATAATTAATACATTATGTCTCGTTTGTTAAAAATATAACTGTTCAGAGGGTCGTCTGTCTGACTATTTCTTAGCCAGGAGAAGTTGCCAAGCAACCAGCGGACACTGCAGATGGGGATGACGAATGATAGAATTGGCTAATTCTGGTTGGCTGATTTGTTTAATGCGAGATGGAAGAGGATACGAAAAATCAAAAAATATCCAATAATAACTTAGATAGGGTTAGGGGCATGATAAAACCCAGGCTATCTGATATCCCATTTTGAGGCTTTATGCTAAGCTAAGCTAGCAGGTTGCTGACTGTACTGTAGCACTGAGTGGTATTGATCTCCCTATAACAATGTCAAACTATTTCTTTAATGAATATGGTGTAGTGGTTATCCAAACATTGTATAATCCTATAAAACAATTTTTTGTTTCATTTTTATGGTTAGTCCTTTTGTGACTCAGCTTATTGTCTAAAGATGTGACTGAGTTCTGTGTGTGGTTTTGGCTCATTGTAGCTTTTCAAAGCTGGAGGACCTGCCCTGTGAACAGTGGAACCATGCGACTGTCAGGAATGCTCTCAAAGAGCTGTTGAAGGAAATGAACCAAAGCACTCTGGCCAAAGAGTGTCCTCTGTCACAGGTATCATCTGACTACCGCTGCACAGCAGCATATCGTACCTCGTTTTCCTCAATCTCACCTTTGTGTCATAATCCAACGGTCCTCATCAGAGAACTGCTTTTCAATTTAACAATCCTATAACTTCTTTTTATGATGTTCTTTGAGTAGACTAGATTGTTACATCCCCTGACTAAGCTGTGGAAATTAAGAACTGTCCCCTCGATTGTGTTGAACTCTCCAGCTGCACGTTCACTCCTATATGTCATTCTTATAATGCTTGGTGTGTGAGATTTATGTGTACAGTATGTGTGTGTACACTGTGTGTAAATGGAGCTCTGGGGGTGTTGATCGCAGCATCAATTGCAAGCATGTGTGTGTGTGTGGCTAGAGATTCCCTCTGTGCACTGTACTGGCTCGGGTTTCCATGGGTGGCTTCCAATCATGATTAATGTTTGTCTATTTCTATTGTGTGTGTGTGTGTGTTTATGTGTGCATGCCATGTGGTTGTTGCGTGAGTGTAAGCATTTCATATTATGTTGGTTATTAATTATCTTCCCCTTCTCTTTCTCTCTTAGAGTATGATTTCCTCCATAGTGAATAGTTCTTACTATGCCAATGTCTCCACTGCCAAATGCCAGGAGTTTGGTCGCTGGTACAAGAAGTATAAGAAAATCAAAGGTGAGCTGTTCAGTAAACAGTGGACCAACTTCCTCCACTGCTCTTACAGTTGAACAGTGGTTTTCAACCTCAACAAAATTAAACTTTTTTTTTGGATTCTATGTCATATTTACTTGTCAAAGTTTTCAAATAAAACAATCTGAGAAGAGAAAATACTATTTCAATTGAACTGCTAACAAGTCTTAAGCTAGACATTGTACGGCAAGGACCACACACAGCTACAGAACCTTTGTACAGTATGAAACCACATAGCCACACCATAGATGATGCCACCTCCTCAAAATGGGATGTGTCCATGTGGGGAGCCCATGATCTGTGATTGGTCAGCTTGAGTTGCTAATGGAGATTGTAAATGGTGAAAATAACTAGTTCAAAGTTCAAAGTTCTGTTCCTTAGATGGACCATGAAGAGACAATGCGGTCAACTCTTTTGGTCATATATGCATATGAACATCAGGACCCTCTGACCAACGCTGAATACTTTTGTTTTGCTGAGCAGTAGATTACCTGGAGAAGATGTGGTCTGGACGAGATGCTGCTGACATCAAAAGTAAGGAATCTTACCTATCTTTCTGACACGATCCGTGTAAATGTAACACTGACTGTCACTGACTGTCCTTGCTCCTTTCCAGTTGAAAGGGACAACATGGCTGACTTCTGTGTGCTGGGCCAGAGACCTCCTCCTCATTTGGCTGGCCTGGCCCAGCTCAGTCACCTGGGAGCTGGCAGTCCCCTCCTCAAGGTGGGATCTGGAGATCCGCAGACACCCTCCCAGCAACCTCAGCAACCTCCTCCGCCCCAACAACAGCCTTCACCCCATGGTCCTCTCCACCACAGCCCTCCTCTGCGTACTGGCCAGGTGCCTCCTCCACCCCCACCCCCACCTGGAGCCCTGCAGCCCCTGCTGGGGCCAGGTGGACTGCTCTCCCCCCAACTTTCCCCACAGCTGGTACGTCAGCAGCTTGCCATGGCCCACCTCATCAACCAGCAACTAGCTGTTAGCCGCCTGCTGGCCCATCAGCACCCACAGGCCCTGAACCAGCAGTTCCTCAACCACCCTCCCATTCCTCGGGGTTCATCCAAAGCTGGCGACCACCCTGGGAGCAACCCCTCGGCAGCTGAGGTCTCCTCTGAAATCTACCAGCAGGTCAGAGACGAGCTGAAGAGAGCTAGTGTCTCCCAGGCCGTGTTCGCCCGTGTGGCTTTCAACCGCACACAGGTAGGAAAACAGGACAGACTGTGGTCAAGAAGGTTAGGAGGTTAGGTTAGGAGAGGTAAAATGATTGGAGAGAGAGGAGGAGCGAGATGATCTGTCAGGGATGGGAGAGGGCAGCTTCAGATGAACAATAAGTTGAGGCTGCAGATGACATTACATCCTCTGGTAGCTTGTGAGAGGCAAGATCAAAATATCCCCCTCCTGTTTATTGAGCTACATTTCATATGGATCATGGATCATAATTCTTGTTATATCAGGTGAGAGGAGATAATTGCCATATTTGACAGGAATAAATGGAAACTGACGTTACTGAGACTATAATTTTTCACACAGGGATCAGCTAATTTCGTGGTCACCCACCTCGTGGTATTTTCAGTGGGATTAATGGAAGCATGGCAGGGTAGCTTGCTGGGTCATTGAGTCTCCTTCCCCGCCCTCGCAGCAGCACAAACACCTGATGCATTCAGGCTGTGCTAAACTGGTTACTACATGCCCCATTAGATCAATGTAATGGGAGGTGGCTCATAGACCTTCTGGTATACAGGCCAGGTGTTTTGCATTTGTGCGTCTTGGTCGGTGTATATATTTATGTGAGCATCCAACTCATGCTAATACTGTATGTCTACGCTTCATCAGCTTCACTTTGAGCCATGCTATGCATTGTTTTTAAAAGAAGCAGGTTGATGAACTGAGTTTAAGTACTTTTACTCAAATACTGTACCTGAGTGCTAGAGGTACTACTGCTTTTACTTTTACTTCCCTTCATTCATTTGACAGAAGAGCTACATGATGATATTGATGGTGATTCGTATTAAAAGGAAACTCCCCAACAGTATAAATCTATAGAGCTAAAAATTGTCAACTATTTTGTCATTTTTCATACAAAACATTTTGTTGTTCCAGCTTCTCAGGATTTGCTTCTTTTGATTTTAATTTGAATAATTTCGTTTTAGAATAACTGAGTTTGAGCTATTGATTGGACAAAACATGCATTATGAATGCAATCCTTTATGCAACTGGATTTTCTTTTAAATATCTCACACCCCAAACAGTACTGTTTAATCAAATGTTTAACCCATCACAATAAAAACTGAACAACCCAGTCATCCCATATTTAGAAGAAAATGTGCATTGGGATAATGCATTTCAGTAATTATTAGTATGTTATGAATAACATCCTTCTTGCAAAGTTCAAAGAGAAATTGTGTGTCTTCATCATCCAGGGCTTGCTGTCGGAGATCCTGCGGAAGGAGGAGGACCCCCGCACAGCCTCGCAGTCTCTGCTGGTGAATCTGAAAGCAATGCAGAACTTCCTCAACCTGCCTGAGAGCGAGAGAGACCGGATCTACCAGGAGGAGAGAGAACGCACCATGAACCCTTCAGTGGGCCTTCCCGCCTCCAACTCCTCCAACCCCGGTGCTCCACGCCTCTCACAGGTTAGTGTACATACAGTGTTTTCACATATTTCTATGAGAGGACGGCTGCGTGTGTAATCATGACGAGCAGCTGTATGACTGTCACACGCCTTGTGTCTTGTGTGTGTGCATAGAAAGTGTGGGAGAGGAGTTTGGATGACCAGATAACTCCTGATACCTGGGCCTCCATCTGGAAGAACAAGACTAAGATCTCTAACTCTGTGAGTTATCTGCAAATCTTTAACTTGCCCTCACAACGTAGACTGCAGCACGTCATGTATTGTGTCTGAAATCCTATGCCGGGATTTGAACAGTTTTATCTTAAACAAATTCCATTTCTAAAAGAAAATCAGCTTCAAAGCTATCATAGGAGCATATTGTAAACATAAAGGACATTATGCAGTATTTGGACATTTCTTTCCATGTGCACATAACAAGTTAGCAACATCAGTGATAAGAAGCTCTCTCTGATGTCAGGGCAAATGGCCATTCATGGCTCTGGGTGAATTTGTGAGCTATTCTTATTATGTCTATGTAAAATTATCTCAGCATCGTTTACACTGAGGGAATGTAAGCTAGCTGGTCTGTACATGTCTTGTGGATGACTTCAAACACTGTGTATACAAGCTCTCAGAGAGCCAATACATGTTCATTCAAACAGAAACAACAAAGAAAGACAAAAGAGAAGGACTTAATGACTTTGATCTGTAAACAAAATTCATGTGGAGACGTGCGCCACAGATGTGCAGCTGATGCTCATACGAGGAACACTGTATGTCTGTTCTCAGAGCGGCTTGGCCTGATCATCAGCTGATAACCTTTCCTCATATGTATACACAAGATTTGCTTTTGTGGATACGTCTCTTAGTAGTTTAGAATCTTTAAGTAATAGATGGTATGCCTTTATGATATTTCCTTCCATCCAAGCTTATCTGATACATGCTCCTCGTAAAACATGAAGCGTTTAAAGGGACTTTGATTTGTACTCGCTGTATATTAAATCATATGTTGATCCTCTCTCTCCCAGCCAAAGCCGTCTGGCCCGACCCCTGACCTCCCGCTCAAGCTGGAGTCGCTGGTTAACATTACGTCGGGGATCTATGATGAAATTCAGCAGGAGATGAAGAGAGCCAAGGTGTCCCAAGCTCTGTTCGCAAAGGTGGCCGCCAACAAGAGCCAGGTGAGGGGACTCACTGGGAAAAAAAAGAAGCCATGGAGGGTTAAATGTAACATTTAACTTGGCTTGACTTAGGAATGTTTCTACCCAGGGCAGGTCAAGACGATAAGATATTTGCTGCTTGATAAATATGTATACCAAATCAGCTTTTAAGAGCTCATAAAAAAAAAAACATAAAACTTGGCAAAACATTTTACTGCAGAGACCAGAGTTGGAGCACTGCCTACGACTTGGTCATCTGCCACCATGTACACAGTCAGTCATCAACTGTATCACCTGTCACTTGACTCATGATGAACAGCTTTGGCTTGTTTTGTTTTCTCTGAGCTCTGATAACATGATGTACTGCAGCACTAAAAATATTTGAAAGTTTGAATTTCTTCTTATTTTTTTAATGAATTAATGTGAATTCTGTGCACATTGTGCCTTGAAGCTGAACCTTTTGATGTATAGTGTCACACAGATGTGCTGTTAATGACTAAAAAGTGTTGCTTAATTAATAATCAGTCAACTTGTTTGTCATAATTTGCAACTCTACTTCATGTTCTCATTGTTCTGACATTAGTTCTAGCATATACATTATTTATTAGTGGACTTTTGACATTTGCATTTTACTCCAAGCATAATAAAAAAAAACTCACTGACTGATTGAATGATCGGATGCCCTGATTAATTACATTACTATAACATTAATAACAATGACTTAGTTCCATTGGAGTGTCCCAGTGAGTGAGCCAGCTCCAAAACAGGCGAATGTGAATGCATCTGTTTCTTAATACTTCCCGAAGCATGCTCTCTCTGAACTTGAGGAGAGGAGATGCATGTTTGTTTCTCTCCTCAGGCCAAAGGACATGTTGGCAGACAGGAACCAGAAAATATGGGGGAAAAAAACAATGTACATTTTAAATATAGTTTTACAGAGAACAAAGCACACAGGACTCATTGTTAAACAGGGGTCATGAAGGAGACAAATCCTTTCATTTATGGATAGAGTTTGAATTGATTCAAACGTGGTCCACATGTTGTCATGAGTTGCCAGGTGTAAGCCTGAGAAAAGAAATGTAGAAATGTATGCATCGTGTATACAGTATGCACAGGCGTGTGTGTGTGTGTGTTTGTGTGCGGTTAGCGAGGTCCCCCAGGTTGGTGGGTCTGGGGGTGGCTGAGGGTCACGGCTCAGCGCACCCATCTGCTGCAGCTGGCCACAAGGACAGAGAGAGAGGGAGAGAGAGATGATCAGGCTATTAGCGGTGCATGCTGCCCGAGGTGGCTGGTTGAACACAACAGCTGGTGTCACAAACTGAAGCAGTCTAGCAGATATAATTAAATCTTCTCCATCTCTCCTTCCCCCATCTTCCTTTCTTCCTTTCCTTCATTTACCTCAAACACGTCCTGCACATTCACAACTTTAATAAACTTTTTCAAAATGTAATTCTTGCTTTGACATCTCTGGACTCTTTCACGCTGTTTCTTTTTTTCTGTCTTTCCTCATCTTCTTTCCATCCTTTTTTTTACCCAGCGACATTGCTAGTCAGTTAAAGGTGCTTGCTGCACAGCTGGAGAGGGCCCATAAAATGGTTAATAATGTCTGTCTCGGTCTCCTCTCCAGGGTTGGCTGTGCGAGCTGCTTCGGTGGAAGGAGAACCCCAGCCCAGAGAACCGCACTCTGTGGGAGAACCTGTGCACCATCCGGAGGTTTCTGACCCTGCCACAGGCCGACAGAGACCTGGCGTACGAGGAGGAGTCGAGGCACCATCACTCCGAGAGACTGCACACCGTCCTCCACCTGCCACAGGACACACAAGTAAGAAGACTGAAAGTGTTTACTGCTGCTTTTAATGCGCTCCTCATATCTCCAAGTCCAGAGAGACACAGACACTGAGCAGAGACAGGCAAGCTGTTTGCCTGTTTACAGTTTTGTGTGCTAAGCTAAGCTAACCTTCTTTAGACAGGCATGAGAGTCTCCTCCAGAAAGGCAGGAGCCAGGCTCCTTTAGAACATGGTCCTACCACACAGGTCATATGTTATATCATATCATTATTCACCACCCACAAACATACGCAGCGCAGGTACATGCATTTCTCCACCCTCAGAGACCTCACCTGTCATTATTAATTCCTTATTATTATAGTCATTCAGTATAACTCCACTGCACTGTTTGATCGAGGTGTGTGTGCACATGTGTTTGTGTGTCTGTGCGTGCCCCAGTGAAACGAAGAGTAAACAGTGTTGCTGGGTGGTGTGGTACTGGAGGAAATGCCCCATTAGTTTTTGAGGAGGGAGGCAGAGGCTGAAGGAGGGCTGAGGGAGATCGATGCAGGAAACACGCTGACGTGTGGGCCTCTGTCATTACTGTAACACACACCCTGAACCCCGTCTGTCTGCCTATCTGCCTGTCTGTCTCTTTTTCTCTGTAGGAGATGGAGCAAGTTGTCCAATGATCACAGGGTTGGTGGTTCAATCTTTCCTTCTGAGTGCTGTGGATAAACGCAGCCATCTACCACCCGACGTGTGCAATTCTCTATATTCCAGTACAAAATTTAAAGTGCTTTCATTAGTTACGTCCACGTCAGATGAACAGCAGAGGAACACACAGACAAATGAAAATATGTTTAATATTTGCTAAATCTGTTGAAGGCAAACTCTGTTCGATCAGTACTGCAGCCATATTCACTGATTATTTGTTGCAGGAGCTCTTTGCCTTAAGTCTGTCCATGAGTCATTGAGGTCAGGTGACTGACTTGGACTGCTGAAGGGATGTCAGCATGTTAACTTACCTCTGTGGTGCTGCTGTGAGCAGAATTTCTTCTTCTGTGGTGTCTTTGTTGGCGTATCATGATCCTGCTCCATGCTCTTCATTTGTGTCTGTGACATTCACAACGTCAAGCTCCACTTTTCATTTATTCACAATCATTTGCAAATTTTCAAATCTGTTATCTTCTGAATATTACCAGACATCATAGAACTTACTTCATCCCTATCCACTCTTAAAACCTTGGCAGACTATGTGGGCAAAACCCAGTATGTTGGCATGGCGACACACTGGTGTTGACTTAAATTGTTGTTAGCCGTATTATATGAGCTAAGCTAACCATTTTCTGGTTCCAGACACATTCTGAATTGAAAGATTTAATATTATTGTATTTGACACTGATCTTTTGCTCATTTGTAAGAAGTGTGTGAATATGTGTCACAGAAGGTCAAAGGTCAACACACTGAGTTCACTGCTTGTTCAAGTACACAGTTGAGCAGGGTGGGCCTGAGCACAGGTCCTCCGGGTTGAGAGATAGTCTGTCTAACCACCAGCCCACCCTGCCCCCAATGCAAAGCTATTATATACCACATATGGTATATACCATATGCCATAAATCAAAAACAGACAAATGCTGAATCTTCCCATTTAGCATCTCGACACGAATCCTACGGGTTGTTTTGCAACTCCACCCACCACCAAGCAATTCAGAGCTCTGTATTAAAGGCTGATGGGAAGACGGGGAGGAAGCTGTGGTGGCACCATTAACACATTCCTTTGCTCCTCTCCCACTCTCAGAGAAGACTAAAAATAAAGTTTACCCTCATAACGCCCATGTTTGTAACCCCTCCACCACCTCCGTCGACCCCCACCCACCTCGAGAGACATGGGGAGATGAACTGCGGTGAAACACTGGTGATTTATTAATGGGAAATGAGGTGTGTGCGTGTGTGTATATAAATACGTGTGTGTTCATGTTGTTGTCTTCAGACCCCCCTCCATCCCAGATGAAGCCCCCACCAACCTCAGGCTCCAGCCAGCCTGCCACCACAGACCACACATGTGTCCCATCTGCCACGCATGCACATACACAAAATCTCACACTGATAGTTGGTAATGTGAGCGCTCTTTTGTGTTGTGGACAATAAGAGGGTCTCTAAAACTGTAACAACCAACCACAGAATACACATGAAAAATGAATGTGGCGCTTAGGCATAGCTGTACAGTTAATACACACAGCGGTGCTGTGTGTGTGTGTGTGTGTGTGTATGTGTGCTTGGCTGGACTGTATGTACAGTAGCGTGAGACATTTCTGCATGTTTGGGGCTCTGGGGTATCTCTGACTGTGTCACAGAGTGTCTATTAAGTCTGCAGGTGCTACATGTGTGGTGGTGGTGGTGGTGGTGTGTGTGTGTGTGTGTGTGTGTGTGCGTGTGTGTGCGCATGTAACCTCGTAGCATCACATTTCTTCATGAGTGACACACTCTTATTCATACTGCTTTAGCAGTTAAGTGCATCCCACAGCTAATTTGGCAGAGTCTGCTCTTATAAATAATTTCTTTATTGTTTTTGCTAAATTGATTCTGTTGCAAATCGAGAGGTGTGTGTGTGTGTGTGTGTGTGTGTGTGTGTGTGTGTGTGTGTGTGTGTGTGTGTGTGTGTGTGTGTGTGTGTGTGTGTGACCGCTCACCGTTTCTGAGACCCCAGGAGTAGTGAACTAGAACAAGAAATAACATCCACTGCACCCTTCCTCCTCTATGTGTCTCTCTTGAATCCAAAGGTGCTTTACTGGCATCACATACAGCAGCACCTAATGCTCCTGTCAAGACCGTGCAAAACGGTGCCTGGTGGTTTACAAACTCCACACCCTGATTTCATTACTCAGACTTTCTGTTAAAAATCTGAAAGCACAAGCCGAGAAAACCCCGGCGAGTCTTGAAAACTGCCACCAGGGCTGTTAGACAACTGTTTTCACCTCTGGAGTTGTGCTGATGATAAGCGTGAGGAGTAAACTGTCCTTGATGTGCCTTGACAATTGACATTTTTCTCAATTCCATTTTGCTACTTCAGTGTCAGGATCCTGGCATTGTTCATGCCGGATCACTGCCACAGTCATGGACACTTGTTGACTCCAGCATGTGTTGAGTTTATTGCCCATTCATAGTATAATGGTGTTTTAATCATCAAGTTTGTTTCATTCAGCGTGTAGCTGAGGGAAAGACTGAACCCCAGATTTCACCCAATGTAGAAATGAACACTGTACAGAAATGACAGACAGAAATGAGTCACATGAAGTGGCTTTCACATTTCCTCTGTACACACAGACTCAATTTCATGTCTATATCTGTAAAAAATTCAATGTATTGGTGTGACTATTATCATTTTAATTAACATATACCAGGGTGACATGGGCACTGTAGGGCAATTCCACAAGCACCAATCTGCTAATATTAGAACAGCCAAATGTGCTTTTTACTCCTGCTTGAGTACCATTTAACACTACAGTCCAGCTGTTTTAGGAATCTTTCTACAAACTACATTTTTATGTTTGCGAAGCATTTACATCTTCAGCAGGAACCAACGGGCTCGTTGCCATAGACTGGGTAGAGAAGTCGGAAATTATTGAGACGAAGTTGTGCACTGTTGGTTTTGGTCTTTTTGAAAGGTCACACCGCATGGCTTTTTATATTATTAAAGTCCTTCCTCTCTGTCATTGTGAGTTGCTGCCAAAATATCACATCATTTATTTATTTTTTATATTCATGGAAAGATTGTCAAAGCTACAACAATGAGTTTGTCTTCCCTTATTTATTCACTTTGAGAGGAAGTAGCTGCCTCTCTCTCTCTTTCTCTCTCCAGTCTTCAGTGCATCGCGGTGGCCTTACTCACTGTTGCAGGGTGGAGTTAAGGCTTTTTTGGCAAACCACAATTAAGTTAATTGTTTAATTGCTGATAAATGGAATGATTACCACACACAGTCTGAACGAACAAAATATGCAACAACACGAGTGTGTGCATGCACATACACATATATGACCACACAAACACGCACGCTCAGCTGTGCTCTCAGCTAGACTCAGTAACATTATGTGTATACAGTTTTTCATCAAAGAAACATTATTTTACAAAAAGGAAACGTGCAGTGAGTCATCTACTCCGCTAGCCTGGATCCAGTCCTCATGAAACGACACCACACGCATTCAAATACAAGAGTGAGAGAAAGAGACGCACACAGACGGACAGACAAACACACACACACACACACACACACACACACAGACGGACAGACAGACAAATGGAGAGAGAAATAAAATTTAAAAAAACACACTGATTAACAGGAAGTCATGCACATAAGTAACAGAAAAGTGATTTTTCCTTCATTACATATTTATCTCTGTGTTAATGGTGTCTCTGGTGGTAACACACCCCCACCCCTACCAAAACACACGCAGTCAGAGAGAGAGAGAGAGAGAGAGAGAGAGAGAGACAGAGAGAGGGGGGGGGGGGGAGAGTTAGGGGCCCTGGAGGACCAGAGCTCATTAAGGAGAAGATGAATATTTCATGTTCTATAATTCTTTCATAGTTCTGCGCCATAATTTGCCTTGATTTACGTTTAAAAGAAAACTTTTTCATTTGACTGCAGTGCACTCACAGCACTGCAGTGTGTGTGTGTGTGTGTGTGTGTGTGTGAGAGAGAGAGAGAAAGAGAGAGACAGAGAGACAGAGAGAGAGTGAGAGAGAGAGCAAGAGAGTGACAGGGAGGAGAGAGAGAGGGAAAGAGTGAGACGGAGAGAAGCAGAAAAAAAAGAATATTGAATCATGCCATGAGAAGAGCTGGTCTGGCCGTGGGGCTCCAAAGCTTGTGGTTTTGAGAGAGCAGGGCTGTATTGTGTTCCTCTGAAGTGACATGTAGTCTGTTCCAAAGGGTCAAAGATGGGAGGAGTAAGACACAGAGAGGGAAGGATGATGGTGAAAAAGGCCAAACTTTTATAGACATCAGGAAATACATTTTTATTTATTCATTTATAATAAGTCTTTATTTATGGAAAAACTCATTGGACTGGCTGTTCAGAGAAATGAATGACTTTCTGCTAGTGAGGGCACATTAGTCATGCCACAGTGTTATGCAGCCACATTTAAAATATTACTTGGCAGAAATGGAATAAGCATGTTTTTATGAGCATACAATCACCTGAAAATAAAAATCATTGCTCTTATCATCCAAGAGAGAATTTTTGCTAGTTTTGTAGCCACTTTTGTAGCTTCTCCTACACACTTGGAAGAAGCAAAGAGACAGGTATTCAGTTGATTCTTGAGTCCTACACTGGACCTTTAGGAAGCTTACTTTGAGTAAAGGTACATGGTTACATTACTCCTCTGTGTCTCAATAAATAAATAAATAACAGCATTGATCATTTGATCATTGACAAGTTGTCCAACCAAAGGAAAAAGGTTCTTGACGTTGCTGCAGTGGCTTACAAAGAGGTTTGATGGGAGGCTCGGTGACTTTGAAACTGGAGCCATGTTTCTGCTCATGAGGAGTCAGTGTTTTTATTTAGCAGTGATCACGATCTTTCCCTGACATTAAACAATCCCTTAGCCTAACCAGACCTTGTGGTGGCAGGTCATGTGAATCATTTTGCGACAGTCATATGCACTTTACAAAGCACTGAAAAATAATACTGTCCAACTGGTCTGTGCAGGGGTCACGAAATGTCATGGTCACATAGGACATTTTCAAAGGCACTGACGATTGACTCATTTGTCATTTAGTTTGGAGGACTGGTTGGCAGTGACATGCAGGGGTGTGGCTACATTTTCTAGGTAATTGTCCCTGGGGGACAGTCTGCTTTGCATGACATATGGCTAAGATTGTTTTTTCAGTTTTAATCATATTTACCGAAAGAAGCAGATCAGTTTAATGATTATCACCTGGATTTGATGCTCCCACACACCCAAACGTTGTGCTGTCTGCGGTAAGACAACACTGGTTACCTCAAGTCATCTGCAATGTTAAGCACTCAGAAAATGCTTCCAGTAAGAAAGATGTAGAAGGTGAAAAATGGGTCAAGATTTTTTTACTGCTTGCATTATTACCGCGCCAGTTTATTGCAGCTTTATGTGCTCGAGTAAAGACCTTTGAAATATTTTATATTACCTATTTTAAATAATTCACAATTCAGTGTTTCTAAATGGAAAATAAAAACAAAAAAACTCCTCTTAACTAATACTTGTTTTGAAGAAATGCCCAAGACTGTAACAGATAATATCTATGGACTACTCATTTACAGACTTTAACAGACAGATGCTTGAGGTCAAAGAGCACAAAGCAAATAGGTGCAGGAGGTGGACAGAGCTTCAGTGAGCTGACACTGAAGGTGTAAAGCGTCTGCAATGACAATGGGAGGGACAGCAGTGAGAAGGAGTGGAGGAAGAATGAGATGGAGGGAGGTGGAGGACATAGTTAAGTGGGGGGTGGGGGCTCCTGGCATCCACCAGTTCAGGGCTGATTTGGATGTGGAGTCATGTTGGCTTGGCAGAGGCCCACTTCATTAGTGTCCTGATGCATTAGAAGTGAGGGGAGAGGAAGGAGGAGGCAGAGGAAAGAGAAGGTATGGTAGGAGAGAAGGAAAAGACACTAAAGGGAGGAAAAACTTCAAGGTATGAAGGAAGAATGTGAGCACAAAAGAAAGGGGATGGCAGTCGAAGGAAAAGAGAGAGAGATAGAGAGAGATAAAGTTTGAAGGAGCCGGCCAAGCAGCCATGTCTGTTTGGCTCTGCTCTCTAACATCATCATTAGTGCATGAGGGAGACCAGGCCCTGCCACTGCTGCATGCATGTGTGTGTGGCAATTGATCCAAGAGTCCTTGCTGTCAGCCCAAATAAGCGTAGAAATGATGAAGGTATGTGAATGGAGGGCGTGTGTTTGTGTGTGTGTGTGTGTGTGTGTGTGTGTGTGTGTGGTGGTGGGGTTTTGCAATCCCCCTCCATGATTTACCCTCAATTTAGTTATTAAGTGTCTCAGTAAGTTTGTATGGGGGATGTTTGTGGCTGTGTGGTCCTCATTAGGGCAGGGGTAGATATCTTTTTTTTCTGGCCTATGTTTCTCTGTCTTTGTTGTCGGTTTCTCAGCATTCTTCTCTCAATATCTAAAAACCGTCACAGAAACAGAGGACTGGGGGAGGGAGAGAGAAAATGACAAATAAGGAAAAACCTTCTGAATTCCTGTAAATTGGTCATCCCCCCTGAAAATAAAGCCCCTGCAAATGAAATCGGAGCAATTTCATGGTCTGGCCTGCCCTCAATATTATTTAAGTAATACCCTGTTATTATTGAAGAGAGGGGGAGAAAAGCGAATGACTATTATCTTTATGTGGGTCCTTTAATTTTAATGCGCCACAGATTTATAGCTGGGCATTCCAGTGGGGAGGCCCCTCCCTGCTCTTAAAGCGAGCGGGCGGGACACGACCGCAATGCTCTCACAACAGCCACTACCTTCTGACAAACAACCAAAGTCCCCACTTTCCCTCCCAACACTTCATCCTGCCCTCCTCACTGCTGTCAAATCGCCCTCACACTGGCCTGACAGCCAGAGGATCGAGCGAGAGCTCCGCCTATTATATAACAAACACATACCCTCATTGTCTGTATAGAATTTATATTTTTCCCTCCACCTGCTGCACGCACTCCTTAGATCGACTTTTGTACTGAAAAGTTGCTAAACATTCCACATCTCAAACTGTATTACTGGAAAATCTGAGTTGATAGAAATCCTCATTGGAAGTTCATCCTTTTCCAGTGCTAATGTGCACTTCAGGAAAAGTCGGCAGCAGTAAGAGTCAACTTTTTTTTGCCCTGAGTTAGATTTGCCAGGCAATACACACACAATCAATAATTAAGCAGCCAGTCAAGAAGTTCATTAGCTGTAACAGTGTCAAATGATTGACTTATTTTCTTAGTTTGGAAAGAACAGAATTATCTGTTTTCACAATTAGTATCTGTTCCTGCTTTTTGTTTCTATGCACTAAATGTATATGCAAATAAACCTGTCTTGTTGTATTTGTGGACACTATAACTTCTGAAACTAAACCCACATTTGTGCAAAAGTGTTACATTAATACATTTGTCCCACTGTCAAACCACAGCAATTGTTACGGATCTAATCTACTGGTCCAAAGTGATATTACTTTGTCCTCTCTGTCCCTCTACACGCTGTCCATCTACACGCTGTCCCTCTGAGGTGTTGAATGGGCTGGTTAAATAGTGATGAGGTGTCATAGGTTTGTAAATAAGAGACTTCCTGGCAGACAGGTGGTTGGCGTTTCACTAGAGCTAATCTTACACACATTAGGTCAAAGGTATACTGGACACACAACCAGCCTTGGAACTGACTAATAGACCGTGACACTCTGTGAGCTGTGAAATACTTGTTCTCACCCTCGAGCCCTGGCTACTGTGTGCCAGAGCGGGGTACAGGTTACTGGTTGTTCTATGTGTTGCGTCATACAGTTAGAGACAGAATATATATGATTATCATTTTTATGTGACATAAAGAAGACTATGTGTGATACCTTGCTTGTACAACATGACTGTTTTAGGTGAAATAACTGCATAGGTATTTGTTGCAAAATAAGTTCAGTCACATGGTTGTCATTCATTACGTTACTTCCTAGCTACTTCCTGGCTGCAGTCTTGATCAGGGGTCACTGTGCCCCATTAATCAGCTCTTTTGTCTTTCTCGCCAGGCTCTTCACAGGCCTCCCCCGGCCCCGATGAAGGAGCACCGTCTGTCTCCCATGCGAGAAGAACCGTTGTCTGCCCCGGTGAACGAGGAAGGGTCACAGAATGTGGGAGCTGGAGCTGCAGGCGGATGTCCACCTAGCAATGTTGGCAGTGCTGGGAGCAACAAGAAGCCACGATCACGCACTAAGGTACAGAATGTTATTCTGCTTTCTCTGTTCTGAATCTTCATCGGGGTAGATAAAGTGATTCAGATGAGTTTTTGGCACATTCGTCTGCTGGTTTCACATTCTCTATGGATGTATTCATTCTGAATCCTGGCTTTACATTCTAGATTTCACTGGAGGCCCTGGGAATCCTGCAAAGCTTCATCCAGGATGTTGGATTGTACCCAGACCAGGAGGCCATCCATACTTTGTCAGCACAGCTTGACCTGCCCAAACATACCATCATCAAGTTCTTCCAGAACCAGCGCTACCATGTCAAGCACCATGGCCGCCTCAAGGACTTGGGTGAGGGGGCTGCCGCCAGCGGAGGTGTGGACGTCAGTGAATACAGAGAAGAAGAGTTGCTTTCGGGCTCAGAGGACCCAGAGTCTAGTGAGGACGGAGCTGAAGAGATTTTCCAGTCCACAGAGGGTGGTGGGAGCACAGGGGTGCTAAACCATCCTCCGGTCTCCTCCAGCTCCAACTCCAGCCAGTCATCGTCAGGGACCAATGCTTCTCAGGAGGAAGGCAAGGACAAAGGGCACGGCCGGCCTGGTGCACCTCTGGCCCCTGGGAGCTCTTCATCCAGTCCTAGAGAGCAGGCTGACTATCAGAGGTAGAGACTGACACACAGAGAGGAGAACACAGAGAAGACGATAATGAAGTGAAAAACTGGTCATGATTTGATGGAGGATGGCTACATAGAAACTGTGAGAGGTGAAGATCTATGTAGACACTGATAAACCAAGAAACCATAACTGAAATACTGTACATTGCTGAAACGACCAGACGGACTCTTGCTAGTGATAATCTCAGACAAACATCTGTGAAAACCACGTTTGTGGAGTGAAATGACGACTAGGTATGACTGTTGCTACTCCAACCTACAAACAAATATCAAGCAAATCTCCACGTCAGCACCCGAAAAATGATCACAAGGCTGTCTAATCAGCCAGAAAAGACACACTAAAGAGTCGGGATCCTATGGGCTTTGGCCAGATATTGTTCCCATTCCTCCTCTCTAAAGTCCGAGCACAGTCACAAGACATTCGCCCCGCTGAGTGACATTTATAGACTGGATCCTCGGTCCTTCTGAGACCTCTACAATCCTATAAATCCTCAGGACACACACTGATAACTGCTAATGCTGTCGCCTGCCCGAGAACGTTGATAAACGGCACTCGCTGTTCATCCACGAGCATCATTTCATTGTGGAAAAAGGAAATGACCACTCCACACCCAGCCCTTGCCTCATCGTCACACTCCAGAATCACTACCAGTCCTATCTAGCACTTACTCTTCACAAAGACACTATATATTTTGTGAATGTGATGGACGCTTGCCTCACTGTCTCTCCTCTTGAGGCTCACAGAACACTGTGAGGTTTAAGAATGACTCAAAAAGAAGAGCAGTGGACAGTTTGGCAGGAGCACAGCGGGCCGACATCAAGAGGATGTGGCGTGGAGGGACATTTGGGCTTGTGTACCCACGACTCTGAACCCTTCCTGGCACCACCCGTGTCTGTGTGGCAAGAAAAATGTCAAGAAAGGAAGGACAGAGCGAAGATTCAGCAACCAAACAATCAGTCACTTTATGTGCGGTAGTCCACCCCTTCCACTCTTCGTCTCCTCTCTCCATCTCACTCTCTCCCCCTTTTCCTCTCTCTAATTGGTGCCCACAGTCTTGTGTTTCACCACACCTACCCGCACTTAAACTTCACCAACCCTATTTATTGCTATCTTTATCCATGATTATTATTATCATTATTGTTATTATTGTTGTTATTATGGTTAGAATTGCTGTCATCACGTGCTATTTTTAGTTTTTATTTCCATGGTTTTAAATATTGGTTTTCAGAACTGGGCGGTTGTTTGGGTAACAAGAGACATTAAGAGTGCTCTGCCCTAAAAAAATAAAAAATGAAAAAAATAAAAAAGAGGAAGAAAAGGAGTAGAGAGTGAAAGAAAATAAAAAGAAGCAGTTACTGAGTGTTACTGGGTAAAATAAAAGTCCGGTTTTGTTGTATTATGCCAATTTTCATAGGCCTGTCTCCCAAAAAGAGTAGAAAAGACTTGGAAAGAGAGCTAGTCAAAGAAGAAAACTAAACTGTTGATGACAATCTACTTTTTTGAGCCATTGAAGAAATGTGGCAGGTTTGACTCTTCACTTTTGATGTCTGTAAATACCCAACATGGGATAAATTGTTATTGATAAACTTTTATTTCTTATTTTGCTGAGTGACTTTTCAATGTTTGAGCCAGTTTAGCGTACAGGAGGAGTGCTGTTTTTTCTCCTTTGGACAATTCAGTGAAATCACTTCATTTCATTGTGCCAGGAAAATTCAATCACAAGAGTATTTAAATAATTCAAACTGTTCTTTTGTTTTGTTTTTGTTGATGTCTGGTGCAGTTGTGTAAAAGTATACAATACGTTCAGAACAGTATCTGAGAATGGATGGTGTCTCGTTTGACCATCCTGATTGGCTGCTACACTCAACCAGATGACCTGCCTTTTAATTATTACAGCAATGCCAATCACGCTACATGATAATATTGTGCTTTTCTGTATGACAGGAATCAGGGTTAGACTCTAATGCAGTTCCAATGAAATCTTAGTTCATCCAGCAGTGAAGTGAATTAAAATTTGTGAATTCAAAAATGGTCTGTTTTTATTTCAGTCCCCTTCACATGCACCCAGAAACAAAGACACACATATTGTTGCTGGGCCAAGAGCCTATCAATTAAAAGTCTGTGTAAAGCCACAGAGTATATTACACATTATCTCTGACAGCGCTCTCAGATTGCCTCTCTCTCTCCTGTCCCACAAGATTAGAGCATCTGGAAGCTGTAGAGTCCCACTTTACTCAGCAGACAACGAAAACAATGAGCCTGCACACAGAGGAAGAGCCACTGTCACTAAAGTTCACCGTCTTCATTATTTCAAACGACAATATATGAAAATGCAATGTAGATGGCCCTAATGAGCAGTGGAATTACACACAGACCACACACAGACGTCTACATCTGTTAGCATGTGCTCTGATTAAGACTTTTTTTCCATTTTTCTTAAGCAGTGAGGTGCCTATATCTATTCTTTGGTTATTATGAAGAAACCATGACCAACAACCAACAAGACCTTAGTGATCGGTAAATGGACTGTATTTATGTATTTAATGCCTTTCTAGGCTTCTGACCACTACATATCTCATTCACCCATTCACACACATTCACACACTGATGGCATTGGCTGCCATGCAAGGTGCCAACTGCTCATCAGTTTGAGGAGCTAACCATTCACACACATTCACACACTAGTGGCAGACTAGTGATGCAGATCATTAAAACCATATCTATGTAAAACACTTCAGCCATATGTATCTTTAATAAAACAGCTGGATACCTTAGTTTTTAAAAAATGAAATACTGCGTTAGTATTGACATCAGCTGGATGAGTTTAAGTTGAACTACAGAGTGTGTTCATTGAGCAGCTAACCTAAGGAAATGAGTTTAAACAATTAGAGTTTCATGGTTTACAATGCAAAGTCTATGCTGAGTGATTCTAGAAAATACAAAGTGTTCCACAGGTCCTGTAACTTGTGAATAGCTTGTTTAGGTTTAATACTAACAACTACTACTATCAGGCTAGTCTCACAGAACTAAGATGGGCCTCACTCCACTCTGACACCTTGCATGATTTTGTGTTTGCCTGGCAGATTTTTTTTAGTCATCTTTCTTGATTCACGTGCTCCTGCGATGGATAAGTAAGACACCGTTAAACAGATTCCTTTTTGTTTTTATGATCGGAAGTCTGCACAGGATATATTTTGAAAGTAGACTGAATTCCCTATATTTCTGTGCCTGACTTCCTGCCAGCTTGATCTTGTCTGAGCAGAACACTCAGCCTCTTCTGGACGCTTTTGAAACATGCTGGATTGTGCGGCAGGCTTAGGCAGTGTTCAGACCGACAGCAAAACAAAAACACGACCTTTCATTCATTTCAATGAGGCCAGTCCATTGGCACAGAGGAGTGAGCCCACGCACGGCTCCGGCAAAAAAAAAAAAAGATCTAAACGTCAAGAAAATCATCCAGCGTAACATGACCACGTATTCCCACTGTCCTATCACAGCAAATGATCAAATTGCTGCTGCTGTGATTATATATCATATCAGATAAGCCTTTGACTATGCTGATATGTTCATCTGACTGAGACTTCCTGATCATGTCGCACCAGTATTAAGTAGTAAAGTAAAGGGAGCTGTAAACATATGAATCCCTGCCATCAGACTGCCCATACAATATGCATCTCCAGTGATAGTATAAAGAATGAACAGAGCATGCGTGACATCATCAATAAATTTTAAAGCTAAAATCTATTGAGACACAATCAGGATGGCCGTATCTCAAATTTCAAACATAATAAACCCATTGACGAGCGTCCTGTCAATCATGAACAATGTGACACCCCGAAAATCATCTCGAGTAAATGTGTAAAATAAAACAGCTCATCTGGCCGACTAGCTCAGGAGAATCAGCCACACACACACACACACACACACACACACACACACACACATACTTACTTCAATTACCTCTCTAAATAGTTTCAACTCTGATGAGGTGTGGTAGGGCAGAACAATCTTGGTGTTTAACCTGCCACTAGGGGTTGGGTCAAGCATTTTGTGTGTGTGCGCGCGCATGTGTCGGTGTGTGTGTCAGCCTGTTGGACTCCTTCAGTAAACAATAGAGCCTAAGTGGTGATGAGCTGGAGGGTCGAGGTCTTCCTGCAGAAGCGTTTTGTGCTCAGCTTGTCTTCTCTGGCTGAAGACAATCAGCTCACGCTGTGACTCTGCCACAGTGGGATAATTATACCTGCTCTCTCAATGCCTTCCCCCAAAATAGCCTGTCTGCCTGTCTCCATGCTGTATGCTTCTGGAGGCTAACAAGGCTTGAACTGAGCTAACCAAGCTATATGAAGAATTCATGAAAAGAAATGAGAAGAATTGTGAAGAGGAGCAGCTGTTCAAGCTCTTTTTACCACTCATTGTTAGAGCTGATATTTTCATTATCCAGCAAATAGAAACATGTCATCTATTACTTCTCTTCAGCATGAATCATTCTTCTCTGAGAGTTTACATTTAGCCTTCCAAGTTAACCTTGGAATGACTTGTTTCATGATGTTCAAAGGCTTTCAGAGAGCCTTGTCTTTTGAACAATGTTGTGCATTGTGTATAAACTTAAATATGGCTTGGCTTGAGGGAGAAGGGGGGGCAGGCTGGGCCGAGTCAACTACGTGGCCACAGGAACCAAATATTGCTTCATTTGTACATGTATGCAATCAAAGAAAACCAGGGATGGAAAAAATACTACCCAAGAGGCTGTTTTGGGTGGAATTTACTGGAAATTGTGGATGACAATGCACCTTCCTGTGTTTATACAGTAAAGAAATACAGTTTTAAAAGCACTATTACCAAAGACGAGTGTTATGGATGTTCCAGGAAGCTATTGTTTGGCCAACTCGCAACAGTCAGTCTGCTGAGTTTTCATTTAAATGGCCCACACTAATCAGCCTCAAAGGAGAATGAAGGAGGACATTATGCAAGATAAAGCTAATAACTCACTCCAGTCATAATGTTATTCAAACCTGCCAATTCTTCTGCAGCAAACTGGGCAGAAAATAGTATTACTAAAGAGGCGTCTATGGATGTTCCAGGAAATTAAAAATAAACTTCATCAAAGTGACGCCTGGCCTCCCCAAAACCGATAAAACCCAAACTCATCAGTCTAAAACACACCAACAAATATTATGCAAAATAAGGCTTTTAAAGGGACAACAACTTCATCAAAATGGAAATGCTATTCTCACCTGCATAAAAAGTTATTTCCTCACAGTGATGACACGTCCAGTAATAATATTTGAGGGCTAGTTGCTTCTTCTTCTTCTTCTTCTTCTTCCTCTGATGACACTCACTGAAATGCATATTATCCTTATAAATGTGTTTGTGAGAGCATTTAGGGAATATAGAGTAGACGTGCAAAAAAAATCTTTATCAATGGATTTTCAAAATGACCTGACTAGACTGAAACACCACAGTCACTGATCAAATCAGCGGCTTTTAGCAGTGGAGAGAAGCATGGTCAGCTCAGCTGTGATTCACAGTGTGTTAATTCCTCATTAAAAGCTTAGTAAAATAACATGAAAGCCTCGGAAACAATCCAGGGGCACTGCCCAGGCTTGGCCAGGTGCCTGTTGTGCCACTTCACACTGTACAACATAAGAAAAATCAGGCCTTACATGAGTGAACATGCTACACAACCCCTGATACAGCCTGTGGTCATTTCACGACTAAATTACACACACTGAAGGCCTTTCATGTTATCCAGAACATGCTGGCACACCTGGTCTACAACCAACCCAAAAGGTCACATGTTACCCCGCTGCTCATCCAGCTCCACTGGCTACCTGTAGCAGCCCACATTAAATTCAGATCTCTAATGCTGACTCCAAAGTAGTCTCCGGTTCTGCCCTCATACAGACATATGTCACCTCCTGACAGCTGCTCTCCTCCAATGAACGACGCCTGGCTCTGCCACCCATATGCTCAGGACAATCCAAACTCTTTTTGTCTGTTGTTCCCCATTGGTGGAACACACTACCAGTTCCTACCAGATCAGGGGTAACCTTTAAACAACTCCTGAAGTCCCAGGAGAACCCTTGCGATGGCACATGCACTGCCTTTGGCTCTCTACACTAAACTGTGTGAGTCGTCAGACAGCACAGGGAAAGTCATCGTGAAAATCAATAAACCTAACCCTACACCCTTCAAAGACTCCAACACTACCAAAAACTGGACATGATAAATCTATCCCCCTCTGCAACTGTCACATGATTCTATGTAAGTCGTACTCATTGCTGCACTAACATGACCATTTCACACTTTGGATAAAAGAAAACAGTGTAGAATATTCCTAAATCTGTAGGCACATTACTGATTATTGAATTCAATGATTTCAATAATGTTTTTTATAATGGCTCGTGAGAAAAAAACTAATGCACAGCCAGCCAGCTGCTTTTTTACTGAACTGACATGACATGCTATGGAACAGCTTGGATCAGTGCTGAATGAAGAATGGTGATGAATTCACTCAGTGTTGTCACAGATGTATTACTGCTTAAGAAAAAAGTGAACAAACTACAGCCAAGCTTCAAGATTATTTCATTTATGGAACACTTTTATAAGCAAACTTTGGTGTATGCTAATAAAGCGCTCCATAAATAAAATAGACAGACAAAGAAGAAAAAATAATTTCACCATCATTTATACTTCAAATCATTTAGGTTAAGCCAGAGAATAACAGTGGGTGTGTCTCTTACAGGCTATTCCAAAGCTGAGGTGCCACAAAGGAAAATGCCGTCCCCGCTCTTTTCTCCGATGAAGGCACAGCAACACACCGCGGTGGGACAATCTGCTGGGTCTGCTGGGGCTGTAGGGGGTAAGATGTTCTTAGGGATCTGAACCACTAAAGGGATTTGTGATTTCCTTCCTCTATATCAGAATGTTTTCTATCACGACACCCGTCCTTTCACCCTGCTTTCTCACCACCGCCCTGCTGTACCCCCCATTACACTATAACACACAGCGTCGCTGCTCTGCAGCTTTGCGGTAAGCACCTCTGGTTTTCATTCAGTACCACCCGTCCCCTTCTCCTTCCACCTCATCCCTAAATCTCCTAATTCAACTCATTATTCGCTCAATTGGTGGGCTTTAACCCCTCCTGCCTCGGGTCCTATAGAGCTGGTAGTCATTAGCAGACAGGATTTGTGATGGAGCGGAGCAGGGGGTAGCAGGCCCAAACTCTCAGACACACACATACACACACATGCAGTGTCATAAAGCGCCCGAAGAGCCTGCGGGGTGTCGCTGCAGTTAAACACATATCAGCCTCTCAGTGTTAAACAGCGGGTCCGTCAGAAGTTGGATGGGTGTCAGGTCTACTTGGTTAGACGCAGCAAGACCACCCAGAGGTCTGTGGTTCTCAGAGATGCTAGCTGCAGTCTCTGTGCGCTTGGCTGATGTGAGCTGAGCATCTGCCTGAGTGATGGCTTCTGGGAAGTCTCTGGGGAAACGCTAATTTGACCTCCCTTTGAGAGGATTGTTGTTTTTATTTTGCAGGCAAATGAAGCTTATAGGCTTTTCTTGTTTGTCCATTGGCGGGTGTGATAACAGTCATGATGATCCTCCACACTTTCATCCCGATGCAACATGGACCCATCTTTACAAATTTAACGCTTATTTCTTTTGTTGAAAAGTTGATGACATAAAACGATAATGAATACTACAGTAATTAGTACAACAAATCCGCCAAATTAAACAACAAAGTTGTTTGTCATTGTCCTCCACACATGTAAGTGTTTTCTGATCTGACGCCTCCACAGACGGGACGTGTTTGTCTGTGCCTTCCAAAACCATTACAAATCATTGTACAAAAAATGTATTTATGATCTAACACTGCTATGGTTAGAGCATCTATCAACAGTATTTTTATATTAACAATGAATCAAATGACTACATTATGTGTAATAATTCTACTCAGCACCAAACAAATAAAGGCTGAAGAACATAGTAAAGCTTTTAGCAGTTAAAGAGTCAAATGTTTAGGATTTGCAGACCAAATCAGAGGTAAAGGACAGTGAATATTGGATGTACATTCATGTAGGTGTTCTGAAAGATGATTCCAAAGGAACAATAATGTTGCTCTGTGTTTGTAAACAAGCACCTGCATGCTGTAAACAACTTTAACATAATAATCAGTTATTGTAGATGTATTCAGGTTCACACTGGCCTAGAAGGCATTTTTCAATACATAAATACATCTTCCGCAGCAACGAGTCTTTGTATGATCAGACGAATCAATGGATGAGACTTTCATCCATTTAGTGTAATAACAAGGGTTTTTAGAAGTCTGCACAAGCTATATTTTGACATATATTATGTCATTCATATGTACTGGGAGCCAACAAGAAGTCAGACGTCTTGGCCAGCTTGGATAGAGGGGAGGCTCTGCTGTCTCTGTTTTATGGGCTCAAAACACAGAGGAAGTCCATGAAGCAACTTTCAAAACAATAAATGAGGTACCCTTTTTTGTCTGAACCACACAGCTCTTCTTAATACATCCATTGTTTAAGTTGGGAAATGATCATGGGCATTGGTAAATGGACTGGACTTATATAGCATTTTTTCCATCTTTTAAACACTCAAAGCACGTTTATGCAGTATTCAAACCCGGTCATGCCCACGGACACTTTGACATGCCCGCTCTACCTCCTGAGCTACAGACAAAACAAGGTCTGTCAGTAGGAAACTGTTTCCTATTTAAAAGCGGGATGTTTTGTTGGCTTTCAACCCTGACCTCCACCCTCTGACTTTATGACAATATTATACTAGTTCCTGATTTACTTCTAATGGGGCTGAAGAGCCATAATCTCTTTGGTCACTATAGGTATTAACTTGTCAGCATTACACTTATGCTGGCATCTTTCTTGGACTGAAGTTCAACTTGAAATACTAGAATGTGTGAAGTGTGTGTTTCTGCTCTTAATGTCTTAATGAAAATCTTTGTGTGTGTGTGTGTGGTGTGTGTGTGTGTGTGTGTGTGTTTGCGTGTGTGTTTGCGTGTGTGTGAGGGAGAGACAGATTGACAGGTGTCTTGATACCCAAGGCCCCTCAGACAGCTGTGAGGGCATCACTGCAGGGTATTAGGACTGATAGAGGGATGATGAGAGAACATTAGAGGTGAAGGGGGGAGAGAGGGGAGAGGGGGGAGAGGGCACAGCTGTTGCTGCTAACTATTATTACCCACAATGCAATCAGAGGGGAGGCTCTCTGCATAGTGGGCTCACACACCTGTGGCCTCCCGCTGTGTTCAGGAGGTATGTGTGGATACACTTTTGGATCGTGTGTGTGTGTTAGGAACATATATATTATCTGATATTCAAGCATGAACAAGGCAAGTACACACATATACACACACACACACACTTGCTATGCTAGGCCACTGAGTCACAGTATTTCTTGACTTAGTACTGCACATTTTACCAATTAAATGTTTCCATCATGCTTTCCATATCAACGTTCACACCACATAACTCCATAATGTCCTGTTAGCTTTAATAAGTGATGGAGGGAGGAGGTGCAGATATGACAATCGTACGGAGGAGAGATGTGACTTTTGATGGACCGATCTCCCATGGGAGTTTTGCCATGTAGCCGCAAAGTGGCAGGGCAGCTGGTGGGCTTGTGGCATAGCAACACTGTACGTCAGTGCTAATGCACCGAAGAAACAGAAGGCAGCGGTGGTATTCACTCGAGGGGCAACATGGAAACAAACAGTAAACAACAGCAGACATTCAATTAGCCAAATGTTACGGCGAGATTAACAACTGCTTGTCAGAACTAAGCCTTTCATCGGATCCTCTGTGAATATGGCTTGTGACATTTCAAGTCGATCAGAATACTTTCAGATGTTGCTCGGGAGACAGCCCGAGTACGACTGGAAACCACAGTTGTGTTTGTTTGATTGGACATGTGTGTTCGAGAGAGTGAATTAATTTGGTATGAAGCACAGACCAAGTCTGCTAAAAACTCAAACATGGCCATTTCACCAGCAAAATTTTGAACACTGTGCGAATTAAAAAAATGGCACAGGTCGCATGAGGTCAGATTTGTCTTATCCAATCTGGGTCTTTGTCAGACCAGATCTTCAATATGAGAAGGCAAACAGCTGCTGTGATTAAAAATAAATCACACTCAGCATTTCTCTAAACCCTGGAATAACTAATCTGGACTGGAACATGAAATATGCATGAGGGCAAATGTAATGATTTCATCCATCAAAGGATTTACTCAAACACTTTAAACCAAAGTCTTGGATACACACTGAGCAAGAGAATTGTTCCAGCAGAGCAGCATCCGAGCAATGACGAAGATATTGGTTTATAGAATCACCTGGGGAAGAAGTCATTCAGTGTTTGTGTGGTTGTTAAGTGACAGAGGGAAGAGGTGCAGTGTAGAAAAACTTCAATCTATATGAATCAGTGGATGTATTATGGAGGTAGCTAAACTAAACTGGATTTTTAAGACAAGTGTCAGTTATATCACAAACATCAAGGTTTCCAAAACAATGTGTCTTGGCACTCATCGGCCTCGGTCTGCCCGCATCAGTTAAATAAAAACATGTAGATGTTAGATAAAACATGTAGAATCCATCAGACAAGCTAATGGGAGGTGTCATACAGCAGCAGTGAACAGATCAGAATGTTTGGTTCAGGCAAAGGATCAAGCATGCAACATCAGGTGCAATGAGATCAGCCCTCAAAGCCAACACCTCTCCACAGCTCAGTCTCCCTCAGGCTGTGATGGTGGGTGGGTATAAGGTCTGGCATGTTGGGTGAGTGGAGGCAGGTATGTGTAGGACAGTGCAGCCTGGGGCCATCCCTGGTTGCCAGCCTCTGTCTTGCCTAGCATTGATGCTTCCTGACAGAGAAGCTGGAACAACTGGTGGAACAAGAGAGCAGACAGAAAACTTCAGTCCTTAGTCAAAGTCACTACTTAGTAGTGGACTAAGTCAGTACTGGTAGATTCAGGTGTAGTTTTAAACCAGGTGTGATGCAACGAGAAGTGACTGTTCCAAAACAACAACAACTTAAAGAAGTTAGATGCTGCTAGCATCAGTAAGAATTAGAACTAGAGAGTGTTACTTCACTGAAAGATGAAGAAAAGAACAGCACTAAAAGCATTTTCTGAATGGACAAGATGTTTTGGTTGAAGGTTGGTGGTTGAAGTTAGCTTGTAATAGACAATGATAGATGATGGTTTATTTTTTTTCCAAACAGTTTCTAAGAATGGCTACCCAGACGGTTCAACAAACCGTATGGCGTGTCTGGTGAATGAGGTAGGAGCCATTGAGTTAAATCTGCTTTAATCAGTATTATATAATTATCACCTAACTCTGCAGTTCCTCACAGCTCTACAGAGCTCTACAGTCATGTTTCCCTCAGGAGCTGAGAGCTGGAGAGTTTCTTTCATTTTTTTCAATTAAAGAATTTTAACTGTATACTACACTGTGAAACTGGATTGTAGTGATGAAACCCAAAAAACAAACCTGTAATCTGAAGTTTTCAATTCAACAACAAGCATTGTATATCAAATCTACTGGAAACCAAATTTAAAAAATCAAATCAAAATATTTCAGAAAAGTTCCAGGTTCCAGGCCAAAATCACAGCACTGACACAACCTTCACTGAAGTTGTCAGTGATCTCTGGATTAGTGCCAAAGCAGGCCCATCCAGTATGCTGAACACCCAAATGTGCAGGACCACACACAACTTTTTTCTTCCATTAACAATAATGATGAAGACAATAGCTGGAAGATGCAAAGCTAATCAATAGCTCACGCCAGTGGCTTTACTCTGTTGAAAGTAATGTCACTATGTCACTCATGTGAGCACACCTAACATCATGTTAGCAGCTAGCTGTAACTTTGCAGTCTAAAAGAGTAAATAAAGTTTGCCCTGTCTGTGTAATGTTGAATGTGAAAAAAGGAGTCATGTAAACCATAACAGTCAAATGTGTGGTAGGCCCAGCTCTAGCTGCTGGGAGGGGTTGCTATTCTGTTATTGCTATTGTGTATGCTTTCATATTGAAATTCTGACATAAACTTCACAGATTGCAAGAGTGTTCTTGCCACAATGTGGTAGTACAATATAAAAGGGTTGTCATGTAGATGAAGTGCTGCCTTTGATACAATTGAGTACGATGTTCTTATTGAGCGCTGGGTTGGGGAACTGGGTCGGCGTATCTGGAAGTGTTTTAAATTGGTTCCATTCTCACATATCAGGGAGAAAGCTTTTTGTCGCTATGGGAGATCATCCACGGAAATGTAAGTTACCTTTTGGTGTTGTTCAGGGAAGCTATGTTGGCCATTTGCTTTTTTCATTTGTACATACTTCCTTTAGGTCAGAGGTGTCCAAACGTTTCACCTGGAAAGTGAACTGAAACTTAATGGTGGGCCATGTAAAGGAAGCACCTAACATATTGTATTGAATATATGCAAAATGGAAGTTCCCAAATTAATATTTGGATATTTAAATAATAATTTAATTAATTAGTAAATAAGATTGTATTTTAATTGTTCTTGACTCGAAACATCTGGTGGGCCAAATTAAAGCTATGCTGATGACATGTATATTTCGTTGGACCCATGTGATGACCAAATGCTTTTATTTTTATTAGTTAGTTCACAAACAAGACAGAGCAGGCTCTTGCCAAACAAAGATTTGCCCTAAATTAGAAATCACCAGCCTTGGCATTTTCTGAGACTATCTATGACATTTTAAGTCACACATTGGCTAAAGATGGTGTTCAATGCAGCCTTCTTTAATTCAAGAAATGTTTTGGATGGAAAACTGAATAGATTAAACTGCTAATGCTCTTTGTCTTTCAACAGGAACTCTTTCTTGTTACCACATCAAACCATATCATCTGGGTTTTAGCTAACTAGCACTGGCTCTGAGTATTTTAGGATTGATTTTACTCGTTCACCTGCTTTTAATAGGGCAGCACAGTGGTACAGTGGATAGCACTGTCCCCTCACAGCAAGAACCTCGGCTTGGGTCTTTCTGCATGGAGTTGGCATGTCCTCCCACAGTCCAAAGCCATGACCTTAATAGGTTAACTGGTGACTCTAAATTGCTCATAAGTGTGAATGGTTGTTTGTCTTTGTGTGTCATGTGCCATATGATGAAGTGCTGACCTGTTCAGTGTGCCTCACCCTAAGTCAACCCTGATGAGGATAAGCGGTTACAGATAATGGATGTACTTACTCTAAATGGTTTAGGACCAGCCCTCTGCTGCAGAGGATCTGAGAAGCCATCCAATCACCCAAATACAAAAATCAGCTCAGCCTTTTTTAGCTCCCTGTATGCTATATTTATATATTTTAATTGCTGTTATTACATTTATTACATAATATTTTAAGTGCCAAACATGACCAGCAGCAGTGTGCTGTCAGTCAGTAACTCTTTGTTTCAGCATTTGTGACAACTGTTGGTGGTGAATTCTCATTAGGCATTAACTACATCAGTAGCCTATTGAGCAGCATGTCGTGGTTGAATGGACATCTGTCACTTATTCTCTCCGTCTGTTTATCTTAATACATCCAAACGATCGTTGTGTAGATTAGCAGAGCATCGGTGTCCTTGCACCTCTGCTTTCCAGCTATTCATTCAGAACAAAGAAAAACAAAAATCATTTAAATATTTACTACTGTGAAAATAAGTCATGAGCACAGTGTCTGCACCGATGTAGCTGCATGTGTGTGAATGTGTGTGTGTGATTTAAAAAAAGTCTGTTTGGGGCGGTCGGTGGCGTAGTGGATTAAGCAGCCGCCCCATGTGTAGAGGCTACAGTCCTCGCTGCAGCTGGCCCCGGTTCGACTCCCGCATCGGACGCCATTTACTGCGTCTCTCTGCCCCCTGCTTCCTGTCTATCTTCAGCTGTACTATCAATAAAAGGCCAAAAAAATAATCTTTAAAAAAAAAAAAAAGTCTGTTTGTATAACTCAAATCAAGACGATCATGCAGCCTTTACATTGCATGAATTTCACTCCCCAAGAAAGAGTTACATTTAGACCTCAAAACATATTTTACAGCAGCACACCCACACACGCACACACACACACACACACACTTGCAGACATTAACATGGGCACACAGTGTATTCAATATTCATCACCACAAGCTGTCACATAATGGGCTCCTTCCGTCGAAACAGTTAAACAGCTGACAGAGCAGCACACACACTGACACACACACATACATACACACCCGTCTGCAATGGGGTGAATGACAACGTGAAAAGAGAAGTAGATACAAGAGAAAAGAAGTGAAGAAACCAGGGGAGAAGAAACATGTCCTGATATAACAAGATTAAGAGTATATATATTTTACAGCCCAGATTCTAAAACCTATGGGACACTGTGAAAAATATAAATTTAGTCTGGACAACACAACAGCTATGATTCTGAGATGTGGACTCATCAGACACAGCACACCTTTCCACTTTCCTTCAATTCAATTCAATTCAATTCAATAAACTTTATTTGTCCCCGAGGGGCAATTAACGGTCCATCTCAGATGAGTTCAGGTCCAGAGACGTCTGCAGTGTTTCTGGATGTTGTTCATATCTTTCTCTCTGCATGGTCTTGAGTCTTGACTTGCATTTGTAGAAGCAGAGATGAAGTGTATTAACAGCTTTCTCAGGAGTTCCTCAGCCCATGCATAAATATTCTTTATACAATCACGTCATTTTAATGCAGTGCTGCCCGAGGGGTCAAAGGTCACAGACATTCTATACTAGGTTTGGACCTTGCCACTTGTGTACAGAGATTTCTCTGATTCTCTGAATCTTTGATGATATTCTGGATTGTAGATGGTGAAATCGACAATTCATTTTAAATGTGTTGACAAACGTTCTTCTTTAACTGCTGGACACGTGTGTTTTGTGAGTCTTGTTGATTTTGTCCCAACTTTATTGAAACGTGTTGCAGCCATATAATTAGGGTGAAGGAGTGTATATTTACAGAAAAACTGTAAAGCTGATCAGTTCAAACTACTGAAGTAAATTAAATTTGGCAGCGGTAAAGTGGCAAAGCTGTCAAGGTATTACACTCTGAACCATAAACATCAACTCGATTGTAGAACTAGAGGAAAGTCAGAGGATCACCAAAGTTAATATGGATCCATCCTCTGGGGATCATGAATGTCTGTTTTCATGGTAAACAATTCTCTTGGACACACTCTTGGATCCAAACCATGGCTTCAGTCTAATACCAATATCTTCTTTAGTCTGTATCAGTAGTAGAAGCAGGGAGGAGTTTGGTTTCGTGTACGTGTTCCACCTCAGGTTTCAACTCTGCATAAGAAAGGTGTATTAGCTCACCTGCTCACCAACAATACCAGCCATCTCCACTGTCACGCTAAATTAGCCTTCATTGGGCACGTACACACACAAGCGTGCATACACACACAGACGATACTGGTGATTGGGTGATGACAGTGGTGATATGACTGCACCCCTGTCTGCTAGGTAACGATGCCTGTCTGTTGATGCCAGCGTGGATAACATTCACAGCTCCACTCAGAAGTCTTTCATCCACTCCCATCTGGAACAGTACACATACAAACATACATGCAAGCCACACATTTCCTTTCACTGTGCGTGTGTGTTTTCCAATCTTTGTGTCACCTTATTGGGATGACTGCGATGATACAGGCCCAGAAATAAAAGCAAAAAGCGCATACCAGTGCAGTTTCGCAGAGAACAGAGAAGCTTCAAAGGTAGCATATTTGAAATAATGCCACTTTTCATTGGGTCACACAGCAGGCTTGTTTGAATGAGCTGCACCACTGGAGATCTGGGAAAGACTGCCGGATGGAAGGCCAGATGATATCATGGGCTGGAGTGACGTGTTGTGATCGGTGACTGCTGGAACTCAGGCACACTGACACTGGATATGAGCTAAAGGTGAGAGGGGCAGGAAAAAAGAAAAAAAGAGGACTGAGAAAGAGAAACAGAAGACTGATATGTTTTTATTATTTTCCAAACTTTCCTGGCCTCGTTATATGCTAACATACCACTGCCATCACCTCATCACTGTGGAAAGTTACATTTACTCCAAAACTGTACATAAAAACAATTTCATGGTACTTTACTTGAATATTTCTATTTTCTGCTACTTTAGACTTTTACTTTACTACATTTTCATGCTATACGAGTAGTTTAATATCTACCACGAGAAACATTTGATTAGTTTATAACATACAATGTAACTATTTTGATTGGTTGTCACTGATGTCATTGAGCAGATCCAACAAAGCCTCTAAAAGTGCTTGAGTTAAATAAATGTTCAAGGGCCAAAGAGGTAAGATGATTTATTTCCCTCCAAAAAGTAAAAAAATGTCTAAAATATGAAGCAGATTCTTTTTTTTTCTTCTTCATTCCTACAGCGTTACTCATGTCAGGACCCCCCAGATCATTGTATCATGTGACCCTTTGAAGGGGGGCCCGAACTCCAGGCCAGCTAATCTGCCTAACTGTCCATAAAGCAGGTCAAACTAGTTTCGCCTCAAACAGCTACAGCAGAAAAATGATGCTTACACGCTGATGCACCAGTATTTACAACCTCATAATGTAATATATAATGATCATCGCTCTGTAATAAGTATTTCAATTCTTGAATTTGGAGTACCTTTTGCTAAAAATACTTCTGTCCTTTTACTCAAGTAAACCTCTGAGCACTTTATTTGTAATGAAAAGATGTAAGCTGTGAGTATTTTTCACTCCACTGTCCGCCAGGTCACTGCAGGTCAGCCATTTTGGTCACTAATGGGTGTGTGAAGGAAGTCATAATTTACACCACCACTCTTATGTCTTACCTTTCTCTTTTCTTTGCCTTCAGCCCTCTCTGTTTTACCTGCTCTGCCTCCTCACTCCTTAGTTCGTTTCCTCTCCTCCCTCCCCGTCTTCCTGCTTTCCCCTTTACTCCTCCCACCCTTCTTCCCTCCCTCTCTTTCCTTTAACTAGGCCGTGCCAGTCAGTGGGATCAGGCTTGGGCCTCCTAGCCTCGCCTCCCAGACAACTGCAAACAATTAGGGAAATTAGTGGCTCCAGCATCACCATCAGGAGGCCTGCTTGTTTATAATTTAATCGGAGCGCATGTCAAAACAGTCAGAGCTTGAGAGAAACAAGATGCGTCGGCAAGATGAAATTCAAACTGCCAGCCAGCTCAAAATATTAGGACTGTTTGTTTAATAGCGTGCGACCAACTGGGTAAAAGCAAAATTCAGAGGGCAGCATGAGGAGGGAGGGCAGAGAGGCAGAAAAGGAAAATACTAATGAAGAAATGAGGAAAGAAAACAGCATGGGAAAAATGAAGATGTATTAATTTAGATTTTTTTTAATCCTTCCCACATTTTCTAAGTTAATGCATTTTGTTTTTTGGGCTTCTCGACCCCCCCCCTCACCACTCTTTCACTTAGCAGAGCTCTGGGAATTTCAAAGGCTTGGATCTGTGCCGCCTTTCAAATTCATTATAAAAGCTTTTTGCTAACTAAATAGAGAGAGCGAGAGGGGAAAAGAAAAAAACTGCTACATTCATCTCTTAGCCCCCGTGCTCCCTCCTCCCTGCCCCCTGACAATATATAAATAAACTAGAGTGACCTGATTGAGATGTAAAAGGCAGGGAGTTAGCACTGGGACCCATACATTACTTCCCAACATTAACAGTAGTCTACTCAGCCGACACATGGTGGTGGGAGTATGGCCCCTGGGCAAATGGTGAGGTTAGAACTAATGCCCCCCCTTCTTTAACCACTCGCCTGTGCCCACACCCTTGGAAAGTATGGGCTACGGTTGGCAGGGCGATGATACTTCCACAAAACTGACATATTTCACATAGACGCTCCCGGATTGTGGTATCCGTTAATGTAAAGAGTTATCATATTCGGACCACTTGCCCATTTCTTTCTGGCCAGATTCCAGTTTCCCTCTGCGCTCGGGAATGATGCAACGCTCCTGCTTTTAACCGAGAAAGAAAAACACTGAGGGATGATTTGCTCTTGAAGCACATCCAAAATTAGAAATATAAAGGTTTGTCAAATCCAAAGATGTGATCTTCTGTGCTCTGCAGTGTATTGTATGGAGTAAGCTGTTCACCACAATGGAAACTTGAGGCTCCAGGGATGGAACAATGAAGCCTCTAAAGCCCAAAGAACAACAATTGTTCTTGTAGCCCACTCATTTATGAAAAACAAAAGAAACACCAAAAAGAAAGTCATTAAGCATGTCATGCTTCTAAAAAAATCCTACAGGCGGACTGCGAGCCGAGTATAGATGGAGGGCGAGGGGTGAGGCTGATAGAGCACTGACGATGATGGTCTCAATGGAGCATCATTAAGCTGATGAGAATCAGAACAAGGCAGTAATTGGTGATAAACTGATATATGGTGAAAGTGATCCAGAGCCAGGGATCATGATAGCACAAACACAGACCATCACGCACACACACACTGCACATTTCAGTGACAGACAACCCAGCGAGCAGACTGCGAGGCTGGCAGACATGCAGGGTCCTGGTCAAAGAGCATTATTCAGAGTACATGACTGCATGCAGCGCCGCACCAAACGGCTTTCATTACGTCAGTCTGCGAGCCAGCTAATTCATGCTCCCCCAGCTACCTTGGCTGGCCAGTCAGACAGGCACACAGGCCCTGACCATCAGCCGCCAGTCCACGCAATCAGCCGCCTGCTATCAGCTCTCTAATTGGATCAGTGGCACGAATGTGATTACAGCAGGCGTATTTATTTACATAATAATTATTACCGCCCTCCCCAGAGGAGCCAGGGGAGAATGCCAGGGTCTGGGGAGAGATGAAGGTTGGGATAGAAGAGGGGGGAGGAAAGGAGGGAGGAGGTGGACAGTGAAAGCAGCAGGAAGGGTGAAGAGTCTTCCTGTTGAGAAAGACAGATGGACCAGAAGACAAACAGTGGAAGAATAAAAGTCAGGAGCAGATTCACCACGAAAGACCCTGAGCTCAGTGTGTCCCCAAAAGTGGAGTTAATAGAAATGAAAAAGTTTGTCAAATCTAAAAAGTCATGGACATGAATCTGTATTTTTAGATTCGAAGTGAAAGTTTGGAGATACAGAGAAGGCAATAATGAAATAAAAAGGTAAGAATGAGTGGAGAGCTGAGCACTTTTACAGCACCTCACACATTCATCTTCACATTCATCGCTTTACACACTGACAACAGGGGCTGCAATGCAACATGCCAACTGCTCATCAGGATACAGCGCTTCCTACCCAAACACAGTGACACTAAGCTCACACACATTCACACAGTGGCGTCACAGCCACTGAGCAATTTAGAGTTCAGTATCGTGCTCAGTGATACTTTAACTGGACTGATCTGAGCCGGGAAACAAACAAGCTTCCAATTACTGCCATGATAAATATCTACGTAAAGGTTGTAAACAATTCGCACTTATTCTATTAATTGTGAAATCAGAACCTGGACGTCTGGTCACCATGTTCTAAACACATTCTGTCTTTTTCCCCCACATTATATTCCAGTACAAGAAGAAATATGGTTTCTTCTATGTAGCTATCCAAGGCATATTTCAGACCAGTTTACAGGAATCAAATTGTTTAATGAGTCATCTTAAAACATTAAAAATCAGCCAGAGACAGCACGTCTTATCTGCCAACATATGAAGCTAGCCTGTTTAACTAGCTAGCTCCAGCTGATAAAATCTGCTTGTGACAGTCATTGCAGCCACTGGTCACCAGTTAGAAATGAAAATTTCTTTCACCAACCTTTGTTTGAAATTAAGCACCCACTAGAAATGGTTCAGACTTTAGATTCATTTTATTATTGTAAACTGCTTGTGCCATGCCAAAAATGGAAAATAGGCAGTGGGTGTAGCTTTGAGATGTCTTTGTTGGAACGCACTGTGTTAGATTAGATTAGCATGCAGGTAAAGAGAAAATGGAGCCAGGTTAGCTGTTAGCATGCTCATACATCTGTTTGCATGCACTTTGGGCAAAGAGCCACACTCGCTCCAAACTGCCCTTCTTTACACTAGCATGCACCGTAAAAAAAAAGATGTACACTGCACAGACTCACAGAATCGTGGACAGATTAATTCAGTCTCCTAATTTCACAGAGTGGGAGCAGGCTTTCCGATACTCCCTCTGCAGCATGGATTTCCCATTTTGCCAATGGCTGGCGACGTGATATGTCTTTACTGTTTGAAGAAAATTTAGATAAATTTTGCCCCACAGAGGATCCTTCTCCAAACACAATATAAATACAGCTCTCTATTTCAATAACAGAGGCAGACAGAGTGAGACAGACAGAGAGGGATGGAGGGACTCTGGGGACACGGTTGCGTTTATGTTTGCTGCCATTGAAGTTGTCCAAAGCCTGGCTTTGCTTGCTGCTTAATGGTGCTTAATCACAGAGTTCCTAAAATAGGCCATTATATCAGCACTGAGCTCTAGAATTACACAGAGCCCTCAGGGCCTGAACAACAGAGCTTTTGTTAATAAGCTGCCATTAATCAGATCCATTACGGAAGCCATTGGTCCAACGGACAGCGCCGTGGTTGATAAATACTTCAAGAATAAAAAACAATTTACTCACCTAGTCTAAACTGCAGTGGATATGTGTGTACGTGTGTGTATGTGTTAACACAGGCTGGGTGGGACAGGAACCACACAGGCTGACTAAAGACACCCAGAGGACTGGTAGCAGAGCCTTTGTGCCGTAAATATTCCTCGATGAGTTGAAGATAGAGATTAATACGACGTGCTGATTATTACAGAGCTGAAACAGCAAATATCTGCTAACCTCATTTTCAGAAAAGCCATTAAGACTGCGGGCACAGGTTTAAGATGGCTGACGTGATTGTGCAAGCTTCCTGCTGTTGGCTCAGTGATGGACACCCATCAGGCACTCGCTGTCACCATAAAGTCTCCTCTGGGGGCAAACATTGTCCATGCTAATGGGGGTTAATCAAATATCTGGCAACCCTGCTCTCACTTACAGGCGCTCAGCTGTGTGCAATTGCTTTTGCACTATAAGACATCGATTGGAACTTTTCAATACTTGTAATGAAGTGAGCGCTAACACCACGGTGAAGTTGATGGAAGCATGTCGAGTGCAGCACTTTGTGTTTGTGATTCTCACTTCTCACGTTGTCATGTTGTCATTTTCTTTGTGACTCAGTTGAAGCATCACATGTATGCATTTGCTCACAACTCTCTGCTCATTACTGCCACTCCTGTTAATCAGTTGTGTCTTCCCCATCAATCTCCCCCCTCTTCTCCTCCGCCGTCATCCCCCCCGATCTGTCTCTCTCCAGTCAGCCAGAGACAGACGCAGGGCTCTTCATAGAAGATAAAGCCGCTAATTTCATTAATTATGAACCAATATGTTAGTGTGTGTGTGTGTGTGTGTGTGTGTGTGTGTCTGGAGCAATGGGGGGATTTGAGGGTCCCTTGAACTGGCATCTGGTCCACTCCAGCATTCAGGGAACAAGGGAATAGAAAGGAAGAGGGGAGAGACTGCAGCAGGAGTAGACGGAGGAAATCAGAGAGGTGAAGGACAAAAGTGAGAGAAAATGTCGCCACAAGAGGAAAGGATTTGAACAAGGAAAGGATTTGAACAAGGACAGAACAGACTGGAAGAGAGAAAGACAGAATGAAGCAATCACTAACAAGTTCACTAACAAGTGACTGATTACTGGGCCTGATGGCTCAACAGGCACACATGTACAGTGATGTTTGTCACTGTGGGATGACTTTTATGATCAGATTCTTCACATCAGGTTTTACGAGATCTCAGTGCTGCACGTAGACTGAACAGCTACTGTGTGAAGGTCTGTAGATCAGTGTGTGAGAGGGAGCAGCAGGGAGAATATAAAACAATAATAACACCCAGAGATCAAAATGTTAATGATAATATGAAATTTAAAGAGCACCCTCAGGACGGCAGGGCATCAGAAAGTCTGTGTGTGTGTGTGTGTGTGTGTAGTGGGAGAGCAAAACAAAGAATGTATATTTGTTTCAAATAATCATTGATTCCAATATAATTCAAAAGAAAGCAATAAAGAGACGTCCTGTGGCTGCTGAATGTCATTTGCCCCCAGAGAGCAGGAAAATGTACCCAACAACTGTTTTAATAACAGCGGCTGCACTTGTAACTGAAGTATTACAACACACAAATAATCACAAATGAGTCTAAACTGTACACAAATTCTATCTGTAACTGTTCCATGCAACTACTGCGAGGCAAAGTATCGTATGTTTATCAGCTTCAGTCAGCCAGTTGATAATGTTAGAGCAGGAAATTGCAGGTGTGAATAATAAAATGAACGATGGCTGCATTCCATTCAGCTGCTTCAGTTTGAGGCTCCTGGTGTTGCTCATGCTGGCTCACTGTCACTCTGACCTGACTTACTGGGACACATGAATAGAACAGAGCTTTTGTTAATGTTATTAGTAACACATGTGCTTTCTCGGCTATGACAAGTCAAAATGTCTGCTGTGAAAAAGATCCAAAGCCCTGATGTTATTTTCAGACAGGCCACTAGCTTCTGTAACCAACACAATCTCCCATTCGAGGTTTCCCCCCCTTTTTTTTTAAAGATTTTTTTTTGGTCTTTTCAAGCTTTATTTGATAGAGACAGCTGAAGAGCCACAGGTCAGATTTGAACACTGGGCTTCCACAGCGAGGATGGAGTACATGGGACGGCTGCTCTACCAACTGAGCTGAACACAACCCCAAGTTTCTTCGAGGTTTCCTTTTTGTCTTTGTGAAAATGTGACACATGTTGCTGAGGTTCACTGTCCATATTTTGAGATCAGTGAATATCTACTGAACCACTTGATATCAAAATTAGACTCACACTTCAAAATAACATTTGTTAGTGTTCAACAATTTCAATGAAGTTTTACAAGTGCAGCCGCTCACATGGTGTACATCATCCATGACATCCACACATGCTCTGTTCTAAACTTTACAACTGTTTCTGCTGTAATCTCTAAAATTAAACTGCTGTTAATAGAGACACGTCTGGACTAGTCTGACTTCTCACAAAATAACCATGGCATCAGTTCATAAAGTTTGAGTTGTTCAACTTATTTAATTAAAGTTGAACAGGCCAAATATGGTTAACAAGGTTGATCATACATTAAAATAATATGAAAGTGCCATTAATCAGCCATGTCTCCTGGAAATTTGGTTTTCTACACAACAAAATTGCAACATCAAATGTCAAGTCTTTTAGTGCTATCATCATTGTAGCCCTAATAATTGATTTAAAAGCACTTCGTTTTATTTTGAAAAGTCCGTCTGACTTCTTGTGTTGTTGTTCGCAGCAGTTTTATTTAAGTTTGACAGAAGCACACAGCCCATTGGTAAGCTACGTTTAGCTAAAAAACAGATTGCTAATAACGTATGACTTATGAATATAATTTGTTGCACTGTTGTGCTATCTTGAAAGTGTGATGTCAGAATATGAGTGTTATTTAGCGCTCGCGATTAGCGCTCGTGATTAGCGCTAGCTCGCGATTAGCGCTAGCTTGCGGTTTGCATGCTAGCTCGCGTTAGCGTCGCCGCTAGCTCCGATTAGCATGCTAATGTTGACTGCTAATATTAGAAAAGACACTGTATTAGGGTTGCTGTGTTTGCTGCAATTTATTACTTTAAATTTATGAGGAAACATTTGACTGACATATATATTATAAGTTGATGTTTGTTCATTATATAAAAAAGAAAGTTTATAATTTACAATTTCATTAATAGTATTACATGTAACCTGTTATATTTGGTTTATCTATTCCAGGTTTATGACCTGTGGTCACCTGTGGTCATTTGCAATAAAAGATAAGAGAAGACCAAGGACAAAACACGAGTTATTTTCAGTGTGCTTCCTGTTAAGCCTTTTCGGAGGGCTGAATCTTTAAAAAATCCGAACAGTCATAAACCACAGCCCCAGCTCTACAGAAAAATAGACTGGATAACCTTGAAGCACGGGCAAAGCCCAAGGACCAGAAGAAAGTAAAAGTCTGTTGAGCCTATCTGATCGTAAGCTAACAGCCCTTCATAATGCTGTCCGCTCGTCCGCTAACTTGCTAGCCAAGAAAATAAATGAGCTAAAGCCAGAAGAAGGAAAAAAGTCTACAAGTCCAGCAAAGGCAAGAGACTATTAAAACCCAAAAGGCATTAAAAGCTCTACTTCAGGTCTACGCAAGAAAAGCTGGTAACATGGCAGCATCAAAGGAGGAACCTGAGAGGCTTAAGCAGAGGCGTTCGGCAGCTCAAACCGCTTTCACCAGAAAAGCCAACCATCTCACCTCCAGGGTGAACGCACTGGGAGAAAGTGAAATGATAAGTGAGTGGAGGAGCTTTAAGTCGGAGCAATCAAAAGTAAGAGATGCAGGTTTCGAGTATGCAACAGCCCTGAGAGAAGCAGATGAATACGGCGAAGAGATGGCAGAGCACATCGATGCGAAAACGGCAGAGCGCGACCGTAAGTTTGATGACACTGAACAAATTGTCCTAAAGAGCCTCTGGACCAGGTTTGCTGAGGAGGCAATTACCACCATCGCCACAGAGGCTGCATCAGCCATGGACCAGGCTGAGACAACCGATTATCATCAGATGACTGGTAGACAACGCGACCTGATGAATAGAAACCTGGAGCGGGAGATCTTCGAACTTGAAAAGGAGGTTAATGATTGGATGAACTTGATTCCTAGACCCAAGGTAACGGAGTCGAAAGAGTGTATTAGAAAGCTAAAGAGACGTCGTGAAAAACTGTGGGATGAGTGGACGTGGCAAGGCAACGCTCAAGACTGGGTCCTGCCTAGTATTAAAGAAGAGGAGCCGGGTGAAGAACAAAACCAAGATGGACAGCGAAGCAAGCCTGGTCAGAAAGCTGTGTCTCTTGGTGCTCAACCCAGCCCTGGCCTATTCGACCCTGGGAACACTCAACTTCCTGCAGGAGGAATCCAGCCTGGCTTACCTAGCACCCCCCAAATACCAGCTATGGTGTATTTCCAGGTGCTGCAAGCATGCAAGATGGAATTTTCAGAGCACCGCAAGGTGGTTCCGGCACGATCTCCGAGACTTACAATGTCAAGCCCCTGATTAGTCTGGGGAGGGCACGCCTGCCTATATTTTCCGGTGACATGAGGGATTATTACCGTTGGAAAGCTGAATGGGAAGACTTGCAAAGGCTAGGAAACCCACACGGATTGGAGAATGTGAGGAAATTCCACCTTTTAAGCAGCTTAGACGACAAAGTCAAAAGGGACCTTGTGTTGTCCAGTTGTGGATCCACCGCCGACGTATTCAGGGTCCTGGACAATAAATATGGAAACAAGCCAAAAATAGTACTGCTAATCTCAAAAGAAGTGCAAGAGCTTCCCCCAATAAAGGGAAACCAACCCAGAAAGACAATTGAACTGATTCAGGCAGTGGAGAGGGCACTTCATGACCTTCAAATCCTGGGAGAGGAAGACGCTGTAAAAAATAGAGTAGTAGCTCAGTCGATTGAGAGCAAGTTGCCTGACTCCCTGAAAGAAAAGTGGCTAACACACAAGAACGACCCTGCAAGCGGCTTTTCATCGCGCAATCACTTCAGTTGTTTACTGCAGTACCTGAAAAGGCAAGAAGACATTCTTGAGGAGCTAGATCAGCTGCAACCACAGCCCAGCCCAGTGAACAAGCCTGAGCGGTTGAGAGAAAAGAAAGCATTCACAAAGGCTACATCAGGAAACGCTCAAAAGAACTCTCCATCAAGTCCATGCATTGTGTGTGGAGACGGTGTGCATGCAGGCAGACTGTTTGCTTGCAAAGTCTTCAAAAGGCTCAATTTGTCTAGTAAAAAGACTTACCTGAAGAAAGAAGGAGCATGCTTCAAGTGCTTGCGCCACCATGGAGAGGGTGGCAGTTGCACCCTTAAGTATCTCTGCTCAAGGGAAGACTGTCAGGGAGAAGGGTCCTCAGATCACAACTACTTGCTCTGTCCAAAGTCACCAATCAAGAATAAGGATAAAACAAGGGGAGAGCAGAGTGGTCCAAAAGTGGAGAAAAGAGGACTTGGACTAACTGACAAACAAGAGCAGCTTCTTGCTAAACTCTCTCCAGAACTGAAAGCAGAGTTTAAGGAAGCTTTCTCGAACAGAGTTTCGACGACAGTATGCGCCAGCAGCAGTAATAAGCCGAAGGAGTACCCAGTCATAATGATGCTACTGGAAGTGACTACAAACTCAGGCCAGCTGGTTGGCACGTTGATCGATCTTGCGTCGGATACGAATTACATCTCGACTGAAGCTGCAGAGCGTCTCAAGTTAAATGGTGAGAACATCAAGATGATTGTCCTAGGAGTTGGAGGAATGGAAAAGACAGTCACTACTAAGAGATATACCTTGAGGCTTAGAATAAGGAGCCCCAAGGGTACAGTTACAGAACACAAACTCCTCTGCTACGGCTTGGACAACATTGCAAAGGTAAACCAAGCAGTCACACCACAGCAACTACAAAAATTCTTCCCTGACGTTGCAACTAAGGATTTGATCCGCCCTGAAAGGATTGATCTTCTGATAAGTCATAGGGAAGGTCGTCTGGTCCCACAGCCAATCAAAGTGGAGGGAGACCTCGTCCTCTGGGATGGACCCCTGGGTAAGACTGCTGGTGGAACTCACCCTGAGCTGTTTGAAGAAGTAGACCTGGCAGTGCATAGGTCTGACACACATTTCGCGAGGTCAATGAGAACAGCTTCAAGGGTGTACAGAGAGATCCTCGTGGACCCGGCAGGACCTGTCAAAGCTCAAGTGGAGAATGGAGAAACAATCATCCGGAGTGCTGCAACTACAAACAAAGAAGTTCTTGAGTGGTTCAAATGGGACAGTGTTGGTGCGGCCTGTGATCCTCAATGTGGTGGCTGCAAATGTGGTAGATGTCCCCCTGGAGGTAAAGAAATGACCCTAGGAGAGGAAAGGGACCTAGAAAAAATCAAAGAGTGCCTCACCTATGTGCAAGCGGACAAGCATTGTGAAACCCCTCATTGGGATGCAGCTTACCCATGGAAAGGAGACCCCACGATGCTTCCTGACAACCGACGTGCAGTGGAGGCAACTTTCCTGAACACAGAGAAACGTCTTGAAAAGGAGCCAAAATGGAAAGCTGCGTATAGAGAGCAAATCCACGAGATGGTTTCAAGAGGAGCTGCCGCTAAACTCACTAAAGATGAAATCGATAGTTGGAAAGGACCGACGTGGTACATCAGTCATCTAGTCGCCCCTAATCCTCACTCAACCACTACTCCTGTAAGGATTGTTTGGAACAGCAGCCAAGAGTTCTTGGGGGTAAGCTTGAACGACCTTCTGCACAAGGGTCCAGATGTCCTCAATCCAATCAGAGGAGTCCTTCTGAGGTTCAGAAGTGGGCTGAATGCTGCCCTGGGCGATGTGAAGAAAATGTACAACTCTGTTTGGCTAAGAGACAAAGAAGTGCACCTTCACCGTTTCCTCTGGAGAGACCGCCCGGAGGATGATATCGAGGTCTTTGTCGTCGTCAGGGTCAACATCGGTGATAAGCCTGCAGGATGCATAGCTCAGGTTGCTATGAGGGAAACGGCAAACCTGCCCCAGTTCGCTGACATGGTTGAAGAACGCCGGGTTCTGGTAGAAGACAGTTATGTGGACGACATTTTGACATCCCACGATGACATCAAAATGCTGGAAAAGATCACCAAAGGAGTTGAAGAGATCCTAAAAGCTGGAGGCTTCTCCCTCAAACCATGGATCTTCTCTGGCCAAAGTGGGAGGCGAGGTACCACTGCCAACTCCGGTAATAGCGAGACAGCCATGTCTGCACCTGAAACTCTGGTATTGCCTAACCAAATGCAGGACGGAGAAAGCAAGGCATTAGGAGTCGGCTACAAACCAGAGACTGACAAACTTCGAATTATGACTTCCATTAACTTCTCAAAGAAGCGAGGCAAAATGAGGACAGGACTCGACCTGCGTGAGGATGAAGTCAGAAGTAACACCCCAAATCCCTTAACACGTCGAATGTTGTTAAGTCAGATTGCTGCGCTCTACGACCCCATTGGCCTAGCCACACCAGCTAAGCAGAGAGGGGTGATACTCGTGAGGGAATCTTATCAAGAAGCTGGGAAAGACAACACGACTAAAGATACTTGGGATGATCCTCTTTCACCAAGACTCCGGGAGGCGTCCATAAGACTCTTTGAGGAGTATGTGAGACTTGGGCAAGTCAGGTTCGAGAGAAGCCTTACGCCACCAGGAACCATAGGCTGTCCAGTGGGAGTCACATTTTCAGATGGAAGTGAGGCCTCCTACGGTGCGGTGCTTTACCTTCGGTGGAAAACACAGAACGGGATCATCGTAAGATTGGTTGAGTCAAAAGCCAAGCTTACTCCCCTTCACCAGAAGGGGGACGTGATTAAGGCAGAGTTATGCGGAGCTGTCTTCGCAAGCCGCCTTAGAAAGTACTTCGAAAAGCACTGCCGCATCGAGGTTGCACGCTGGATTCACTTCGTAGATAGCCAAACAATCCTGGGAGCGATCCAGAAGGATAGTTATGGTTATCAAACATTCTTCGCAAATCGCATTGGGGAAATCCAGAAGGCAGGACCAGTAGAAGACTGGAGGTGGGTTGAGGGCAACCTCAACATATCAGACATCATTACAAGGGGAGCATCTCCTGAGGAGCTTGATGAAGAGTCAGAGTGGCAAAAGGGTCCTGAGTTCCTTCGATGGCCAGAAGCTGAGTGGCCAGTAAAGACGGCCAGCGAGGTGGTGACCACCATTGCAGACGACGTTAAGAAGCTCAAGAGAAAGGCTTTCTCAGCTGCGGTCACTAGAACTCAGTCGAACAAAATATCTAACCCCAGCAAAGCTGATGTTATTGTAGACTTGGAAGACTCATCAAGTGAAGGTCAGGGTCCATTTCCAGCAGCAGAGAGACCAAAGAGAAAACCCTGGGGCATAGATCTTGTGCGTCTTGTTGAACCCAAGCGGTTTAGTACCTTGTCAAAGCTGTGTGGTACGGTTGCCTGGACTCGACGAGCTGCAGAATCCTGGTTAAATAAGGAACAGCGAATCTCAGATCCAGCAAAGTGGGAGGCAAAGTATTCCAGTCTGTCGGCAGAAGAAAGAGTAACAGCCTTTCAAGACCTGGTCCTTGCAGCCCAGGATGGTGTGGAATTTCACGACACGACCCTAAACCGCCTGGTTGTGTTCAAGGATGTCAATACAGGACTATTGCTGTGTGGTGGTAGGGTCCAGTCTTGGAACGAAGACGGATCAGCTGTACCATTAATCCCCTTCCATTCGTGGCTGGGAACTTTGCTGGCAAGAGAAGCTCATGAGTCAAATCATGAAGGTGTTGCTGCCACGCTTCTGCGTACAAGAAAAAAAGCCTGGGTAGTGCAAGGTCGAAGGACAGTCAAGAAGGTAATCAATGAGTGTCTCACTTGTAAGAAGCAGAGAGCCAGATTGTGCCAGCAAGTGATGAGTGACCTCCCTCAGGAACGTACCAGCAGAGCAAACCCATTTAAGTACACCACACTGGACCTCTTTGGCCCCTTTGAGGTGACAGACGCTATAAAGAAGAGAGTTAAGAAAAAGGTCTGGGGAGTAGTGTACTGTTGCATGTCTTCTAGAGCTGTCCATGCCGACCTTGTTGATGACCAGTCTTCAGAAAGTTTTCTTCAGGCTTACTCTCGATTCACTGCTCTGAGGGGGCATCCAAAGAAACTATGGTCGGACAGAGGCTCAAATTTCGTGGGTGCTAGGGCTGCACTAAGAGAGCTGCACAAACATCTCGCCTGTTTGCAGAAGGCATCTGTTGAAAATATGGTTGCCAGAAATGGTACAAAATGGCAGTGGGACTTCCATCCTGCGGACGCGCCTCATAGAAATGGGGCAGCCGAGGCAGCGGTTAAGCTTATTAAGAGAGCTCTTCGCAGCTTTTGTGGATCAACTAGCTGCTACACCTGGGGAGAGTTCCAAACCCTTCTTTACTCGGCAGCTAACTTGACTAACGATCGACCCATTGATGCCAAAGCACAGGAGCAGGAAGACACAGTGGAGTATTTGACTCCTAACTCCCTTATTCTGGGACGCACTGGACTGGGAGGAGACATGCATGGAATCAACCTGGAGATTCGCCCATGGCGGAGGCTGAAGGCTGTCCAGGCTGGAGTAGACAAATTCTGGTCAAAGTGGAGTGAGCTGGCAGGTCCAAACTTGTTCATTTGGCACAAGTGGCACAGAGTGGAAAGGTGCGTCGAGGTTGGAGATATTGTCTGGTTAGCAGACCAGAATGCTTTGAGAGGACAGTTCCGGCTTGGCCGAGTCGTCGGTACATATCCTGATAAGAAGGGGATTGTCCGGGACGTGGACTTGAAGATCTGCATGGGACTTCCCAGCTCTCGTGCGATCAGGGTCCGGAGAGAAAACTTTGATTTACCTACGACCATCGTCCTTCGCAGGGATGTGCGAAGGCTGGTAGTCCTAATTCCAGTTGAGGACCAACGGAAGTAGGTTAAGTCCTTGCCAAGGGTTACCTAAGAGACTTTGTTGTTTAGTTAGTAGGTAACCCTGGGAGGCAACTGAGTGATTAGAGGGCAAACCTACACTCAGTAGGAGGAAAGGTGGTGGTGCCTCCCTCCTTAGTTAGCTTTGTGTTCGCATTGGATCCATGAGGAGCACCTACCCTTGATGGTTGACATACCTACTGAGAGACTCTAATGACTGTTAATTGTGGCCTCTTTGAATCTTTGTTCAATCGGCCAAGTGGGAGGTGTCAAGTCTTTTAGTGCTATCATCATTGTAGCCCTAATAATTGATTTAAAAGCACTTCTTTTTATTTTGAAAAGTCTGTCTGACTTCCTGTGTTGTTGTTCGCAGCAGTTTTATTTAAGTTTGACAGAAGCACACAGCCCATTGGTAAGCTACGTTTAGCTAAAAAACAGATTGCTAATAACGTATGACTTATGAATATAATTTGTTGCACTGTTGTGCTATCTTGAAAGTGTGATGTCAGAATATGAGTGTTATTTAGCGCTCGCGAATAGCGCTCGTGATTAGCGCTAGCTCGCGATTAGCGCTAGCTCGAGATTAGCGCTAGCTTGCGGTTTGCATGCTAGCTCGCGTTAGCGTCGCCGCTAGCTCCGATTAGCATGCTAATGTTGACTGCTAATATTAGAAAAGACACTGGATTAGGGTTGCTGTGTTTGCTGCAATTTATTACTTTAAATTTATGAGGAAACATTTGACTGACATATATATTATAAGTTGATGTTTGTTCATTATATAAAAAAGAAAGTTTATAATTTACAATTTCATTAATAGTATTACATGTAACCTGTTATATTTGGTTTATCTATTCCAGGTTTATGACCTGTGGTCACCTGTGGTCATTTGCAATAAAAGATAAGAGAAGACCAAGGACAAAACACGAGTTATTTTCAGTGTGCTTCCTGTTAAGCCTTTTCGGAGGGCTGAATCTTTAAAAAATCCGAACATCAAATACATTTTGAGGGAAATGACAGCTACCAAATTCCATCTTCTATGAGCATGATGAGGAAATGTTGTCGTCGAAAGCTGCATGAATGTGTCAGTGAAATATTCACTGGCAACATATTTCAATTTTGTTTCAAAACATTTCAGTTCATATTGAGAACACTCTAAGGAAAACTGGCTCTTGATAGGTTTTCTGGAGCACTTTGGGTTCTATGGAGAACCATTCTATCTTTAAGAACCTCTAAGTTCTAGCAGCACTGTTGGTGTTTGGAAGAACCTTTTCATGTTTAATATATATATAATTTCTTTGGTTAAACACTAACACAATACTGATTAAACACTAAATGGACTGTACTTATATATCTCCTTTCTAGTCTTCCAATCACTCAAAGCGCTGTACAGTCCATATCTCATTCACACATTCACACACATCCAGTAATACACTGTAAGTTGACCAGCAACTGGTTCTTTGAAGAATTAAATGGTTCCTTGCAGAACCGAAAAAACTTCCCTCGGATGGCTTCACCATGTAGAATAACTTTAGGTTCTAACTCAAACCTTTCATTTTACTTTGGCAACTGAATGCAGAAGTTGTATTTTATTTATTTTGAAGGGTGTAGTGACTCAAGCATTATCAACATTTAACCTTAACCAGAGGTGCTTTTGTTGCCTAACTCTAAACAAAGATCTGGACGTGAACCCAGGACTCTGATGTCACAGTCTTGCAGACTCACCCCAACCACCTCCTTGTGACTCCGATGGCGATGTCTCTGAACATTATCCAGGCAGGAATTATGTTGTCACCACAACGTAATCATAAAAACAATTCAGTTACAAACAAACATCATTTTCAGGGGGCAGGATTGCATTAACAGCACTGAAATGTTCATCTTCCAACCCAGGCTCAATAATTCAATGCACATCTAGAATGTTTGATTCAGCCAGTGAAAACAGAAAATCTTGTGTATAAATATTTCACTGAGTGTGACATTATATCGCTGACAAAGAAAACAGATTCAGATTTCAGACAGCTCATCACCGACCTATAGTAGAAAAGTATCAGCGTGTTCATATATAGAACAATACATTCCCCAAATCCAAAGCAGACTTGACAGGCTGCTAAGACTTGTCACGCTGCTTTGTTTTTTTCACAGAGACTAAACTGAAGCACGACTGACCGTTTAATCATCCCGATTGCTACTGCCTCTTCACACTCAGCTTGCAGGGTCACTAAACGCTCACCTAACCTTGCCTGTGAGCCACTCTGTGTTTGCGAGCATTCGTGTCTGCACCCATGCTCATGTGTATCCCTAACAGGTGTGTCCCTCACGCTACACTGCCTCCTGCCTCTTAGCTCTGTCTTTCTCCCTCAAACATACATGAACACACACACACACACTCGTGAACACACAGAGCAGCCTAATCAGTCGCGCTTCACGTCCAAAAGATGGCACAGTGTGAGCTGGATAAATAGCAGAGGCGCATGTGTCTTTGGTATTAATAGTAATTGTGTGTGTAAACTGTTTCACATCAACCCACTCTATTACAACAGCTGCCCTGCAAATCACCACAGGCTGTGGCAGCTGATGACTTTTGTGTGTGTGCGTGTATGTGTGTGTGTGTGAGACACAGAAAAGAGCCTCCATAAGCATATTCACATTTTTACAAAGGTGTATGAATTCATGCAAGACATGTGACTTTTATTTGACAAAGGGAACAAATGCACTTTTATCTGAGTATTATTGCCATTTCATTGGTTGATAAATAGTGCTTTAACAGTCCGGATATTGGAGGGAAGTGACAGTATTGGATGGGTGTGTTGTGTGACTTATACACAAGAGGACAGCCCAGGTTGTTAAAATGTACTCATAAGCCAGCAGTTAAATGTTGGTTAATGATGCGCTCAGAGACATGGACAGACAGACAGCAGAGCAACCTTTGGACTCTGCAAAGTGTCCTCAGGATAATCCCTGGTCATAAATATCACCCCATTGACTCTGCACGTACACACATCCATGCACTAGCACACTATAAAGTAACTGCGCACACACATACAAACACACACTTGTCCTTCTGTGGAGAGGTCCTGTGGTCCATAAGGGTCAGTGGTGGTTGTCACAGCCGTTGCTGTGCACAAACACAAACACACACACACACATCTCCACCGCACTAGCCACAGACGCCTAGCCATGCCTCATGATTAGCATTGCCTGCTCCATGCTTTTGTTTTTTCCTTTGTTTGTTTGCCACTGTGCAGAAATATTTCTGTGGAATCTAGCGTGATTGCACCATAGGTTAGCGACACCCATCTATTACAGCAAAGAAGAGCCTTGTATTTAGACTGCCTCAGCGGCATCTATATTTATCAGCGCATGCCTAGCCGGGGCCAGACGCAGGCCCATTCCCTCGACTTTACTGCCGAGCTTTCCCCACACATTCCAACAGCCATCACGATACACGTCTAAAACTGGCCTGAAGATGAACACCAATTCCACAAATGTGTGTGTGTGTGTGTGTGTGTGTGTCATTCCATGTGTGGAAAGTAACATTTATTTGAAGCTATATTTGCGTACAGTTCTCAAGTTCTCCATCCTGTGCATCTTTATTTTCTACTCTACATTTTAGAAAGGTGATGATGTTGTACTTTTCACTCCACTACATTTTTCGACATCTGTAGTTACTTTGCAGATTACAGTAAGAAGTTACATAAACATAATAAAATCATTTGATGATGTATGCTAGTAGTACTACTATAATCAGAAATCACCACCTCCAGCAACTAAGGCAATAAAGTGCTGATTACAGTTTGAGGACCATTGTCATAATTATATATTTAAAGGATCAGTGTGTCAGATTTAGGAGGCTCTATGAAATAAAATTAAATATAATATCCATGAAACTTATATTTACAGATGCTGCATTTCTATAGTAGACCAGAACAAACCAAACATTAACTCCAGACACTATTTTCACATGTTTTTTGTGACCATCATAATTTGCCCTTCATGCTCAGAAGGATGCAGCATCATGTACTGTACTGTGTGTGTAGTTGGTTTAGTTAAGGTCAAGGTGCTTTTCGATCTCATGAAGGGAAAAAAAGAGTTTGGAGCAGTTTTGGTTGCTAAAGAGCGTCTGTGTGACTGCATGGCTTCAGTGCCTGGTCCATTACCGCCTCACACGACCCAACACACACTCTTGTTTACCATGTTTGCAGGCGCTGATTGCCTAAATAATGCAGGATAAGAGGGAAGTGAGGGAATAAAACTGTGTGTGTGTGTGTGTGTGTGTGTGAATGCATTTTTCTGCGTTTATGTTCAGGTGAGTTTTTCTGTGTGTGTAGGTGTTCATGTGCATGTATGACTTCCGTGTGTGTGTGTGTGTGTGTGTGCATCTAAACACAGGTTATGAAGATTGAAAAATGTGCAAAATATATATATATATACAAAGGTCTGGCAGGGGGAGCAGAGGTGAATCGAGCACTTTGACTTCAAAACGCACTCATTATGTGCAGTCATGAATAATTTTGTACCAAAACACTAATTTTGCATTAGACTTACAGTACACTGATTCGGCAGCTCAATATTCGTACACTCGTGGGGATTTTTCTCTCCGCTATCTGTTTTTTTTTTCTCATTTAGTGAAGCTTTTCTGGCTCAGAGAGCGCTGCGGTGAATATAGGTCAGATACTCACTGGTAGCACTAAGGAAGACGCTGCAGGTCTCCAGGCGACAGCACCAGTACCAAGGGAGCCCCCTCTGCAATGGCTTGGTTTGTGTGCCCACACACACACACACATACACAAAGTGACTAGCACACCACGTTGCTATTAATACAGCCACAGCCATTTTAATATTTAATTGCGTTGATGGACTGCATCTGTGCTGCTCTGTGATGCAAACATTATTATACATACTAAGTGGCTTAATTGTAATTAGAGCTGAAAATTTAATTAAACTCAACAATAAAGGAGATCACAGCCTTTTTTTTCAAACCCCCAGCAGACCCTTTCTTCTCCCTCGCTGCATTTTAACTCCTTCTGTGCTGCAGCGCTGCTCTTGTCCAGATGCCTCGGCTCGGCTGGTTGCCTTCATTACACACCAAGTGCCAACAGTTTTTTATCTAATGCTTCAAATACTTCAGGTTGACAATTTAAGTCAAACTTAAATTGTTGTTTTTATGCCCAAAAATCTCTGCCTTACAAGTGTTTAAAGGAGGACTGTTAAGTATGAAACTATATATGAAAACGTAAGCTAAGCTAAGCTAAATCTATCCTCGTTGTAGCTTCATCTTTAATGTAAGAGAGCTTCTCATGTCAATTTGTCAAAAATGTCAAATTATTCCTTTAAAGGGAAGGGACTGCATCTCTTCATAAAAACACTGATGAGAGTGTGTCGAGAAAGGACTAAAGAAAAGTTCCAAAGCATCACTATCAATTTGAAATGTACAGTGTAATTTCGTATTTCATATCCTGTTACACATTAAAGAATAGATTAGGAGTCACTGATGTAGGCCACTGTCACTCTCTTACTCAATACATCACAAAAACTCAGACTGAAAACTACAATATTTCGAATTAAACACACCCACACACACTCACATCTATAGTGTAGATGCATGCAGCAGTGGCCGTCTGGTGGTGTGTGTATTATTCATCAGGAGTGAGGCGTGTCGGTGTGGAGTGTTTGTGGCCTGGTGTGTAAACAGCTGTGTGTTGCTTGACATGCTTTTGCACTCTCAGCTCCGCACCAACCAGGTCTGTTGGTACTGATCAGAACAGAGCTGAGGCGACAGGACAGCCTGCCAAACAACAACCACTGGCCTGGCCCTGCCCCACCCCCATCCGTTCACACACACACACACACACACACACACACACACACATACACACACACACACAAGGATGCAGGCACTTAAATTGTCACATAAACTGACAGACCCTCACATATGGATAAATATGAAACACAGACACATAAACACACAAGCTAAGCCCAAGTAACAAATCAACACAGCTCTTTAGAGTAATATATAAATAAATGAACAGACCTCCAGTCTGTCTTGGGTTTTGTTTCAAGTTACACGACTCCTCTCAAGCTGTTGGCTCCATGTCTGGAGATAATAGTTGGGTGGAGACCAGAGGATATTTTCTTCAATAAACTAAGAACAAAGACGCACCAGTTTCATAAGGACCAAATCATGTGGTACTTCAAGTTAGTCTATAAACAAGGTGAGAGTGTGTGAATCAGAAATCACTGCAGCTTCAGCAGGAAACTCACAACACTGCAATGTTTTTGCTTTTGCAGCTACTTCTATTATAAGAAAAAGGAGAAGAAGAAACATTCATCCTATTGTCATTAGGCCTGACTTGTTGTCATTGCATAGAATCTTTGCAGAGTAAATATGTGTGTGTGTGTGTGGGTGGGTGTGTGTGGTGAATGTTCCCATTACTGCAATTAGGCCAACCAGGCAATCAGCATGTTCACCATCAAACTGTGAGGACCCCCAAGTGGGAGCAGCTCGTCACATGAAGGTCAGCTCATCATGCCCGCCTTCTTTTAGAATCCATTTACAGGAATTTGCTTCCTTTAAACTGCTGTTACTGTCATGCAGCTCCGCTGACTCTACGTCATATATAATATTTCAAACACGTGAGAAGAAGTGAACGATACAAATGAAAAGGAGGGAGAATGACTGACACTGGGAGACAAAGAGGAGAAGATGAAAAAGGAAAAAGGAGGAAAAGGGAAATTAAATTTAGAAACAGACTTAATGTGGGGGGGTCGGTGCTGCATGGAGAGGCAGTGTTTGGAAGGAAAGGTTCAAATCGATGCAGGGACTAATGTATTCAATGCCCACTCTGTTTACAGAGCATGTAGCAGGCCTGATGATATCCAGACTTTTGGCCACGATCGAATGAAAACCTTCCACCAACTGCTTCTAATGCTTGTGTCTGAGCGGTTTCAGTCAAACTCTGCAAACACCATGTGAACAAGCTGTTTCAGGGCATGAGGCTGCACTATAATATTCCAGTATAATGCATGGGAGCCTCCACATTGTGGTTTAAAATTATTTATGCCATCATCACTGAGAATTCTCGATTCTGAAGTGTGGATAATAATCAGACACCTATGATAAATGAATGTGCAGCATTAAACTGTCTGTAGGTACAGCAAGAGCAGAGAGAGCTCTGAGCTATAAACCAATAAAAAATACAACAAGCACACAAATGTAACATCAAACTTTGCTATTTTTATGAATCCGAACATTCAAGATGGCCTCGTGGACGGAGGAAAACAAGAAATATTCAAATATCAGAAAATAAAGCTAAAGAAGATGGAATCATGGTGTGGTGTGTGTGAGGATGAAAAGAGTGTGTCAGTGTGTGTGTTCAGACAGATTGTGTGAATAGTGATGATGTGAAGTGATGACGCACTTTTCTTTCTGTCTCTACATGCCTGCTCACACAGAGAGAATGCATTTTATTATCTACTCCTGTAAGTTAACGTGCTTGAGAATTTATGAAATATTTCTCAATGTGTGTAACACAAGCTACGTGAAAGATTTCTCAAGATTGTCAGCATTTTAAAAAGGCAAGCGTTGAACTGTGGGATTGTTAGCAGAGAGTAAACATGGAGACAGTTCTTCTTTTGTTCCACTGTGGGGAGTTTGACTTCATCATATAGTAAACATTATTTCTATGACTTCAGACACTCAAATAAAATCACAGACAAAGAGTGCATGATATAAACAGTAGTGACTGATGTCAGACACAGTCTTAAAGGTCCAGTGTGTCAGATTTAAGGGACACTGCTTGGCAGAAATGGAACATAATCTTCATAACTCTGTTTTTATTACTGTATAATTACCTGAAAATAAGAATCTTGTTTTTGAAACCTTTACATCTGCACCATGTTGAACCACCATGTTACAGTAGTCTAGAACAGACAAACCAAACACCAGCTCTAGATGGAGACTTTCACTTTTATCATGGCCATTGTAGTCTGTCCTTCATGCTAGGAATGAGGTGAGGGTGCTAAATGCCATTGAATACATACACACTTCTCTTTTGTCAGTGAGAACTGTGGCTGGATGAAAAGCTTTAAGCCTGGAAACAACAACTGTCACAAGTAAAAAGTAAAAAAGAAAAACTTGCAAAGCATTCAAAGCAACAGCCAGTCAAAGGTGCGTCCACCAACAAAACTCTGTAATCTGGATGGATCCAGGAAGTACCTCAGCATCATTAGCTAATTGAATCCAGTATTGATTCCATATCAGTAATAAGTGATATATGGGGCTCATATTAGTTATATTAGGTTAAATAGGTAGCCATAAGGTCATGTGCATGAGATATTTCGTATGCAGTCATAAATTGATCTGCCATGTTTTATTAGAGTGGTGTATTGCAGTGGCCGTGTCGGATACTTATTAAAAGCACCGCGTTGTTGATGCAGTGCAGCAGCTAGTCGAGGCATTTATACAATAAATGCATGTGGAGATATATTTTCAGCTTTTATCATTCTGTCATTCTGATTTATGAATATGATTTTATTTCTAAGCCACTTTTCTAAACACAGTTTTCAAACTGTGTGAAAATACTGTAAGACAAACTGAGAACACCTGATAAAAGCAGTGAAACAAAAGAGATCAAGAGAAAAAGCCAAACACTCTCCTCCAATGTCAGGATTGTCTTATATGTTTTGAAGTGTTCGGACAAAGATGAGGTCCATGGGTTCTTTTTTTACAACATTTCATAGATTAAATGATCAATCAAGAAAATTATCATCAGATGAATCGATAACAAAAAGAATTGTTAGTCATGGCCCTGCTATCTTTACAGTGCATCAGCAAGATCTGCAAGTGTGATTACAATTTAATAATTGACTTGAGTTGTTTGGAAGAAGCTGTCGTTAGCACAGGATAGTCAATTTTATTAGTCGAGGCCAGCGAAAAAAAATCTCATAAAAAATTACCAGGCTGATACTCTTCTTGTAATTTCATCCATTTTTATAGGCTGGTCAAGGTTAAAGTGCATAATAAGCACAGGGGCAATGTGTTTTCCGTGCTTTTATGACAGCTGAGTGTGATGCATTGGCAAACGATGTTGTACTTAATGACAGCGCTGTTTTATGAGTGGTGTCACTTGTCGATGTCGGGTGTAACCACACCCTTACTTTGACCCCTGACAGTGTGTTGGTTAAAATGTATGTGTGTGTGTGTGTGTCTGTGTGTGTGTGAGAGCATGCATGAACGACTGTCTGCATGCATCGCTGTGCATGTGTGCCCATAACGTTCCTAATCAACATTGCTCAATGTAATTTGACCATTTGTAAGCATTACTGGATTAGAGTGCGCAATTATCTGCCATCCTCAACGCTGATATGAACAAATGCTGTATCCATAACCTGGTCTTAATAGACGTATGTTGGGTTGATGTATCACACAGCTAATTTTGTGATTACATTTTCAGTGACCAGACCTTTTCCTGTCTGCTAATTGCAGCAGGTTAAGTAGCAAGCAAGGCAATATGAATCTACTGGGTCATGTTCCAAACACAGGTCTGTTCTGTGAGTACTGGACCCCATCAATCCTCAAATCCTGTGTGTGTGGGTGGCTGGATGGGTGTGTGTGTTTGCACATCCATTCCCTGAACTCTCGCCTCGTCCTATTGATGGCTCTCATATGACCACCATCTATAAAGCAGCGTCTCCATTAAAATGAAATACATGTTCAGCAATACGGCAAGTACTTCTTTTTATAACTCCAGTAAAAATAAAAGTGTTTTACAGCATTATTGTTTTCAGCCAGTAGGTAATGATAGAGATGAGGAGGTATTTTATGGGTATTTTATGGGGGTCGTCTTTATGGAGAATCTGGTGGTTATAGATATAATAAAGGATTTATTCTCACGCTATCTCCTGACCTGAAGTGACCCACAGACATACCTTATCCTGATTAATTTTCATTAACTGGAGTTTGGATAGAATTTACTCATCTCTTTGAATACAAACTTTTTCATGCTGCAGTTCATTTTACAGGTATCTATCAGAGAGAATGAGCTCCAGTTTGATGTTTGCTATTGTACCATAGAGACAAGTGCATGTCAATAACTCAAGTGGCTGAGTGAGCAATTTCAAAAGGAATGGAGGAACCTCTAATGCTTCTATTAATGCTTGTATGTATATTTTACAGAGTTAATACACTATTTAAATAACCGTACTACATTAGTGGCTCAGAATCGGCATGAATTAATGACAAGCATCAATGATCAAAAGTCAAATTCAAAGGGAATGTATTAATCACTATTATTTAATTCATATTCATTTAAAATGTAGAAAACCAATAGATGATTAGGACTTGTCCATCATTCCATCATTAGCTGTTTTTTTTTCTGATTGAGATCTGAGCTTCAAAACATCTCCGACTATAACTGACCCGACTCAACTTCAAACCAAAGTTAATATAACTTTATGCTGAATATACAGGAGCTCAGTCATTGATTTATACATACAGTCAGTCAGTCAGTGTCTCTGTCTGTCATCCATCTTCATTCCATTTGTGTGAACTTAACTGTAGAAGGTGAGCTGTGTGTAACACCTTTTAAACAAAAAGCATCCAAAGTGCTTTGTATTTGTTGAAATATACATATTAAAGAGTTATAACTAAGAGAGAAATTTACATTACTTTGCAGATAAAAAATCCCAAACTTCATTTTTACAACTTTAAAACTGTCAGATGTGAAAGATGTATCCTTTGATTTAAAGCACACTACAGCGGAAGAGGAGCACACTACAACATCTTTTTGTCTTCAGTTTGTTCCAGATAAAATTAAAATTGTGCATGAAAATTAAAAGCGGCTTCACCATGTTTTGTAGTAAATCTCAGAAAACAGAACAAGCCATCAATCCTTTTTTCATTTTGACACAGCAATACATTTTAATTGATCTGCTCATGACAGCAGCTAGCAGGATCTAAGGAGTGGAGTTGTGTGCTTCAGATAAATCATTACCTTATTTCATTTTATTGATTTATTGATCATTAATTGATTTTTAGTCGTCTCTTAATGGCCTCTTAACCTCTCGTCTTTAATACCACAAGTAATCATGTCTTTTTAACTGGAGGTTAAATCATGAGTGTTGTAAATCATGATCATGATCAGAATTGAGAAATGCAATTAACACATGAATGGCTGATACACTAATATTTGTGTGTATTTGAAAATATCATTGTTTTCCGGTGAAGATGTTGTGAAAGTATCAACTCCTGAAACATAAAGCCATCCTCACTGTGACCACCATGTGTTTTACAGTTTTTCCGACAGGATCTGAAATCCCGAGTGGTTAGGGATTTTTCTCAGCTCAGAGTGGAGCATAATGTTAAAGCTGAGGTTAAAATATGAAAATGATGAAGGTTTAAGATGTGAGGTTTTCACGGCACATTGGTGATCTGTGTGTTCTTGTATAGTGGGGACGGCGCACAGCTTGTTTCTGTCTGGGTGTGAGCAGATGCCAAGCAGCGTTGTGGTTAGCCCCCGTGTCTCTCTCTCTGTTGTTGTCCAGTGTGTTTACGGTCCACGGGCTGCAGCGGGCCAGAAAAGGCCCTCATTTGGCCCGGACTGGAGGCGCCTATGTAGGTCAGCTCTGGTTCCTGCCCCCCCTTCATCATCTTGACCACAGCCTCAAGCCCTGCCCAGACCAGCCTGGACTCAGCCGCAGCAGTGACCAGAGCCTGTTAGGCGAAGGCCTGGGAAAAAACGTCGCCGGTCACTGAATCAGCAGACAGCTGATGGAGCAGCAGCCAGCAGGACAGGACAGGACGGTGTGAGAGGAGTCAGGAGCAGGTAAAGACAGACAAGTGAAAAGTGAGGGGGTGAAATGTTTTTCTCTCTCTGCTGCCTACTCAGTCTGGCACCATGCCCTTCCCAACAGCACCACACACAGCGTCTGAAGTGAAAATGGTTGCACTCACATGCTGACAGTCAGGTGCACATATGAACACTGAAACAGGTTCTACATGCTGAGATCATTCCTGTTGTTCTTACTCTACTAATGCACTTCAAGATAAAGTGAGGGGACAAAGCCCACACGTCTGTGTGTTTGTGTACTCAAGAGTTTATCTGAAGTTGTCATATTCAAGTGAATGTCTCAGTGTGAAATGTCCTCTTTGTTGAAATACCCCTCCACCTCAGATCAGCGAGCAGACTCCATCCAGAGAAACACAAGAAGGAAATTTTGTGATCTGGAAAGAAAAAAAAAATGACTTTGGGACTAACATGATTAATCTAATTCAGAATACTGAAGTCTCATATTGGCTTCAGATAAACTTTAGAACACATGCTTCAATGGAACACAGACTGACAGAATAGATCGAGCAAAATCACAGCAGAGTTTTGCTTTAAGGCAGACCTGAAATAATGTGAACAATCCTTTAATAAGAACATTTTACTGACATCAGTAAATATCACGATAAAGTAACCGTCCAAACCGTTAAACAAAAACTACAGTAAGACCCACTGTAATCAGTTCCAGTAGAAACATTCATTTGGACAAACTCATTTAGTGAAATATTAATAGTATAAGTATAACCACACTGTTTGAATTGACTGTTTAATCAAAAATGTCCTATGAAGCTAATTATTTTGTCTGTTCAGCAGATCAAATCTAACCATTCTGGCTTTTATGATTAATACATTTGATCAAAGTTTTTGTAAATTAATGTTCTGTTAACTGATTAATCAGCTAATAGTTTCAGATACAATTCCACAGAGGTTCCAGAGCTTTCAGATTCATTTTGTCATTTATGTTGAGGGCCCACTAAACTCACCAGTTAGAAATGATTAATAACTTAAATCATTAAATACAAAATAATGACAAGGCCTCTCTTATAAACCGTAGCATGCTAAGAGGCTTGCTGCTCAGCAGATAAATTCCCACAGGACACATATTTTAACACAGACTGGTTATCATAAAACATTTGGCGGAGCAGAGCGGCGATCCTATACTTAGCAGAGTAATGACTGGTGCTGTTTTACATGGACATGTATTCTGATTAGACTGTCATTTGGAGGGATGTCTGCGGCGGCCACAAGGCCACCAGATACAGTTCACATGGAAAACAACAGAAAAACAACATGCATGCACAGATTCAGATATGCTCACTGTCACTCACATCCTCTCCCTCGCACACACACGCACACCCACACACACACGCACACAGATGTCCATCAGTCTCATTTGTTTCAAGCCGGAACTGTATATGGAGTCTTGTTGAGAGATATTTCACAGCACCCCTTTCTTTCCCTCTCAGCATACACTAACACACACCTCATCCTGATTGGAGGGTGCTGGGGAGGCAGGGTGGGAGTCGGGGCCAGAAGTAGAGGCCTGTAGAGGTGAGGAGAGAGTTTTGTGTGGAGCGTTGGGTCAGCATTAAAAGAGAACCGTTGGACTTGGAGCCATAAGCTTTACCAGGCCTCTACTGCACCCTGTTGGTTGCAGAGGAAACCTCCCCCCTCAGCGCTCAGCCGTCTCTGTGCATACCCTGTATGAGGTTATAAGTGTTTATGTTTCTATGTACAGTACGTTCATGTTCATGTGGATCCCCACTCAAATGCCTCCTAACTCAAAACCTTGCGGCACTTTTGCTTCAAAGACACACCGGAACCCGAGACAGAGTTTATTTGATTGCTGGTCAAAATATGTGGTGTCACTACGGGATAACAAAGCCTGTAACCCTGCTGCACTACAGAGCAGCACAACACTCCATACGCATCCACACAAAGCAGCTAGAGTTACAGCCACTGACCACCGCAGCCCGTTATTCAAGCTTCTCCCCTGTAAACACAGTGCGTCTCTCTGGCTCGCTCTCTTTCATCTCATCCTTCTGATTGTTGTGGAGAGGTGTTCTTGAGAGAATACCACCCCTCAACACATATACACACACACGCGCAATGAGAGTCAGTTAGCCCTCTTTGTGACGAGCAGTACGCAAATATATACACTTATGAGCATGCAAACGTGATCCAACACAAATATAAGCAGTGGACAGAGGGGTAAGAATGTGCTTTAATCTAATGTGTGTGTGTGTGTGTGTGTGTGTGTGTGTGTGCTTGTGTGTGTCCACACAGTCAAAACAAGTTTTTAGTCTCACAGTCTGAATCTGATTGTCCTGGAATGTTTCTTCAATAGGAAAAATGAAAAGAATTTCCTGAAATTACTGTTACATGATTCAAGCGGTCAAAAGAATTCAAATTTCATTTAATTGAGAAAAAATATATATTGATTGTAGGATTAAAACAAGGTGTATATATATCTCTGTGTGTGTGTGTGTGTGTGTGTGTGTGTGTGTGTGTGTGTGTGTGTGTGTGTGTGTAGAATATATTACATACTCAACTCAACTTTATTTATAAAGCCCTTTAAAGACAGCAACGGCTGACACAAAGTGCACTACATGAAATAAAACCTGAAATAAAAGACATAAAACATAAGAGACAATATAAAAAGAATAAACAGTATATAAAAAGTATTAAAATAATAATAAAACAGAAATTGAAACAGGATCTCATGCTGGGTTAAAAAAAAAGGATATTATTTTAGGTTGAAGTGCTGCACTTATTACTAAACTCCTCTTTTTGTTTTGTTGTATTTGTATAGTGTCATTCATCACAGGAGTTAGCTCATGACACTGACCATACAGAGCAAGCCTACACCGCACTCTTTCCAATATTTACAGAGACTCAGCGGTTCCACCATGAAGGAGCACTTGGTGACATTTTATAAGTGTAATGCACGTTATATATTATACTACACATATAAGTGTGGCTATCAAAATCATCTCCACCTCGATGACAATAATTTTATACATATTACAATTTTATTACAGTCCCCACAAGTCAAAAAGCTGTTCTGTGATTTGTTACTGTGCAAAAGTCGATTCACTCAAAAGAACAGAAGTGTAATCAGAAAAATGTACATAAAGTACCAAAGTAGAAATATTAATTAAACAGAATGGCCCTTTCCAGAATAATATATTATTGGATTATAATTACTCAGGCATTATTTAAGATGGTTTCCCCGGGGATCAATGAAGTCTATACTAATATATCATCATTTATTTGTTGATTATATTTTGTATTATTAATTTGGAACTGCAAATTAATGTAAGTTATGAAATAAATGTAGTAAAAGTTTCAGCATGTGCCCCTGAAATATCAACTGAAGTGAAAAAAAAAAACAAATTCCTTCAGAATTGTACTTCTTGTTGTTACTTTGTTACTTTACACAACTGGTTTTGAAATAAATGATATTTGAATAGTTCTACATTTTTAATGAGTAGGTGTTATTTTAAAGGAATAGTATGTAACATTTCCCAGATGTTTCCAACAATGTTCAAACTCAGAAAATGTTCCAGTTTTACTCAAGGTACGCTTCATTCTGTCGCCTGTCACTGGCGTCACATCCCCTTCACCCCGTCTAGCTGCTGGAAGTTCCGGGGAAACGTGATGCGTCAGAGAGCGAGGAAGGAAGTCAGTGAACGGGACTAAACGTGAAGTGAATAAAACGTTAATCTATGACCTCGTCTGTGAACGTGATTCTGCCTGAGTCACATCAGATACTCCCATGATCCCACATTACTTCATGACATCATCAAACTACATCTTTTCCAGTGCTTTACTTCTAATGCTGTACATTTCCAGTAGTAATGGTTCGGAATTACCAGCAGAGAGAATCAGCTCCACAGTGTGATTTCACTCCTGCCTGTTGTTCATATGGAACTCTGGTCTTATCAGAGGGGCTATCTGAGCGCTGTGTGCCCAGCAGAAGAGCCTGGGAGAGGGGGATGGAAGGTATGACACACTGCCTGGTCTGAAGCCCAGACCAGCAGCTCCTGTTACCAATGAGAGAGGCTTGAAGAAAAAAAACACAATGATGGTGGCAGGAGGGAGCATGGGAGTATGAGCTGTGTGTGTATGCGTGTGTGTGTGTGTGTGTGTGTGTGTGTGTCTATTATTGAGGTTCTCCTGCACCGTCAGCAGCTGTCTCTGCAAACCTGCTTGCATGCATGTTGATGTTCGTACGCACAGTGTGTCTCTGATTCGGACTGCTTTGATTGAAATATTAGAGCGTCTAGGTGTCCAAAAGTGTGTGTCCCTTTTAAATTACGCCAAAATCTGCATTTAAATCCAAAGTCCCATTAACAGCGGCACGTAGTAGGAGAATCATCAAAGGTAAAGTATGAAGCGTTAAAAAGCAGCGATATATTTTTTTTTTAAAAAGGAAGGAGCAGAAAGAGCAGAGGGAGAAAGAGAGCGAGGGGTGAGAGAGAAAGAAAGAAGAGAGACAGAGCTAGAGGAGAAAGAAGATGTCGAGTAAGAGCCAGTCGGCGACATGTGTTATTTATTTCCCCCATGTAAACACAGAGAGAAGGCAGACATAATCAATAGGAAACTCCAGATTGTAAATAGACGGCTCTAATAGCCTAAACACTGGCCGCTATAGTTACACTCACACACACACATATCAGCAGCACTTAGACTCCACACACAGAGACGAGGAGGGAGGCGCAGCAGGGAGGGGGAAGATGGGACGGGTAGATGGGAGTAAAGGAAAGATGTAAGAGCATAAGGAGTGAGAGAAAAAGGAGAGAAAGAAGGGGGCCGTTCTGGGCGGGCCACCCTTATTTACCAATAAAGAGCCCTGATGAGAAGATAAACACACAGGAGACAGTCTGGGCAGGAGGGGGGAGGGAAGGAGAGAGGGAGGTGGGAAGGAGAGAGAGGATTTGAGCTCTTATCCTCCACTTTGTTCCAGCAATAAATAAGCAGTAGCTGACAGAGAAAAGGTGTGATGGTACAGATGTTTGAAGAGTGAGAAAACACATCCTGAGTCCACAGATCACTGCAGGCATCCATCCTGATGCAGCAGGATAAACCTACTGTGCACCACCTGCCCAGCACCAACTCTACACACACAGGTAGAGACTAGCTGGTGAATTTAGTGAAGCATTCAGCAGCTAAAGCAGATCACTGCCTCAAGAGCTGGTGGAGACCAAAACCAGAGCTAGAAGGAGAATGAATCTTGTGGACTTGTTAGTGTTGCATGTTACTCAGCTGAGTGTGCATGTGTGCTTGAAAGTTTGTCATATCAACATAATGAGGCTATAATATGTCGACTGCACGTGTCCAGGCTGAGGTTTGGGGAAATAAAATGATGCACATGAAGACACATAGAACATATGAATACAAATATACAACATCATATAACTCATCTGGAGCAAGATGATACATAATAAGTTTTTTCTAAACCCTAAAGCTATGAAGGAGAAATCAGAGCAAAGCCAGATTTTAAGTGTCCTGATTTTTGGCTACAAAAGTCTATCGATATAAAAGGTTCATTCTAAGATACAAAACATAGACAAGTCTTATTTTCAGGTGATTAAACACTAATTAAAACTAATTATTTTCCAACTCTGCCATATTCACATATTAACGTCATCTTTAATGGCGAGTTGGGCAACTTTGCCCAGTCCTTTCTGCCTTTCCTTAAAGGTGGAAAGCAAGCTGTAAATGCTGCCTTTATTTTGTTTGCCACTCTGTTCTGCCACTAAGCATCAGACATTCACAAAGTCTGGAGTGCTGTTAAAAACATGCATTATACATGATTACATTTCATATCTAATTACAACTTGTCTGAGATTGGTACATTCAGACATAACTAGTGAGTAAAATGAGACCAGTCTCATTCAGAACCCCAAATTACTGCTAATTTGGTGATGTGATTAAAGAGCTAGCTTCCCGTAAACATCAACCAGAAGCCTGATGTTGACCCATTAATTGTTTGCAACAGCTACTCAAAAATAGCTTCTTATCAGCTCAGACTTTGGAGTCAGATTATGATTCAGTGTTTAGAAGCTTTTGAATTCATATATGAGCAATACTTTCACAACTACTACTACTGCACTTGAGAAAATTGTATCAGTGCTGCAACCATCCCTAAGGATGTGGCTTTTTGTGCTCAAATCCAGTGTGTATGTGTGTGTGTGTGTGTGTGTGTGTGTGTGTGTGTGCGTGCGTGTGTGCACTGTGTGGTTTTGGTTGCTCATGCAGTGTCAGAAGTCATCAGGGTGAGGCTGAGCGGCGACCCCATGACCCCCATCAGAGATCAGAAGTGAAGCACTTAGTGGTCGCCCCCCCTCCTTCCTTCCTCCACGATCCACGCAGACAGCCTTCTCTGATTCTACCACTGCTGCTAATAAAGGCAGCGGGAGACTAATTCAAGTCAACAGTTGAAGGGGAGTACTTGGGAGGAGAAGAAAAGTTAAAAGCTGAGCTGTCACTCAGCTAGCAGCTCTACCTTCTTTAAACAACTGAAAGTGACTGGAAATTCATCCCAACTGGACAAATCTGAAATAGAATCATATAGCAGGCCAGCATGAGGAGATTTTGTGTTACCAGTTCTTTATATTTCTAGAAATCATATAAGAGTCAAAGAAAGTCTATTAAACATTTCAACAACAGAGAGAGCAGAAAATCACACTCCAGATATCTGCAGTTGTTTGCAGTTACAATTATTGGCTCAGATACCTGTGTAAAAACTCAAGTAAAAATTAAAGTACTCATTCAACTTCTTCACTCAAGTATAGAAGTCCTACAGTCTTGGTCTCTGATGGACGTCTCCTCCAGCTGTTTCTGTGCAAAGCTAATTGAAACTTCAAATAGTCGAGTGGTAGTTGGAATAGTCTCCCTCTCTCGTCTGTTTTGTCTTGCTGCATCGTTATGTCTTTTAGCTCATTTTCATCATGTTTCATGTCATGTGTAATATGCACTGGTCTTGATGTCTTGATGGAAGCATGCATGAGACAAAAAAGAGATATTTCTCCAAAACTGCATTAAAACTAAAACAGTGAGCCTGTTTGAAGAAGAGTGAAAAGGATGCATACTAAAATGACAAACTACAGTAACAAAGTATCTGTGCTCATTACTTCTTAGACAGATGACTGCATACTGTGTGTTGGATTTTTAAATAGATATGGTTGTACAGAAGTGTTTCATCTTTGCTATAGTTCCATCTTTATTTAGAAAGATTTACTTTAAGCTGACAGTTCAAGAGTTGCTGTTTATTCATAAGTTTATTGTTCATCTGAGAAATATCCAACATCAGAAAATGTTTGCTGTAAGAACACTGTTGCCCATAAAGTTGGAATAAATATTTTGACCTCTTCTCATGAAATGAGAAGAGATTGTGACAATGCGATTTAACCTTGGTAGATAAAGTGTATCTTCTCTAAACTTTACTGATCGATCTCTTCCAAACATATCACAGTGACAATTAAACCACAGTTAACCTGATGTGTATAAACAGGAATAAAAAGTGGAATGTGTCTGAAAACCAAATGATTCCAACTTCATGGACAACAGTGTATTTAATAACCAGTTTAGTGCCCAAAGCCAAAAATAAGCACTAAGTGAATATAGCTGATATATTCTTACCAGACGTTCTGTTTGCTTTGATAATGGACCATGTCCTGTAACACCGATCACTCGCTTTCTGTAACAGAGTTAGAACATATGACTTACTTATATATGTCTTAATAATAATAACAACATCTAGAACATGAAGACATTTGTTTATATCCAAACTCTTGTCCTCAGCTCTAAGTCAAACAGTCAGCAGTACAGATGAGCCGCCTACATGCTGAACATTATGATCACTGTGCGCCCCGGGCAGCAGTGCACCTTTAACAGTGACAGTGCTCTGATAGTTTTAGCCACATTACCTAAAGAAGAACAGAAATTAATGGACAATGATGAATAACAGAGTGACAAGTGATAATAACATTGTTAGGATAAACTTATTTGCTGTAGCCTGTCTCCTTCCCGGAGGTTGTTGTCTAGAACCATTAATTGCTGGTGCTGCGTGGGACTGTGGGAGTTGTTGCTCATTTCCCTCCTTTGGAATGCCTCCTTCATTAAACTGACTGAGCAGGACGGGTTTTGAGGAGAAAAAGATGATAGTTTCTCAGGGTAATAACAGGCCTCAGGATAAGCTATGTTTAAGAGGCTACCGCAATGGCTACCCTGTCCTGCACCGCAGCACTCTCATGACCCTGGCTGCTGGGGACGGCACTGGCCAGACACAATTAGTGGTCACAGATACCTAGGTGCGTGTGTGTTTGTGTGTGTTTGCATGTGTGGGTGGGTGGATGCTTGCATGCTTGGACGGATGGGCGTGTATGCGTGTGTGTGTGTGTGTGTCTGTGTGCATGCACATACACGAGTGCATAGTGTGTGAATTTGTAAGCCCATAAAACCCACATTCCACAGTCAGTATCAGTCTCAGTGGGTGTGTTCTGTCTGTCTGTAGTCGACGACAGCGTCTACTGTCAACGTGTCCCTGAATAACAGCCGGCCATGCTGCTGGTCAGTCGAAATCTGCCACCTTTACAGCCTGAGGCTCAAACATGTGATGGACAACAGAAGTGAGCTGTGATTTCACACTGAGACATTCTTTACTTGGAAATCATATCAAACACCCAGCACTTACCTCACAGGAAAAGACATGTTCGTTTTCATGATTACTCATCATTGTACATCATTACCTCTAAACGCATTTGTCTACTGTCCGCTTTCATCCCTCCGCTCTGCTGAGGATTATTCCAGCGTTCTTTTCTCCCAGAATAACAAAGAGGAACACTTTATAGGAAAAGAACAAGAGGAGACATGGAGCTAAGCGTGTGCAGCTGATCTGAACTGGAAAGTGGCATGGGTACCTGTGTGTGTGTGTGAGTGTGTGTGTGTATGTGTGTGTGCAAGCATTAGTTTTGATTGTCAGGCTAACCAGAAATAGGGATGATCTTTGACTATTATGTGAATAGCTTTCTTTTATTTTCTTTCACCTGTCCTATATGTACACGTTAATACCTCGAACTCTTTGTGAGGCAGCTTGTGCTTGAAGGTTAGAAAAGTCTTTGTGTCCTTCAGGCTCACTTTCAGCAGCTGGAGAGTTGCAAATCATTCAACTGACCTGAGTCAGCAACATGTTAATGTCCTCCCTTTATTATGGAATCTGTACAGAACACATCATTTCATTAGAATTTATCTGGAATTCTTTGTAAAAAATAAAATGCATTTCAGTCGCTCTGTGAACCGTGTGGAGGCTCATGAGAGCCTCTGGATAGCTTCACTGTACGTACCTGCTTGGGACCAACAGGCTCACTGAGACTTCATACACACAAACAGTCAGGCTCCACCACGCTCTCTCTCTCTCTCTCTCTCTCTCTCTCTCTCTCTCTCTCTCTCTCTCTCTCACACACACACACACACACACACACAAACAGTCAGGCTCCACCACGCTCTCTCTCTCTCTCTCACACACACACACACACAAACAGCAGTGTATGGCAGTTCTATTGGGGCTCTTCACATTGTCCAGACGGCCCAGTGTCAGGCAGTGAAATGAATGGCTGTTTATATTAGAAGGCTGGTTTAATGAATTAGACCCACAGCTCCTCTGTGTCAGCGCCAGGCACATACAGACCAGACCTTCTCCTTTCCTCACCCCTCCTTTCCCCTTCCACAAGGTACTGGGGGACACCCTGATTGCGTCCTTCGGGACGGGTGAGTCAGGACGCCCAGCGGCGCCCCTCTAAGGACTCCCTGCTTATTTACAAAGGGCATCTGGCAGAGGCTGCGCATTCACCCTTCCCTTACCATCCCCCTTCTCAAAACCTCACCCATCTCATCTCCCCCATGGTAGATGAGATGGGCAGCGGACTGCCTGTTTATATACATGTGTGGGAGGGGAAACAGAGTGGGGAGGATTACTGAGCAACTTGCACATGTTTGAACAAATATGTATACAACATGAGGTTTGCCACCCAGCCGTACATATATACAGGCCTCCAACGAGACCCACCTCTGGTTCTACTCTCCCTGTGTGTCGAAGAGAGAGAAAGACAGCTGTCATCTCACATCTTCAGGAAAGGAAAGGAAAGGAAAGGAAAGGAAAGGAAAGGAAAGGGAGAACTGCCATGAAGTTTCTAGCTCAGGTGACTCTTGAGAATAGTTTCAATAATTTCATAATCTGAGCAGAAATTAAAAAAAAAAAATCTAAAACACACACACACCTCTCTGGAAGTCAAACACAATTAGACCAAAAGCAGACAAAGAAGACATTCACGGCACATTTTATAATCAGCAAAGCTTCTTCTTCGCACACACACTCTAGCTCACACAGGAGCAAATCACCTACTGTTCACACACGGCCATGTGCTATGAAATGATTCCACCTCTTCTTCCCTTCATAAACCAGCAATCATTTTTTGCGCTCATCTCCCCTCATTTTCTTTTGTTGTCTCTCTCGCCTGTTCCCTCTCCCTCTCATCCTCATCTCTAATTTACCCAGCATCCTGCAGTGCACAGGAGCCTCTCAAATTGCCTTTGTCCATTTGCGTACGAGGCCCGGGTACAGTGTGTGTGCTGCCTGTTCATGTGTGTGTGTGAAGGGAGTCGCAGTAGCAGCGGGGTGGTGGGTTGAGATTGCTGTAATCATGGAGTGCTACCTGTTCATTAAACACACAGTGGGAACCCTGCTTACAGCATTTAGGAACCAATTAAAGCAGCCCAAGCTATTAACATTAGCAACATTACCTAGAGGAGTGTGTGTGTGTGTGTGTGTGTGTGTGTGTGTGTGTGTGTGTGTGTGTGTGTGCGCACAAGTGCCTGTTTGTGGAAAAAAGAGGCGCTGCAGTTCAACATATGTGTGTTTCAGTCATTTGCAAAGCAGTCCGTCCAGGACCTGGAGTGATTCAGGGAGTGACTAACTGCTGACTGATAAGTCCAGGAGGGTGCAATCAAGTGAGAAAATGAATGAAAAGCTGAGAGGAGGAGGAGGAGAGCACAGAAAGGTAAATTCAAACTTTCGCAAGTTGTGAATGGCTGTGATTACAATACAATGTGTCTGAGGACGGAGTGTGATTGCTCAGGTAAGGGGGTGGGACTTCTGGGATGGGAGGGCTCAGAGAGGTCCAACAGCGATTCTGGTGAGTGTAATTATCCACACACACACACACCTCACACAATAGAGTGTGATTTGATGACGAGACGAGCAGCGTTGATGGGACCCCGTCCTCCATCCTGAGTTCATGAGACTGATTTTTGGGATTCATCCAATAAGTGGCTCTCTGCTGTGAAACTTAGTCAAAGAGAATGGATTGACTCTTTTGGATTGGCTTTGTCATAAGAATCTTCAGCTGTTTGTTAATTACGACTCCTTTGCTTTTCAAATGAAGTTGCAGTGGTTTTGGTAACCGCCTGTATCATTCAAAATGGGAAAAGATAAAGAATGAAGGAGGGAAGAAGAGCTAAACTGACAAAGAAGACAATGAAAGAGTCATCGGCCATGCTAGCAGCTGTTTGAAGTTAAACTTACAGTGGCAGTTTGAGCTAAATGCTAACATGCTCACACTGACACTGCTAAAATTGCATGTGTGCGTGTTAACCATCGTATTTATCTGCTAATCAGCCACAGATGAGGCTGATGGAAATGTTGAAAGCTTTTGTCAACTGGAAATGTGCAGAAAATTCAAAGGATAAGTGAAAATTTGAACCTGCTGGTGGTAATGGGATCACCAAAGTCAACAGGGTTGGTCCTCTGGGTACCATGAATCTCTGACCACATTTCATGGCAATATATTCAATGAGTGTTGAGAGTGTTAGGGTTGAGTTTTAGGGTTACTCTTAACCCATGATGTCAAAAAAAGCTTAAAGTCTGAGAGTGAAGGAAGGACTAATACAGAGGACGGGTAGTAATTAAAAGTCTCCTCCCAGAGATGGAGATAAACTGAACACTCTCTTTGTATCCTGCAGGTTAAATCTCATTTCTTTCCTAAAAACTTTTCCATCAGAACCGAGCTTCACTCTGTCATCTCCCGGGTGCCATTTTTAATACCCATGTAACGATGGACCAGATAATGTCTGAAGTATAATTGTTCACCGGGAGAGGTAGAAACATGCAGTGCCATTGTCTGTCTGCCTTTTGTAGTTAGTTAAAAGGTGGATAAATAAGATGCAATTTAGAGACTTTTAAGACGTGATTTTTTTTCTCCTGCTTTAATCACAGTGAAATTACCTCTGGGTGAGGGCTGTCATTAAAATAGAAGAGGCACTTGCTTCTTGGAAGCTCGAGGCGAGCATGAAGCTCGCACTAATAGCACAGTGCCTCAGTGGCGCTAACAGTTTTATATTATCCTGCTGTGCATGTATTCACATCTACCCACTCACCATGGATGTCTTACGATGGTCTATTTGTAGTTTGTCGCAGCTGTTTACTGTGATAAATACACTGAGAGAGACGGTTCATGATGTCCTCAAAAGCTGCAGAGCCACGTCGTTATTTTCAAACTAAATGGATTTTCCTGTTAGATCCTGAGCCCACAGAACAGAACGTGCACATTGATGACCCATTTCCACCAGTTTGGCACTGCAGCTCAGTGAATATTACCCTCAACACAAGCTCAGTTTTTTGCTTTCACTTCACAGTAGAAGCCAAAGTGACTCCTACTGTACATACATCATGACTGCTGCTGCTTCCTGTCTCTGAGTACTGAGGTTTGGCCCTGGGTATGTGTCCCTCAGGGTGGCTCCTGGCCCCAGGCTACAGGACCCTGCCGGGAGGCACGGAGAGGCATGGCCGACAACCTCCAGATGTTAGCCTGCATTAGCCTGACAGCTTGTCATGTCACCGCCTACACTACCACACAGTTCCATCACCTCCCATCTGCTGCCCAACACCTCCTGAGGGACAGAAGGAGGGGAAACCATGAGACTTTACTGCCCTTCAACTCAGATAAAGACAATACATCACAACGATAACAGATATGTGATGATGGTCACGTTTGTTCCATTCTTATTTGATGATATGTGAAGTGGAGGACATACATTACAATACGGAATGTCAGCACTTACCGGCAAACATGTCCACCTCGTACAATCCAGTGCAGATCATCTTTTTAATCATTGAGGACAGTGATTCTGTAGAAACTGAAAAGATTCTTTACAACACAATAACAGCACAGGAATCAGCTGCTGGTTCTGGTCTGCTGGATATCTTTTGGTTTTGGACTGTTAGTCTGTTGACTGATTGCTTTTGAAAAACAATTGACACACACACAGAGAAACAATCAATCAGTTAATTGAAAAAATAATTAGCAGACCAATCGATAATCAAAATAATCAATATCATCATCTAATATAGACTATTAAGCGAGGTATGATGACAGTTACGAGACAGGGCAGCATATTTGCACAAATTTAAAAAATCTCTGACAGATTAACATCACAGATACTGATCCACATAAATGATATACACTGAACTAGTGGTTCACCACAACATACTTTGACATGGACCCAAAAGAAATAGCTTGATGTTTGGTGCCCCCTTCTGACAGTACAGAGTAACATCATCTTCATCCTGCCCTGCAGGAACCACCTCAGAAAAACTGATCTGAGTTTATTTGTGATAACATTTAACATGTAGTTTGGATCCAGACTAACATCCAGCAACTCCCATGTCCTGCAAGGTAAGATTAAGTTGTTGTCAAAGTCTGATGTCTTTGGAGGGAGGTGTACAATTGCTTCATTTTCCTGTCTGATGGCTGCAGACATTCTGCCTATCCAGCTGGTATTTGAGCTGGAGGTGATTTCTTATTTTCACGTGGACTTGACACAGGTTGACCTGATGTAAAATTCAGCTGGAAGCTGAATTCTTGGATAACTGTTCACCTGAACCTGAAGAGAAGTGAGACTGTATAATCTAAAATATTTATGTGTAATAATGTGAGTTCTGGCTTTAATCACAACATTCTGAACTCAGAACTCAAATACACTGTTCATGTGGTTTTAATCCTCTTCAGTATAAAAATGATCCGCTGGGAAAACGTCTTTTAACAGAGCCATCTTCTATCATCACCGCTGATTGTTTCATTAATCTTCCTGAGATCCTGACAAACATTTTCACTACAAAATAAATTCTAAATAAATGTAAATTGTTGAATTTAAAGATGGACACTGGGAGCCAGAAGTCAAGCTGGTGTTTGTCCTTTGGATATATTCCAAGCCTAGTTTGGCATTTAAGCAGACTTATCCTTTAAATCTCTGTTGATAAAGGTGTCTTAGATTTAGGTGTATAGGTGAGTGTGACAGTGCAATTGGAACTGGGTGCCTGAACCAGCCTGAGGACAAATCTCCAGGATAGAGACTACATGTGTTCACAGCTTCAGGACAGAGAGACGCATAAGATAAAGTAAAGACACTGACAGGGTTTGTTCAGGAAAAGATTACTTTATTTAGTCAGGGATACATACTCTCGTTATATTTGATTACTTGTCAGATAGAAAACACATTAGCTTTTCAAAATAAAAGCAAGGTCCATTTAATTAATTATATTTATTTATGGTTTTTAAAACACACTTCAATAAATATTTTTTCTCCTTTTGGATTTTTTTCTATTTTACAAAAACATACAGTGAGTAAGAACAGTTGAGGAAACAACACTGGATTAGAGGTCAGCGGCTAACACAGACACTGCAGATGCCACGGGTAATATAGAACTTAAAATACCTTTACACATTTCCAAGTGTTTTTTTACACAACTTTGTCCACATCACTATGACAGGTATAAACAACTCTCCAATTATTCAAATGAATGTTAAGCACTATTTGACCACTGGTCTGCAAAGATAGGTAGTATCACACACACTGAAGAGCACAGAGAGAGCTAGCTCTAGGTTAAGACACATGGGTAACGGAGATACTATGCACCCCAATGCAACACCCTGTGCTTTAGCATGGATCTGTCCATCACTCCTTTACTTCAAACCCAGAACTTAAAATGGTATCACAGTGAGAGACAGACATTTACATCCATCTGTTTCACTTTTAAAAAGCTTTAAAGGGCAGTTCAAAAGTCTGAATTTCAGAGATCAGGGTGAAAGGAGATAACAATATACTGAACATCACAGTAAAAGACTACAGCGAGCGGCTGACCACAGTGCCTTTTGCAGAGGTAAACATATTATCAGGTGAGTGCAGTGATGTGAAGCAGAGTGTGTGAGGATGGCAAAAGTCTTTGTACCTACAGCCCCATGAATTAACGTTTAAAGGATCATACTGGTGTTTCTGCAAGTTTAGTATTTACTACAAACCACGTCTGTTCTGCCTGACTGATGACTGCTCTCCAAGACTTTGAAACTTTTTGGAGCTTGAAACTTGCTTGAACATCATGCTCATGCCCATCATTCTTATGAAAGTAGCATTATCATTGTGTGCTAATGCAACAGAAAGCGCAGGTTTATTTGGGGAAATCCTGAAACTGACAGACTGTCACTGTATAGTGTGGCACTGATGAGCTCTTTTCTCAGAAATTCCGACCCAGACAACAAATGATGGAAAAAAATGTACGCTGTGAGAGAGACAGCTGCTTTTTTTCAGTGCATATCATAAAAATCCAGTTGCTTTCATTTGCATCAGCACAATGTGGTGTTGTGAGGGAAATAAACATGGCATGATGTTCAGTGAGTCTGCAAGCTGGATTTTTACTGACATGGAAAACAATAGCTGCCTCGAAGGTATAAAGCACATTCAATCTACTGATGTACATTTTAAAAATCACGGTATGTTTTGCTATTGTAACCACACAACAAATGATTTGATAGTAAGTTGGTTAAATCATGCAAAAACACAGGTATGGTCCTTTTTGGCTCAAGCAGCTACAGATTAGTGGCTCAGGCATTGAACCCTCCTGACGCGCTGCAAAGGTCTGAACTCAAATAACAAGCTGCCATTTCTCTCATTGTAAGCAGCAGCACTGTCCACCATATATCTTCTTTGTTAAGACAGTATTTACCAAATGAATTATTCTGACAATGAGGTTTAACTTAACTACCAAATATCTAATTACTGACACCCAACCCTTCTACCCCTTATGTCCACCTATGAAGGTGTACCCGGTCTTGGTTGCATCTCCTCAGGTATTGTAAGTCCCATCGCCTGTCCACTCTCTGACCCAGTTGTATTCCCTGTGTCAGCAGGCATGTAAACCGGAACACAGAAAGCTAATACTGTGGTTTGTTTTACTGGAGCTGATGCATCATTAATGCAGACATCCTCCCTGCAGGTAAGCAGATCTCTGACAGAAGACGCCTCCTATGCTCCTCCCATGAGGACTGGCGTTTTTTTGGACACTTGAGCGTGCCTCTCGGGGGCAGCAGAGATCCTTTAACTAAATCTTCTGATGCTGCTGTCTGCCTCTGGTGCATTCAAGAGTAAATGTGTTAAATAATTTGGCAACGGCTGTGGATGTAGGAGAAGCATCATCAGGCCAGGAATTAGGGCACCATGGTATCATGACAGACATAAGCACACCAGCATATACACACATCCCGGGGCCTCCAGTGAGCCACAATGTTATAAATAGACTAAAACAGCAGGTGCTGTCACTCTGTCTATAGCTCACATCCAATTATGAATCTCTGCAGGTGTGCCCAGCCAACCACACATGTGAGCAAGTTAATCCAATATCAGTCCCCTCTTCTTCTTTGCTTCAACCTTTGCTCCCTCTTCAATACATGTCTTCTACTTTTAGAAGCGTATGCCTTCTCTCAGACACATGTAACACTCGCATGGAAATGTTATTAGGTCAACCTCCTCCTGTGGCTATGAGTCAGTACCTCGGCTCTGTTACTCCCCACCTGCAGCCTCTGGAAGAGCAGCAGGAACTACAGGATGAGAGCAGTGGTGGTATGAAAGAGGATAATAGTATTTAAAAAGGAAAGGAATGTGGAGATGAATGAAAGGCAACAAAACAGTGTACAGGAATAAGGGACGTCATTCAGAACATACAGTACTCCTGCACAAGCACTTAAAAGAAGCTGAGCGAGAGAGTAAAGCGGTGTCATCCACGCATTTCACTGTTTCTCATCACATCCTGTCTACTGCAAAATGCCACCAGCTGGGTTGATCGGCTGGTGAGCTGCTCCAAGCTGTGGTCTCTCGTCAGTCCACCTTCCTGCCCCCCTCAAAGGGCAGAATAAACATTCAAATTGTCTGTTTGAACTGTCAGACGTCAGCTGCAGCAGGTTTGAGTCACATTTGTTCAGATCCACTGCTACAGTGTACTAGATTCTGTATACTAGTCAATCAAACTGAACCTTTTCAGACACACCTGCATGACACTGATGAGTGACATCATCAGTGTGACATCATCAGTGTCACTGGATGAAAACTTCTTATCTCCAAAATGTTCTTTGGGATTGAGAGGACAGCTGTGCAGAAACTGGATGATGATGCATTTTTGGCATTTTCCAGAACGTGCAATCCTTCAACTCCTTAGAAAGCCTGAAAATCACAAATCAAACATGACTTTTGTTCACCACAGAATGTGTGTGTGTGACACTATTAAAGGAGGTAAATCTAATCTGGTTAGCTTAATCCTGTGTGTTGCTTAGCTTTATTATTCTTTTTTTTATTTTTTTATTCTTTTTTTTGGTTCAAACGCAGCGTTACAAGATACAAGAATATGAGTACAAAAGCTGAGTTAAAAGAAGAATCTGGTGTTTTCCTGTGTTAAGAACAAACACACAGTCACACTCAAAGGCCTAGAGGAACGCCGTCACTGACAGGTAAGCACAATTATGAGCCAGGATCAATAGCACCTGCTGGGCACCATGTTTGTTGCTCTTTTCATATTTATAAGCATCACTGAGCTATAAAGTTAGTCATATTGTTTCCTTCAGTCGGTACACATTGACATACAGCCTCATCTTGCAACTTACCACTATTATTATTGCTACATCAACAAACTCCACTTCATCAACGCTGCAGGAATCCTCCTACAAACAAACACGCACGTACAGACTCATTACCCACTTGTAGGTATAGTGAGTAGGTTATGTGATCCACACGTCCTACAGCAGACACATAGTACTACAGTATCAACACACGTCCACAACTTCTCCAGTTACCGGGCCCCTTCTCCACTACACTTCATTCCTCGTGTTACACCCACCCCCCTATCCGAGTGAGCATGACAAAGGCCATCAGGTGGAGATAACAAGAACTTGTGTGCGTGCTTCTGCTGGTTGTGTCACATGGTACATGGATAGAGCGGTTAGATGAGGGCATGAGCGTGGCCTCAGAATAGTGAAGGGACCTTTATGTTGTCTGGTCAACAGTTTAGAAAGTGTACAAATCCTCAGAGTCTGCTGAATAAGACTAACTCTGATCAGACAAGAGAGACTGAAGTCTGGCACAGCCAGTTAGATAAACCAGCAAATGTTTAGATGAATGTGACGTTCCACCTCCAAGCTCCCAACCTCATTAATAAAATCTTTGTTGATAATTCAAATAAAATCCATTTTTGCAATTGTTTCTGACCATGACCAAAGACAGCTCAGCAGCAGACGCATTGAGCTGATCAGATCTTGAAGGTTTCACACTGATACCAAGAACTGGCATGCATGTGTGTGTGTGTGTTTGTGTCATCCTTTGACATCTGGAATTGATTAAAACCTTTGACTACTGTTTTAGGAGTTTTTTATGTTACACTGCTGCAAAAGTGCAGTTGCATGAACTTCAGTTGCATCTTAAAACAAAAGCAGAAGTACCACAAAACTTAGTAGTATTACACAAAAAATCTAGGCTGCTTAATTCAGTTACTCACCTCCTGTATGTTTGTGCAATACTGTAAACACACACACACACACACACACACACAGGTAATCTTGTTGCTTTCCTGAGGGACAAGCTAAAATAATGCAGTCCCGTCAGCTCTACGTCCCCTCCACTCTGCATCCTACCTCTGAAATGAAACACCACCACCTCCATCACAGCCCCACTATCACAGATCATTACAGGTATCTATGAGGAAAACCTGCAGTTACAGTGTTGAGTCACACAGTTTCTCATGAGCCGTGACCGAAGTTCAGAGACCGGTGTGTCTTTCTTTGCTTTTCCACCACAGAGTCATGACATTCATGAAAAGCCTCTCCTCCTCTCCTTCAGTGATAAATTGATGAACTCACCCATAAGGCGTTTACGGATATACTGCTCTGGTCTAGGCTAGTCTAGACACTGCACTGGATAAAGGGATAGAAAGTCTTCAGTTTTCTGTGGTGTTTTTCACACACACTCATTTTTTCTGTCTAATATCTCGTCATCTCTGTTATCCTCTGTAATTGCTCTGTTCACTCCCTTTTCATCTTTGGCAGCACGCTGGACACGTTGGGGTGGGGGTGTCAGATGCGTCCATTGCCGTGTGTACTGCTTCTGCGGCCAGACAGGGAGTGGGAGGTGTAGTGGAGCTCGGCTGTGGAAAACGTGGAGGACGAGGAGTCGGAGGAGGATGTGAGTCCACAGGCTTCACAGGCCAGAGCCAGCTGCCTCAGGGCATCCAGGGAATCCATCTTAGCTCCCCGTAACAGATCACTCTGACCCTGCAGCACAAGGAAACAGACTCATGGAGGCACTGAAATAAATTACAAGTCAAGCAGATGCATTTAATTCTGTTTTATGAGCTACTGTTAGCTGGGATTGTTCCCTGAGATGTGTTTAGCAGGAGGCTAATCCTGCAAATGCAAAAATTATTAGCAACTGATTCAAAGCCACATTCATTGATTTTTTTTTTTTGCTTGCCATTAGCCGGTGGAGGAACAAGTGTTTCTGTCCACCTGACAAATGTGGCTGTTTTCCATGCTCCACTTTGTGAAAGAGAAGTTACGTTTGAAACGTGTTTGCTGTTTTGTTCTGAGCATTTAGTGTGTAAAACTTCATCATCTTCATCATCACTCTTCAAAACTTCAACTGTAAAACTTCATCATTTCTTCATTTCCTTTTTATCCATTATTGATTATAGGAGCTGCACAAAGATGCACAAAGCTGAATTGTTGCCTCCTTCTGTGTCATGTCAAAATCCAAATATTAAAAGTCAAATAGAAGATCCACATTTCTTTGCCAAAAGGTAATAACAAAGTGTCTGATGCAGCAATGAAAAGAATTATTAACAGATTTGAATTTACTCTGTCAGCCTGCTATGGAAATCTGTAGTTGTGTGTGCTTAACAAATAAGGACAGAACAGTTAAAAAATCCTTCAAAAGAAAATGAATTCTGATGAAATCTGCAGAACAAGAGCTTCTCCTTTCCAAGTAAGTGTCAGATGTGTCACAACTACCATGAATCTGAGAGAAAGTGTAACTTTGTTCTGTTTAAATGAACAGAAATTCATCAGTGATCGATGAGTTTTGACATTTTGCTTACCTTGAGGACGGTGATGTTCCAGGTGAAACTCTCTACAGCTTTGCTCTGCTTGCGTCCCTTCAGTCCCTCCTTCTCCCCTAACCGAGGGAGCTCCTCATGGAAGTCCATGCCTGCCAAGCAAACAAAACAGGAGCTCTGCATGAGTTTATAGAGGAGAGGAGGTGCTGTTGTTGTGAATAAGACCAAAGGTCTAAAGGCACGTGTCAGCAACATGTCTTGATGATTTTCCATGCTCAGATACCAGATTTACATATTTACACAAAAGCAAAGTGCCATCCCTCGTGGCATTTACACGGTCAGGGTTTTTTCAAGGCAGTGAGAGGCTCTGATGATCATGAGACCATCTTTTCACCACGCTGGTTCATTCATTCATCAACAGTTTAGACATTCCAAGCAGAGATACAGAATATTTTTTGAAAACACCTTGTTTTTCTTTCTAATTAGACATCCAAACATTTGGGAGTGTCAGAACCATCAGAAAGGACTGTAACTCCTCTTCAAATGTTGTTCCTGACTCATTCTCTGAGGAGCTGTCCTCATTAAGTTTGGCTGTTTGAAGTCAGACTCGCTCATTTGCTGAATTTATAGGATATCCTGTCCTGCAGTGATTTTCACTCAATTCATTATCACCTCATGTCATCTCATCCACCCATCATCCATCATCCATCTGCCACTGCGCCTGTGAACCTTACCTTCTTTCTGCACCTGAGCGATCCTCTCCTGAACTCCGTCCGCGTTCTCAATCAGCTGTTTCTGGGCAGCAATCATCTAAAGAGACAGGAAGAGAGTGTGTCTTTAACTTAGTCAACTGTGAAGCCGAGGGCTGTTCAGACTCAGAGCTTCATTTCAAATAGTACAAAGAAGCTTGACTTCCAAAAGCCTTCCAAGTGTCAGACTGAAAAGCAGGAAATGTGATTTATTTCTGAAACGTTGCATCCATAAAATACAAAAACACACAATTTGAAAACAATTTGTCAGTTAGTCAGACTGATAGAAAATATGTCAGAAACTATTTTGAAAATTAGCGAGGAGCCCATTTCAGTTCACTTAAATATAACTTTATTGTCATCAACACAACGTGTAGGCACGAGTGCACATTATCACAGCTCTGTTGTCCAACCTTTCAAACATAAGAAGGACTCATTGCTTCAAGTGCGCTCCTCAGTCGTATAAGAGCAGACTGTTCTGCCCCTCATAGCAATTGTCTGTGAGCGATTGTGATACGTTACACCAGTGATCTGGCACACGATGCCTGCCCAGAGTGGCTTAGTCGCAAGCACTTAGCATGTCAGAGTGCTGATCCTCATCATGGCTGCACTCAACCTCAACCTTTAACCATTTGTCCAAAAACATGCATTCCTTCATTAGCCGCTGTCTTCATGTAACATTATCCAGCAGGTTAGCTCCTCAAACTGATGAGCAGTTGGCACCTTGCATGGCAGCTAATGCCATCAGTGTGTGAATGGGTGTGAATGGGTGAATGAGATATGTACTGTAAAAGAGCTTTGAGTGGTCAGAAGAACAGAAAGGAGATATATAAGTACAGTCCATTTACTTTTTACATACAGAAAACAAAATGCTTTGGAAAATGGTGTTTATGACTTTGATCATTTTGAATGGTTTTAAAGGTATTCATTTTCACTAAATTGAAGCGCTTTGTAAACTGTTTTTAAAGTTGGTATATGAATAAAGTCATTTAATTGATCCATCAAATTTCAGGACTTTAAGACATTGCATAAAGCCTGCTATTGTCCTACATTCTATAGACCAAGCATTTACGTGATGATGACTAAGACTCGTGTGCGCCCAGAAAGAGTGTGATGTACGACTGGAGATCACACCGACCGTGGCTTCATGACACTACTGGCCTAGTATTGGCTGTGTTCACACTCAAACATCATCAGCTCCGCTCACATGCATGAACACAAAGTGACACTCTGTACTCAGGTGTGTGTGTGTGTGTAGGCGTGTACCAGCTGGGTGCTGAAACAAGTGGGAGAGATTCATCCTGATCTGATGCAAGAGGAGATCGAGTAGGAGGTGACACAGCTGGTATCTGTGTGTGTGTGTGTGTGTGTGTGTGTGTGTGTGTGTGTGTGTGGCTTGAGTAAGAGTGTGGATAACTATTTCATGCATGTTACCTCATAGTGTCTTTTCTGGACAGTGTGTTTGTCTGCAGATGCATGTGTGTGTGTGTGTGTGTGTGTGTGTGTGTGTGTGTGTATACACACTGTGTAATGCAGTGTTAGATATCACAAAAGCAAATTTAAAATACTCAACTAAAATAAATAGAAAATACTACTGATGGAATCAGAACAAACCTTTATAAAGTTATCAAAAGTGGAGTAAGCTCATGAATTTTCACATTGTGTCTCTCACTGACCTGCCCCTAAAAGGTGGTGCTGGCATAATAAAGTGTTATTAACCACCCCAAAATCAGGTGAAAATGTATTCTCAGCTCCAGCACTGTGGGGGAGTGTCCTCTAAAGCCACTGAAGCCACGCCCACTTGTGTGAGCAGTCAAGCAGCCATTTTGAAGCAACTGGAATGTGTCAGAAGACTTCAGAAAATGACATGACTACATCTCTGTCTCTCTGCTAGGGGAGCAGGGGTATGCTCAGGGTGGCCTCAGCGTGTCATCGAGCCACCCTTTAAGGACCGCCCACAAAATCCTGGACTGAAAACTGTTTGCACCTCTAACTCCACATTACATTAATATATCATTCAAAAGTTAGTGGAAGTGTTTTGAGTGCTAAATGTTTTTTGCTAAGATTGTGCACGTTATAAATTATCTGCTGCCAGCATGCCTGCAAAGGCCTTATTTAGCTTCAAAGTGAACGAGAAGCACAGCTCATCCACCATGTGATACAATAAGCTATTTTTAAACTTAAACGATGTTAGCCATGCTAACGGTATGGAAGTAAAAGCAGTTGATCAGATTTGGTCCATGCTCATATATGTTGACAACTAGACACTGTACTTTGGTTAAGTAAGATGGTGAACACAATTATACCTGTTTAACATTACATGACATTAACATTGTCAGTGTGGGCATGTTAGCATGCTGTCATTAGCATTTAGCTGAAAGAAACCCCTGTGGTTGAGTGAAGCCTCACAGAGCTGCTAGCATGGCTATGCCAAATAACATATGGAAGTGACCCATGATTGTAATCAAAGAATGTGTGCAGTGCCTGTGCATGTGTCTCCTGTGTGTGTTTTAGGACAACAATATGATGTTTTATCAGGCTTTGTGAACATGCAGACAATTAATATGTTAATGAGTTTTCTTCTCTTTTTCTTCCCAGTCTTTTTGTGGCATTCAAACCGTTCTTTGATGGAACTTCCCCTCAACCATTAGTAAGCACAAAGCAAGAGTGAATACATTTGCAAAAGAGTTTTTTTTTTCATTTAATACTGAAAAAGTCAGATTGGAGTGCTTGTTTGGAAGTGTAGAGATGGATCATCTCACAAAATATCAAATCCAAATCTCAAAGAAACATTTTTTTTAAATACCGATCACCCCCTTAAATGTGCAGACATTTAAGTCAAATCTACTATGCAAAGAAAAGGAGAAAGCAGAGGCTGCAGCAGGTTTAGCCTCCACCACCATGCTCATTCATCTTACTGACCGTGTCATAGGCAGTGAGCAGTTTGCGTGTTGGCTCGGAGAGGTTGACCTGAGGCTCCAGACATGGGTAGCCCTCCCTCAGCACCATGGTGGCCCCCACAGTGCCCTCTGGGTTCTGCAGCCTTGTGGCCAGGCTCTGGATGCACTGCTTCAGTTTGGCCACCGTGGGGAGCCCACACTGCTCTTTGAAACTGGCGGTGGTGCTCTGAAAATAGTGCGATGGCAGAAGACACAGAGGAGATAGAGAGGAAGAGAAGGAGGAGAGGGGAAAGAGTATTAGATCAGATGTACAGTTCCGGCTGTAAAACTAAGCTGGGAAAGGTCAAAAAGGGTGACACACACACATATACACAAACACACAGACACACTTCCCCTGTCATCTGCTCTCTTGTGAATTAAATCAATATGGCAGTCAGCGCCGCTTTTAATCCAGTGAAATCAGCCTTAGCTTAAGCGCATTTGGCAAAAGAGAAGACAATATGGCATAAATGTGGAACAAAAACATCAGAGCATTTAGAGCGTTTTTAACTGCTGCAGGTGTGTCAGGATGCAAAACTGGGTTGATCAGCAGGTCTGATGAGGACAAAAAAAGAATGAAATAAATAAAGACCATTTTGGGTCACTTCATAATGAAGCTAAAGATGTATTTTTGCATGTACAGCCTGAGAATAGAAACCTTTTTTGTCTAACTGAACTTAATTTACCACTTGGCAGAGCCCAACTGGACTAGCGATTATCACGCCCCACCTGTGTGGAAGTGAGAGTGTGTGTGTGTGTATGTGACAGACACAGAGCCATAGAGGCATGGTGAATAATAACTGACTGTGGCAGATGAGCCCACAGCTGGACTCATGGCAGAAAGGCAGGGGCCGAGACGAGGACAGGAGTTCAGGCCAAAGGGAAAGGACAATGAGATTGAAGATTAATAAGTGCTGTGAATGAGCAAGTGTGTGTGGGTGGGTTTGTGTGGGAGGGTGTGTGACAGAGTGACTGGAAAGGATTGTTTCAGGGTTGGGTGATACACGAGGTGATAGGGATTCATTTCCTGATAGAGATTTTGCTACCGTGGCTATATAGAGGAGACTATTCAGGCATTGGCAATTTTAACAAATGATCAGAAACACTTTATAGCATATATCACATCACATCACATCACATCACATCATATCACATCACATCATATCATATTGAGTTTCCTTTTTGGTTATTTAATCCATTTATCTGCATGACATGACCAAAGCTACATGGACATCCAAACATTGCACCCACTGTGTATGGTGAATGTGTGGGTCAGTGGCCATCAAAGGAATACTTCAAAATGTACTCATTTGCTTTCTTTGTTTGAGAAGAAGATCAATATGACTTGTGTCTGTCCAGTGTGGAAGATTTATGAGGCTCTATTTACAGAATATGGCAGAAATGGAATATAATCTGCTACAAGATGCCATGGGTCCTCCATAACAGACTCTGCCATGTTCACCCGCCTTGTCTCTACAATAGCCTTGAATGGTCAAATCAAATACTGGCTTTAGATAAGACTTTACTATATATGTTGTGCATATATAGTGCATATTTATTGTAACATTTATCTCTTAACACAGATGCAGTGACAGAGAGAATCTGTGGATTCACATCGCCCACTCCTAGATTGTTTGTATTCAGCGTCAAGCTGGTGGGCGCTGTGCGGCCAGGTTCTATTTTTACTGGTATTTATTATAATCCTCCTCCACTCTTCTTACTGACTCTTCTTTTATTGCTGGCTCTCCTTTTCCCTTGCTCTCATATTCACCCTACAGCGACGTCTCAGGTCGAGTCTGATTTCAGCACTGTCATGTAATTCACCCTCATAACAAGACATCTTATCAACAAAGCCTAAAAATACAAATGCTGAGGGACACCATATCTGCTCATCTAATAGCATTCATTTTTTAACCTGGGGTTGGGTTTGCTACATAAGCCAATTAAACACAAAGTGCCAGAGAAAGATTTTCTTTTTACTTTGTTCTCCAAAACTAAAAGTCATGTTCTCACCTCTAGGAGGAGATAGTTTTGGTTGCATGTGTGGGTGCAGGTTTGTGACGATTGTGCAGTCTGCCCAGACTATACAGACATTACCTGTGACTAGCAACAGATAAACAGATCAAGGATCAGATGCCTCTGTGTGTGTGTGTGTGTGTTTGGTGGCTCAGACTGTTGTTTCCCTTCAGCCTCTCTCTATGTATCAGAGTATTCTGATGATCACAATAATCTGACAGATTTATAAGCTTCATAATTGAAACATTTTGAACTTGTGTTGATACGTCTGTGGCATGTCACAAATCCCAAGCAAATTTGTATCTCATCATATCCTGATTTCTAATTCACCCTTAAGGAATGAAGTCAAACATCATGTTGGTGTTTAGATAGGGCTGTGATACTGAGGTCATGTCATGTCTACTGCAAAGCCCATGCTGCCAGTCTCATGGTATTCCATTGCACTTCATCTGTCACACAAGTTTTATAATTCCAACCCACCTGAGCATCCTCCCGCAGGTCCGTCGCCTCTTTGAGGGGGGCAGTTGCCACTTTGAAGGTCTCATCCACCACCTTGATGCCAGTGTTCCTCAGAGTGACATACTCCCGCCCTCGCCTCCCCACCCTCCTCACAGACAGACCTCGTCGCTGGGCCTTCCCGCCTCCTCGGCGGTTGGTGATCGCCACGTGGACAAAAAGGCTGGCGTGAGGTAACAGGTCCCCTGCCAAGCCCAGCAGGGGTACATTGCGGTAGCCGGGCTGAAGGCACTCAAAGGCCAAGCTGTACTGGCCAATGAAATCGTCTCCAATGTAATCATCATCCAGTACCACAAAGCGCAACAAGGCCAGCTCTGGCATGTTTACCTGGAGACGAGAAATGAACAATGAGATTGAAATCCATTCAAGCTGCTGTAAACCAGAACAACAATAAAACCATGGCCAGCAAACACATGCTGCGCTCTCACCCACACCGACACTGCTCACCTCAGCTGCCTCTAAACACTGGGACTGCAAATTAGCATGCAAATTACCATTGCAAGCTTGGATATCCCTAACCTTAGTAGTGTGTGTGTGTGTGTGTATATATATATATATATATATATATATATATATATATATATATATATCTCGACCCGAGGGTCTAAGGACAGAGGGTGTCATTCCCTGTACTGATTGTAAAGCCCTATGAGGCAAAATGTGTTTTGTGACTTTGGGCTATACAATACGATTCAAATATCTCTATATACATATCTATGCTATGTCATCAGCTATCATATATCTATGTACCATTGGTCCGAGGATGACATTCAGCCAGTTAGCAGTGAATTGTTGAAATCCAAATGTCACTGCTCAAAAGTTGAGGTTAACCGTAATTAAATGAATTCAACTTTGAATGACAGTATAGCAAATGTCTTTCCCAGTGAACTCAGACTAGCTATGTATGTCCCAGAATGCTAAGTCATTCAGAAAGGTTGTTTGTTTGATTATCCAGACTTTTAAAAGTTTAATGTTTTGTCACGTGAGAAGGTGCTGACGCTCAAACAGCATTTAAAAGTTCCTGTACATTATTCATCTGCTGAATCATCAAGTCACCTCTTATCAGGAGGAAAACTCATGACTTCATTAAACGTTTAGCAAAGAGCAAAAGATGATCAATTCAGCTGAGAGGCTCAAACACTGTTTCCTGTTAGTAAGTGTCACTCATGAAGCTATTCAAGCACAGTATTCATGTTAATTACACAGTGTAGAAACAGGAGAGACCTGGTGCTGCTGCACAGGGGAAATATTACATTTCATATCACACCTTTACACACACACACACACACACACACACACACACACACACACAAAAACAAAAAGCACACATGTGCAAGTGGGAGTACAAATGATGCTAGGAGTGTGCCTCTGCATATTCATTCTGTGCAGAGGAACAGAACCCCCCCCCCCCCCCCACCCCCACCCACACACACACACAAACACACATGGATATCTGTGTCATAAAGCAGTATTAATCAATCACTTCCGACAGAGAATGAGAATAAACGTGCTCCAAGCCTGTGTGTGTGTGTGTGTTCGACCGCATGCAAGTAATGAAAGTAGTAATGAGATATTAAGTCTTCAGACTCGGAAGACAAGAAAAAAATAAGCAAGCAGCACAGTTGAGGTACTGACTCCCTTGGTTTGCATGTGTCTGAATTTGTGTCTGTGTGTGAGTTCTGTCACATCGCTTGCTCTTCTAAACAAAGAGGGGCAGCAATGAAAATACTCTTTTGTTCCACTCTGTGATAAAAGACTACCTGTTGAACCTCAAAACAAAAACAGCAGGACAGTTATTCATTCTGTTCGAGTTTTATATTCATAGAATTCAGTAGCTGTGTCCCACTTCAGGGGCCACTGTCTTTGAAGGGAGCTTCCCACAAAGCTGTACAACTAAGCACGAGTCTCCTCCCAAAATGAGACTGTGAAAACATACAGCATTACATTAGCATTAGTGTTAGCATTAGCATTAGGCAGGCCACACGATCAGGTGACAGCATTTCACTGTCATAATATTGGTTCACTGACACATTAGCTGATTAGCTGTTACCACATAATGAGTAACATCCAGCCATATTCACACATGTGGGCCGAGCAGCTCTCAGAACCTGACAGTTCATGCACACACGTCAACTTCATTTGCTGGTCCTTTCAACTCCGTTCAACACCACAGATCGCTCCAACTCGCCACTGAAGCTTCTGGAATTGTTGCTCCAGGTCATCACAGGGCTGACACATAGAGACAAACAACCATTCACTATTCACACCTACTTAGAGTCACCAATTAACCTGCATGTGTTTGGACTGTGGGAAGAAACCGCAGTACCAGTTCATTCATTCATTCTGCTCAAGGAGCACTCACTTATATCCTACGCCTAAAATGAGGATCAGCGGTTACAGAAAATGGATGGACTTCTGTAACTTTGAATATAATAAAATATTCCACAGTGAAGGAGCTCTGCTTGGACTGCTCTGTTATAAAGAATATAGCCCTGTACACACATGTGTGTCCCCACTCCCTTAAGCTGTGAGTGAAGGCTGAGTCACAGGGAGAGAAGTTTCATGCATGGGCAAGCCAGACAGATAGCTCCAGCAGACTCTGTGTGTGTGTGTGTGTGTGTGTGTGTGTGTGTACCGAATGATGACTCCAATCCAATTCTCAATTTTTCAGCAACAAGCCCATGGCTGAGCAGAAAAGCTCTGTGACACTTAATTCAATCAGTTTCAAACCAAATGCTCTTGTGAACAGACAGAACACGAAGCACAGGACACACACACACACACACACACACACACACACACACACACACACACACATAATCTCGCACTGAATCTGGATTCTTACATTATCCTTAAAGAACATCTGGACCTGTTATGTCGGAGTCATAGCTCTGTATTTTTATTTATTTATCGCTCACACACACACTGTGGAATGATGATATGCAAGTTGTAGTCCCTTCATGCTACACACAAAACACAAATTATATAAATGGATGAATAAATAATAAGTCATAAAAATAACCACTCTTCATGGTGGAGTCTGGAGGAAGTCTCCCAGCCTGAGGAAAGAAGCCGCTCTGTAGTCTGCTGTTACAGCAGTAGATACTCGTGTATCACTTACCAGAGGGCAGCAGGGTGAACATGGTGAGGCTGGAGTGGGTGTTGTCTTTAAGTATCTATGGGTTCTGTACTGACACCTCACTGACATCACTGATGACGGGACAAGTGATGTTCTGGGAGGATTTAATAGCATAATTAATTCATTGATAACATTTACATTACATGTGGTATTTGTTTCCTCGCAGATCTTGACCTCTCCAATATGGCAACACAAGCACAGAGCGGGACATACAGTTCTTATATGATATTTAAATGTGGGACAGTGTACACAAGATGTATGGCACCAGATGCACCAGAGTTCTGCACCTTAACTTCTCGTACTGTGTCTATCTGTAGCGGTTCATAGCATATTGGGTATGGAATTATAGTTTGTTTTCAGTGATGTCAGTTTTTTAACCTAACGTGTGTAAACTGTGTGAAACAGACTAGGTAAGCCTTATTTTTAACCTAGCAATGTTAATGACTCGCAGCTCCTACCAGCACGATCAGAGGAGGGAGGAGTCAGCAGTCAGTATAAAACAGAGCAGTCAAAAACCAATCACTATGAAGGTCAATTTCAGCCATGCTGGATTCAATTCACACTTTCATGGCATATTTCATTTTTGGTAACAGGCTCATAAAAGTGAGGAAGTAAAGAGGGAGCCAGCAACGAGTCAGAGAGGGAGAGACTGTGACATGTCAGAGATTTTAAAAAGGAAAAAGACTATTTCTGATGAAGCATGATGAATAAAATCTATAACATAATATATGACCGCACGCTATTATTTACTTGAATGTCTGAGACTTCCCTTCCCTAGTTTCCTTAAGCTGTTTCTGAGCTGTCTCTACCAGGGTGAAGATCGTTTTGTGATTCTGATTCACAGGAGCCTGAGACTGTTCACATGCTCTTACTTTGCCCTGTTCTCTAAAACCAACAATGTGTTTGTTGGCACTGAGCAGTAAGTTATTCTCTGTGCATAACACTGCAGGATTGTTGATTTCCTTCTGATATGAACTCTCATCATTGTTTATAATCTTCACGCAGCTCCCTTTGGATCCACAAAAGGCTTGATACCACACTGCGGTTGGACAGCAGCAGAACAGGCCAGCCCTATAAACATGAACGTCTGCCCCTGACAGACTGAGTGATGAAACCATTGCTTTGTTAAGTGCTGGAGATGCTATTTCAAAATGAATCAGTGCAAACAGTCCTCTCCTACAGTATGTCCTATGGCGGTTCACTCACTGACTGCCATTCTGTATCCAGAAAACCTTTGCCTTGGATTGGAAGCACATAAACCTTCAGCCACAGGTTACAACATAAGGTCTTATTATAATTACATACTTTTTTTCTTGTATGAAGTATATGATATACTGAATGATCCTATTACACAGAATTAATATGAGTCAGCTGAAACTCTTCTGGTTGAATTATCATAAAATATTTAATTGAAGTTGAAGGTACAGAAGTTAAATAAGTTAACTACCCAACCTAAATCAGTTCGCTTTGGATTTTTGGATGAATTTAGTTGCACCGTATCTGTTTACAACAATGACAACAAAGTGTTTTTCATTTGCTACAACTCTGACTGGCTGTTTTCCATCGCAACTGGGGCCAAGGCTCATGGCTATTGTAAAATCCAGAGAAGTCTTAAATGCCAAAATGTCAAACAAAACTCACAAAACAAACAATTAACGCTGCTGTTCATAACAAAAACTTATATGATCCAGGAGTTTCCTGTATATCTATGATCAGTGCACTGAGGGAAAGAGAATGAGGAAAAACTCCAGACTACTCATCTACCTATAATGGGTTACTTACAAGTGTGAACACAACCAGTGGCTTCAGTTGAACACACAGATAGAGTTTTTATTATTATTACTATTATTATTATAATAACACATGTTATATATATATATATGTTTAACCAGAGGTCCAAACCTCAAAATAATAAAGAAAAAAAAAATCTTCACATTTGTGACGCTGGAAGCATGACATGCATTTGCATGAATGAGGACTGTCAAAATAATGACAGTGAAATATGACTGTGACCTGTTCTGACATGGCCTGTCAAAGAACTGGGATGAAAATCATTAATTCCAAATGATATCCAATTGAGGGTACTACATAACTATTTTGAGCACACACATACACACTCTCTCTCTTACACACACATACACAATGTTGCCAGAGACAACATGCCTTATCAGGTGTGACAGCTTGTCATTATGCTTTAGCTGCACTAATACAGGACTCTGTCAGTGTGAGGTAAAAAAGCTAAATCAGCAACAACACAGTCACAAGATTGCAGTCACAATCAAATCTCATCTCATAGAATAAAATCCACTGCAGACATAAGTGTATTCATGGGAGCACCTTTAAATCTCCATGGTACTGATCCCTCTTCATCAAGTACTCTGAAGCTCGATTTTCGGATAATTCTTAACGTTAATGTCTCAGAGACAACTTTAAGCTATAGAGAACTGAGTGCACCAACTACAGCATGTCTTTTCCAGTGAAAATGAACTGGGAAGTAGAATGCATACTGGGGTCATGTGACAACACAAAATAAACAATTTTTTCTGGAAAATTAAAATAATATTTTTAGTCCTGTAAACAGGATTATTATGAGCGGCTTTCATGCAATTATGTAAATGGCCTAGACAGGATGTGCATGTAAACAACCCAAATATAACAAACTGAATGCAACCTTTTAAACACTTAACCACAAATGAAACCCTAATTTATTTTAAAGAGGACATTCGGTTCTTTTAAGATAATTTGGGATGCTGTATTTATATATTTTAGCTCATATTGTGTATAATAACATTTTGGGGAGCTGTACTGTATGTTTGTGCTGTGGCTGGTAGCCTCCCCTGACCCATTAGGAAAGGTGGTGTCATGCCCCGCTCAAAACTGTACCACGCTGTGCCATATTTACGATCACCTTCTACTCTCATTACCCACTAAAGCTCACAACAGTTATAACCCGCCTTACCTGAAACTCAAAGGTCTCATCAAACAGTGGGTCGTCCTGGTTCTGAGCAGCAGTACGAGTCCGCTGTTCAGCACAGTCTGCTGGTACACCATGCAGCTCCAGAACCACATACGGGTCTATGACCTCTCCTTTGGCTCCTGATCCCAGTGGTTTGGGTAAATTATGAGCACTGATGACCTGCACAGTAGAATAAAGCAGTTCAATTCATCACTTAGTGAAAAGACGGGGAAACAGAGAAGCTCACACTGAAATGAAACAGTTACAAAACAGAAATAACATGAACACCTTGATCCGTAGTGTCTGAGGTGGCACTCCTGGCACGCAGCCCTGCGTATGGGCACTGAAATACGACACCTCATCCCGCATCACAGCGGGTCGGAGAACATAACCACATCCTCCATTCTGTGAGAAGCGACCTCTGTGAAGGTCCAGCATGGCCCCAGGGGTCTGCTGGTTCAAGGCCACAAGCTGGACCCCTCCTTTCCAGTACCCTTGTGGGTTGGGGTTGCTTGAGTCCAGACGCACTGAGCTGGGCCGTACCCTGGTAAGGGTGCGCTTGGTGAACATTACAAGGTCTTCTGGGCTCTCAGTGGTCAGTCGCCCGGCCTCTCCCTCACCCAGGGAGCACATTGTCCAGTAAGGCGGCTCAGGAGGCATCGGCATGCTGGGAGAGGAGGGAGTGCTGGGTGGTGACTGCTGCTGTTTGTTACTGGCTCTCTGGGCATAAAAGCTGCGGCTACCCACCCGACCAATAGCAACCAGATCTGACAGTTCTTTGTGGAGGCGGAGCTTCCTGGGTTGAGAGGGTGGAGGCACCACCAAGACCACACCCAGGTCTTCCTCACCAGGGATGGTCATTCGTCGTCCTGCCAGAGGCCCCCCTCCTCCTATTTCTTCATCCTCCTCAGATACTTCCCCATCAGACCCGTCCTGATCTGCAGGGAGCTTCTTCCCCACTATTAGGATGCGTCCCTTTAGCTGCTCAGGAGAGGGTAACGTTGTGGCTCGCCCCCCCAGGCTGACAGGTAGGGCCTCTGGAGTGTAAAGACGAGTTCCAAACACTTTCTTTAGGTGCTGTGCCATGGTGCGCTGCTGGGCAGGAGAGCAACGCTGGCACAAGTACACCAAGAGTGGATACTGAGAGGTGAGGAAGGCATACTTATTGACCACCTCCAGAGCAGAGCGGATACTGACAGGCGCATGGTGGTGGTGGTGATGGTGGTGGTGATGGTGGTGGCGTGGGATATCTGGACCATAGTCGACCCCAAGAAGAGGTTCCCCCTCTGGGCCGTCGGTCACTCCCAGCTCCACACATCGACAGCCACTCTGCAGGGCCTTGATCAACCCTCCTAGGTCTGCTCTGCCGTGGACCTGGTCGTCCAGCAGGTAGGAGCGGTACGAGGTGCTGAGGAGAAAAATGAATAACATTTACACAAATCCACCACAGTGAAAAGAAAAACGGTTTGATTTGTGAAGCAGTTCACTGAAGCATCACTGAATCTCAATTTATTATAATATTACAAACTGTGGTATGAGTAACACTGGTTGTACGTGACTTTCCTGTATATATTCCCTTGGAGGAATATATGTATTTTTAAATTTCATATCAAAAATACAGTTGCATGAAAGTATATGAATCCTTTGGGATTACTTGGATTTCTGCATAAATTGGGAAATCCAATTTATGGATGGAAGATCGGGTGTTCTGATCTTCATCTAAGCCACAACAATAGACAAACAATACTAATTCTAATACTGCACAAAAGGTTTTCATGATTTTATTGAACACAACATGTAAAAACTCAGTGCAGGGTGGAAAAAGTAAGTGAACCCCTAGGCTAATGACCAAGAGCTAATTGGAGCCAGGTGTCCAATTAATGTGATGAGTTTGCAGGTGTTGAGTAAAGCTGCCCTGCCCTATAAAAACTCACACTAGTGTTGAAATAGCTGTTCTCAAGAAGGATTGCCTGATGTGAACAACGCCCTGCACAAAACACATCAGAAGACCTGCGATTAAGAATTGTTGAGTTACATACACACTGTTGCTGCTCTCCCTATGCGTGGTCGTCCTGTAAAGATGTCAGCAAGAGCACAGTGCAGAGTGCTCAATGAGGTGAGAAGGAATCCGAGTGTCAGCTAAAGACTTGCAAAAAATTCTGGCACATGCAAACATTTTTGTTGCCATATCTACAATACGTAAAACATTACACAAGCATGAAGTTCATGGGACACCACGGAGGAAACCACTGCTGTCAAGGAGAAACATTGTTGCACGTCTGAAGTTTGCAAAAGATACCTGGATGTCCACAGCAGTACTGGTAAAACATTCAGTGGACTGATGAAACGGACATTGAATTGTTTGGAAGGAACACACAAAGCTATGTATGGAGGAAAAGGCACAGCACATCAACATCAAAACCTCATCCCAACTGTGAAATATGGTGGCGGGAGCATCACGGTTTGGGGCTGCTTTGCTGCCTCAGGGCCTGGACGGATTGCTGTCAGATGGAAAAATGAATTCCCATGTTGATCAAGACATTTTGCACGAAAACTTAAGACCATCTGTCTGCCAACTGAAGCTCAAACAAGGATGGGTGATGCAACATCACAATGACCCCAAGCAAAAAAGTAAATCAACAATAGACTGGCTCAAATGGTGTCTTCTGGAGTGGCCCAGTCAGAGTCCCGACCTCAACCCAATTGAGATGCTATGGCATGACCTCAAGAGAGCAATTCACACCAGACAACCCAAGAATATTCCTGAACTGAAACCGTTTTGTGAAGAGGACAGGTCCTCCTGACCGCAGTGCAGGTCTGATCTGCGGTTACAGGAAATGTTTGGTTGAGGTTATTGCTGCAAAAGGAGGGTCAACCAGTTATTAAATCCAAAGGTTCACTTTTTCCACCCTGCACTGTGAGGTTTTACATACTTGTGTTCAATTTAAAAACATGAAAACTTAATTAACTTTTGTGCAGTATTAGTAAAAACAGAATGTGTTTGTCTCTTGTTGTGACTTAGATGATCAGAACACATTTTATGCCCAATTTATGCAGAAATCCAAGTAATCCCAAAGGATTCACATACTTTTTCATGCAACTGTATTTTTGACATGAAATTTAAAAATACATTTTGAATAAAATTAAAAGATGAGATTGATGAAATATTATTTTAAAAAAGGTTTTGCATTTGCTGAAATATTGTGTTCCAATGTCAGCCTGATGCCTCCTCACAGGCATGTAGCCCATGTGTACATCTGTGATTAGTTACAATATGATAATTATGACAATGATGTTTAAGGTATTGAGTGGAAATAAAAAGGGTTCAAAAACTGCAATCATGGATCCAAATGGAAAGTTTTATGAAGAGCAGTGCAGATCAGGAGTAACCCTTTCTGGTTCTTCAACTGGTTTCATTAATGACTCCACAACAGTCAACAATAAATAATCTTATAAACCTGCCTCCTGTGTGAGCTTTACACAGTTGAACAGGACTGTCTTAAGCTGCTGTATTTTAATGAACACTGGTCATGACTATCAGTAGGTGGACTGTCCAAATAAGTGTCCTGTATAATGAAATAAACAATATGTGCAATTTAATGTGTATATTTCTCTCAAATGTTTGTTTTCCTGCTGGCATGCAGAGTGCAGTGAGTGAGCAGAACCATCTGGCAGATGAGTCACAGTCACTCTTGCAAAAGGAACTGTTGAGTGAAGTCAGCTGTGTATGTGTTTGAACAGTGCACTCATTTGGCTAAAACCTGAGCTTCTGTGACGGTCATATGAATGGCAGTGTTGGCAGTGTGTCCCCTCCCTGGGAAATGTTTCCTGTTCTTTTCCTCCTCCCTCTTATGTTGCTGGGCGTGGCCTTTGGTCTTCCTCTCACCTAATTGTCACCTCACCACCTGCTGCTCATCATATAATTAACAGCTGGTGTATAAAAGACAGGTTCAACTGTCCAGACTCTTTAGTCTTTTCTGTGGTAACAGCTAACCTGTTTCCCTGTGCTTCGTTCCCCTGCCATGTCAGCTCTGTGTTGTCAGCCTGCACTGTTCTGGATTTCCTGCCTTCTTTCCAGTCTGCCTTCTTTCCAGTCACCCTCCTCCAGAGTTGTGTTTTCAATAAACTGAATCTGGTCTCTTGTTGGTGTTTGCATTTTGGGTCTGCTACTGCTTGATAGATACTTTATTTCTCTGGAGGGACTACATTTATTTTATGTATTTAATTTTGCTTTCTTCATTTGGGTGGAGGTTCAAAGCACCCTGATTTAATTCATTTTAAGGGCACTTTAAGGTAAACTTTCCATATTTTTGGCAGGTACATGTCACTGGAGGTTGTCAGACTGATGTGCACACACACCTGATGTAGTAGTGGGACAAAGGCATGTTCATGTCCTGACAGACTCCCTGGTGCTCCGGGTCGAGCAGCTGACATTCTGGAGATTGCAGGTAGCGGGCGAATCCATCCAGACCCAGCAGCCCCCTCTCCTTGCCCTGGGCCGAGGGCTCACAGCGCCTCAGGAGCTCCCAGCATCCCTCTGTTGTTGCCAGAGACAAACCCTGCTCCGTCTCCAAGAAGAGGCGGAGGTCCTGAGGGTCCAGACACTCACGGTCCTTTGATAGTTGTACCAATAAGAAGTAGACGTCAGGCCGGGTACAAAGCTCACAGTAGGCCTCCTGAAACTCCTCACGTGTCACATGAGAGGTCAGTTTCTCTTTGCTGCGCTGGATCTCCTTAAAACGTAGACGCACCTGTGGAGAGAGTGATGGGAGGAGGAGGAGGGGGAGGAGGAGGAGGAGGCAGGACAGACGTTTTTTGAACAAGGGATGAATTAATATTAATATTAGACCTCATTCTTCAATGAAGCTCACGTGTTTGAAGAAACTTATTTTTTATTACTATATCTATTACTTAGTTATCCTGTTTCAGTAAGGATATTAAAGACTCCCATCAAACAGCACAATGTATTAATCACTTCTTCCCTCTAACTCTGTTATCTCTCCATCTCTCCTTTTAATCTCTCTCCTTTTATAGTCTGCTTCCTCTTCTCATCGCTTTTGTTTTATCTTGATCTGCACTTTCAGCCCACGCTTGCAAAAATCTTTCCTCACTGATATCATCTTGGCAAAAATGTGTCTGAGTTCTTGCAGGTACTCGGCTGCCATGTCACCTGTCTGCGCTAATATAGACTTCTGTGCTGTCTACTATATGCTTCCAGGATAATCCTGTCCCTTTGAGTCTGTCTGCTGTTCAGGGATCAGGTGATACAGGAGGAGGTAGAGAAGTAACCAACCTGTGTGTAACTGCATATCAGAAAGACAAAGTATTGAAAGTAGAAGAGCAACAAATCTCTCGTCACAATGGATGAAATGTTGTGCTGCTCTAACCATTTGATCAGGAAATGCAGTGCTCCTGCTGTGGCTGACCTGTTTTAACACATAGCCACAATTACAAAGATGTCATTACAGCAAATGATGTTACATTTTTCAGTATAAGACAGCTGGATATTTTAACCTTATTGTAGAGTTATGGTTCAGCTGCAGAAGAGAGGTGTGTGTGTGTGTGTGTGTGTGTGTGTGTGTGTGTGGCAGTGTCAGATAAGGTGATTGACACAGCTGGAGCTCATTATCTAATCACTCTGTCCTTTTCATGTAGTAATGCTCTGGACCTGTTAATGAGGTGTTGTACCTGATTGGTGTGCGCATGAAGGCACCCAGAAGCTCACATCAGAGGATTATGTACTGTGCTGAAATGCGTGTGTGTAAAAGTTGAAATAAACAAACAGTTATCTTATTGGACCGTCTTGTGTCCTGTGACTGTGCTGTGAGCCCACAATGACAGCAAGGCCTGCGACACTGATAGAACTCTGATCATTGCTCTCTGTTAGATAAACAGACTTGCCCTGTCTGACATTTGAAACCTTAATTGGTGATTTCTGAGGCTGGTGACTAATGAACTTTTGGTCTTCCTTCCCTGGGGCAGAGCTGAGGTCATCATAGTGTTTGATGGTTCTTGTGACACTTGTGGTGATGTTTCCTGGATTGACTGACCTTCGTGTCTTAAAGTAATGATGAATTGTTGATTCTGTTCACTTAGTTAATCAGTTCTTGTCATAATATGGATTACTCCAGTAGTTGGATAGAGCTATTTACCTTTGAACGACACAACTGATGGTCTCAAATACATTAAGGCGACGAGCATTTGAAAATTGTTTCAGGTGATGACCTCATGAAGCTGACTGAAAGAATGCCAATAAGTTTTATATTGGAAATGCTGGTCAAATCTGACATATTCTGTTTAAAAAGTACAGTATGGGCAGTTTTTCTTGTGGATTATGCTCCACAATCAGCAGCTCATTTGTCTTTTTCTTTGTCACTTCTATCCAGAGGTATTTTCTTAGCTGTGGTGATCATTTGTTTACTCTGGTGCGGTTATCAGCATCTTCCAGCAGCAGAAATCCCCCAAGTTTGAGCTGTGTCAGGACATAACATGGGGAAAATTGGACTGAATTTTCTGTGAAAGTTTACAAAAGTGAACTAAGTGTCTTTAAATGAGGACATAAGCAGCATTACAACCATCATACAAAGATGAATAAAGAGATCGTCTACCATGCTATTTGGTTCTGATTTGACACTTTACTCTGCCAGTTTACATAATGTTCATTTTAAATGCTTCTATAAAGACAAAAGAAATAAAGATCTCAAAAAAGATCTTTTCTGAACTCTGCTAGCAGGTAACAGGAACTGATTTTTTACCACTTTGGGGCAGCAGAAAGAAGTTGTGAACCCAACATGGACATATCATCACTTCTTACCCCAAAACCCCCACCAGGCGCATCTTTGTCACGTCTGTCCTGCACACGACTTCAAACCCTACCGGGAGTGTTTCAGAAGCGTTTAGCCTGCCAGACTTTGTTTACTTGCTCAGATTTGCTCATTTTCCTGGTTTATGTGCTTCTAAATATGCTTCTACATTTGTAAATATGCCATGTAGTTAATTAGCTTCTCTTTAGTTTGTTTTTACGACCGGCAGTCTACACTGGGTATTTTATTTTGAAAATCCACTGGACTCTCAGTGCTTTCTCTGTGTCCGACATCCACCAGCTTGAGACGCTTTGTGTAAATTGACGCAGGCTGCTTGTGGCGTCTGTCAGAAATAGAACAGCCGCGTATGTCACCGAGGCAGAGCCGGTGGGGTTTAAAACATTGACTAGAATGGCCGCGTATCACTGCAGCGACCACAGTGCACACTCAACTCTGCACGCCCGCGCCCAGTGGACTTCAGGGGTTAAGGTTCTGACACTCAAATACAACCAGCAGACATGGTCTGTTTGGTGACAAATCATTATACCATAAACTGTATGTGCAGTATTCATGTCTGCATGACAGGCTATGATTAAAATGATTCTACAGTCGTTCAGAGGACCCCACCCTGCTCCCCTCACCTTGGCCTCCTTGATACCAGGGCACAGTTTACAGATGGTGGCGACCGCCACATCCTCTGACACAATGCCGTAGCCATCTTCATCCACCTGGGCAAACTCGGCTGCCAGCCACTCGCTCCTCATCTTGCTTCCCAGGCTGCCCTCTACTGCCACACTGCCTGCTTCACCCAGCCCTCCTCCTCCACCAGCTCCCCCAATGATTGAGGGGTGGGCCAACAGGTAGCGAAGGCCAGTCACCCAGATGTTGGCCACATCTGCTGACAATGCCACCAAGTCCAGAGACTGTAGGGAGGGACAGAGAATAAAGATGTATTGGGTGGATGGGAACAGGGTGTAGATCTTGAAGAATAAAACATGTCTCAACATTAACTTGGTACCTGGTAGTCATCCCCATGTATGATAGAGAAGGCTGCTTCCTCAGCCAGGTGTTCAGAGATTGGGCCGTTATGGAGGAATGTCTCAGTGCTCTTCCCGGTGCGAACCTCTCGGATACTGGAGACGTCTAGCCGAGCCCGGTCCCCATCCTTCTTAGATGGCTCCCAATGTAAGCAGCTGAGGTCTGTGTCCAAGGTGTAGAAACGACAGTAAACCCTGGAGTTGGGCCGGACCTTCTTCAGTTCACAGCCACCCTGCATGAACGCCAAGCAGTCCGCTGCACTGCTTACCTAGGATAGAAAATCAACTACATCATGATCTATTTTCAAGTACAGCTAACTGCTTTATCATGTATTTCTATGATAATAACTACCTTCTTCTCAGAGGGCATGCTACTGAAGGACACAGTCTTCTTTCTTCCTCCGCCCACCTTCTGCACTGAAGGATCCTGGGAAAAGACAGATGGCCAATAGGTCAAAATGAGAAGTATTTTAGCCTTACAATCAGACTTGCAACAGTCTAAAAATACACTCAAGAGAACATAGTGTGCAGTAATGTGATTAAAGTATATCATCTTCTGGTTGTGCAATTTAAGCTGTAGGCTCTACATCTCTGTAGGGTCAGTGTCTGTTCACGTTCTGTTGCTGTTCTTCTGTGCTGTTCATGTTCTGTTCTCAGCCTGTCTTTCATCAGAATCATCAAATAACATTCATGAAGTTCATGTCTCAGTCTCAGATACAGCACAGTTAACACAGCAGCCAGTGGTGTATTCACACATAAATCCCATGGCCACGAATGACTTTCATACATGGTCATGGTTTTTCAACCAATAGGTGGACTGGATGTAGGTGGTGCAGTATTTGGAGCCCAGTCAAGTCAAGGGGGTGGAGAGCACATGATGTGGTGGGAGGATTTTCCATCTGATGCAAGTATGTAAAAAGCAAAAAGCCCTATAAAAGAAGACTATAAAACTAATCAATCCAGAATAAAAGAAGTCTGGCTTGGATTTGGATTTTTGGGGCTTGCAGGAGCTTTTAGAGCTTTTTTTCGTTCGCTTTGTTTTGGGTGGTTTTGCACAGACGAGTCGGTCCACTGTGTAAATGCGCTAAGTTTGACCAGAATTGCTTTTATTTTCTCTTCAGGTGATCACACCCTTATTTAGCCTTTTAGCATTCGGAGGGGCTTAGAAACAAGATGGAAGCTCTGTACATGCAAATGTGTTTTTGTCTGTAGGGTTAAACACAGCACACAGAAGAACAAGAAAGAAGAAATCTATATATTTTCTTGTATAAAACTGTGCATTGTGAAACTAGACAGCATTCAAATCTAATTAGTCAATCAGTTATTTAAAGATCAAAATTCAAGACAGAAAATTCTTGTGCCAGCAATTATGATAATCATTTGTGCACTGCATCTGCATTCAACTACTCATGTCACTGTCACCTCCTGGACTGAACCTGAATTATCAATACTTTAGGAGGCTATAAACACAAAGAAGATGGAGAAGTATGAGACAAATCAAAGACACAACCGGTGAAGGAGAGAGCAGCAGAATGGAGCAGGTGGAGGTGTTGTAGATATGGATATTTATACCGAGGCAAACACAGCCATACAAACACTAAAGAAACAAAGGAATGATGAAGTTTAATGACAATGAAAACAAACATTATCTGTCCACTGTTGAGACAGTGTGTTCATTCTTTAAAGATGTTTTTTTTTATTTGACAGAGACAGCTGCAGAGTGACAGGAATGAGGGGAGAGAGAGAGATGGGTAATGATATGCAGGAAACTGCCACAGGTCGGATTCACAGCTTACTTACTTGATATTTTATTCTATTAATCAGTATACACTCATTGGCCACTATATTAGGTTTGTTCATAGATTCAACAAGGTACTGGAAACATTCCTCAGAGAGTTTGGTCCATATTGACATGATAGCATCACACAGTTGCTGCAGCTTCATCGGCTGCACATCCATGATGCAAATCTCCCATTCCACCACATCCCAAAGGTGCTCTATTGGATTGAGATCTGGTGACTGTGGAGGCCATTTGAGTACAGTGAACTCATTGTCATCTTCAAGAAACCAGTCTTAGATTATTTGAGCTGGCCTGGCGCGTTATCCTGCTGGAAGTAGCCATAAGAAGATGGGTACACTGTGGTCATAAAGGGATGGGCATGGTCAGCAACAATACTCAGGTAGGCTGTGGCATTGCAACGATGCTCAGTTGGTACTAAGGGGCCCAAAATGTGCCAAGAAAATATCCCCCACACCATTACACCAGCACCAGCCTGAACTGTTGATACAAGGCAGGATGGATCCATGCTTTCATGTTGTCAACGCCAAATTCTGACCCTACCATCTGAATGTCGCAGCAGAAATCAAGACTCATCAGACCAGGCAACGTTTTTCCAATCTTCTATTTTGGTGAGCCTGTGCGAATTGTAGCCTCAGTTTCCTGTTCTTAGCTGACAGGAGTGGCACCCGGTGTGGTCCTCTGCTGCTGTAGCCCATCTGCCTCAAGGTTGGACATGTTGTGAGCTCAGAGATGCTCTTCTGCATACCTCAGTTGTAACGAGTGGTTATTTGAGTTACTGTTGCCTTTCTATCAGCTCGACCAGTCTGGACATTCTCCTCTGACCTCTGGCATCAACAAGGCATTTTCACCCACAGAACTGCCACTCACTGGATATTTTCTCTTTTTTGGACCATTCTCTGTAAACCCCAGAGATGGTTGTGTGTGAAAATCCCAGTAGATCAGCAGTTTCTGAAATACTCAGACCAGCCCGTCGGCACCAACAACCATGCCACGTTCAAAGTCACTTAAATCACCTTTCTTCCCCATTCTGGTGCTCGGTTTGAACTGCAGCAGATCATCTTGACCATGTCTACAGTGCTGAAATACACTGAGTTGCTGCCATGTGATTGGCTGATTAGAAATTTGTGTTAATGAGCAGTTGGACAGGTGTGCCTAATAAAGTGGCCAGTGAGTGTATAGTTACATACAACCACAAATATATAATAATTTATTTTCTCATTACAGTCTTCCTCTCTAGTGTAAATCCCCTCTGCACTCTGTCCTCCATCATAGGTGGAGAGTTCCCCCACAAATCTGTCAGTAAATTCAGCAAATACATGATCAGCCCTGTTAACCTGTCACTGTTGAGAGAGGTGCAGGTTACAGACACACACACAATTGACACGCAAACTGATGATGTAAAGAATTGTTGGTCGCAGCCCTATTCATCCATCATCCGCTGTAACATGCAAACTCTCAAACCAGGAACCTTCCTGCCGCGAGGCGACAGTGCTAACCACTGCACCACTGTGCCGCCCCAGCCACATTCAGTGAATACTGACAAAATGTGACAAATCTTTTTTCATGTCTTTGTGGTGAAGCTTAGGGAGGGAAATAATTCCCTTCATGGTGTAACAAGAAATCATTGTGACTGTTGGAAGGGGTGTCTAGTGTCAGAGTTTAAAGATTACTCATCCATCCAACCACCCCACCCATCCAACCCTACCTCACATTAAGCTGTTTGTGTTGGCGAGCAGGGATGTTGTTTTCTGCAGTGAACCTTTCTTCCAGTGCAGCCTGGCTAAGATCTCTGCCTCCTGCCTCAGGCTATCTCCAGCTAGTGACAGATTGATTGACAGCTTGTTCTCTGCTCGCTGAGCAAATGTCAGTGTTAAGTTAACTTAAATTATCACTGCAGCACGTGATTTTTACTGATGGCTTTGATAATAGCTTCTCCCTGATTTGTAACAAGCTGCTGAAATGACAGCAGTGATTACATGTGGCTGAGTGCAGATAGTTGGCCCCATCTCCTGTGTTCAGACCTGTACCTTCATCAGCCAGCAGTGTTTGGTTTGTACAGATATACTGTGGATAGACAGATTTAGGTTGTATTTGCAGTAAAGGCTGCTCCCCTTCAATATCTGAAATGGCTTCAGAGTTAAATGGCCTTGAACATAGAAGATAAAGTGGAGGTGATAAAAACACCTACAATACACAGCCTGCCAGCTAACCACAGAAATCCACTTATAGGCTTTATTTTATTTTATTTTTGTATTTCATGTGTTGTGAGTGCCGGAATAAAATACAGCTCTGCTCTGCTGTGGACAGTGGCTGCTTTGAAGAAGTCTGGTATGTGTGAAATAATACTACTAATAATAGTCATATTGATTATTGTGAAGCATTGTTACAACACCAAATAAGGACATAGTTCATGTTTTCTATGGTAAGAGTAGTAAATGGGCTGCCCATTCACACACTGATGGCATTGGCTGCCATGTTTTTGGGAGTTAACCATTCACACACACTGATTCACACACTTCAGTGTCTTGCTCAAGGACACTTGTATGCAGGCTCGGGGGGGGGGGCTCCTGAGCCACAGCTGCATGCTCTACACTGACAAAGAAATATTACTTTCAGTCGCCTCATGGTCAGAAAAGAAGTGCAGGAAACTGGGTACATTCACTCAAATACTGTACTTACAAGTTTGAGATGCTTCACTCAAGTATCTTCATTTTCTACTGTTTCATGCTTTCATGCTAGGATATAATTCAGAAAATATTATTTTTTCCCCCACTGCATGTATTTCATATTGTTTACTTGTGACCTTGAGGATTGAAATAATGATGCTAAATCTAATCTAATGCTAAAACAAAATAATAATTACTGTGTATCTTCATAGATGACGCAAAGACTGTATTGCAGCAGTTAAAATGATCTGCACCTCTATGAGCTGCAGTGTTAAAGCGATGAACACATTAATACAACATTAACTGTAATGCAGTTACATACTGATTATTCTGAAATGCGGTATTCTGCTATGATGAGTACTTTTGGTACTTTATTTTGTATTCCTACACTGCAGTGCTTCATTCATTACTGAAGAATGATGTAGAATAATTATGTTATTCTACATCATGGATTTGCTTATTGTATGCTTGGAGTCAGTTACAAATTTCACAAATTTTAATTTTGATTTTAAACAAAGTTAAATTGTTGATTGACAGAAACAGAACCAGGAACTAATTTAATAGTCATTCATTTCATTTTGTTGCAAACTAAATATCTTCAAGTTTTTGGACTTTTGGCTGACCAAACACCTTTTGATCCATTCTATGATATACTATAATTATATCAACATATGTTTGGCAGCAGGCTACTCTATAGAAGCAGAAACCCCTTGACATCAATCCAGAACCAAGGTCAGAAGTAGTTCACATGAGATGAAGACGTATCACAGTCATAAATGTTTTGTATGTTTCTGAGCTGATGAAGTGTAGTCAGGGTCACCATGACCCCAAACACTAAATTAGCGTGAATTGTTAGCACCCTCTCTGTTCTGTCCTGTTCCACAGTGTTCTCTCTCTTCCCACCACGCCATGCTAACAGGTTTCATCAACATCCTCTTAAGCGCAAAGAGGATCTGCCTGTGCTAAATCTCCGCCACCAACCACAGATAGACAGACTGAGCTGATATGTGATGAAAATGTGTCCAGATTTTTTCAACATCTGTGTTTTTCCAGCTTTGTGTCCTAATACCCCAAACACTTTATCACTCAGCAGTAGAAACATGCCATCGTGACTCAAAACACTTCCTCATATTATGCACATGTATAAACCTGACACAGACGTCATACACTTTAAGTAATGCTCACACTGTCTGTGAAACTGAGTATTGTGTTTCTGTGAGCGTGTGAAAGACACACAGACCGTCACAGCGGTAACCTGACATCATCATCATCAATAATGAACATGGATGCGTCGAGGGCAACCTGAGCTTGTGCAGGAAAAACCAGGTTTACACACTCCCAGTGGAGCTGCCTCACTCCGCAAGGCCAACAATCTGTGGTTATATAGTGAGCACTTAATCAATCGTTAATATGACTTTGGGGTGATTCATAGCCTTCCCCTTTCATAGCATACCCCTTATCTATTGTCAACAGTGGATGAATAAACTCAGTTCTGAGCTTAAATCTGACAACTTTACGTCTTACACACTGGCCCACTCCCACACACATACACTGTTCAGTGGTTTACAGAAAAGTAATTAAAATCACAAAACAGCATCCAAACTGTGAAGCAAAGGTTCCAGTCTCAGCTGGAACACACTCCATGACTTAAGGTCCAGCGATTAGCCGATCATGAAAGAGCTACTTTTCAGGCTTTAAATGCTGTGAACACCCAGACCTCGACTCTGCTTCCTCACTGTGAGGAGACTCTGGTACGTCTGGAGCTTCAGGAGACATGAAGCCTCTACACATGAATGAAGAAAATTAACTTGTCCTTGTGAAAAGGAAAGTTGAAACAAATGTAACAGCGTCTAGCTTGTTTACATTAGGGTTCAGCATAACTCACTACTTCCAGAAGATTCTGAAGATTAGCAGGTAAACAGTATTTGGTCATAATTGCTCAAACACACCATAAAGCAGCTTATGAACAAACCCCTTCATGTGACAGGTGTTTATGTCTAACATAACATTATTATGTTCAGGTTAGGTTCATTATTTTGTACTTATTTTGGATGAATTCTGCTGATAAAAATATTTGAAGACTGTGTAAAGGCAATTCTAAGATTTCGTTCAAACTACATTAAATATGTTGGAAAATAGTTATTGAAAACACGTGTTTTTCACCACAGTTTAAATCAAATCAAATCAAATTTTATTTGTATAGCCCAACGTCACAAAACACATTTATTCTTGTCACTCAGTTGCTAGCTAGCTCTGCCTTCGAAGTACTGCAGATGCATCTTCCCTGGTTGAAATGCTTTATTTAACCTTTGCAAATACAAAGAGAGAAGAGAAGAAGAAGTGGAGGTACATGACATATTGAGACAGAGAGAGAAAGATGGACAGACAAACAGCCAACAGATCATCTTTACCTGATTTTGACATCTAATTTTATAAATGTGTTGATATTTTGATGGTTGATGGTTAATAACACTTTCTTCTTTGGTCTGATGAACTCAGAACACATTTATTTTTACTTTAAAGATTAAGGCTGGAATCTGAAATGACCAGCAGCATGAACATTATGCAGTAAGATGTTTTTTTATTATTATTTTGAGGGACTTTATCATCAAGTCATTGATGTTTTCTCTCAACTTTCAATAAAGAAGCATTATCTGAGATGATTTCGCTGCTATATATATCTATGACATGGCTGTGGGGGAGTGACAGTGTGTGTCTTAAGGTCAAATGTATTTATTTTTTTATTTGTGAAGGGTTAGAGTTAGGGACATATTCAATCTAAAATGTTGAGAGTAGTTTTGAGAGATAGAAGTTCAATTCAGACAGATTGACAAAGTTCTGTGTATTTTAAAAAATGTAAAAATCAAACCTCATGAGCCCACATGGTGGTGTTGAGAGGACAAACACAACAGTAAGCTGAAAATCGTTGCTGTGTCCCATTCACAACACAAGCATGCATTGATTTCCGATTCCAATATTCCCACAATTCCCAGAACACAGAACGACACAGAGAGACGGCGAGGTCAGAGTTTCCAATAAAGACTGTTTGCTTGTTTGTCTTTGTTCACATAACTGTCCCACAAAATGTCTTTTTTATTAAGTTGGTCAGCAAGGAGGCTGGATAGACGAGCTTAGAGAAAGCAGGTCAGCGGGTATTTAGGTGGACAGAGCCGGGCGGGGGTGGCCGTGGACGTTAGCAATGCTTTGGGCCAGCACAGACATTTGGGAACATTGACGTTGTTGTGACTGTCATTACTAATCTAGTGTGTGTGTGTGTGCATATTTCCACTGTCACGTTGACATGGCATGACACACAATGTCATCCAGGAAACTATGGCCGCGCCCTCATGGAGCCTTTAATGCAGCGCACCGTTTGGCCTAAAAGGGCATCTATCAGTTATAATCCACTGCCTGCTTTAACCTCGATCTCCCTTTCCTAAGCTTGTTTTACGTCTCTCTTTAGCTCACGTGATCATTCTCTCCATCACTGAGTTGCTGCCAGGGGAAAAAAATATCTGAGCACAGATGGAGAGATGCTGAAGAGAAATGGGACCAAAAGCTAGAGGGAAGAGAGAGGAGATGGAAGAAAGGTCAGACGAGACAAATGAAGAGAGTGGGTTCAAAATAACAGGATGTCTTTAAGTGGAGATGAGGGAGAAAACAAAGGCTTGAAAATGGATACACAAAACAGGAATGATATACACAGTGCAAAGGAGCAACAAGTGGGGAGAGGAGACGGGAGCAAAGGTAGAATAAATGGATGGAGAACAATAGGTCATTGTATTGAACAGGCCCGGACAGCAGATGAAGTGTTTACAGCCGCCGGCTCTTCACTCTAACTATTCAACATGTAGATGACACACACAGTTTCTGGGATTGTCTAAAAAACTGAAGTCATACTGGGAAGAGATTCATACAGTAATGCTTGACTCCTTGTATTAATTATTATAGAAGCAATCCCCGATGGAGCGATGGAGAAGAGGCAGATTTACTTGTTCCTGCTGTCCAAAACTAGTACGTTTCTTATCAGCCCCATACAAGTAATGAGTGTTTTCTGTGGTCAGATGTTGGTCAGTGTTGATCATAAACAGCAACTCAAGAGCCCAAAAAGCCACAGCACTCAGAGGGGATGTGACACTGAAGGAGTGGAGGTAGAGGGTTGTTAGCAGACTGAGCATCAGACTCGACAGACTGCAGTTGTTTGAGTTGGGAAAACAAAAGCCCAGGTGTGGGATCCTTTGAACGAGGCTGTGGAGGTTGACATTTCGGTCTCAAGAGAAGAGGTTCTGAAAACAACTGAAGGAAGAAAACGTCAGACAGTTTTCTCTAATGTAAACGGACTGAATTTAAACATAGATGAGTAACGACATCCTATGACATGTCTGCATCTCATCATGTGAGATCTGATATCTTCCTCCACTGTCTCTGGCCATACATTTCTTGGGGTTGTGCACTTGAAGATGATGATTAAACATTCCAGGACTGACATGAAAGTAGCTCGGATGAATTGTCTCTTTCCATCGCCATAAGTCAGCATATGTTGTAACTGAGTTTAGTCATGATGTTTTCTGAACATTCTGAACAAACTGTTGAACATCTCATTTAAACCACAGTCACCCTGTCCTCCACAGTGACCTTCAGCAGCTGTAACACACACGCTGGATACACTTTAATTAAGAGAAAGAGGCAATGGAACATTAATGTGAAAATCCATGTACTGTACACACCCGCTTATTCATCAATCCCTATAGCGTGCCTGCACCGTGCCTCTTTTTCCATCTATTGACAAACTAACTAATGCTAACACACAGAGACTGCTGAACGCACCAGACCAGCACCTGGCAGTTGCATAAATCCAGTCCCAATCTGATCCCATGATCTGGCTAATGATCCCTCAGCACATTGGCAGAAGATTACCACAAAAGATTATTGTGCTGCCTCCCACATCCACAGCCTTACAGCCACTAATCCACGGAAAGGACGGGCCGCTGTGGATCAGCACAATGGCCCACCGCTATGCAGAACACACACGTGCAGGCATTCACAGCCCAGTACATACTAATAAATTGCAAGTATATAGTATAAACTTTTATTTATGATGATGTGTTTTAACTAAATGGCCTCTCACCCAAGGTCAGCTGAGGCTCCAGCCCACCATGCCCCTGATGAGGATAAGCAGTTGCAAATAATGTAAGTAAGTTTTAACTATGAGCATTGTTTATTGATGCATTTATATATACTCCTGTCTCGTAAACTTCTTGTAAGTTTTGTGACTCAGTACACTTGAGGCTCAAATGGAAGAGTCACTTTTCTCAACAGACAACTTGCCTTAGTCTATTTAAGTGTCCCAGTAAGCCAATATAAACATCACCAGAGGCCACTGGCTGTATAAAAACATAAAGAACATAGCCACTTCCCAAATGTGAAGCCAAAACATCTGGAAAACCCACTGTTGGCTGGAGACCTCTTACCTCTAGTTAGCCCTTCTTTATTGGATATGATTAATCTTTCTTTATTATCAGAATATGTACCACAGTCCTTTAAAGTAGCTGTAATTAAACCTCTTCTTAAAAAGCCCACTCTAGATCCAGAGGTTTTAGCCAATTACAGAGTGATAAGATACTCAGACAAAGGACTCATCTCTGTACTTGTCCTGTTAGATCTTAGTGCCGCATTTGACATGATAGACCATCAAATTCTTTTACAAAGGAACCGCCCTAAGCTGGTTTAAGTCGTATTTCTTAGGTCGATTTCAGTTTGTTCACGTCAATGATGAATCCTCCATGCATACCAAAGTCTGTCATGGAGTCCCACAAGGTTCTGTACTAGGACCACTTCTATTCAGTCTATATATGCTTCCTCCAGTGAACATTATTAGGAATCACTCCATTGATTTTCATTGTTATGCTGATGACACCCAATTATATTTATCGATCAAGCCTGATGAAACCAATCAGTTAACTAAACTCCAAGCATGCCTTAAGGATATAAAAAGTTGGATGGCCTACAATTTTCTGATGTTTAATTCAGACAAAACTGAAGTTCTTGTAATTGGACCCAAACACCTCAGAAACTCTCTTTCTAGAGACTTAGTTACCTTAGACAGGATCACCCTGGCCTCCAGCTCCACCGTAAAGAATCTTGGAGTTGTTTTTGAATTTGTCCTTTAATGCCCACATAAAACAAATTTCGAGGACTGCTTTCTTCCACTTACATAACATCACCAAATTCAGACGCATCATGTCCCAAGCAGATTCAGAAAAACTAGTCCATGCATTTGTTACTTCTAGGCTGGACTATTGTAACTCTCTATTATCAGGCTGCCCCAATAAGTCTCTTAGGACTTTGCAGCTAATTCAGAATGCTGCTGCACGTGTTCTGACAGGAACCAAGATCAGAGATCACATCTCTCCCATTTTGGCTTCCTTGCACTGGCTACCTGTTAAATCTAGAATAGAATTTAAATTTCTTCTCCTTACATACAAAGCTCTTCATGGCCAGGCACCATCATATCTAAAAGAACTCATAGTACCTTACTACCCCTCTAGAACACTGCGCACTTTAAACTTGTACTCTGCTACATCTCAGATACAACAAACGTATAATGATATTTTATAGACCATGATGCATTGCTGTACATTAAACTAGCCAACAGTATGTAAAGTAGTAAAACTGAGCTCAACCTTAAACGTCTACAACAGTAATATGTTCTTCAGGTTCCACACCTTCAGAATAAGAGTTCCCAGTAAAATCCAGACATCATTAATATTCCATCAATTAGAACAACATTAAAGCATTTTAATGACAGTGCGGAGTTAACAGGGTCAAGACATGTGACGGCAGGCTGTTGGTTTAATGGAGCATGGAGTCAATGTCCTGCTTTAAACGTTCTATATTGGACCACTGACTATGTATAGTAAATGTATAAAAAATTCATTGCTGTATTAAAAATTGAGTATTTCTCAAGTCGCAGTCTTGTTCTGGCCTACTCCCATCAGAAAGTGATACACAGAAATTCATCAGTGCGTGAAGTACTGTGGCTGCTGAGCTAACATGCTAGCAAACCAGGAAGCGCTAGTCACAAAAGCTCTCCCTGTCAGTACTGTGCAGTTTCTACTCTGACAGATGGGCTTAAATTAAAGTGCATGCTGTTACGCAGATAATGGGCTACGATAGCTCCATTTTAGACTCTCTGGCTTTCCATTCCCTGACGGGTCAGCGCTGTCAAGACAGCTCGCTCTGGTGTATGTTCACATGTCGAAGTTCATCAATGTTGAACTCAGCACAGAAGGTGGCCAAGCCTGGGACAGGAGGAAGAGTAAAGGCTTGGTAGGTAGGCTACCGTATATTGTACAACCACAAACATCAGGAGATGTTCAGGAAATGCTTCAGCGCCATCCTCAGTTAGAGCATGAGCTGCTAACTCAAACTTAAGATGAAAAAAATGAATTTCTTTCTATTCTTTACTCTAAAGCATCTTTGACATTTGAAAAGTGTTTTCCAACTGGATGAATCTAAATTTTCACTTTAGTATTAACAGTGGGGAGAATAAAGATATTCTAAATCATGATGTAAACTGACTGACTGAAAGTTTTTTATCCTCTGGATTGGTGTGAAGAAGCAGAAAGAATCAGAGTCGTGCAAAACCAGAATTGATATCCGTGCGTGGAAAGTGTCGTGTTGTGTATGAGTCTGTGGGTGGGAGTGTGTCTACAGATATTTCAGTGCATGCCCACTGATTTTATTTTGTTTGAGTCATCCAATAAAAGCTGTTAGAACTCTGATTCCCACAGTACCTCTGATATTTATGCTTTCCTGAGTGCAGATGTCTGCCAGGTGTGTTTGGGGGCTTGTGAGCAGAAGAACAGGGAGGTTGTGTGTCCAGCATGTGTGCATGAGAGTAGCAAAATGAAGGGCAGACAATACACAGGTTACATTATGAAGGTGTAACCACAGTAGACAAGCTATATGGAGACAAGCCTTGGACAATTCTAAAGCAGCAGTGATGTAAAATGTCAATTTCAAAGTGAAAATGAAGAACGCGGACATGACAAACACAAAAAAACAAAGGCAATTGTTGATTGCTTCAACCAGCCGGAGGACTCAGCAGACAATAATGGTATGAAGATCATTTTTCAAGGTTTTTCAAGCATTTTGAATGAATGCAACCATGGGGCATAAAGTACACAAAAATATTATGTTGATGGGTCCTGTGTGAGATTAGCTGCAAACAGACACAATCAAACATATGATCCACTGCAGATGTACTGTACGTCTGGTGGTTATAAAAAGAAAAAACAGTCAGGCCAGCCTCAAGACCAAGGAAGTGACGTGAGTGAGGGAAGTTAGGAGGCACATTGCCTGAAAAGCACAAAACAATATGGAAACAGTAAACTTTTTCTTCTACACCTTCTTTTTAGTTGGCAAACAACAAAACTGCAAAGTTGGACTACTCAGGACGTCGTCTGACAACATCAACAGAGAGGTGAACAGCTGAGGTGACTGTACACTGTGTTTAGAAAAATAAGTGACTTAACGTGGACATGCTGACAGCTGAATGCTCCAAAAGAAGAAGTAAGCAGACCTTGAACAGAGATGATTGTTGAGTTGTAATAAACACAAATTAAATGTTGCAAATTCTAATATGAAATGTGTTATCAGGAAGAATGTCATATTAAAATAAAACCAGCAGTTTCTATAATGAAATAAATTAAAATTGGTATCAAATAAAATTCAATTATTACAAAAATGAATCATGAAAACACATTAAGAGCTCAGCTTTGATCATTTCTCCAATTTTCACACAGCTTATTGCTTCATTTATATCAGTTTATAGTTTTATAACTCTCTCCACACTGCAGTTAACTAAGAACTGTCAAATTCTTTTCCTCCTCGACCAAAAAGCAGCTCAACCTCAAAAACAGAAAGAAGTTTGTGTTTTTAATATGACAGACACTACAGTGAAATGTGGACAGATGTTCTAGAAGCTTAATCATATCAATGTATTTCATAATGCCTTTTCCCATGTGACTGCACGTCATGCAATGCATCTACACGTATTCTGTGATTTACTGCCTTAAACTGCTTCCTCTAACCTGGACTGTGTGTGTGTGTGTGTGTGTGTGTGTCAGGTGCTGCTGAAGCTTTGTCCTCATGCTGTGTAGATGATTGTAAAGGACAGCAGAGTTGATGGGGACATTTCAATCAAAGCCTTTGCACCACAGGCTTGTACACACACCCCTACACACACACACATACGTACACACAGTTAACAGGCTATGGCTACCGTGTGCCTGTCTGCCCTCATGTAATAAAGAGAATCTCTGATGGATTTCAACAAGGCCGTCTGCTTCACCTTGCCTGATTCCCTGCACACATACAAACAAGCCCTCACACAGGCACACACACAGAGCTGGAAAACAATGCCACTGGTTAAAAACAAAGATAAGACGTGTTTGAATGTCTGAATTTAGTGCACAGGCATGACAACATAGTTTTCATAGCTTCATCTATCTATTGAAGTCTTTGTTCCATTCAGATACACATTACACATGAAATGCCATAGAAGCTTGCTTCAGTGCAGTCTGATAGCTGGGAGGACATCACATACATAAGTATGACTTGTCTTTAGAAAGTCTTCTTTACAAATAATGATGTCAATGCTTTGTACCTGGAGAACAAAACGCTGTACGATGGTTCGACCAGACTGACGAGTTAAAGTACAGACAGAGACAAGAGCCTCAGTTCAAGAATATACTGTAGGTATATAAGACACTGCAGATTTAAATCACAACAGCTTCCTGTTTTATTGAAAAATATATTAAATGTATTTATTATATATATTTATTTATTTATATTCATTATCATAAAAGAATCAGAATCACAGGATACTTTGGGGGAAAACGTTTCCAATAGCTTTCTGTCCTATAATGCAACAATGCATGGACACTGACAAAATGAAAGTTGTAATCTTCTTCTAAATGTAAATGATACATTTGCTGCCTAAATGATTCCGTATTTCTGTAGTCTGCACCATGCACATTGACGTGCAGTGCAATGGGTGTCACAACCACAGACAGTACAAAACCTGGATGTAGTCTCTGTGACATTGACCGGAGGCATCTAAAGAAATGAAGCTCGCCATCTTGGTAGTCCTGCCTCTGCCGCCTTCCAGCTAATCCAAGAATTTGCAAAGATATGGTGCATGGGTGGAGCTGAGGTGTGCTGAATCAAGTGTGGTTGCTCAAAAGCCACCAGTAAAGGCACCCACCTGTCAGTCAAAGTGGTCACACATTTAATTCTGCATAACTTTAAGCCTTAATATAATTTGAACAGGTGAGTTCTCTAAAGATTCAGTACAGTTGTTATAAACGGGGAAATTATAGAGATACTGGCTATAGAGACCAAATCACATCTCCTGTCTTAGTCCAGAGTAGCATGTAACGTGTGGCTAAAGCTGTAGCCTTTGTGCTGTGATATAAAACTGAACTTTGCTGCAGACACTATATTGTCTACTAATAAACTATTGTCTGCGTCTTCCAGACACAGTCCAGATTATTGCCGTGGCTGCATGTTTGTTCTTGAATCTCACAGCCTGCACTGTGAGGTGAAGAATGGATTTTATAGACTGTCCATATGAAAAGAATCTCTACAGGGGCGGTCGGTGGCGTAGTGGATTAAGCAGCCGCCCCATGTGTAGAGGCTACAGTCCTCGCTGCAGCTGGCCCCGGTTCGACTCCCGCATCGGACGCCATTTACTGCGTGTCTCTCCCCCTCTCTCTGCCCCCTGCTTCCTGTCTATCTTCAGCTGTACTATCAATAAAAGGCCAAAAAAAATAATCTTAAAAAAAAAAAAGAAAAGAATCTCTACATAATTCAGACAACATATTGCATTGCCATCACATTTACATTAAGCGCTGCTAAATATTCATATCTATTGTTTCACTAGCAATCCAGGAGCCTGTGCCGACACATGTGACTGTCCCTCTGGCAGCTAATAAAGCCCACCACCTCCTGCAACACACAGCACATAAATTCAACTATTGTGACACCTGAGGACAAACCAAACCACCCAGACAGAGGGGACAGCAACCTCTCCTTCACGTGGAGACAAATTCACAGTCTCACCTCTCGCTCTGCCTCTTCTCTCTCTTTCTGTCTGTCTGTGTTGCTCCATCTGCCTTCCTTCTGTTTCTCTCTTTCCTCATAATCCCACAGCGATTGTCCCCTCTGACCCTTGAAACCAGCTCCTCACCTCTCCTTCCTCTCTGACTTTTACCTCCCTGTTACCTCTCCTTCTATCTCTCTGTTCTCCTCCTTGCCCTTTTCTATCTCTCTCATTTCAGTCTGTTGTTTGGCCTTTATCCCCATCCTTTTTTTTTCTCCTCCATCCCTCCATGCATTAATGCTATCAAGGGAGGCCTGGAGGGGTCTTTAGGCGGTGGCCACAAGGGGCCTTTAACCAAAGCAATGACACACTCCTAAGTCAAGAGGACATTTGTTACGTAACAGCTTAAAGCTTACCAGCTTCTCTGGTGGGCCTCTGACTCGGCTGATATCTACAAATGTGCACGCATACACACAGATAAACAAAAACAGACGAATCACACACACGTGGGGAGGGAGAGAGGAGGGAGGAAAGATTAAGCTGGAGCTGAGATCAAGAGGAGGGAGAGAAAATGGGAGAAGCCACTGAAGGAAAAAGAAAAGGAGGAGAGAGGACGGAGCGACGGAGATCGGGAAAGGAGAAAGAGGCAGAGAGATGTGAGGAAAAGACGAGCAGAGAGGACGGAAGCAGAGGGGAGCGGAGGAGATGAGAGCGAGGAAAAGACAGCTGGTGGAGGAAATAGTTAGAGAAACCAGAGCCGAGCCTTATAGGGAAAAAAAATAATGAATTGGTTGTTGGGGGGGGAGGGGGGTGCTGTGAGGCTTTGAGGGAGGAATGAGAAGAGAGACAAGCAGAAGCAACAAGGAGGTCAGGTAGGTATCTTAAAAACATAGAGAGCCAATCAGCTTCAGCTAAAAAAGAAAAAAATACCAGGCTGACATCTTGGTGCTCTATTCCTGCTCTCACTGTGGGAAGGAGACATGAAAACAAAGCCGGGGAGGGAGGAAGGGAGGGAGGGGAGACAGTTGGATGGCAGCCCTTTACGCTTCTGAAAAGGAGATGTTTAGTAAATGGCTTGATGAATCTTTCAGAGTGGGGTGGCTGGGGGGTTAACATGAGGAGCAGGAGGAGAGGAAGAAAGAGGAGGAGGAAGAAAAAGCTCAGTCTGAAGAATAAAAGGAGATTAAAGGAAATTAACTGAGATACATATTCAATGTAAACAATACATGTGGGCCATGTCTGATGAATGGAGAAATGTGCAGTTAGAGTAGGTGAGCATGTGTGTGTGCACTGGAGAGAGAGAGATCTTTTCGAAAGCAGCAGCAGCAGCAGTCTCCAGAAGACTCCGGATCCAAACAGTGGCTCTGTCAGACGACTGGCCGAGACAGCTGTTACGCAACCCCCTCCAAAAAACCAACATACCCACAGAGACATGTCAGAGCAGCCACTGGGCTGCACAAACAGACCGACACACACACACATACACGATCAGTTTATATGCACAACGTTGCTACTACAGTTCTTTCAATATGAGTCGCTGCTTAGCAACCAAAGGTGAAGGACACTAGGTGGGATAATGAAAATGAAATAATCTCAGTCTTCTTTCTTTTATCCTGAACAAACACAGGAGAGGAGAGGAGAGGAGAGGAGAGGAGAGGAGGGGAGAGGAAACAAGAGAGGAAAGGGAAAAAAGAAGTAATTTGTGCATGTAAAACCAGCGGCACACCCATTTCCTGTGTGAGTGCCTGAGAGGATTTCTGCGAACAAACATGTGATTTGAACTGCGCTAATTTGTGCAAAATAAATGTCTACTGTGATACTGCAGGGAAATGTCCATGAGGCTATCTGTAGTCTATAACATACTTCACTATTTGACATTTTATATTAGTGAACTTCACCTTTGGCTTCACAAGCATACATACTGCTGTAGATGGCCGTCTCTGGGGGTTTCTGTATAATCTTGCCGGCTGTGTTAACCCTAACTCCTTTTTTTTTTTTGAACTTGCTTTTGCTCCTACTCCCTAAATTTCTGTACCAGCATGTGATGTTGTACGAAATTATACTTTCCACTATATAAACCATCCCCTGGATTTGTGTCAAATTCCCTTAGTGTGTTCATTAAATTCAAGGTGGTGTCTAAAATGATTCCTAAATATTTCATTCTGCACAGTTTGGCCCTTGGTTGTAATTGGCTGACAGATTGGTGTCCCTGATTTCAAAATAAATCACATAATGCAGAAACCAGTTAAATTTGACTATTTTAGACATGTATATATGCCAAAGTTCAACAAAGTTGAACACGACCCAAAAAAAAATGAGCGATTTTATTGGAATGGGTTGAAATGTTGCTGTTCTATATGCTGGTGTGAGCAGTTCAGAAGACTTTAAATTAAAGTCACAGTGATTATACTCTTTCATCACTGTGGGTTGTTTTTAACATGACAGCAGCCTGGGCCGCCAAGCTAAAATCCTCATGCTAAAAGCATCGGAAAATAAAAAAGTCTGAAAATTTGAATGTAAAACCAAAAACAATATGTCATCTCAATAGCAGAGCTGCAATAATCACAGCGCCAGGTGTGCAGCATGTGCTTCATCGGGGCACCAACACAAACAGATCTGGGATTTTACAGTCATGTGAATCCAGAGGGGAAAAACACAAGGTCGAACACCAAGCGATCTGCCCTCTGTACAGTGTGTGATGCAACATCTGCTGTGAACAAAATGTAACTGTCTTCAAAATAACAGTTCATTATTCAAAGCCAACATAAGCAAACAGGATAGATTTGAACTTTTGATGAGGTTTGAGTCCTGCTAGATAAGAGCGCCATGCTTTTGAAAAGGTGCCTGTAGTTTTTATTCTTTACATGGAAGCCTGCGAGGAAACAGACCTGTGAGGTCTCAAATGAAGACTGGAAGAATGAGAGCTGAGTGAGATGGATGAACAGAGAGAAATGAAGTGTGACGTCAGTAAAGTTAACATTAAATGAAGGAATTTCATAACATCCAGGACATTAGGAGCCATCAGAAATAAAGAGCAGCTGCACTGTATAAACACTGATGTACAGCCGCATATTAAACAATAAAGAGGAGAAAAGACAGATGACAGAAAATTATTCAATCATCTCTACATCTAAGTTTTAACTTATTTTTCATCCAAAGTATTATTTTCTTTCAAATTAAGTGCACCAACTGAACCATAAACATAAAAACAAGAGTGAGTATAGACATGGGAGAGTGAAGAGTGGATTAGAGAGCTGGCTGCGGGCTGCACAGAGGATGATCCTTACTATGACAGAGATAGTGAAGAGAAAAAGGAAATGGCCTTGAGATAGACGGAGAGAAACAGGGAGCAGCTGGACTGATAAACAAGAGGAACAACAGTGAGACTGATTAAGGCCTCAGGAGGAAACAGAGTAATATCAAGCCTTTGCATTCATTCTTAGAAAGCTTAGGGTCCGAGTGCTGCGGCAGCCAAATGGTCACGGTGCACGCAACATGGTCACATGGCTTCAGCAACCATTGTTGCACGTCGGAAAAAAATGTATAGTTATATAAATATAAATATATATAAATATATATAATAAATATAGTTGGTGTAGGTGTAGGTCCTGACCTGAACTCAACCTGTTGTCTGTCAGATCACTTTGGTTTTAAATGTAACTTCCCATTAAAAGTGGAAAGACATAAAGTGTTTCCAATCCTTTGCATTAGCCTGGTGAGCTCATCATCTTCTGTGATTCAGTGTAAATGTTTAAGAGTGAGTTTACCATCTGCCTGACTGTGAGATTGTTAAGATCAGTTTTTTAACTAACCAGTGAAGATCATTTATTATTCTGACATACCTTCATCTTATTTTCTGGTGGTTGCCTGCACTCTATGTATTTGTTTTGTGTTGGTCTATTGCCATTGGTAGATTAATTCTTTGTTGGCAAACATAATTCGCCTTAACGTCAGGTTCTCAAAGTCAGCAGTACTAAACAGGTTGAGCCAGGTTCATGTTCTGGTCTTGGTTTTAGAACATGCAGAAGTATAAAAGTCACTTTAAAAGTATCTGCTGAAAACAGATGAGTGGTACATTCAGGCAGGACCCGGTGCTGCGGAGAAAACAGGTTTTTCCATTAATTTGCTGCAGGGGTGTCCACCAGAAAATACAGCGACCTTCAGCAGAGAAGCTGAGCTGATCCAACTTGTGGAAAACGCACCCCGACATCAAGCTGTGGCAGCCAATCAGATGCTCATATCAGCAAAAGCCTCCACAGACAGCCTGAAATGTCTCTGAAACTGACACTATCCAGGTGGATTCATGGATTAAACTGCTGTTTGATACTCATATAACAGTTTCTAAATGGTTTGGCTTGCAATGTACACTGCAAAACAGTGACACAAAGAAGTTTAGTTTGGATTGCGTCCAATGGTTTGAGAGAGAGAGAGACAGCTATGGTCGAGAGACACAGACAGTGAGCAACAAAAGTTTCCTGATTGTTTCACAGCACTGATAGACACACCCCCAGCGCCTTCTCCTCACCCCCCTGTCCCCCACACACCTCCACAAGTCTGCAGCAATTCGCTGCAGCACCTCATCCTGTGTGAATGCTACTAAGGTGTCATTTCAAAAGTGCAACGTGTCTGTTGAAGTTTAAACAATATAATCAGAAGAACTTTAGCTGAAGTTGTACATGAGAGAAGTGTCTGTGGTTATGTAAGCAGCAACAGCAGCCAAAATGTCAGCTGACTCTACTGTATTCTATATTCACATTGATTTAGAAGGTCAGATCTGCCAGCTGTCAACAAAACCTCAAGCTTTGATTGTGAATCTAAAAACCACACTCCTACCAGCATTCACACTCCCACGCTTCTAACACTGGCTCAAGCAAATATATCATTACTTCCTGAAGAGATCCAGTTTCTGAAACACTTCTGTGCATCCAACAAGAACAAATTGCATGCACCGTTACAAAACTTCACATGCATGCAATAAAAATACGGAAGATTTATCTGAACTGGATGCTGAAATGCAATAAACCTCTTCACTGTGTTGAGTTTAATGTTGAAAAGGAAACAGTGTCACAATGAGAAACAATTCCTTCAGTTCAAAGAGGCTAACATTGTCCTTTTAATAAATCTTTAATTATGGCACCATAAATTGTATACAATATTTCACTTTATTTCTTTTAATCGAGGCACAGTGAGTATGTCACTGAGCTGTCATTGTGTGCAGTTTCTCTGTTCATTTTGCTGCAGATTAAACACTTGGCTTGACTTGGAGTTCTGCTTGGATTTTTCTTTTGATGATTTATAAGAGCACACTGACACAGAGCATGTTCGAAGCAGTATATTTGAACTCATAAACCAGTTTTTCTGTTTTGTTTTCCTTTAATTCAGTTCACATTGCAGTGATCAGATCAATGCCAGGTAGCACCTAATAACCACACAGAAATGGCTAAAAACTGTAGCGTTTGGAAAACTGGGTTTAATGACGAGAGAGAGAATGTTATCTGAACCGTCCAACAAAAGGACACAACCCTACAGTAAAACACAAGGTTTTATGGGTACAAAAAGTCCAGTGCTGATATCTAATAGGCAGCATTTCCTCATGCTTGGAAAGCCAAAGAGAACACAATGAACCACACGCACAGCCTGGCCTGCTGCTCATATTCACTTGGATGTCTTCAAGACATTTTCAGCAGCATGACTGGCATGAAACGGGAATCTGAAACCTAACACAAGCAAACACTGTGGACAGTGGGAAAGGCATTTAAAAGTAAGAGTCCTACCTTGGTTCAACTTAAATTAATAAAGTACTAGTATGTACTAAATCACAGAGGGCTCTGAGTGGAGTGGAGAAGCAGGGATAACAGAAGGGAACTAAAAAATAATATGATCCATATCTCCATAAAATATGATCCAATTCCAAACAAAGTTACGTAGGGTGAGAACAGACAGAGACACCATTCACCTGATTACAGCCAGTGTAGCATCATCATGATTTCATTTGTTGAAAAGTTACACATTCTGGCTTTAAGAATGCAAGCTGTGCAGGAGACACAGGAGGAAGACAGAAGGAGCTCTTGCTCATGCTGCATGTCACGACCACCACCAACATTGTGACAATGAATGTGCTTGTATGAAGCTTTCGTGAAAAATGCCACATAATCGTTGGGCATGGTTATTCTTTAATGTCTTCTAACTTCATGATCATGAGACAAAACGGGTTGCATGTATGAGTATGAAGTCTCCAAAAGAAGGGAATACTTGGGTAAAGTGCAAGTACATCAAAGTACTTTATGAAGTTTACCTTTCCACATCACCTTTACAGTGACAAGAGCTGCATTAGTGACAAACAAATGCATTACTATCATCTTTCATCAGAGGTCGCACCACTGTCTATTCTCATAAAAAAGCTTGTCCTTTTGCATGAGAAGAAATCCTCTGTATTGAATGACACCAGGTGAAAGAGGTGATTTATCCAGAAGTCTTTAAATTAAACACAACCAACAATTAGAAGATGATGCATTCAGGGACCTTTTCAGTGATTTAACACTCCTGGTTTTGCGTTGCGACTCCATGTGAGCCTTGCCTTTTTAAGATCTGAAGCATGACTGCAATTTGTGCTGGACTGGTTTTCATTAAAGAGAGGCAATGCTAATCATCTAGATTGGAGATTATCTTTTCAGTTAATCTCCCCCAGACAGAAGCTGCAGGGATCTGCACCTACAGCTTGACAAGTGAAGAGTCAAAATGATGCATGGATGGATGAGTGGATGGATGAGAAAGGGGGGCAGAGGGGAGGTGGTGGTGGACTACCTGACAGCGGGAAAAATAGATAGGTGGCAAACCGAGAGAGAGTGAGAGGGAGCAATACAGCGAGCAAGAAACAGATTATGATAAATGTTGTTCTATTATTGCCTGAATAGAATTTAGGACAGCAGGAGGGGGAGAAGGCAGAGAAAGACTGGGAGTAATCGAGAGGCAGGGGCGAGAGGAGGCGGGCGTGAGGTTAGTGGAGCGGTACGTTCAGAAAAGTGTTGTGAAATCCTGAAGCACACACAGACACACAACTAGAGGCTAGACTGTGGGCAAAAGATACTGTTGTCCCTGAGCGATGCAGACAGGCCGGTCAGCATTGGTCATAGCAGGTCGTGTTGTCTCAGCAGGTAGTCTGTGCTGTCACACAAAACAGGCCATCATTACTGCTCAACTGTAGATGCTACAGCGAGGATGTCAACAAAACAAACAACGAGACCTTTACTGAGGACACTAGATGTTTCTCGATGTAAGACATTTTTCTAATTGACGTTCTAAAAGACGTACGAGAAACTTATCTCAAACTGGCTTTATGGAGATAATGAACAGACGTCTGACGAAACTCCAACAGTCAATCGAGTTCTCTGACATTTACTGATACAATTACAAGAATCCTAAGAATGTGATTGAACATCTGTGGTAACACATTCCCAGAATCCATAGTGGAGCATTGTTTTACATGGAACCTGATATAATCCAGTTGCGCTCCTCTTACAGATGCATCCATCCATCTATGACAAGAGTGTATTCCAGACATCCCTCAGCCGAGCAACATTTTCCAGCTCCTCCTGGGAGATCCTGAGGTGTTCCCAGGCCAGATGGGATATGTAATCCCTTCAAGCAAGAACTGGGCCTGCCTTGAGGTTTCCTCCCAGCTAGACATGCCTGGAAAACCTCCAAAACAAGGCACCCAAGATCCTAATCAGATGCCTGAACCACCTGTTGGCCACTTTTTAAATGCAAAGAGCAGCTCTTCGTCCCATCGCTATGACTGAGCATCACCACCCTGCGAAGGAAACTCATTTCAGCTGCTTGTACTCTCACAGATTGCTGGCTGGTCCGTGACATGGCCCATGTGGATCTGTGGCAGATCCCCACCAGGTGCCAGCTGGGTCTTTGACATAAATGAGACACCACCCACTCGAAGATGACAATGCAACAGTGCTTCCCAATACCCCCAAGAACCATTTTCAATGCTTTACCTACTCACAAGGAGGTGCAGTGGTTGAGGAATCTCAAAAGGTTTACTGCCATCAGACTAGTGTGACCATTTAACTCCCAGTTAGCCCATTATAGTTGGACATGTTCATTATGGACACCTCATAGCACTGTACTCTGTGATGAGCTTCAGTTGGAGGTAGAGAGGAGAACATATGCAAACATAAAACATATGCAAATATATAAAACCCACTCGCTGGCTCACCGTCACACTAGTATGACTAACAGGAAGTATGCTGGTATAAGTATGCAGAATGGCAGGCGAGGGCACTCTCACCACATCCTTTAAAGACACACAACACACCAAAGCCTATAGTGGAATGATAACAGATTCAGACCTCTCCATACTTTGTTCACACTGTGCCAGCACTGGGGAAAGGCCTGCAACATCATTTTCACACTGTTGTGATTTACTGGGACATTGGAATACAACAGAGCCATTATTAATGTCATGAGTGACACCTATGCTTTTCCTCCTGTGGCAGCTCAAAAAGTCTGAAATGCCCATTAACTGGTCTACCAACCACACAACACTTGCATATACACGATACACGTATATTACAGTGTTGACCAGAAAAAGAATCAACAATTTTAAGAAGCAAATAATCTTGCTTGACTCATTTGTCAAGAACATTAGCAAACGTTACCTCCAGATGTGGTCAGATGTTCTACTGTATGTTTAATAACAGTTGGTTATGAGAGGTTCAGGCATGCATTAAAAAATTCAGACACACCAGTTACAACTGACCTATCTCACAATGCTAACAAAAGTGGGAAATAATATCTGCCCTGTAAACCAGATCCATTCCAAAATGTAATGGGTTCTTTCTTGGCCACCAAGTTTGATGAGAAGTTGGCCAGTCTGTAATTATGCTCACACACTGAAACACTGAAAGAGGATGTAGCAGATAACTGGAAAACATGCTGCTGTAATGTTCCTAACATTCATCTTGAGAATAAGTTGCAGCTCTAATATAATCATCTTCTGTGCAACCACTATGTGGATCGTCCAGGTGGACGAATAGGTTTATTTAAAGACAGCGATTGTAATCACAGGCAGGTGGTTCTGCTGGAATAAGTAATCACTTTTCACGTTTGTGCTCGGCGTGGAACAACGAACACACACATACACGTTATTTCAGTTTGACTCCGTCTGTAATGTTTGTGGACAGACCTGGTTACCAGTTAAGACATTTTCAGTTTGAAGAGATGCAAATGTGAAATAAAAAGAGGAACTAGTATGCATGTTGATTGACACACGGATTCAAGAGTGCGCGTGTGATGAAATAAAATGTGAAAAGTGAAAGTAAGAGTGAGAGGAGCAGGAGCAGAGAAAGACAGAGTCCAGCTGTGAGCACCTCACCCTCTCCCAGCATGTGCTAACTGCACAGGATAATCTGCATGTGTGTGTGTGTGTGTGTGTGTGTGTACCATTGTGTGCACTTGGGTGCAAACTGGGATATGGAAGAAATGGAAAAAACACCCAGGGGTTGTAGGTGGATGCTGGCCAATTTAAGAGTCAATGCTATGTTAACACACACACACACACACACACACAAACTATGAAACACCAGTTTGTTTGGTGTCCTTAAAAAAAAAACATGTTACATAATATAATCTGCTTATGTAACAAATTGAAGTCATTACACATAGAAATACACACACACATACACAGAGGCAGGATGCAAGGTCACAGCCATGTAAAGCAGATGTAAACACACACAAACACACATGCATAAACACAAACATACAGCATTGTGACCCCATCATTAGTCCACCGGATGTCTGTGTGTGTGTGTTTGCATGTGTGTGTGTGCTTTGGACAACAACATGGGAACGTGGACACACAAACTATGTGAAGTAATTAACAAAAAATGAGATAGTAAATACAGTGAGCACATACTAAATCATCCGCTGACATTTTGGAAGAACAAGAGAAGTCTTCATGAGTGAAATGACTGAAGAGGAAACATCCAGAGGGTCGTCTCTACAGAGTCAAACTCCTGCCCCCTCTAGCCTTTGTTCCATGAACCTCCTTTGGGACTGTCTAATCCACTGTGTGGAAGACAAGATTACTTCCTGGTTATGCGCCCTGCTGAGTATCCACATTAGTGTTTCTCCTGCTGGTCAAAACCACAAGTTCCCACTCAGCGCAGCAGCTTTACACTGTAAAAATGTCACCGATTTTCAATCAGTTTTCTCGGCTTGAGCAAAGGTTCACAGATCTAAAACCTTCATGAATCGAAAGTTCATAGTGGAATCATACATCTGGGGAATTTTTCACACCCACAATACTGCTAGTGGCCACTGGGTAAAACTGGAAGCAAGGCTGAGCGATGGCTTAGTCTTAAAACATGTTTTGGACACAGCCTTTTGAGCTCAGCGTCTTCCTCACTGCAATCTGGTGCACAAATGAAGAAGACGCTTATCGCTTCCTTCTTTGGCTTTTGAGGAACAAACCCCTCCTGCACTGCAGTTTAGCCTTCAGACTGAACTGCTATTCTATTTCATTTTATTCATTCAGCCAGACAGTGTGTTCCCTGTGAGGACATTATATTCATCTGGTCAGTCTTTTTCAGTGGTGGTTAATAGGAGCAGTTCAGGTATGTCCTGAAATTCTGAAAATATGCACAAATAAAACAAACTGTACGTCAGCACACCAACACTTGGTGTTGTCGTTTTGCATGAATGAAATAGGCTTTGGCAAAGCTCTGATTGGTCCAATCAGGCATCCAAGTAGGTTGGTGAGAACAACAATAAGGAATGCCCAGGATTTTGGATTCAGGATTGTGGTGTGCACAGACGCAATGGTTCAGTGCTCGTACACCAGTTTGCATACAGGGCCAACAGGTCCACTCTTCACACTGTCCTGACCCACCTAGAGCAAAGGGGAAGCTACACCGGGCTGCTGTTTGTGGACTTTAGCTCAGCAATCTATAGAATTCTCCCACCCAGAACCAAAATGGAGGACTTGGGCCTACCTCATTCACTCTGCCTTTGGATAGAAGACATTCTGTATGACAGAAGCAAGAGCAGGGCCCCACACCTCATCAACCCTCTACCTCAGCACTGGCTACACCCCTGCCCACACCAGCAATAGCATTATCAAATTTGCAGACGACACCACCGTGTTAGGGCTCATCTCTGGGGGGGGTGAGTCTGCCGATTGGGGCAAGGTGGAATGGCTGGCTGGGTGGTGCAGAGACAATAATCTGGTGCTCAACACCAACAAAACCATGGACCTGATTTACAAAGGAACTTTGACACATGTAAATCAGCATGTTTAACAGGATGAACTTCTGAGTCTCTTGACGCATATTCTTGTTCATACTCTGAACAACTTCTGTATCTTTGTGGAAATGACAAAAAGCTCAAATATTCCTGCCAGTCAGAGGAAGGTTTCTGCTGTTGAGTAACAGTGATGAAAGAAACCCTAAACCATCTCTGACGCTGAGTCACAGAAACTGGTGGAACAGGGAGAAAGCATGGTTTTGGTTCTCCCATGTGAAAGTCATGCCAAGAGGAGAAAACCAATTCAACACATTTGTAAAAAAAATCAGTATCGTGTTTTATTTCAGTATCAAATCCAACTGAGGTCACGCTACTTTTAATTTCAGTTCATATGCAAGTCATGCAAATCACTAGGTCCAAATAAAAACAAAATAAGACGTTATGATGGACAAATCTGGCGAGATTAAAAATCAGTTAAAATCACAACTCTTCCCTGTAACACATCCAGATAACAGAAGCACACTACCCACCGCCTCTCTCTGTAAAGAGGCAGAACAGTTTAAACTCTGACACACACATACTCTAACCAAACCTTCCTGTTCTCACAATCTGACTGTTATTACAGCTGATACAAATTCACTACCACAAAATAAACACACACACACACACGTACACATTTCCAGGCCCTTGCAAACATTAGTCTAAGAAGCAGCCTACTTTTCATGGCGTCCTACATAAAAGCTATTCCCTCATCAGTGCCATTTGTCACTGCAACGACCTCCTATCAGCCTCCAACTCATTAGCAGCATGTAGCACATATTTTGTGTCACACACTTCCATCCATATGCAACACATACTTTTTTATGTTCTGACGTTTTGTCTCTGCTCTTTCTCACATACACACACACACACACCCTCACAGATAATGCTATATATAGACAATAATGTTCCATCTCCTTTAACATGGCCTGGTCTCACAGGAAATCCTACGTAGCCCACTCCGGCTCTCTCAGACTGTGTTGAATTTATATTTGTCAACAAAAACACATTAGTGCACACACACACACACACACACACACACACACACACACATATATTTAGAGAAACAGCCTCCATAATAAGCTGCCTTAATGTCAGGGTCGTAACCCAGCATCACTGTCAGGTGTCATTATCTAACAGCATGCATCTCTCAATGTACTGTGTGTTTGTGTGTGTGTGTGTGTGTGTGTGTGTGTGTGTGTGTGTGTGTGTGTGTGTGTGTGTGTGTGTTCACATATCTATCTCCATGGAGACCACATGGCTTTCTATTTGACAGATTTCTATTGTTGGAATGAGTCCAGAGTCAATCATTTTAGCCTGCATTTGAATAGATTTGTTTTTATGATTTCTAAAACACGTCAGAAGCACAGAGCTTAAACAACACTTCAGTTTGCTGCGGAGGATGAGCAGATGGAGTAGAAAATGGAGGATGATATCTGGTTGTAAAGTTCTGCCTGGATGTTGAAAGAAGAGGCAAAGCCTGATCAGCCTGTGTGGGGTTGAATAGCAGGAGCACAGAGCCTGGTATTTCCTGAGGATCCTCTGCAAGATGTCCCCCCATTTCCCAGGAAGATCTGCATGAGCCCAGAATTTGTAGTGTGTATGTGTGTGCCTGTGGGGTGGCATCCTAAATAATATTACATGTACTGAAACAACAATCTCCCACAGACCTCATTAAAACCACAAAGCGGTCATATAGCCTTAAATGTAGTATCATAAATGTTTAAACCTTTTCACCTGCTGCCTCTTTAATCTTGGCCAAACACTTGTTAGGCCAAGTGAACAATGCGGAGTGGAAAATGTAGAAATGAAGTGGCTTAATCAAATATGCTGGCCTCCGGGGTGGTCGGTGGTTAAGCAGCCGCCCCATGTATGGAGGCCACAGCACTGCAGCTGCCTCCGGTTCAACTCCCGCATCGGACGGCTATTTACTACTCTCTGCCCCCTGCTTCCTGGCATAAAAAGGCATTAAAAAATATATATGCTGGCCTCCATCACCAAGTCAGAGCAGGTACGACTGACAAGGTGGAGCATCAGAAGATTTACAACTACATGTCCAGGAACAAAAAAATCCTGTTCCTCAAAGTAGTGAAATAACACCCTGAAATGACTGTCACCACAAGCACAAACAGCTCAAATGAAGTAATATTGTTTTCTTCTGCTCCAGCATGAATACAAAATATCGTAAAAACATTAATTTACTGAAAATAACTTCAGATTTTCAAAATTTACACTAAATTCTGTAACATTCTGGACCAAATGATGAGTTTGTTATTTTAAGTGTCATGTCATTAATGACAAGTTACAATTATTTCCTATTTTTGTACAGAAGAATTATGATATTATTTATATAGCATTCAGCTGTTTTCTTAAATTACATACAAATGCATTTAAAATGACAATAATTATCTGTGATTAAATATATTGCTCATATGTTCATGTTAATACTTCCAGTTATGGTACGGTCATTTGACTGTTGTTTTTTTCTCATTCTAATTATTCATAAGTCATTAATCTGCCCAATAGTGATGAGGATGAAAGTAATTATGTCAGATTTTCCATATTTCCATACAAACCTAAAACAAAATTTAAATCTATTTGTACAATAAGAATTCTGGTTCTGATTTCTTTTCCCTGAATACGACATGACAGCTGAGCAGGAATGACAGCATTCCTGTGTGGTGCTAATTTCGATGCCATTGAAGAGTGAAGATTAATTCAGGCAGACCAGTCGTTAACTGAAGCAGTGGTTCGGGTGCATTTAGGAGTCAATCTCCTCCATGGAGCTCCACGTGAATCATGCAATATGCAGCTTTCAGTGACGTTGTTCTCAGGTTTTTTCCATAGTGTGATGAGCGCTAATAACAGGAAGTTAAAGTTAAACTCCTGCACGTAAGAGTCACTGTTGGACCAAAACAATAAGAAATGAGGCAAGGAACAGCGAGTTTCAGTAAAATATGCAGGCTGCTACATATTTACAGTACGTCTGACATATTATCACTGACAACATGGATCAAACAAAACACTGAGAAATCACTGACATGAATGAATGCATTCAAAATAAATAAAGCATTGCTCTGAGAGTTCTCATCCCTGCTCTCAGTATCATAGCTGAGCTGGCTTTTGTTGGCTTTTGTTAAATTTAGATTTTCTTCATCTCTCATCATCAATCTGTCTCTACTGTCATTCCATCAGCGCGCCTCCATTGTGGTGTTTCATGGGAGGCCCTACAGCAGTCTTCACACCACTCTCCATCTCTCCGTCTGTCTTCATTCCCTCGTGCTCCACTTTTTTGCTGTATTTTGACTCGACTTGCATGCATCTTTTCTCCCACAAGCTCTGCATTGTCATCTCTGTCTCTCTCTCTCCATGTCTCTGTCCCTCTTTCCATCTCTCACAGCTGGATAGGACACACACAGGGCAGTAATGAGAGCACACAACGATGTCTGCAGGAGGCACGCTTTCATAGGCCATCCTGGATCACCGTAACCATGGAAATAAGTACCACTGTGATGACACACACACACACATGCACACACAGACATGATGCTCTTGACTCTCCAGAAACCAAATGTATTCATTCTGAAAAACCTTTACTGGAATCTTTACTCTCCACACTGCTTCACAGGGACAGCTCGGCCCCCAAGAACACGTTATTGCCACGGGGGGGACAAAAAACGCCAACAATGCCCTTCATCTTACAGCGACAGAGAAAAATATACAGTACACATCACAAGACTGGATGACAGGAATACACACAACAAAAAAACTAGTGAAACCATATATGTAAAAATGACATAGTATGAATAAACATATGAGCAAAAGCTGGCATTGTACTGTACATATAGCTCACACACACTTTGGACTAACCTAGTGGGCTATGAGCTCAGAGGCTACATATATACATACATACATACATACATGCATACATGTACGGGTTAAGGTACTGAGCATTTCATATCATTCCTAGTCTGTCTCTTTCTCCTACTTTCAGCCATCTCACTGCTGTCAATGATCCAAACAATACACAAATCTATCTATGAATAAATATATTTCTATAAAAGCACCCACTCATACCAGAAAATAGCAAAAATTCATCTATGCTTTTTCAAATAATTGGTGCTGGAGGCCAGCTGCAGCTGATACTCAGGCTGCTCAGTTAACTGAGTGACTAACTAGACAGTGTCCAGCGACGTACGGTGTTTCCACTCCTGTTTTAAAACCTTAACATTTGTTGATGTGGAGCAGTTTATATGATGGCAGTATAGGAGCATATAAAGGGTTATGTAAATTAGATGGAGCAAAGCAGCTAAGATGATTTTCGGTCACATGGTTTACAGTAAATGCAGGTTTATCTTTTAAGTTAACTTTACCATATGTTTACTGTGTCTCATGCTGCTACTGGAGGCTTGAATTTCCCTCAGGATCACTGAAGTATCCATCTGATCTGATCTGATCTGACCCCTGGTCATTGTCTCAAGAGCTGAATTTTACCTGAAAGCTCTGAATGAATGAACTTCAGCTCACTGACTCAGTCTACGGCAATGAACTGGGCCAAATCGGTGGGATATTATGGTTCCGCACTAACAACTGTACTGCAGGTACAGATTTGGTGGCTCACTCATGGCATGGAATAAGCAACAAAAAGGACGCACTCATAACCCTGTCCTGGTTTTAACATGAACGCCCCCAGGCCAAATTAGATACGTGATCTCTCCAGTACATTCTGGACCAATATGAACTCCTCCAAGATGGCATGAAATTCCTCCACAATATCCAGATTAGGGAAAAAATGTAGATGTATATTACTCAACGTCTCAACTACTTGGTGACCTCACCAACGTCAGGAAAACCAGAACATCATCTTAAAAGTTGGATGTGTTGAACTTAGGGGGCAGAATATTGCAGAAATGAAATATAATAGTTATATTTTCATCAGAGTCCACCATCTTGAACTGCCATGTTTCTACAGTAGCCCTGAACAGACAAACAAACACTGGCTCTAGATAAGGCCTTTCACAGCCTTCATAGTGTCTCCTTCATGGTCTGTAGAAGAGGATGAGGTGAGGGGGTTCCAATCAATAACAATACCACTAGATGCCACTGTCCTACACACTGATTCTTTAAGACGGGGTTGAGAGGAGTAGGGGCAAACACAACATGTAGAACCCACAGTGCTCACATGCATATGACGGACAAAGGGCTTGTCAGCTGAGAACGTGACCCCGAAATCTTGAGTTACTGTTCAACACGCGTGAAGGTTGGAGTGCAAAGTTGTAATAGGAGGAATAGGAGGGGGCGGGTGGGGGGCAGACAGCTAAGATCTATGAAAGTTGGCATGTCTGTTTGGCAGAGGTAAACTGCAGCCGGTGAAGAGAACATGAGGTTGACGGGCACCGCTGCACAGCTAACAGTGTAGTCCGACAATGTTATGGGTCATGCCGCTCCAACCTTCAATTACAGCGGCTGAGAACACACACCAGCACACAAACACGCACGCACTGGATCTGCCTTATGCAGCTCTCAGGTGAGCATTTTCAATCTGCCCTAGTTTCATGCTTCACTGACACACTCAGGACTAAAGTAGCCGTCTAATACAACACCGAGATAAGAGCTGGCTTCTCTCAATGGAAAGGTAACTGCTGAAAATAACCACAACCACTCTGTATTAATTACCAGATACATTCATACATGACAATCCACAAATTCACATACTGCCATGCACACAGACACAAAGGCAACAAGGTAAAGGGCTCATAGAGAAGAACGTGCCTCAAGCTCTGCTGCACAGACTCGACTGGTCGCTCCATGTTATTGACTTTAATAAGACGTCTAGACAAGACATCCTCAAGCTAGAAAAAAGGACACATTGTCACAGAGAGACGAACATGTTGCACAGACAAATCCGAGGACACAGAGACAAAGACAGACAGAGAAGGTTGATAAAGCAGTAGAACACAGCAATATTCCTTAAATTTGATTCCTAGTTCAGAGTCAGATTTATTGAGCAAAAAAGAAATTCCAACATATATTGGATGCAAAAATATATATTTATATATTTTAGTAGATCATTTCTGCCATAAAGAGCTATTTGTCATGACAGAATGCTTTGTAACCTTTGTTTTATTTTGATTTTTCCTCCACCAAATCTGTACGGGCAATAACACTGAAGTGTTTAAGCAGCAGAGCTGTGCCATGGTTGTGGTCACCTTGCGACAGGCCTCCAGCCTGCACAGTGAAACACCTGCAGGTGATGTAGGTAGACATGTCCTTGTTGCTCTGTACCCATTTCCTGACTGTTTCCCTTTTTGTAAGTCACTTTGTATAAAAGTCAGGCACATCTTACACAGCACAGATTGCATTCAACTCATGACCGATACACAACCGCCGACTCGGTTCTTAGTCCACATGTAACCTTACAGAAGAGTTACTCTAAGGAGTCCCACTCGGTGGAGGTATACAAACATCCTAGGCTGCACACAAATTGCCTGGATATGACATCTAATCTTTGTCACTCAAAACGAAGCCAAAAAACACTGCAGACAGAACCTCCTCACATGGACAAAAGCGTTTTTTTTCCTTGCCACTGTCACAGTCTAGTCCTGCTCTATATGAACACAACTTCTGTTATGATTTCATCAATTGAATTGAATTGAACTGAATGTTGAAGTGTCCTTGGGAGAGACACTGAACCTGAAGTTACTCCTGATGGACACACCAGTGCCTTTGTCACTTCAGCTCTGTCACCATCAGTGTGTGTGAATGAGTGATTGTAAAGCACTTTGTCCATTAAGGTGAAAAAGCACATTGTAAGTTCAGTCCATTTACCATGCCTACAGTGATGTCTACTGAGCGCTGCCAAAACGTGTCTGAGCCTCCAGCAGTGTGTAGACACTGACGAGGACCGGAGCTGCTGCTTTCTTTACATGATCAATGTCGATGAGGTGCCAGCCTACACTGCTGCACCAGCCAGAGGTGCATTTAGAAGCAGCAGCAAATTGAACTCATTTGTCTGATCACTGAACCAGAAACCAAAAGTAAATTGCAACTGTTGAACACAGTGGGGCTTTCTGCAGGTGGCAGTATTTTATGCTCAACTTTTAGTGTTGTGAAGATCCAGGTGGAAGAGTTACATGGTCATACACAACAAAAAGAAGCAGAGAGAAAAATCCAACATGGGTGAATATAAAAGCCAGTATAAAGAGCACAGCATTCAGCACTGAGTGCTAATAGCTGAGAGGAAAGTATGACGGACAGAGCAAGAGAGAGAGAACAGAGGCTTCTGATAAGATAAAAGACTGAGGCTAAAAGAGGTGGGACACAATGGTAACAGCACACAAAGGGATGAGGAGAAGATGGAAGAGGGGAGACGTGTGTGTGTGTGTGTGTGTGTGTGTGTACAGGCATGCTGGAAGGTAGCAGAGTGACAGGCACAGACAGAGATGGAGAGGACAGCTTTGTGCGCGGGCAGACATGGAGCAGCGCTAAATAAATCAGCCAGTGCTGTGACTAAAGTGTGACTGAAATGTTTACGATACGACGGCATAATGGAAAGATGGACAGGGCGAGAGAATGATGCAGGGGGAGAGAGAGCGAGGGGAAGCCCGCCTGCCCATCACCCGAGAGAGAGAAAAAGAGTTTAAGAAAGAGAGAATAGAGTGTAGGTGGAGCTTTATTAGGTGGCAGACAAAAGAACAGTGTGGCTGAGTTAAGTTCTTGTCTGCTTGTTAAAACACCCACGCCTATTATTTTTTGTATAAGCCCACACAACGTCAGCGCCGGGTGATGATGTGTTTCAGCACTTCCGGATACCACACATTCCGATCCCTGGAAGACTCGTTTTTATAAATACTGTACAGTGAGTGTGTCCACAAAATGGAGTCACGTGGAAGCTCGTGCTGATCGACAAAAAGTAGCCCAACTTTGAACTTTTATTTTTGACAGCATAAATATCAGTATAAGTCATGAATCTTTTGAATGACATTAAACATTATTGGATTAATGTAGCACTTCTATGAACGAAATTGGATTAGGCTATAGCAAATGTTTCATTCACAGTGCTATGAACAAATAATAATTTTAACACAAAAAAAAAGACCCACTGAAATGACATTTGATTTGGGAGATCATCACTTATCAGTCATTGCATGCCAAAACTGGCATCAGCTGGCAAGACTTGTTTTTGTCTTTGTCAAATCGATGTCAGCCAAAAGAAAGCTCTGTCTAACATTGTTTTAAAAAGGTTGTGCAGGCTTGACACTGTAAACTCTGAGGCAGTGTTGTCAACTCTTTTCCAATGAACGTAGCTAGCACGAGCAACAAAAGCAGCCGAATATTTAGGAATGTAACGATACACTCAACTCACGACTCAATACGGTTTGCGATGTATTGTTCACGATACAATTTTCTTAGAGGTGCTTTCTTTACAGAAACTCTGTCAAACAGTTTGTGTCCTCTTATAAAAAGTGCAACTTACATGCTCATCTTAAACAACAAAACACATGTACGGGGGAGAGGAGATGCAAAGCCTCTCGTCAGGGTGCTTTGCCACCTCTGCAATTTTCACTCACGAGGTGACGTAACGTTACTTTGCTTTTCACTGTGGCGAATGTGTGCTAATATGCTGCTGCATGTTGCTCGTGTTGCCACTGTATGTTAGCAGTCTCTTGGTTTTGTCTGTCCATTTCTCACCGGTTGTATTTGTGTATAAAGGGAATCCACAATGCCACCACACAAGTGCTTTAAAACCGCTCGGTGCATCCTCTGTTTCAAAGTTGTTGCCTAGCGTCACCATGTCTTCCCTCATTCTGTGCCCCGTACCTACATAGTGACGTAAGTCACGTGACTTGACGTCTGACACTGAACAAATGAATCACCAACCACTGACTTTGTTAAGATAACACAACCTATTTCTAAAAAAAAGAACATATCCTACGTCCTACAATTTCCTATGATTCATTTTTTCTGTCACCGGTGCGAATCGTCATACATTTGTACTGATTTTAAATTGTGTCACGATGCACGAATAATAATAAAAATAAGAATAATGAGTCAAACTCACTTCAGGGACAGGTAAAGAGGTATATATCTTATATAGACTAGATGAAACAATCCATTTTCATATTTACAAGCTATAGGAACATCCTAATCCAGAGAGGACGAGAGGGAGAGGTATCTGCCCCACACACCTCATCAACTGCTGCCTGTGAGCACAGCAGAGGGGGGGGGGCTCTTATTTCCCAGCGTTGACACACATTCCAGATAAGCACATTAACACTGCCTACCTGTACCGACACAACATGTGTATCATATCTTACTATATGTGCTGTATGGTGCATCAGGTGAGGGAGTCTGGTGCCTCACAGCTGCTTGTTACACACTCTCTCTGCATTCATCTTTATCTTGTGGTACTGGAGGCATGCTCTGAGCTGTGCTAGCAGCAGCCAAGGGACTCATTAACTCATACCTGTAGTAAACTATTACACAGACTTCAAACCAGACACACCTTCACTTTTTTCATGTGTAAGAAAATAAAATCCAGGTGAACATCTGGATGTTTTAAGGAGGTATTTTTGATGAATGAAACTGAGAATGATAAACATGCATTACCTATGTGTTAGCTGCCTGACAGACCGCTGACCTCTCACCCCACATGTATTCTCCAAATAGGAATAATTCTTGGAATAGGAGTAAGCAGGTATAGAAATTGATTGGATTGACAGATTAACCTGGCCTCCTGGTAATCCTGTCAGAGTTAGCTTCAGAAGATTATAATCCATGAAGTGCTTACTACTCCTCAGGTCAAAATGTCAGAGAGGAAAGGAGACTAATAGGATTGAGGAGTCACAGACCGCTGCCTTGTTTAGCTCGCTGTCACACAAAGACCAACATAGCATGGCTCACTAATATAGAAACTCTGCTGACAGAGCCTATTACAGTGAGGAGGTGAGAGCTGTTCCTGTTACATGATACTAGTGAGATATTTCTGCGTCTCTTTGACTTCATACATGACAGAGGAAATACTGCCCAATTCTGCCCACTGTGAAGACACTGGATCTGTCGCTGTTGGTGCTGGGTCAGCTATGTATTGGGGTTACAGCGCAATGCACACACACTCAATGTACACACATCTGTGAGGCCTAGAGCAGGGGGGGTCGATTCTGATTTGAGGAGGTCCGGATAGAGAAGATTTCCCCATGTTCAGGTCCACAGCATCATCACATTTAAGTTCCATTAGAATTTAGTTACATTACAATTATTTGATATATATTGAAGCAGCATTGTCATTGTATCAACTTCTGCACTGTCAACAACTCAAATCAAACAGAAAGCTAGAATTCAACGTCATGCCAACAATATTTATCTTCAGTGACACTCTGAGAGCTACATACAATAAATAATACATCAAATAAAGAAGAAAAGTCAAAGTCAAGCTGACATTCAGATTAGAAATAAAAAAGTACTAATAATAATAATAATAATAATAATAATAATAATAATAATAATTTCTCTAATAATAATTGTCTCCTCACTGAGATATTTTTCTCTTCATCACTGTCACTGCCGCTGTATTCAGTGAAGCCTGCCCTACCCTTCCTGTGATTGGATGACATTTTGCCCTCACCTTGACCAATCTCAGTCCTCATGCCTAAACCCAACCAACTCAAACCCATGAAGGCAGCGAGCACCGGCCAGTCCTCGTGGCATAACCTACCACCAGACAGGTTGGATGTCCTTTAGCTGAGTAGCTGTTTAGAAACACTGCCAGAAAAAAAGAGTCGCTTGTCAAAATGTAATCTCCACCAAAACTGAATAAAACACAATGAAATGTCGTTTCCAGCTCTGGGTCAGGACAGAGAATGCCTATTATGACCTGTGGTCTAGATACATTTGTTAAGTTTTTTTCCCCCTTGTGTTTCTGTGTGTGTGTGTGTGTGTGTGTGTGTGTGTGTGTGTGTGTGTGTGTGTGTGTGTGTGTGTGTGTGTTGATAGGTGTGGCCTCTGGTTTCCCTCATACCTGCTTCTCATCAACCAATCAACCTCAGCTGCATAAAATATCAGCTCAACCTTCCAGTCCAGCCAAATTGTTCCAGTTCCCTCGTGGTAACAAGCGCTCACAGCCAACTCAGTGTTTTTGTAACCTTGCTCTGTTTGCTGACTCTAATCGTGATCTCTCTGTGCTTCAGGAAAACCCCTCTGCTATCCACCAAGCTATGTTTTGTCTCCACTTCTGCACTCTGGAATTCCACCCACCACCAGCCCTGCACCACCCCTCCGCTGGCTCCCCCACCTGCACACCATTGCAACTAATAAACTGTTTAAACATGATATATATGAATAAATATGTGTTCTGAGATTGTTCTGCTTAAATGTGTTTTCAGTGACTGTTTTCAGTTAATGTTTTTGAAAGAAATCTCAGAATTGCCTTTATACAGACTTTAAATACTTCTTTAAACTTAAACTGATCATTTCAACACTAGATGCAGGTGCAGCACGATATGAACAAAAAAAGCTGCTCATGATCAGTATCAAAAAATTCAGACTAGGTTACATCATTCACATATCAACATCATGTGCAGATCATTTCCTCTGAAAAATATTTCATATCTGCAACATGAGAACTGTAGAAATTGGTAGATCTGTCTGATGACAAACTGATAAACTATTGAATTTTTTTATTGAGCTCAGTGACAATTAAATCCATTTCTCACACCTTGAACAAATAATGACAAGAGCCCACAAAGGCAATGTCAGCAATGATGACTGAGCATCAGAAAGGAAAAGGCGTGAAAGAAAAAGAAACTTAGAGATGTTCATGTAGAGAGGAGAAGACTATTTTGGTAGTGAATAGACTCCTAATGATGCCCCCGTTCCTGCAGCACTAACACTGAAGTGCAGAGGGGGGAAAGATGGAAAAGAACATCTCTTCATGCTAGAAAAGCAGTAATTATTTTAATTAGCCCTTGTTTAAATCTGAACAGAGGCCCTAAGCTGGAGTTGCAACACAGAAGTGAGATCCTCATCTGTGTGTGTGTGAGTGTGTGTGTGTGTGTGTGTGTGTGTGTGTGTGTGTGTGTGTGTGTGTGTGTGTGTGTGTGTGTGCCAGCTATGGATGTGCCCTGTGCTTCTTACTGTTCTCTAGTGGAATCACTGTTCTTTTTTCTGCCTGGGTGTGTGTGGATCAGCCGACTCTCTGCCTGCTCATTAACAAACAAACCAGTTTATCAGCTTCTCTGTCCATCACTGCAGAAATGTCACAAGCTAATCCGAGTGGTTAAAGGTTCGAAAATACATTTACATTTAGTCATTTAACAGATGCATTTATCCAAAGCGACTTACAGAGAAGGGAACAGTCAAGGTACAGTACAATAGGTACAAATAACATTGAGATAAAAAACGTGATGAGCTCTTTCCTTTCAAATGTGGCACAAAGAGTCAACAAGAGAAAATCTTAATTTATGCATGACCATGAGAGCATTTCATTCACCTGTTTTTAACTACCACTTCAAAATCCCTGTTGCTATCATAAACAGCAACCCCTGAGCTAGCAGCCTACAGGTTGAACATAGCAAGTTACCCTGAGCTGGTCACTAACATTATGAACATACAAGCTAGCAGTTGTTATCTTTTCTTGTATGGTGTCCCTGTTTGAGGTGGATCAGCCATTTTCATTCTCCCCTCCCCTCGTACAAATGTTTCACCCCAGTTTCACCCCAAATACAAAGAAGCCTATAGCAGAGTGATGATGGGCTCAGTCAGACCTTCCTGAAGCACTGACAGCCCTGTGGAGGTCTGGATATGCAAGATTAATCTGTGAATAAAAACTGTGTAAGCTCATACCGTTCAGACGCTAATCTCTGAACCAGATCAGACCCTGATGTGTGATGTTTAAGTCACACGGTTCATGTACATCACTGATTGTCACTCAGGGTTTTTTATGCCCAAATATGCACTTAAAAACAGGTGAATGGAAATGCTTTCATGGCGTCTTCTTTGGGGACCTCAGCCTCCACTGAGAGCTGTGTGTGCACAGCTGAGACCCTCCAAAAATCTGCAGAGAGAAAAAAAAAATGGGTGTGTATGAATGAAACAGAGAGCCAGATGGAGAAGTCAGAGAAGCCATTAATTTTTTCCCCTCTCTGTAGCCAAGGAAACAAACCAAAGATGTCCTCATTCAAGGTTACAGGTCACGGGTGAAGTACAGGAAATGGCTGCTCGAGAACAGAGCGGCTGATGGGGAGAGAGATTTGACTTGACCGTTTAAGTGATAGAACAGAGAGCGACAGAGAGAAAGACTGGTGCCTGAATGCTCCTAATGAGGAGGTTTTTATTGTGTATGTGAGATGTGTCCACTCCACCCAGCATGTCTGGGAGCACAATGACCTCACCATCTAAACTCACAGAACGATATGTGCAGCAGTGACTGGACCAAACTAGTCATACTGTTCACACAAAGTCCCATAAAGTGCCTTTATGGATCCAGATCAGACTCGACCCGGCTGGAAACGTTAATTTGCCCAAATCACCAACAATAATATTTCTGATATACAAACTTCTCTATACAGGGAATAAATCAGAAAACGGGTTCAATGATGGAGCCATTTATCAAGTAAAAACCTCCAGCCTATAAATAACAATAACTTCAGCTAAAAACCTTCCTCCAAAATAAAACCCATCCACTCACAGTCTGACCTGTAAGAAGTGATCCAAGCATTTATTTTGTCCAGTCTGGACAGCTGTAATTTCTTATTCTACGACATTAACAAAAAGTCATCCTCTCACCTCCAACTTGTTCAGAATGCAGCAGCTCGGCTTCTTCTACACCACATCCCCCCAATCCTGCTTCTCTCCACTGACTTCTTGTTCATATTAGCATTGATTTTAAGATTTCACTGATCACCTTTAAAGCACGTCTGGGTCTGACTCCGGGCTACACAGCAGTCCCCATGTTGACCCTCCTCTAGAAAGAAGTGGCACTAAGTGATAATGTAAAAATTTGTTTGCTGCAGCTTTTTAAGAAGTTAACTGCAAATGTGTGGCCTCTGGTGCTCGCAGCATCACAAAGAAATGACCAAAAAAAAAATCAAACCTGCCTCCACAGTGTCCTACGGAGGCCGATCTCATTAAAACTATTTTCTTCTGACAAAATAGCCCCAATTAAAAGTCTTCACAGTGAGATCTGTGTCCTGAGCGACGGAAGCAATCCTTCTACAGAGAGATGTTGTTGCTGGGTTTTCAAACATACAGAGATATCTGCATGGCACGGTTTGCCCAAACTCTGACTGGCCTCAAAAGCAGGTTTACCTCGTTCTTTCAATTCCTTTGAGACTTTTAATAACTACTGTAAATGTACTTCATATGTATAAATGATGCTGTGTAAATACATTTGCCTCGCCATTGATTCAGAAAATATTTGTGTGATTTGTGGAGCTCTCGCTGGCTGCCGTCCAACACGATACTCCGAGCTGACCTGCTCTGAATCTTTGGCACATAACAGGAAAAAAAGATTTGTTACTGTTGAAGACAAACGCAGGTGGGAAACTCCTGTGTGTTCTCTACTATTTTTAACGTTCATTCATCTTCTCCTCTAGTGGGATGCAGAGTTACTCCCTTTCTTTCATACAGCCTGAGTCCATCCACAGCTGATGAGAGAAGAGGAACTGTCCATCCCTCGCTTCTTTTGTAATGTTAATCTCTCTCCTTTGTAATGCACGGCTGCTGTGAAGGACTAAGACCTCCAAAGAGGCTCAAAGCAAAACTCTCAGAAAGGTCATTACGTCAGGGGAAGAAACTTCAGATCAACTTGTAATAATGTATTGCTTCTGCACATTACACCAACGCAGAGGCATTCTGGGTAAAACTGCATGTGTAAAAATGAGCACTGACTTGTTTGCGATACAGAAGCTGTCACTCATGCTGTCAGCTCTCTGTTGGATCTCTCTCCAAACTGCACTGTTTGTGTTGTTCCACAGAGCTTGGCTGTGTGAGAACTTTCCACATACTGTACATGATGTCATCCAGCTGCATACCATGTGAAAGCCATTTCTAAAGAATTCAGTGGAGGCTTTGGTTGAAGGTTTTATATAGAAATTATAAATGATGCAGCATAAGCTAGAGCGGAAATGGTGAATTCTTGTACTGGACGTCAAGATGGGTGGATTACTGAAGACAGAGAACAGCAGACAGTGTAAAGTCCAGCTTCTCCCCCTTTGGTCTCTTGTGACATGTTATCTGTCAAAACACTGGATCGAATACAATCCAAGTGTTTCTTCATTTTATGGAAAACAAATGTCTTTATTGAGCACATCCCATGTAAAATCTGCTCACCTTTAATCTGGGAAAAAAGCTGGTTCCCTTAAGGTTAAGCTTTACTTTAGGCTTAAAGGATAAGACTTGTGTGGTTCGGCATTTTCAGATTGTCAGTAAATCCCATGAAAAGATCAAAACCAACAGTGCATTAGCCTGTCTCTTAATACTTTCCAACTTCTCTGCCATGGCTGTGGGACTCAACACAGAATCTATTTGTTCCTATCAATGACAGTATAACCCACCTGTCAGTCAATGCATCCACGCTCTTAATTGTGCATAACGTTAAGTCTTAATATAATGTGAACAGGTGAGTTGTATATAGAGTCACCCTCAGTACAGTTGTCATGAACGGGGAAATTAGCTACAGAGACCAAAACTGTTTTTTGTACCAGGCTGTAAACATGTTTATTTCTGCTGTGAACGTTGGACATTTGAACATGGGGACTTATGGAGACTGACTCACTTCTGAAGCCAGCCTCAAGTGGACATTTATGGAATCATGTTGTTTATAAAAAGGCAGAAAATTGTTTGAAAATTGCAACAAAGCCCAACATGAAATCTTCAACTTGCTTATTGATCAGCAAAGAATTCAGTTCACACTCACAAATGACAAAGAGCAAGAAACAAGCAGCGGGTGGTAAAGAAATGATTGAGCATTTGTGATTAAAAAAAAGCTTTAATGTATTATCCAATGATCAAAATAGTTTAATTTTCTGTGGATCAATTCATTGACTTATTGGTTCGGGATAATCACCTGATTCTTTAAGTCGGGTTAAAGGGTAATCAGGCTTAAGTTATGATGAGGTTAAGGGCTGGGTTTAGGCATGTTGTAGCTGTGGTTAGTGTGGAGGAAAACCAAAATCAGGGAAGACAACACAATGCCTTTCCAAGTGAGAAACGCAAGTGTGTGGACATGTGTTCTTATCTGTCTTTGTGAAGACCAATGAAAGTTTGTCCTTGAGAGTGACAAGATTTTACCTGGTCCTCTGTGGTTTTCCTAAATAGTAAATAACTTTTTGTTATGCTAAGTGACATCTCTGTCCAAATCCACTAAGTACAGTCATTACGTATCATCGCATTCATACAGTCTGATGTTCAGCACTGGCTATGGCTGTCTTCAGTTCAGTGGTACGTTCAGTCTGTTCTCCTGAACTGTCTTACACACTAACTGGCACGTACTAAACACAAATGAGTCAGCTCAGTAATCACAAATCACCATCAGGTTGTGGCCATTGCAACGTAGCTGTGCATGGCGCACAATGCTCCACTGTTCTGTGGTGCGGTGCAGATGGACAGATGTTTTGTAGGACTTCCTCAGCTGAAGCTCTTCAGTTTATGGAAAAACATGACTCAGAGCATCCATCAGCTTTTGGCAGTCGTGGCACCTCTTTCCTTTTCCCCAGCCTCGACAGATTGAGCTGAAGACAGAGGTTTTCCAGTGAAGTGTGTCACTTTTGAGATCTTCTGACTTCTTCTTGGAAATCTGGCCAAGAAAATTACTTTTGCATATACATCAGCAAGGTTGAAGCAGTTCAGGTAACTGTACAGAGGTTCTCATCTTGGAACTTGGACGATGTCTTTACTATCTTCCAAGCTAGCTTTAATTCTATGTCTATATTCTGGGTCACTCCAGTTACTCAATTCTTGTTCTGTTGGGCCCTTTGTTGAATGTCATATCTTCTCTTTCCCCTGTCTTTCCAGTATCTTTCTACTGTGACGTCAAAGATAACAAATACCATAAGAATTCCATAAATATAATCAATGTCCAATCAAGGTCCAGAGGGGGATAGATTTAGCATGTCCAGTTGTTGGCAGTGTTGTAGAAGAGGTCCTCTTGAAGAGCTAGAAGTCTAAAGGTAGAGAGGGATGTGACTCATCTGGTAGGAACTGGTAGCACGTTGTCCTGTGTGTACGGGTGGCAGAGCCAGGCGTTTGGGTTGATTAAAAACCAGGCGGGCTGCCGTGTTCTGGATCATCTGAAAGGGTTTCACTGTGCAGGCTGGGAGGCCTGTCAGGAGGGTATTACAGCCATCTAGTCATGAGATGACCACAGCCTGTATCAGGAGTTTGGAGTTTGGTTTTGGTGTGTTGAGTCATTTAAGGCCTGACACGACACGACCGTGCAACTGAGGCAACGTGATCTGAGAAGGTAAGTTGGTCAATATTATACGGCTGTGACAATGTGGATGATGAAAATCAAGGTATCCCTGCAGTGATGTATAACTGAATAACATGAAAGACAAGCTGTTATATAGTCCCAGGTCACTTAAGACCTGAGGTACACAGTTAAGGGTGGATATATGTACAGTGAATCACAGCTGAGCTGGTGACAGTGCTCTCAGTCATTTCCGAGGAGCTACAGTAGATTTATAATGCTGAGTCAATAAAAGTCAGTTCAGATTCACTGTTACGGATTCGTCCAAACACGTATGAATACCTGCACTGTGACATATGCGTGTGTGTGTGATATCTCAGGCAGGGTTTTTCATTAAGTCCAGACATGTTTGAGTTTAGACTGATGCTGCTCTCTCATGCACTCATAATAAACAGTAATACATTCTGAAGTGAGCAAAACATTTATGAATCAACATCAAGTTGAGTGACGGGTGGTTTTCACATCGATCAAGGCGAAGCATTGCATTATTGGATTTTTAGCAAAAATTTAAGAGCTCTATACAGAGCAGAAATTTCACACTGAGCATTTGTGCACAAATGAAAGAACACACCTTGAACCTAGAATAACACAAAGGGATGAGGAGTGTTATAAACTGTAATGAAAACACAGAAAGCTAAGCACAGCAAAGAGGAAATAAAAGAGCCCTTCAACAGGGGAAGGTTGGTTTATATTGGAATACATTAATATAGTGTCAATATATTACTGTGGGAGGATGCACAAGTGCTGTACTTTGTTTGTTTGTCCATTAACATTATTCGTGCCTCCATCCTGATGATTCACAGCGATCAGTGCCTTCGAAAACACCTGACTGCTCTTCTCCACATGTCTGAATCCACCACCCTCCAGTCATTATCATTTTCCTCTTTTGTTTGTCTCCAACAATTCATTCTGCAAGGCTGAATAAAGCCGCTGATGGAGAGAGAGCGCCCGCGTTATAAATGTGATCATTTCTCAAAGGTTTCTTCAAAAAGATGTATGACAAATTAAAAACAGCCAGTCGAAGAAAAGATGTCAAACTTTCTGGGTGAAATGTTGGATCTAAGTGGAAAATTTAAAAAATAGACAGCTCCAGTGCTCGATCATATATAATTGGCTGAGGCGTCTTTGAAACCATTGAAAAATACTAACGTCAGAACTGGGTGGGATGAGTGTGGCTGAGTGGCTGAAAGACGGATAGAGGAGGAAGATTATAAAAGAAAGAAGATTCTGAAAATAAAGAGCAAGAAATAAAGCAGAAAGAAATACTGTAACAGCACGTTCATTCACCAAATGACAACAAAAGAGAAAGAGCGTGAGGGCTTCATGACTGAGCAGCCAGAGGACCTGCTGTGTTGCTGTGTTCAGTCGCTTCATTGGAGAAAAACATCTCGTTGCTGCTGCTGAATCCACTGGATTTTATCCAGGGATAAAATCAGGGAGACTGAATCATCCCTGAAATCTTACTGACAACCAAACTAGAACGATGCAAGATGTTGAACTGACACGCTTGTTTCTGGCACCATTAGAACACACCTGTTCACAGCCAAACTGCCCTGTACCTGCAAAGAGGAGCACTAACATCACTATACTTCAACTGCACCATTCATGACAAAATCCAGATAAATGTTAACAATCTCTCCAATCCTTAAGCATGTTTTCCATTATGTGTGTGTGTGTATGTGTGTGTGTGTGTGTGTGTGTGTGTGTGTGTGTGTTACTTGGCTTTGCGTCATGCCAAACAACACCTCTTAGCTGCTCTCACTGTAAACCATGGCCTCTCGGGGCTCATTGCTTGAGAAAAACACTGTACCTAAGGTGTTAATTCAGATTTACCATGAGCTGTCAAGAATGTAGAACTTTACATTAGACATATGTGTATTTTGTCTTAAACTGTCTATATCATATGTTAGCAATGGCAATTTGTATTTACTGTCAACAATGTCTCTACATAGTTTGCACGTATGGACATGTTTGGTTTCATGAGACATTTCCCCACAATAAAATAATCACAGCAAACCTTCAGGAAAAGTTCTACAGTCATTTTACTGTTTGGAGATGAACGTTTTCATATTCACATTACATGCTGCTCAGCATGATGAGTTACCTGACATCCACAAGAAGACACTGACACCTCCACAGGGGCATTATCTGTCAAAATATACTGACGTTCAGCAGTAATTACATGTGATTAAAACTTCCCACTGCGCACTTTGTGAATGTCGCTTAATGTTTAAGAACACAAGTTTGTGTGAGATCCTTCATAGTCCAATATGAATGAATCTAATTTACTGTATATAATCTGATCACAAGTGGTAAATGGACAGAAAATACGGCACAGAGATACAGTTCCAGTGTGATTCCAGCATGTGTTTCTCTGAAGAACAGGACCTCACCAATCTAACAGAAACATTTCTTTTGAACTTAGAAGGTGAATCATAAAGAGCAAAGAATAGTCTGTATAGTTCTCTGGTTAAACTAGCATTGATTGATTATACATTGATTATCAATTGATAATTGATAATACATGTTCGTCTTCTGTTAAATCTGTCGGACATCTACATCTACTGTCCCCTGTGCTACTCCTATGCAGATCCAGATTCCTGGTGTGAGTTCATATGTTTTCAGGCATGGTCCTCAGACTGTGTCAGTGAATTTGTTTCTGAGTAACCTGAAAGAAATTCCTTCATATTTTGCTCCTAATTTGCAAAGCGATGGCGTTACCAGTCAGACCTGTTCTACAGCCAGTATTTTAAAAGGTACTCTGTCGAGGTTTTGTCCACTAGCAACGCAGGTCCTTGTTTTCTTTCTAGTGTGTATGTGCATGTGGGGTGTCTAGAGCATCAATCTTTTTAATACCATGTGTTTCAAACCATAGTGTTTGTTAATGAAACATTTCTGAAGTACCAAAGTCATCAAAAGTTCTTTAAAAAACAGATCAACAATCAGAGCAACGCCATCCATCAGCAATTAGCTAATGGACAGTCTCCACCTTCTTAAGGCTTAAGGCTATGCATAATTAAGAGTGTGTCGTCTTTGACTGACAGGTGGGTGTTGTCATAGGTGTCTCATTTGAGCAACCAGGCTTCATTCAGCTCCACCTCAGCTCCACCCACGCTCCACCTCCTTTTTAGATTAGCCAGGAGGCAGCAGAGCACCACACTGAGCTTCAGCATAGCTCTTCAGGTGATGGGTCATGTTGTATACAGTCTGTGATCATGTTAACCATGTGGGCACTGCTCCAGCTGCTGGCAGTAATGCTCCAAGAAATGTAGCACTGTGCTAATAGAGGCAGTGAAGAAGAAGACTGCTAGCAAGTGAAAATGTTTCATGAGGAAGGAAACTGAACATGGTTATCAGATATACACATATCAGATATACACATGGATATACACATGTGTTTTGTTCAGTAGAACTGAACTGTGTGTGGATGATTCCATTCAGGATGGATTCTCCGTTTAAACTCCACTCTTGATTAGATGAATAAAAATGGGAGCAGCAGCAGGTCCAGACTATTTTAAACATATGCATGCAGCAACATTTCAGCTGAGCAGAGCAGGCAGTAATACTGGATTCCACGCAACTTTTCTGCAATAGTTGTGTCTAATGAGTCACTACACAGGCAGCTGTTTTTAAGCAAAAAAATCTCTGCTAAACACACTGTACCTGTTCAACACCAAACAGCAGACAGACACAGTTCGGGCCAGATATTTCCATCAGGAGTGGTGGAGAGAGAATATCAGACTTCATTTCATCAGGTAGCCAACACACTCATCTAAATGTCTGCTGGATGTGTACATAAACTTCACAAACAAGTTAGAGAGTGATCATTTATTCGTGTTGTGTTTACAACTGTACAGAGGAGCGATGGAAAGACACGCACACAGACACACACACACAGACTGGAGCAAGTTGGGTTGGAATTGTGCTTCTGTGCTTGTGTGTGTGTGAGAGTGGGGTGGAGGGGGTTGTCGTGGGTCCTGTATGTGGTTGCTATGGCAGCAGGTGTGTGTGGTGCCAGGGATCTCCACTGGTCAGAGTGAAGTCACAGAAGCAGACTCTGGCAGCCACAAAACATTCCTCCACTGTGAAAGGGCTGAAACATGTCCTCTCACACACACAAAAGCTTGTAACTACCTTTAGTCAGTTTATTCCAGCAGACTACAGCAACAAACATGTTTAAGTACATAAACAGACGCACACTAGGCTCAACTTTGTGGTAGATCAGGACAGCTATTAGCTTCATGAAGCAAGCAGAGCACTGCAGTGAACACACTCATCGTCACAGTGTAATTACACAGCACTGCTACAGAACACACAGCCTGGAGTTGACTTAGGAAAAATAAACATGCTCTCAAACTAGGAGTTTGAGTCTGAATCTACCTGAAAGTGTAAATGAGACCACCTGAAGGAGCTGGTCAGAGATCAGTCCCAGTTTAACCACCAAGAAAATTCCAGCTTGCATGCCATGATAGCATCATTAGTGACATTCCTGCACTGCTGGCCAAATAAAACAGGACAGATTAAATGCCTCACTACCCAAAATGATACTACACAACTTTTTTTTTTCGCTCAGTGGGATCACAGTAGACTTCTCTAGTTCTTTGTGGCTTTGCATCACAACACCCCTTAAAATGTCAAAGATTGCCAACAAAAGCAGTTCATTTTCTGCAATCTGCAACTATTTTCACAATCAAACCACTTTAACGTGTGACCAGACCTTAAACAGAACCAACATGCCGAACATGAGTAAACACCTGCAAAATGAAGAGGAAAGGTGTGCACAAAGGAAGCACAGTGAAGGGGTATCAAGAGTGGGATTCTAACAACCCAGTGTAAAAATGGCCTCTGTTACATCACAGAGGATCTGTGTGTGTGTGTGTGTGTGTGTGTGTGTGTGTGTGTGTGTGTGTGTGTGTGTTGCCCTCTAGGTTTAAGCCCAAAACAAGCCGACATGCAGTCCCTAGAGTTTTCCCCGATCTATCCACCCTGATGTTAACACCACACACACAAGCACACAAACACATGCACACACTGCTGAGCATCTGTCTGAATGACTCTCTCTCTCTCTCTTTTCTCCTCTCTCTCCCCTCACGTTGACTCTCCTGCACTTTTGCTTTCTACAACCTGTCGAGCCACTTCCAGCGTTGCTCTTTATCTGTCTGTGTTCACTCCGCTCTGGATATGCTCCCTCTCTGCTTCCATGTCATCCCAAACATTTGAAGAGAAAACTCAAAGGGACTAACAGCGATACAGACGGCCATGCAGGGGAGAGATGTGTTTATCTGTGTACACGCAGGGTGAGAGGGATGGAGAGACGCTTAAACAGGGAGTGATTTGTAGATGTTAACGCCGTGCACTCCTCTCTCGTTGCCTCCTCTGTCCTTGCCACAGTCATCAAAGCAGCCACTCAGCTTTCAACTAGTTTGTGTTAGCAGTTATTCAGACCTAAAATCCTCTTTATGCTTTGGTCTTTTAATTCCTGCACCGCCTGAAGGTCACAGTTTAAATCCCACAGCATTGGTATTAACTCCAATGATGGACATGAACACTCTCTTATGTGTATTTAGCGTCTCTCTCTCTCTCTCTCTCTCTCTCTCTCTCTCATTTTATCTGTCACTTATTTCCTACATACTTGACTTTAGGGAGCATAGGCCTCTGACAAATGTCCTCCACGTCACTCTGTGTTTGACGGATCTTTCAAGTTGAGCCCCTTCCAAAACATTTCTATCAGGACACCTCTTCTCTACTTATTCCTGAAGGCCTTTTCCTTGTTCCTTTGAGGTATTTTATCGTTCTGTGTTACATCATTTCCTCCAAGAAGTTTTGCACAAACGGCCTGCTGGTAAAACTGTTCAACTACAAATACAGCTTACAGGCTGCTTTGTAAATCACACAGCCTGTGTTCTTTTGTGAAAGACAATCAGGATCTGGTAGTCTTTATTTGTGGTTTTCAAGATGTCGCACCCTGTCTGCACATTTAGCAGTCAGGATGTCATTGTTTCTCTGATGAGTAACCTCAGTGAAAATATTCCAATGATTTCAATGATAAACTCTGTGTAAAGCTGCAACATCACCGTTCTATCACGGCTACATACTTATACTAACACACTAAAAAACAGTCAGCAGCCTGCCACACAGCAAAGAGGCTACACACTTAAAGTAACAATCCATATTAGCTATCTAGCTAAAAGTGCCCCATTCTGTTCTCTTTAACATTCGGAACTGTGTTGACATTAGCTCAGAGTGTAAAAAGGGAGAACAGTGTTCTCTAAATGACACTAATCCAGTTTTAAATTTAAAAAAAATATTACATTTACATGAAATCACAACTTGTGTGTGCAGATCGCAGAAATCTGCCCCCAGATTCAAAACCGTTCTTTTTCCAAACACACTGAGGTCCAGCCAGAGCGAATAAGTACGAAATATCAAGAAAGTGATAAGATTTCTCACAGTGCTTGGATTGGCTGTTAACAGGTGAAATGTGTAATCAGTAATCATACACCAGGGTCAGCAGGGGCACACATGCGTACACAATGACAAATGACAAACACCGCTTGTGAATTTCTTGGCTTTAAATAAATCTAGACTCCACGGCATGAACATCACTTAGATGAAGAACACCGTGTGCGATGCAGAAATCTCAAGCCAAGTGGTTTTACCGTCATTTCAACCATAAACACAGTACACAGAGAAACAAGACAGTGTTGAAATGTAGTGCAGACAACAAGAAAGTGCACACACATCACAACACAAAATACAAAAGACTACATAATGTGCAGTATGTTCAGACAAAACAGTTTGACATGAAACAAAAGACAGACGGAACTGGAAGTGTATGTACGCTACATACGGATAGACATAGGAATACAGTGGGTGGATACAGTAGATAAATAAAACTGGCCAGCAGATATTAGCTTATACGTAGCAGATATATTTGTATCTATATGTTGGACAGTAAACTGACAAGATGATGTTTCAGCTGTATGTTTGTCACAGTGCTTTACAAAAAAACAAATCAAAATCTGCCCTCAGATGAGCTGTGGGATGCACATCTGCTGTCTGCATCCAAGTCCATTTTGAAGCATGTCAGGGCTGTAAGGAGACGCAGAGAAACTCTGCCACAAAAGCTTCAATCAGTTGATCTGTTTCAACTCAAATCACCAATCACAGGCACATAAAAGTCTCCTTCTTACTTTGAATAATGACAGCAACCTTGACAACACTGTGCTACAGTGCCTGTGATCTGCCAAGGATAACTGGAGGATGTTTGTGCTCCATGATTTGAAGATGGTGTCCATAACCTTCAGCTTCTTCAAAACACTGCAGCGACGCATTTATGAAGTTGTTTCACCTCAGCATTGTGCAATTAAAAAAGCATCAAACGGCTGAGAGCCACAAACATAATCTGTTGAAGTGATGGATGTGGATGGGATTTCCACCATCGGGGAGGACTCAGGCAACAGTGAATGCATCATTTGTACACACTGATGGAATATAGAACAGAAACTTTGAACAGTTTCAACACTTTAGTTAAGATCTTCCATGACAGACTGCTGTGTGTTCAGTCATGTAGCACTGAGCGCTTCATCTATTATATCTGTTAAGTAACTTTTTGATATTCACTCACAGAGTGGATCTGTGTCTGCACAGTATTATTAATTACAGCTGACTCATGGTGGATTTTCAGATTTGGGAGCTGTAAATCTCAAACAGACCCTCGTGTTTGTCTTTTTAAAGATGTGTGATCATGATTATAACTATGCTAGACATTTTACAGTGTAAGAACAGAGTTCACAGCGTATTGGTGAGCAAGCTATATAATGGTGATTACTTCAGACCTACTTTAGTATTTCTGTACTGATAGTGTACATCTACAATAAGCTCATTTATCCCAATGTATCAGCCTAGCTCTCATTTGCATTATTATTTATGTGGTGATAGTTATTAATAATAATTCATCCTTAATGGAAACACACACAGACTGATTACACTTTCATTTTGTGTTGGTGTCATTTATGTCCCTGAAGACTGATCATGAATTTAAAAGCAGTTAGTTGTAATTCATGTTTAAATTCATCTTTATTGTGTATGAGGGACAGCAGAGGAATTCATCCAGGAAAGGGGATGAGGGGACGAGGGCGACACGCAGAGCTGCAGGTTGGAACTGGACCCAGGCCGCTGTGGTGAGTGGTGGTGACTTGGTACACTGTCGTTCACATTCTTGACCAAATTTTGGATCCAATAATGTTCCATTGTTACTGAAATCATACAAGGTCTGTCCTCATAAGGTTGCCATGGCAGCTTTTATGGAATGGTGACTCATGAGACATGAGACCAACATGTAAAACTTTGGTATTAAACACACCGGACAAACATTTTCTCCAAAGTCCTCTTAAATGCCAAAGACATATACTAATACAGTATATCAGAAGGGCTTTATACAAAACAGACTAAACTATTATAAACCAGAACTATGTTGGACATGAGAGCTTTCATGTTGTTTTGGTCTGCAAAGACTGACTAACGTGACTTGGACAGATTTTGTGAGGCTCACGGAATGACACATAAACATCATCGGTGATGGAAATGCGGCTTTACCTGGAAGGAAATTGTAAATAATTTTTTACAATTTTATTTGTATTCTATCCTATAAGTTAAGTGGTTGTGTGTGCATTTGTAAAAAATATTGTTAAAAAAAAACAGGTAAAACTTCACGTTCATGCTGCTGACATCTTACAACTGATGTGTAACGAACACATAGATATGAATGCTGCCAATGTGCTAGAGCATTAATGCATCACTGTAAGGTGTTTCAGACATTCATGTTCTTTGTCACACACACACACACACACATACACACACACACACACACACTCCTGACCAGCAGCTGTGATGAGGTGGTGTGTGTTCCCGGAGAGATGTGGCACCAGCAGCAGGATGATACTGGGAGACAGAAGGCCCTCAGTGGCTGTAATTGCTTTGCATGTGCACACAGACAAACACACACACACACACACACAAAATCACAGGGGATGCATTGTCATTACTGTTGACTAGTTTCTAGGAGCACGTTGTAAACAAATCATTGTTCACTTCTCGGCACAGCAGGAGGGGGGACAGAGAATTAGAGCGAGTGGACAAAGTGAGAACAAATATGGCAAGAAAAACACCCGAAATCATCAAAGTGGTGCTGAATAAAGGAGGGAGGTAGAGCGGGGATCAGAAAAGAGAAGGACAAAAGAAAACACAATGTTTCAGATGCAGAGCGAGCAGTCCAGATGGGAGAGGAGGAGGAGGAGAAAGCCGAGTGGACCCACGTGGTACTCTGTCTGAGAAAGGACAAAAATAAACTCAGCTACTCATATCAAACATAAACACAGCTCCCACTGAGGCCTTGATATGAAATTCCATGACTTTTCAATGACTTTCCATGATGGACTGGAGGCACATCTGTGCACTTTCAATTATAAACTGGTATAATTAGCCTGCAGCTGTAACAGCTATAGCTGCTATGCACTGTATTAACCCTGTGCAAAATTTAATTTGAATGTCCTGTGAAATTCATCCATTTAAGGCTGTCTAGCCTCGTACCTTAGAAATGAATATGTCCCAACAACTGATTGGCCCACTTGGTGTGGAAGTGCACTACAATACATCCACGGTCATCTCCTATGTCTGCGTATAGGAGACGACTGTGGATGTATTGATGGAGAACAGCTTCACTGCCCGACACATTCTTGTCTGTCCCGTCATCATTTTGTGTCACTAGCAAACGAGGAAAAACGTAACGAAAAAAAGGTTTCAGTTTCGTTCTCCATTGACTGAAGTACATGAAGAAACTCAACATATATAGAAACCACAACACCAACCAACCTTTCTGCTGTTATCTGAGCGCAGCGCAAGCACACCAGAGCAGTGCCACAACTACAACTACAAATCAGCCTGTAGTGCCCACAAAAATTCCCACAATGCAACAGAAAAGTGCTGGGCATGCCACGGATGCTACTTTCTTTGTTGAATGGAGGCTTGAAAACGCAGCTCTGCAAGTACACGTGTCCCATTTGTGACAGACTGTAGATCAGCGTTTGAATTATTACTGTTATTATATTATTATTAATAACTTAATCTAATGATAAGCACTTGTTATATTTTTTTATATTTATGATTAATATAGATATCCAGAGCAGACACCCCAACCATCACCTGTGGTAGTGAGGGGCCAAATGTGGAAACGTTCAATGCAGAGAAGGCTGTAAGCTGGACATCAGGAGGGGGGTACAAAAATCAACCAGCTGAGGAGGAGATGGAGGAAGAACTGATTGTGCTTGAGTAATGCAGCACTGTTTGCACTTTTGATTAATGTGTTTGCGCTTTTTGACCCCAGCACTACAGTATTAAATAAAGATGTTTTAAACTGTTCTTTTCCATTATTATGGGGAAATTTTCTTATTTCCCCTTCCCTTTAATTTCCCTTATTGTCTACCCCTGACAAGTGTCCGCAATCTCAAATTCAGATAATCCAAAATAATATACTGATTCCCATGAAACATTTTTAACATTCAGTAAATTGGATGACCACTGGAAGCCCTGCAGTAATACTAAACACAGTCTGGCTGTCACACTCTGAGACGTCACGGCTCTGCTCTCTAAACACACCGGAAAAGGAGATGCAGAGAGAGAGACAGTGTCCTTCAGCGCTCTCACAGCGAGCAGCCAGGCAACGCACAACCTGTCAGAGAGACGTCCAACCATGCCTTCCCCAGAGCTTCATCCTAGAAAATCTGTGTGTGTGTGTGTTTCATTCACTTGTCGACTGTTAATCCCACACCACTCTCCCAGGCCTGACTGGCATGTCTGCCGCTGAGTGCCGTGTTTGCCTTCTGCTTCGTTACACAGTAATGCTGTAAGCTAATTGCTGATGGTTTTACTGGGGAACACTAATATAACAGCCTGAGCTTAATGTGTTTAACTTGATTGAGATTAGCGTCCCTTTAACTCACTCTCAATGCGTGATGAATGCAGCACTCCGGCAGATGCACCAGCTCGTATGTGACAATGGGATGAAAGAGTGAAACGAGCCTGGATGATGGCACACACACACACACACAAATATAACAGCATTTATATTACTCTATTAAAATCATACTTGAGGTTTCACCCAATTTCACAACTTAATTTATATTAGCGCAGAGAAAATGATAGTTTGAGTTTTTTTTATTACTCAACATTCTCTTTTGCTTTACTCTACTCACAGTGGAGTCTTCTCAGTGGTCCTGCATCTCTAAGGAGTAGCAGAAGGCTACCAAGCACATTTAATTATTTTCTTATTAAACTAGAGAAGAAGGAAGAGTTATTTCTGGCATCGAGGGTCAAGAGGTAACAGGCTGCTGGAGTGTGTTCAAGGATGGGTGGACACACAACTCTCCCTGATGAATCATCAGTACAATCATCAGTGGGTCTTTGATAAAAACTCAAGCTATGTGTAATAAAGTTAACCACGACTCCAAAAAGAGCACTGTGGTGCGAAATATCCAACCACGCCGTCAACAGTTTAATGTCGGCCAGTCAGATCCTGGGTCAGTTTGGAGCTAACTTCACAGCTCTGACTGCAGCAGAGTTAGAGAAACATAGACACACAAAGATTTTGATGTAATCCACCTCGGCCTGTAAGCTGTAGCTAAACAGATCATTTCATCCAGAACTTTGCAGATCGGCCCTCGCAGTACTTTCCTCACACATCTACTCCAACTAAACACAGAATCTAGATAGGGAACATCATCTTGTCTGTCTATTTTGTGTAGTTTCTCCACATTAAGAAAGGGAGGATGAGGCGAGGGGATTGCAACCAGCAAATACACCACTACATGCCACTAAAAATTACACACTAGTCCTTCATGACTCTCAAACTGTAAGACATTGAACTTAGTGTCATATATACAAAAGAAAAACACTTTTAGAAGCTGGTTTTGATGACATACAATCATGAACTGAATTAACAAAACACTTTAGTAATAGTAGTACTAGTAATAGTTATAGTGGTAGCAGTTGTAGTGGACTTATTTTTATTTATTTATGTTGTCCCTTTTCCTTTTTAACAAGCCTCTGTCTAAAATAAGTCAGGGACATGTACAGTGCTGCATGTGTGCCAGGTACAGGTGAACTCTGTGTGTGTGTGTGTGTGTGTGTGTATTTCCACACATCTATAGCATTGATATAAACTGAAGACCCAAGAACTTTATCTTCTTCCTTTAACAGTTCTTTGACAGACCCCACCCACTTGCCACCTTCCCCCCACCTGAAAATGAGCACAGCCTGCTTTGGATGTTAAGATTAACTGATCAAGTGCACCCACAGAGTCTGTCTGTAAAAACATGCACATGACATGTGGTTACTGTCACAGATAACGTGGCCTGGATGCTACATGCATGACTGCTGCCAGCATGTATTCACGTTACCAGCAGCACCACGTCCCAGTGCTGGAGAAGAGTTTAAAAACGTCCTGTCACTGAACACACACTAACTCTCACTATGCACATGTATCTATACTCAGATACTGCCAGCATATAGATAAATCTGTTTGATACTTCAGTTTGAGAGTGTTACCCTCAGAGTGTTAGCGGGGGATCAGATTGCGGTTTTGTCGCTATTTGCTGTAAGTCATCCCTCTCTCTGCTTTACTGTCTATGTTCAGTTATCCTGTATAACTGAGTGACAGTGACTTTTAGCAACCAGGCTTTGTTCAGCTCCACCTCTGTCTATTTTTGGATAGGTGGAGAGGTGGTAAGAAGGCAAGACCACCACACTGGGCTTCATGACAGCTCTTTAGAATCCTGTGCGAGGTCATGGAAGCTACATCCATGTTTTAGAGGGCAGCTGTTTTGTACCTCCATCCTACATCCTCCAATATTGTGCAGCATCCCTAGTCTTACTACTGCTGCTTCCGCTGATGATGATGATGATGATGATGATGATGATGATAATGATGAGAATGATGATGGGGATAGTGATGATGTATGTCATTACATACATACAGGATCTTGAGTTTAGCTAAGGGTGCTATTACTACATCCACGCAACGGTTGAGAGTGGATAGAACAAAGACTGCCTTAATTGCCTGCATGTGTGTGTGTGTGCTTTGATGGGGTGAGCTGAACAAACAGGGGTGTGTGCATGCGTGTGTGCAGAACATAACACAGTACGTGTGGGCATCCGACACATGAGTGTGTGTTGCCGTAGTAATGTGAGCCACTAACCTCGCCCTTTCCTTCACTTCAAAGTGGTAACCTCAAAAAAATGCTGTCAAATGAAGAGTTCTACTTATCTGAAAGGGAGTGTGTTTGTGTGTGTGTGTGTAGAAACAAAATGAAAATTCACTCCTTACTTTCTTCTTAACCTCCAAACCATCTCGCCCTCCACTGTGCATCCAATTGCTCAACATTTAACAAAAGTCGAAGTGAAATTAAAAATCACTGGTTATTTTTCTGCCTTGGCAGCAGAAATCATCATCGTGTTCCCAGTCTTCTTCTTTGTGGGCTTTTTGAGAGAAATACATGCTTACAGACAGAGACCTGAAAAAGACAGTTCTATGTCCCTTGCATCTCTTTTTGTGGGGGCGTGGGCGAAGATTAGATACATATCAATACATATCAATGTATCTAAAGTATCTAATCATATGTGATGTAATACAACATGCAAACCTGACAGTGACCTTGTGGTTAGCTGGCAGAGAGGTTTCTGAGCTGGAGGTGCATGTCTGGATTTTGACTGACGAAATGTTTGTTTACATTCTCAAAGGCTGTAGTTGAATTCACTTCATGCTTATCCTCCTCATGATCTGACAGCGTGTGTGTGTGAACAGTGTTTTATCTGCAGGATCTCATTTGAATCCAGCTCTCAGCTAAGTTATCTAGTTTCCTTTTCAGTGTGTCTTTAATAAACGTGTCATTTCTGCTGCCGGAGCCTCTCGTCAAAAGATGTAGTTTGACGATGTCGTGAAGCAGCGTGGGATCCTGATTAACAACTACGACAGCTGACGCAGATCTATCTGTCGCGACAGAAATCCTGTTTACAGACAAGCTTCAGGTTTTATTTGCTTCTCCTTTAGTCAAGTTTGTGACATTCTTCCTCCCTCTCTGATGTAGATCATGTTTCCTCTTATCTTCCAGCAGCTAGACGGGTAAAGGGGACGCGATGCCAGTGACAGGTGACCGAATGAAACGCACTTTTACCTTGTAAAAACAAAATGTTTTGAACATTGTTGGAAGCATCTGGGATTACACAATTCAATGAAATGATTACATGTACATATCACATTGTATACTTTTAACAGCTATACATGTTGAATGTTGGACATAACCAACACTATATGTGATTGGCGGCTACTCAGTGTGACACACTGCTGATAGCACAGTGAGAGTGAATGTCTTGTTTGAAACATGCATAGTAACCTACATGAAAGTTAACAGAATTCAAATTGTAGTTTGACTTTCACAATATTTTCATATTGATTCATCTGCTAACCTGATGCCTTTATTTTCAGAATAGGGCAGACATGGAGTATAATCACCTGGAAATGAGCGCTGAAACACTCTATAGACTAAACTAAACAGTGACTCCTGACAGGGTCTTTAAAATGTTACACTAAAAAGATGAGGGTGATGTGAGGAGATCGCAATGCAGTGATTAAACCACTAGATGCAGGCTGCATTAGTATGAACAGTACATATCCGCACATAGTGTGAGCTGGTACAATGACCCAAATGATTACTTAGTTATCAAAACTGCTGCAGATTAATCAACTCATGCTTACGACTCTCACTTAAATTTCCTCTCTGACCACCTTTGACAGATTTCAGTTGATGCTGAGAGGAGTCGAGGTTTGACACTGTCACAGCTGACCGTGCCTGTCACTGACATCACTGCTCTCATCTGTCCATCCTTTCATCTACTTCCTCCCCAGCAGCAGTCAAAGGACTCTCTGTTCAGCTGGGTCTTCCAGCTGCCCCCCCATGACTTCACCGCTGACGCAAAATATGGAGCTTGATATAAGAATCAGATGGGAAACGGCCTGAGAATGTCATAAACCTCGGTGGCAACTAAAAAGCACCAATCTATCTCCTCCTCCTCCGCCTTTAACGTCACAGACATCCTCCACCTGCCTGGTTTCTGCTCCTCAGTGACCTCAGCTTCACATGACCTGAGGCGCAGAAGAAGAAGCTCCTGCTGAGCTGACATGTTAGACATTAAAGGTAATGATCCCCAAACATGATCCTCACTTCCCACTACACTCCTTCATGGGACGCAGTGACCTGCAACCTGAGCACAGGTGAGGGTGGAAAATCATGAGGTCACCATGACATCAGCTGGTCAGTAGGTGAAGGGTCTTTCCAGCAGTAAGTACATTTACTCAAGTACCGTATTGTAAGTATATTTATATATATATAAATGTGTAGTTGTACTTGACTCAAATATTTCTGGTTTCTGTTTAATCTGCTTTTTACTCTGTTACACGCAGGAATATTGCATTTTGCTGGAGTCACTTTTCAGATGAAGACTGAAAGCAGTGTGTGAGATTGAGCGGTTTGTTTCAAATGAACCCAGCGCTTCCAGGCTTGTTTGGCTTGTGACACCTCACAGAAAAAGCAGTGTGCACTGGGGGCCCTTTGACAACTTTAAGAGACACTTCCCCTTTGAACTTCTCACATACTGACTCACACAGACTTCTAACTTCTCAGATGGTGTCATTTGAATAACTGTTTAAGGCCCAGAGAAGTGAAATGATCCAATGTGTCAGAAATAACTGCAAAAAAGAATAAAGAGAAACGTTTGTAGCAGAACGTTTTCTTTTCTCCTGCAACAAGAATCAGCTCAGACTTATAATGTGCACAACTGTACTTTTTTTTGATACTTTAAGTGCATTTTGTTGATCACAGGAAGTGCAAGAAGTGTAGTGCAGAACTTTTACACTTGTACCTTGTTCTACTGGCACTTTTACTTCTTCTGCCACTGTTTCCCAGTCTAGTCTAAGGCTGGTGACCTTACTCTTACTTTCTACTCGTGCGTTTTTCTGCAGCAGGTCACCGCAATATTCCCACACAATCATTGTTCCTTTAGACTTGAACTGCACGTCACTGTGTCACACACGCACGGCTCAGAAGCCAAAAGTTGTTTTCACGTGGCGCAGCTATCCCAGCATCTGAGAATGTGGTGTGGCTACTTTGAAAGGCATCCAAAAAGGAATGTGAAGTTACGCACATTTAACGCGCTTTAAAGGGACGCGGAACGAGGGATGATCACCGGCAGACGCGTGCCACATGATCCGCGTCAGAGCCCTCCGTGTGGCCTCGGAGACTGGCGCGTGAACTGTGACCATGAGGGTTCGAACTGGCGTCACCAACATTTAAACCGACCTGTTACTCCTCCTCTCCGTTTTTTACTCCAGCTTCACTTATTTATGATTTCCCTGAGAGACTGCTGAAACATTTAGCAGCAGCATCATCAATATTTTCAGACGTTGTTATTTTACACCACCTTCAACAAAATAGATCCACTTTTTTCCACTCCAGGCTCATATTCACAGGTAAAATGAAGCCAAACAAACACCACATTATTTTACCTTAATGATACTGCTCCGGCGAGGTGCCGCCTTCACCGTATCCAGGAGGATGGTGTCGGTGTCCTGGCCGCCACCGGGGAGGATGACACCACTCCGCCGGCCGCGGGACGCTCTCGGCGGGATGCAGTCCGGCGCTCCGTCGCTGCACAGCCCGTCTCCATATCCATCACGCTCAGACATGTCGATGAGAAGAAGGGCTCGTTTTAACACAAGGAGAGGAGAATTAATCAAGCCGTCGGTTCTGACCCAAATAAAGTTTGACTTGGCTGCGCGTTGATGCCATTTAAAAGGAGCTCTGTCACACCGAGAACACCGAGCAGACTCTCACTGAGCACCGAGCTGATGTTAACTTGAGTCTGCGGGTCTGAGCCGGTTTCCAGGGTCCAGTCCTGCTCCACTAAACGGCTCACCGTTGAAATCAAAGCATCGCACGCAGGTACAGTAAGAAAACTGGACTGGTGCGCTCCCCGGATGCGCGCAACAAGTCTTCACCGTTCCCGGTCTTCTTTCCTCGAGGCGGCCGAGGCGCAGTTCGTGCGTCAAAACCACCTCAAAACCTGCGCGAGAGACGAAAAGACCCTGAGGCGGAGGTGGTGGAAATCAAATGTTAGACAAGAATCCACCGTTTGGCTACCAGGCGACCCGAAACCAGGCTCCGATCCCACCCACCCCCCCCCAAAAAACACATCGATGTCAAAGTGCAGAAAGGGGCCAAGTTGCGCTGCGGTTGGCGTCAGGCAGAGAGAAGATGCGTTCATGTGTCTCTGTGGAGCGCATTGCTCTGACTAAACACACACACCGCGGTCGTCTTGCTTCTACTCAAAGCAACAACAGCCGACTTTTGACGAGAATAGGGAACACAACTGACAGTCGCACCGCCTCTAGCCCGCCACCCCTCCCCTCCTCCCTCCACCCGGCTCCTCCCACAGGTTGCCCGGAATCATGATTGACACGCGGAGCGGCCAATGGGATCCGCCTTTGGGAGATTTGGAAGCAGACAGAGGCTCTGATAGGTTGGACTGTCGAGTCCCAGTGATTGAGAGAGCCTCCCTATCGTTTGTTAAGACCATGGACCACTGGGAGCAAACGGGGGGGGGGGGGGTGGGCAAGTACAGCGGGAACCACAGGAGACATCAGCACTGAATGGTTCCTGTTTGGTCCAAAGTTATTTTGTTTTTATCACATTAAATTAAATTCATGGAATTCATCAAGAAGAGCAGAAACAGTTGGTCCATGAGTCAACAAGCAAAGACAGGCAACAAGTTTGACTGCTGTCAAGTCCAGAATGTTCACGTCAGCTCTGCTCTGTAGTTTGGTTTACAGATGTTATCATGAAAATAATTGTTGCAGCTTTATATGAAGCAAAACCAGCCAAACATACAGTCCTTTAAAGCAAAGGTTTTCAGTCTGTCAGTGTTTGCTCCACATACCACCTCAGAAAATCTTCATCACTACTACCACTATTTTGACATTAAAATCCAGCCGTGTAGGCCGTGTTTAATACTGTAAGCTTTATTTCTTTTCACAAGATTATTTATTGTTTGTCCCTGAATCCTGAACAGAACCGGTTCAAGAACCAGAGCTGGTTTGGTACAAAAGTTTTACTCCTGATCTGCACTTCTCTTCATAATATCTCCTGTTCCAGCTGAAGAGTTTTAAAAGCATTCATTTTACCTCCACGTACTGTCTCCGGTCACATTTTTAGCTAATCGTGGGTGTATGTACACACACATATTTCAGGAAATGAAAATCTTATTTTAAATAACATTCCAGCGATATCTTAGTTTAATCTTTAATGTTTCTTTTTAATTTAAAATAATATTTCAGAGATTCCCCCAAGTATCACGGGAAGGTCATATAACCGTAGCGGTACCACAGTTTGTCTTCTAAGTAAAACACTGTCTTGCCACTGCTGATGCATTTGTATGTACAACCATCAATCGATTTATAGAATAGAATCTCAGTAGTTATACAGTGTTATGCAGTGCCTACTCTGAAAGTTTCAAGCCCTTTACCTCTAATCACCTCCAGCATCACTGATGGGTGTGGTTAGGAATGTACTCTGTTGCACACCCTGACAGCAATGTCACCGAGTCATGGAATCCACCTGTACTTCACTACAACAAGGTGAGAAGTTAAAACACTAGAGGTCAGCAAAGATAAGATGTTTTGAAGTGGTGCTAAATTACTCTTTAAAGGATCAGTGTGTAGGTTTTAGTGACATCTAGTGGTCTAGTTGCAAAAAGTACTTTCTTGAGTCAGTGTTTAGTTTGTCCATCCTGGGTTACTGTAGAACGTGGTGGTCCATGGTGGTCTGTTGACACAAAAGGCTCATTTTAAGGCAACAAAAACAGGAATATATAAATGAATGAAAACACACACACTGGACCTTTAAATCAAGAAATAAACTAAACACAACTGACCGGAGTTACAGAAAGCATTCAACTTTTCAAGGATAGTGTGTCTTTAAAGAAATACATAAATCTAGACATAGAATCTTCTTTGCAATGAGACTATCTTTCTATCCTCAGGTTCCATGTGAGGTACGTACCTGAAACACTGACCTCTTCTTATTGTCCAATTGGAGTTGATTCAGAAAGACAGGTAGACCAGTAAAGATTGGTAGGCAGTGCAGCGGTATAATAAAAGTGTGATACATTATTCATCACTGGAGACAATTTTGCTCAGCTCTCTTGGGACCCCTTCCAGGAAGGTCAGAGGTCAGGGTTGGGGAGACAGCAGCACCCCTGGAGCTGGCAGGGATTTAGTGTCTTGCTCAAGGACACATATCATGGACACTTGAACCCTGGTCATCTTGATAACTCTAAGACTCATTCAATTCCAAATCAAATGTTAGGGTTATCACAACATTTGATAGGGATCATGTAAATATAGAAATAAATATAATATATATATATATATATATATATATATATATATATATATATATATATATATGTAGCCAAGTGAACAGGGGTTACTGTGTTTTTTGTTAACTGTGCCCTAATAGAAGGTGTACTGACCCTTTAAGGCCAATTAGGTGGAGAATCGCGTGAGAATTTGAGAGATCGCACGAGAGTCGCTAACGCGCGAAATGCTGTCTCCTAACGCACAAGATGGCGCACCGGTACATTTCTTGTCTGTAGAGTTTGTGAAACTGTGAAACACAGAAGAAATATGTGACCGAGTTAAGACTTAGAACAGAACGGAAACCGTGTTATATGTCGAAGATTTGCGCCGGAAGATTTTGAGTTTGTTTCTCGATGGTCGAGGGTTTGGTTATCATCTCCAGCATATCGGGAGCCGCCCTAGACGACCACGGGTCAGCGTAAGTGGCATATAGTTTACTGAAAACTTAGTTAAAGTCACATTTTCAGTGTTTATGTTGGTTATGAAACTGCGTGTTGTTCCTCATGTAGAGCGGAGACAGAGACAGAGAGCCGTGTGTGTATGTGCTGCATCCACGTGAAGTGTGAAGCTCAAGCTACGAGCTAGAGTAAGTGGGAATATGATTTTGTTTTTTGAACATACTGAAAGTTAAGTACAGGTCATGGTAAAAGCATATTTGTCCAAAACGGGATATAAATATGTACAGTAGAGTTAAGAGTTAAGTGTAACGCTAATTGTGTAACGCTAAAGTGTTAAGTTAATTCATGGAAGTTTACCGAGTAAAACCTGATGTATGTTGTAAAATGCCTCTTGAAAATGAAAAGAGTGGCCTAGATATGTATTAATGTATTTCTATTTCCTGTCACATAGGAATAGGGCCACTACTGTTGTTTGTTGCTTCTCGTTTTGTTTGTTTGCTTCGGGTTTTGTTTGTTGTTTTGTCGTTGTTGGTACTTGCTTTTGCACGAAGACAGTCAGAAACTATTCAGGGAAGGAAACAACCAACTCTATTTTTTAAAAATATTTTTGTTGTATGTTGTTTGACTGTAAAGAACACATTTCTCAAAATTACAGAATTAATGCTGTGCTCGCTCGAGTGCAGTCGGGGTATTAAAGATCCTACTAAAATATATTTTCTGTGTCCGGTCCCCTCCTTTGTTGACCTGGCCACATATATATATATATATATATATACATACACACATATGCTGGTGGACTTGTTTTTTTTGTTTGTTTGTTTTGGGGGTTTTTTTGAGCCAGAAGTGACCATATTAGAGCATAGAGCTGGATTGTGCTATGCTGATTTCTGATTTAACTAAAAAGTTAAATCAGAAAGTGGGGTAATAAATCAAGTAAGAAGTAATGTCATTTCCTCTACAGACCCAATACAGAGACCCAGTACTTCCCACCATTAGCAGACACTTGGTGACAGTGGCGAGGAAAAACTTGCAGTGTGTAAGTTGGGAACCTTTGTTTTCAGAATAAGGCTGACATGAAATATAATATTGATAACAATGTTTTCATGCTGTATAATCACCTCAAAATGAGAATATATTTTTTAATGTATATCTACAGTGGGAGTGGGTCCTTCTTTATGGAGACAAACACTGTGTTTCTACAGTAGCCCAGAACAGACAAACTAAATACTGACTCTAGACATGGCCTTTGAAGTGTTCTTTCTCCTTTACACTAAGAAGGTGAGGGTGAAGTGAGGAGATCGCAATGAAGAAATTACATCACAATATACAACTATATATACAACTAAATTCTACACACTGGACCTTTAAGAAACTGAAACCTCAGGCAGAACCCAGGGACATCTCTGGGTTTAGAGAGGGAGATAATAATAATAATAATAATAATAATAATAATAATAATACAGATAATTTGCAGTCTGCATCAAGTAGGACCAACCACAACCCCTGATCTCCGAGCCTTATTTTTGTACTGTCTGGATGCCTTTTGGGCAGGTAGAGCACCTCCTATTGTACATACAGCTGAATGAACCATGCTCTGCAGGACTCTCTGTTCGGTGCTGTTTCTCTTCCGGACAGTGATGTTCGTTGTCAGTGGAAATACCTCAGTATTTAAGCATAACCAGATTTCCTCAAGTGTGTGAGCTGAAACAGTCTCCGTTTTGCCTTTCAAGTTGCGAAGCAGTGTCCAGGTCAGGCCCTCATGATGTTGACACAAAGGTATTTGGTGCTGTCTACCCTCTGCACCAAGGATCTGTTGATATCAAGGAGAGCATTGTTCCTTCTCTTGATGATGGTGTTGGAGTCAAAAGTGGCTATACAGTACAGTGGTGTGCACTGGGAGTGCAGCTTCAATGTTAGGGACGACGTGTGTCATGATTCATCCTCTGGGGATGTTAAATGTTTGTGTACTGATGTTTCAGTCTGGACCAAAGTGGTGGATCAACAATGACACTGTCATCTCTATAGCAACACTGTGGCATGGCTAAAGTTCGAATAATATCCACTATCACATAATCAATTTTGTTTAATAACGTCCAGTTTTGAGCATGAGTAGTGTTGATGATGCAATACATTAACTCATTTGATAGTGCTGTGGGGATATGTCATGCAAAAAGAATGGAAACCACTGCTCTCATACAAAACATATTGTGTAACTGTAAGAAAGGTCCTACAAAAATGTTCTCCTGCATTATTCCCTTTTGAAATAATAGACTTTTATCCTTTAAGTCCAGGATGGAGACTAATACGTGTCCAGAAAAGCATGCGTCCTTAATCCCAAATGAACTCTGAACAGCCTTTTCATAGTGGAAACACTCTGAAAGGAGTTGAGACTTGGCTGAAACTCACCAACTCCCCCAAATCCTCTGAATTATTTTTTGAAGGTGTTCCCGACTGAGCAGATATGAAGGCAGTATGTGTGTGTGTGTGTGTGTGTGTGTATGGACCTTGAGCCACACAGCTGTGGAATGTGGTCAGCTAGTGAGGCCTATTAGTGCATGAAGCTTACCAGTCGCACCTCACTGTTAGTATGTGTGGAACCAGCATTCATTCGCTGAAAGAGAGAATGTGTCATGTATGTATTTTCTCGTAATAACAGAAAATCCGAGAATAGAATGTGAAGACGGCACGTCAAAATGACTATAGAATAAAGTCTATATATATATATATACACATACATATACACATATACATACACACACACACACTATGTCTTTGAATATATTGAATGAAACTTTGAATATATTGAATGAAACTTTGAATATATTGACTGAAACTTGACTGACGTCAGTCTTCACTGCAGTGCCTGTGGCCATCTTGTGTAACGTGTGGATGCTGCAGCAAAAAGTTCGTCGGTCCACTTGGAAACTCGTAGCAGCAATATTAAACATGATTAACACACCGGTGAATGTGTGCACGGGCTAAAATCCTCCTGACACCCCTGCACAGCATCGTTCTTCTGACGAAGAAGTCCGCTCCCGTTATAATCGTGGCAGACCTACAACAGGCCAGGCAGCTGTTTATCAGGCCAACCTCAGCATGCCTTCACCCTCACAGGAGTGTCCCACAACAGCCCCTGTGTACAATCTAAGAAGGATCCAAGACACAAGATGTAAGAATAGCTAGGCTTTATTTTATGAAAAAGCAGAACTATTAACAGAACACTCTGCTGTGTGTAGAGGTCTGTATGTAGGTCTGTATGGTCAGCTTGATATAGTTTTAGGTGATTTAATGAAGGTAAAACACAGTGAATGGCCGCGCGTACTGGCACTGTGCTCTGACTTCTCCACGACTGGAGAAGCTCCTCTGTGGCTCTTCCTGAGGTTTCTTCCACATTTTTTTCCCTGTTAAAAGGTTTTTTTTGTGGGCAAGTTTTTCCTCACTGGAACCGAGGGTCTAAGGACAGAGGGTGTCACTCCCTGTACAGATTATAAAGCCCTCTGAGGAAAAATGTGGTTTGTGACTTTGGGCTATACAAATAAAATTTGACTTGATTTGATTTGATTTGATTTGATTCATCAACTACAAAATACATAAATTAATATAGTATAAATGAATACGGTGTAAAGTGTATTTTTTAAATTTAGACCATGTGTCACCAATCATCAAATACGTTCAGTACTAAATTAAATATTCAGCCTGCACTGGTCTATGAATGTGGCTGATTCTTACTGTATATAAACAATATGAAGAGAGATAATATGAAGAGTGTTGTGATAAGTAACTACAGGTTGTGGGGGTCGTGGCAACAGGACGTCATCAAGAGGCGTTTTTACGGAGCACGTTATGTGTATGTGCCTGGATTAAGCTTGATTAGCTGTAGCAACAAAAGGTCAGTTAATAAACCAGCTCATTCCCAGATTCCTCCTTGTTTTAACATCAACACATGACATGATGTCAGCAGTGGCCGACTTGACGCTCATAAAGTAAGGCATGGTGAAGCTCGGACCTCTGGAATCTTTTGACTTCACTCACCCGGTGGGATGGCCGTTGTGGCGCTGACGCTTCAACCGCTTTCGGGTGGCGTCGAAGTTGGAAAGAGATAGCAGGAAAGTGCAAGTAAACATGCTTCTCTGCACCATGGGGAGAAAGGAGGAAGCAATTAATGATTCCTTTGTGTACGATGGCGGCGGACAGGTTGTTGACGGGGAGGAGAGAGGCAGACCAGAGTTGGACTATGGCACAGCGATAGCCAAATTCTCCGATCATTTTGTGCCCAAGAGGAATGTGATCCATGAAAGAGCATGTTTTTACAAGAAAGCGCAAAAGCCTGGTAAGTCAGTTGAGGCTTTTGTGTGGAGTTTATACGAACTGATACAGTACAGTGAGTTTGGGCACACTAAAGATGAGCAAATCAGAGACAGAATAGTTATTGGCATATCTGACAATGATGTGTCACAGAAGTTACAGCTCGAGCTGCAACTCACTCTTGAAAGAGCTATTCAAACAGCGTGCCAGAGCAAACAAATAAAGCAACAGAATGTGAGCCAGCGCTCAGACTGCGCAGTGGACACCATGAGACAGGGGTGGTGGCAGTTCCATGGCAGAAGGAGCAGCAACGATGGACACAGTGAGTCAAAACAGCATCCTATCTGTTCCCGCTGTAACATAAAACATGGTAAAATACATCCCTGACCAGCTAAGAATAAATCAGAAGAGGATGCTGAAAGAAGTGGCTACAATATCTGACAGCACCACTGACACAGATGAGTCGTTTTTCCTTGGAGAAGTTACTGAACATGTGTCTGACATAATCTGTCTACCCGATTCATTTGTGGCTTGTTGACTTACCTGTTCATGGTAGCACTGTGGAATTTAAAATTGCATTCAAAAGACTGCCACAGCGCTCCCATTTGGTCACAAGGAAAGGACCAATCATCAGCCCTGGCAGTTAAGTGAGTATTGGTAAGTTCCTGGCAGCAAGTGAGTACAAGGGGGGGAAGTACAGATTCTGTAATTAAAGGAATCACAGTCTCCTGGGATGGACTGTTGCCACCAGAATGGGACTGGTCATGAGAGCTGACGGGATGGACACTGTAATGTTAAGTGATGTGTTTGGGAATATTGGTTTGCTCAAGTGCGACCCTGTAAAAATCGAAAGTTGAGGCTGAACGCATGTTGGCCCTGGGCATTATTGGAGAAGTTGCAGGGAAGAGGATCAGTGTTGAAGATAAAGTGTTGTCTACCCTCGACGCCTCCTGCGGATTTTGGCAGATCCCCTTGGATGCTGCCAGCCAAAAGCTGACAACCTTCATCACCCCGATGGGAAGATTCTGCTTCCGACGGCTGCCATTCGGTATCATGTCAACTCCAGAAATCTTCCAAAGACAAATGTCAACACTGTTAAAGGATCATGAGGGAGTTGTCTTAGTAATGGATTACATACTTGTTTCTGGAGCAACCAGGAAAGAGCACCCATCTTGATGTGGTGCTGAAGACTATAAAGAACAGTGATTTAAAGTTGAACAAGGCCAAGTGTCATTTTGGCAGACAAAAATTCAGTACTTGGCCACATCATAAGTGCAGAAGGCATGAGACCTCACACTGACAAAGTTAAAGCCATTACATGGATGCCAAGCCCAACCAAAGTCACAGAGCTTAAACAGGTCCTGGGTCTTGTCAACTATGTCGGAAAGTTCCTGCCAAGCCTCTCTTCAGAGCTACATCCCATCACTGCCCTGCTCAGGAAGAAAAGTGAGTGGCTGTGGAGTGATGTACAAGAAGCAGCGTTTCAGAAAGTAAAAGCTATGCTTGTGTCAGCACCAGCACTTGCATTCTATGATGTCAGCTGCAAGACTGTCATCAGCACTGATGCAAGCAGCTACGGATTAGGAGCAGCATTATTGCAGGAACACAAGGGTGAGTTAAAGACAGTGGCATTCTGCTCCCATACGCTGTCTGATGCAGAGAAGAAATACTCCCAAATTGAAAAGTGTGTGGAGTGTCTTGCAGGGGTGTTGGCATGGAGCGCTTTGCTTGCTATGCGCAAGGCATGGAATGCTTCCTTCTACAAACTGACCACAAACCACTGGTACCCCTCATAAATACATACAGTATGACTTGGACAAGGTCCCTCCAAGGTGCCAAAGACTCCTAATGCACCTTCTGAGACTCAACGTGATGGCTGAGCAAGTCCACGCTTGTAGCCAATCTGTCTCTCGGGTCCATTGACTGACAGTGGTGATGAGCACACAGATCAGGAAGTACAAGCATATGTGGAGTCAATGGCAGCAAATGCACCTGTTTCATCACAAAAACTTACTACAGGATGATGAGCTGCAAAACATAGTCATTAGTCATTAGGAACAGATAGCCACCAAAGACATGGCTGTTTCCGTCCCTGCATGGATATTATTCTGCCAGAGCTCACCTCTCTGTGACTAGTGCCCTGGTGTTGTATCAAGGTAGACTGGTTATCCCAGCTGCACTTATCAGAAGTGCTCAAACAACTACACAAGCGACAAGGCCTAACAAGGTGTCGCAGTTGAGCTAGGATGTCAGTATGGTGGCCTCGCATCAGTGCATAGATCATAAAGACAGTGTCAACATGTTTTTGCTATGTGAAAACAAACCCACTCAAAGACCTGAACCTCTCCTCACCACACCTTTACCTGGGGGACCCTGGCAGTGCATTGCTGTTGATTTGTGTGAGCTAGAGAGACAGAATTATCTCATTGTGACTGATTATTATTCTAGGGACAGTGAAATTGCCCACCTGTCTTCAAAATCTAGACATCAGGTTATTACCAGGTTTGCAAGATGGGGGATACCGCTAGAACTGGTGAGTGAAAATGCCACACAATTCACCTTGGGAGAGTTTCAAGACTTCTGCTAAAGCTATAAGTTTGTGCACACAACCTCCAGCCCTCATTACCCCCAAGCAAATGGTGCTGTGCAGACTGCTAAGGGCATCGTAAAGCAGCCTGATCCATATCTTGCTCTGATGTGCTACAGAGCTACCCCTAGTGCTGTTACAGGGGTGAGCCCAGATTTACTCATGACTGTAAAAGACATTAGACCACACTTCTTATGTTGGAAGAAAAACTACAAGCTACAGACATCAAATCCAGCAGAAGGATGCTCAGGCTAAAGCAGCCTACCAATTCTTCCATGACCGCTGTCACTCTGCCCTGCCACTTCCTGAACTCCAATCTGGGCAGGCCCTTAGTATGAAACTGGATGGAGAAAGGGGGTGGAAAATGTCTGCTAAAGTTACTGGTGCAGTGAGCCCCAGTCTTACATTGTGAAGACAGACAATGGTACAGTGCTGCAACGCAATAGGAGACATCTGCAGGCAGTCCCAGAGATTGCTGACCCTCCAGACCAGCAGCAGCTACACCCTGAGGAATCTCCACTGCAGCCGCCCAACAGCCCTCCTTCTGTGGCTAGACTCAGCCACAGAGATCCTGCTTCTGTCCAGAGACTTAAAGGTCTGTGGTGTGTTCACCACACCTGTTGTCCCTACATAGGGCTATTCAAGTGACATCCAGAGGTTGTGGGGACATGCATGGATTTATTATGTCCAGTTGTTGGTAGTGTTGGAGAGGAGGTCCTCTTGGTCTTCAGGAGTTTTTTTTAAGGTAGAGAGGGACGTGACTGATCTAATAGGATAGCAGCACAGAGTCAGTTGCTGGTGTTATGGTGGACTTAGACTTTGTGCCATGGATCAGCTCTTACAATACATCCATACTTTTTCTGTGATTCAATATGACTTTTCTAAGTAAAGAAATGGAGGCGTGTGTGTGTGTGTGTGTGTGTATACATGTTTCTTAAATCACTGCAGTTATCTGAAGGCAGCAGAACACATATGTTGCTGAATCTGCAGCCAATGATTTGAGAGGTGCAGCATCACAGCACAGTGTAAATATGGACTGTGTGTATCTTTATTACATCACCTGCAAATGACACCTGATGGGTATTGCACAAAACTAGAATAAAGAAATCCAGGATAATTGAGCAAGCCCAGCTTGACCTAGTCTGCTTGCCACATCCTGGCTACTACTTCTTTAGCATAGCAGTATAACACTTAGCCTGTGTAATAATACTACCACTTGAATCAATATAAAAGACTGTTGCAGTTACAAACAGATTTAAATGAAATGAGAAATGACTATATGTCATATTTTAAAACAGGATAATCAAAATGATGCAGAATACGTAGAAAGACCATGGACATGCTGTAAAACACATTAATTCCTCACAGGATTAAAGGTGGAAATACAGGTGAATCACAAGGATTAATCTTAGCCTGGCTGTTAGCCTGGTCTGGAGCAGGCTGGCTGCAGAGAATAAATCACCATAGTAACTTGGCCGGGTTAAGTTTGAGCTGCTTTCATGCAACCGACTTGAGGCTAAATTCAGCCAGGATAACCAACATATCCCGACTTAATCACTTATCTTGGTTTTGTGCAATACCCCTCTGGCTGCTGCAAAATGACCACACACACCAACAGATTACAGTGGCTCATTAATCCTCCAGGTCAATGCCTCCTTTCTAACTTTCTTTGTAGCAAAAGTGGTGTTTCATGTGATTCTTGGAATGCATAGTGGTGCAAACTCTGTATGTCATTACAGCTGAAATAGTGTCAGATTGAAATTTGTTATTATTTATTTATATCATCATTGTACACACTCAATAAAAGAATTTTTATGGCATTGTCATGTTGTTGTTGTGAACAGCGATTCTTCAGTTGATGAGTTGTTGTCGTCATGCATCGCCGATGGCTCAGCAATAAGACTAGAGATGTGATCGGCTGATAGCTTTTTTATTTCACCCTCCATTTAGTCTGTTTGCACTTTGTGCCATGCACCTACATGAACCAATATAGCAGCTGTACTTGGTGGCGCCCACACAGTCTGTGTGCCCAAGACCAACTGCCTTTCCACTTACAGACTCTGACTTGGTTCTGTCTGCTTTGAGTGGACAATGATTTGTTTCACCAACTTAAATAAATATCAACTTTATTACAGAGGAAGTACTGACAAGCCTCAGAGTTCGGATTGTTCATTGCTTCACCACTGGTAGCACTGGAATAAACAAAGACAATGTAGCCATAAAAGAAAGGAATGTAAGACAGCAAGGTATAGCAAGCATACACATACACTCATGAGGCATAACATTATGACCACCTGTAAATATTGCGTTGGTTTTCCCTTTTATTGCCAAAACGGCCCTGACCTCATCGAGACATGGTCTCCAGTAGACCTCTGAAGGTGTGCTGTGGTATCTGACACCAAGACGTTAGCAGTAGATCCTGTAAGTTGAAAGGTGGGACCTCCATGGGTTGGACTTGTTTGTCCAGCACATCCACAGATGCTCGATTGGATTGAAATCTGGAGGCCAAGTCAACACCTCGAACTTGTTTTGTTCCTCAAACCATCCCAGAACCTTTTTAGCTTTGTGGCAGGGCCCATATCCTGGTGAAAGAGACCACTGCCATCAGGGAATACAGTTTCCATGAAAGGGTGGAACTGGTCTGCAACAATGCACAGATAGGTGGTATGTGTCAAAGTAATATCCACATGAGTGACAGGACCCAAGGTTTCCCAGCAGAACATTACATAAAGTGTAACCATTCATACACATTCACACACCGAATCCTGTGCCATCAGAGGAGTCTGGGGTTCAGTATCTTGCCCAAGGACACTTCGACATGCAGACTGGAGGAGCCTGGGGTCAAACCACTGTTCATCAACTGCCATGTGTTCCCCAGGTAAGTGTCACCTGGACATCCATGTGTTTGTAGAAATGTAAAAAAACATTAACTTAGCATTAACTTGTTCAGCAATTTGAGCTACAGGACCTCAAGTGTTTGATCAGATCATACAGGACAGTCTTCGCTCCCCATGTGTATCAATGAGCCTTAGCTGCCCATGACCCTGTCAGTAGTCCACCACCTTCCTTGGTCCCCTTTTGACATTTACTGACCACCGCAAACTGGGAACATAGATAACGAGATAATGATATAATCAGTGTGATCAGTGGCTGATTATTGTATATGGAAATATATCTTTCTGTTGATCCTGTCCACGGCAGTTTTTGTTTTGCTTCTTTACCAGGACTTCTGTCTGCTTCGTAAATCTGGACAAAATTTGAATGTTTTGTTTTATATCCCAAGCGAAAATCAGCAAAGGGTGAAAGAGGAATGCGAGTCCATCTCCAAGTGTCCTTCTGTTGAAACTCGTGCCTTCATGCTATGCTGCCACCATGGTGTGAGAAAGTCAGAGCAAAGGCCTTTTGAAGGTCCAATATGGTGTGTGTGCGTATGTGCATGTGTGTGTGCACAAATGTGTTAAATGTTGGTCAGTAGACAGGTGCATGCTGTTCTCAGTTGGATTTGTCTGCTAGTCTCCTTGGGACCTTGAAAAAGACACTAAATGAGAGAACAGTCGTCCTATTCTACAGGCTCCTCTCTGTAAACATTCTGTGGATACATTTATACTCTCGGTTTACTTTGTCTTTTTATTGGGCCAAGCTAAACATATTAGAGAGTAGTTACTTTCCCTTTGTTTACTCTTCCATTAATCATGCAGACAGCTATAGAAACATTTAGCCGTAAAACAGTCTACAGTAAGCCACTACCTGGGTGGCTAATCAACCTTTATCTCCTTGTTTTCCATATATTTACACCAGCTGAGTGACTGTTAAGCCATGCAATCACTACATTGTTAGGGTCGTAAATCAGCAACATTATCAACAAATTCCACACATTAGTTTCTTCAAATCAAATTCCTGTGTCTGTTTCCTTGTAAGCTGCTGAAAATGTCTCCAAATGAGGATCTTTTTTTCACTGTTTACTTACTGTTTGTCTATGTGGATCTACTTGCAGATAATGCTCACACAATCACAGTGTCACAGTGTGTGTGTGTGTGTGTGTGTGTGTGTGTGTGTGTGTGTGTGTGTGTGTGTGTGTGTGTCCAGCGAGATGTGTGGAGGAGTGTCAAGAATTCAAAATGTTCCATGGGGAATATTTGCATGTATAGAAGAACAGGTGTGGTGTATGGGTTTGGTACATAGCCCACAGTGTTTTCTCTCTCTCTCTCTCTCTCTCTCTCTCTCTCTCTGTCCTGGTTCAAGGTGACAGCAGCATCTCACACTCTAAAGCACTCCTTGTTGTTTTTTAAACACACAAGATGGAGCACAGATCCATCATTGTTTTGGCTTATTAGAGATAATATCTGAAGGTCACCATGACACCAGCGCTCACAGACATGTTCATACAGCGACATGATGTATTTTAACAAAAGTCTGAATGAGGTCAAATTATGCAACAGGTTGCACATACTCAGTGTAGCAGTGATGATTTCAGATGTGAAATAGGTTCAGTCATATGCATAATAAAAGGATTGATTGCATATTTATTGATATACTAAAGCATTGCCAACTAAGAGCATAACATGACAGCCATGTCAGCCATGTTAGTCAGACTTGAGTTTTTGTACTTAGCTACATGTGTCTACATAAAATATGTTAAATCCAGACAGAACATGGCACAAACTGAGCTTTGACTTGAAAATGAGCTTTACCTCAATTATGACACTGGTAAGCAGTAGAGGGCGCCATCACCAAACAAATCAACACACAGCTGAGCTTGCTGTGGCTCGGAGGTAGAGTGGGTCATTCACTGATCAGATGATCTGTGGTTCGATCCCTTCCAGTCAAAATACTGAACCCCAAGGTGAATCCGTGTGTGAATGTGTGTGAATGGTTAGCTCCTCAAACTGATGAGCAGTTGGCACTTGCACGGCAGCCAATGCCATCAGTGTGTGAATGTGGGTGAATGGGTGAATGAGATGCGTACTGTAAAAGAGCTTTGAGTACAGTCCATCTACCATTTACCAAGGCGAGGCCATGCAGTGCAGATCATTCTTTGTTCACATGCACTCAAAAAATGTTAGGCCAAAATGCAGCTGTGCTTCCACTACACAGTAGTAGTATCCAGGTTTAAGCCAATTTGTTTGCTGCAACGCAACAATGAAAATGAATGCAGTCATGCTGAGTTCATTTATATTATTACATAAATCTATTACTCACTTCACATTAAGTTTGTTAGTTAATTTATTATTATTTATTATTTAACTGAAATGCATAAGTGGCCTAAAAAAGTTTTAGTGAGTGTGAGAGATGTATATATTGATAATATATTTATCGTTTTCATTGCAAAGTGGGATCTGCTTGATCGTCACAGCACAGCTTCTTCTTCAAAACACTTTTTCACTGGTGTCAAACATTGTTCACACCGTTATCTAAAATGTTAACACAGATTCTGTAGAAAGACCCAAAAGTCTGCTGGATTATCTGGATGAAAACATCTATTCATGGCTGATTTTAGGAATGACTTCACACATATGTGTGAAACTCCTCACAGCAGTCCAGCCAAAAAGAATGAAAATGGACATTTCTGAGTCTGTGTGAAATGATTCATTGTTTTTTAGTGAAGAATGCAGAACAAAAGCTGTACCATAATGAACGTCTGGATTACTTACCGTTCAGCTCACATGAGCACAGAAAGACAAGAATAAAATGAACAAAGAAAAATGTCTTTCTTCTTCACAATAGGCATAGGCATACAGCACAAATGAAGGTTGAACCTTTTTTTGTTATCCATTGTGTGAAAGAAAATATTCATTTGACAATTTGTGCTGTTTGGTGGAAATATTCACTTTTGCTTGTCAATTCATGTCAATGAAGAAAAATGAGTTTTGCGATTGTTGCAAAAACTGTAATAGTCTGCACTGCCTGAGTGTGGAGACCATTTAAAACCCTTTTAAATAAAACCTTCTTGTACATAGCACTGATAGATTGCATCTTGCATGTAGCTTATTGCACTGCAACTGGCCTTTGGTCGTGTACTGTAATGTACTCAGCTCCTGCTGTCGTGCCTTGTTTTTCATATTTTGTTGGATGTGTTTTTTGAATAGTTCTTTATCTGCTTTCCATCCTTCTAAGCTGTTTCTCGTAGTCTAATGCTAACCGTGTGCCTTTCAGCAGTTTAACTTATGAGCAGCAGATGTCTCCTGCTTTATTGACTTATGATAAATGAAAGTAAAGACAAGTTCATTTTGTGTTTCCACTTTCCACATCACAGCTGTGTGAGTTGTAAATTGAACCAGATTAGTTTCCGTTGTGATCCTGCTCGTACGTACGCATGTTCAACTGAGAGTTAAACTGAGGCAGAGACACTTTCCTGTGCACTATATAAATGTGCATACACTTTGAACAGATCAGTATATCATCAATATGTAGCATTTCTATGGAATAAAGTGATGCTTACACATGGGTCGGCAGAGCCTTCTCTGCAGCTGCCCCCTCCCTCTGGATCTCTCACTCACATCCGTGACTGCACTGACTTGCCCACCTTCAAATCTCTGACAAAAACACACCTTTTGAATTGTTTTTAAAGTTTAGTTCAGTCTAATGTGATTTTAGTTAATGTGATCTATTTCATATTGTATTGATTTGATGTTCTTTTTATGTAAAGTGTCTACCTTGAAAAGTGCTTTTAAATCAAATGTATCATTATTATTGGTCGGTATGTATTATTCTTACATAAAATGTTCAATAACTGAGAATCTTCTCTGATCATGATGTCATGAATTTAGGCTGAGAGGATGACAGTGGATGGTCAAAACTGTTGAATGTACTGCTGTATAAACTGGGCAGTTCCTTCCCACACTGAGGTCTGTGTTTAATGAAGGAGGGCCCTGGGTTTCCTTTCTCAGAGTCTTGGCTGGGTGGAGCTCCTGAATGATAGTGGTTTCCTGTTGGAGGCTCAGTCAAGTTTAAACCATTTGGAGTTATTTTTGAAGCATTCTCATGCAAAGCAGCATGCATATGGACATAACATGTCTGTCAGTGTTTATGACAAAGACTTGAAGTGAAATGGACAAAACAGCTGCAGGTGTTTGATTGTTTTTTAGGATTTCCACCATTTCCTCCTTTCCTTTAATAATGCCTGTCATCCACCCAGCTGTGTCCTCCCCTGCTCTCCTTCCTCTTACTCATTCAGACAAAAGAACAGTTAGGTGGCAGACAGGGAAACACATAACACAGAGCCGATGTTTATTAAGTCACTCCAGACTAATGAGGTTTATTATTTATCAGAGCCATCCAATATAATGTCATTATTATGTCCATTAAGTTCATACAATAACACGTGTGAAACAAAAGGAATTTTTCAAGAATAGTTTTTACAGTTAACAATGAAAGCAGATGAGTGATTGGAGTGCTGTGTGTGTGTGTGTGTGTGTGTGTGTGTGTGTGTGTGTGTGTGTGTTTGACAGACAGCACCTGGCAGTGGTTTTAGCATGAGGGTATCCAGCTGGTGTTACTGGCTCGATGCCTCAGCTGCCACTCTCACTTCAGGTCCCATATCATTATGTGTGTGTGTGTGTGCGTGTGTGTGTGAGTGCGTGCTTTGGAAATGATTATAGGAGATTCATATTTTGAGTTTTTCTATGCATGGTGAAATTTCAGTGTGATCATTTCCAGGTTTTTATTGAAATTCATGTAATTCAATGTCTCTATACTCTAAAATGAAAGTAGCACCTCGTCTCTTATGAGAGTACCTCCTCTCCTAGCACTACATGACAAATTGAATTGAATCAAATTGCCACGAGCACTTATTGCTGCACTAACGTGTCTTATCGCACGCTCCTAAGTAGTTCTGGCATAGCTTATGCTTGTGTTTTGGGTCATTATCTTGCTGTAGGATGAACCATGAACCATGACACTGTAGTATGCTGTGTTAGCCGACCATCACACTTCCTCCTCCATGTTGGACAGTTGATGTCCACGTTTGACACACTGACGAACCATCCTTTGGTCTATTTGACGGTGTACAAAAGTCGTGCGTGATGAACCAAAGACTTCAAATGTTGATTCCATAACACCTTTTTCCAGTTTTCAGTTGTTCATTGGCAGTGTTTTATGACCCCGGCGAGCCTCTTTTTCTAACTCTGATGTCTTAGCAATGGATTGACACTCAACCTGTCAAACCTGAAGCTCAAAGTCTTCTCTTTACAGTTCAAACTGAGACTTGCTTATTAAGACCACAGTGCTAAAGTTGCTGTCCTATCACGCAAGCTGGTGACTCTCAGAAACTTGTTTTCTGATTCTGTTGTGGCTTTGGGTCTGCCAGACCTCTTCCAGACCGTCAGTTTCCTCCAATTTCTGAATGTTTGGTGGCTGTACTGAGTGACACCTTGACTTTCTTTGCAATTTCTCTGTAGGAAAGAGAATACACTGTTATGATGGTCTGTCTAAAAGAGAGTCAATATTGGACTTTATCATGTGACCTGAAACATGACGCCAAATGAGTAATCGTGTTATTCTGTTACTGCTGTGTGTGTAAATAAACAACTGTTTGCTAACAGTGTCACCATATTAACTTTATGCTGATGATATGTCAACTAGAGGCGAGCTGGTTGAAACAGAACAGGTTACATGTGTAGCTGGTTTCCACTTCTTTATTTTACACAACAAATCATACACATCTAATCAAATGAAATATAAAATCGTCCTATGATGTTCCAAACAAATGAAACTCCTGAAGACACATGGCTCAGTGGCAAAGTGTCGCATAGCGTCTCTCCTTTACGTCAACTGGAGTGTGTTTAATAAAAAGATTTAATCTAAACGGAGTCTCCATTCAGAGAACCAGGGTTACACAAGTAACCATCCATTTTCTCAGTCCTTCATGTTATCACTTTCTGATTATGTATACTTTATGAAGTGTTTATAATATGCAGTAGTTGATCCATGTTAATGAAGGATTATTAATGCTGTATAGATCAGTTTAGATTAGCATGGTGTCTGTCCTCCTTAGCATTGTTCTGTCTTTTTTAATCTGTAGTTTGTTTTGATGACTGAAAATGTTAAATAGCACAATAAGACATTCAAGTTTTAGTTTTTAATGAAACTCAACTTTTCAATCCATAACTTTTACTTTCAATCCAGAAATATATGCCATGACACCTACATGCTGATCACCCTGAAAAAAGCATTTTCAGATGGAGTGTACTTTGCCGCCTGCTGTGCATCAGTCTTCAACTCTGAACTCTTAATGGTCTTAAATGGAAATCAGTGAGTGACAGAGGTCAGAGGTCAGCAGTATTAAGGTGTGTGTGTGTGTGTGTGTGTGTGGCGGGGATCACCATCCTGACCTCACTGTTTGATGCCACATGTTCTGAGGCCCCTCAGCAGCGCTGGTCCGGATGTCATTACATATTAATTAGAGAACATAAGAACCAGATTTGAGTTCCAAAGAGCACAAATCAAGAGAGTAAATCCCCAAATCAGTCTAATATGACCACACTGATAACTGCTCAGTGATTGAATTACTGTCTGGTAATTATGTCAGAGAAGAGAAGAGGGGCAGATGGCTGACAGCAGCACATGGGAAGAGAGGACAGGCATAAAATGAAAGATTAAAACACATCATTTTGTTGTTGAGTTCAGATGCAGAGTTAGCTCTGAGTGATTTAGAGTTTTGGAGACCTGATTTACAGGTTGACATTGTAGATTAAAGACTTTGGTGATTTTGACTGATTCATGCTGTGAGATCAAATTATTCAGACACTACAAAGGACTGAATGTCAACCTGTGGAAGAAATCAAGAAATGCAATGAGCAGGTCTGAATGTTATTCTACAATTACAATACACCCAATTTACACTTGGCAGTGCTGTTTATATTTTTAGAATCACTGTCCACAATTGTGACTACTTCAGGCAAATAATAACAGTAATATTAAAATATAATAAATAATAACAGTAATATTAAAATATAATAAATAGTAACAGTAACATGTTCCCTATAGTGATCTGTGGAAAAATATTTGAAAGAACACTGTGGACCAACAAGGAGGTGACAGGTAACAGTTACATGAATAAATGAAAAATCTGACTTTTAAAGTACACATTAGTAGGCTGATCAAAAAACTCTTTAGGGGAATTTAGATTTGAACCTCATTTCTTAAGAATTAGCTTTGTTTATGTTGCATTTTGCTCATGAGGCTGAAGGAAGTATCATTATCAGAAGATCATCAAAGCTTTGAGAATGCATTGTGCTGCAACCATGAATATGTCAAACAAATCCATCCATCAGGTTCACTGTTGACACACAAAACAAACCTGAAAGAAACGCTCCATCATCACTGAAGGATGATGATGATGGTGGTGGTGGTGGTGGTGGCTGCAGCAGCTTCCACATTACACATGTTGCTCTTCCTCCCGCCACTGCTGTCCCAGCTACATTCATCTGCCTTCATCTGTCTGATGTCTCTCTCTTTACTTTCATTTATCATAAGTCAATAAAGACGGGAACACAACGTATTGTGTATACACATGCATATTTCTCCTCTGAAGAGTTCACATAAAGTGAAGGAACGTGGCTTCAAAATAAAAGCGGGAAGCTTAAACTGGGGCACAGTTGATAGGATTATCACCTATCAATCAGTCCCTCAACAGAGACACCTTTGTGGAGTGAAAACACTCGACACACCCCGCTGGTCCACTTCACAATCTGAGGATTTACTGCTTTAATCTACAACATGTCAAATCCCATCAGGCTTTTGGGTCTGTCGTGATTATATCAGGAGAATTAGAACTATCTATAATTTAGATATAAGATTTACTTGCAGTATTGTAGGAGGAAAAGGAAGAATATATGAATTTACAGAGTCAAAATAAATACAAATGAGTGAGACCAAAAACTATAAAATATCAGTGTAATGTGATCACTACAGCCCTTTACAATTTCATGAGAGAATCAGTCCAGAATGTAAATATAATTCATTTGCGTCACATATCGATGTAAATAACACATTAATCTTTTGCTCAGAAAATGTCAAGATAAAGTGAACATGGCCATCAGAATTTGACATATTTTAATTAGTTGTTTTGTCTAACTAACAGTCCAATCCTAAAGTTAATGAGCTTTTTATTGGGTTATAAGAAAGGTATATATATGGTATATTTTCATTTTATGTTACAGAAGGAGTCTTTTATTGTGAAATCCCTACAGGAAGTTGTGTTGTCTTCGCTAGCTTGACTGTGGGGGAAAGTTTTTCCAGGGAGCGCGCGCTCCTCCTCTCCACGCGCTGACCTGCGGCCGGCCACATCAGCGGGACACCGTGAAGGAACGGCCGCCTCGTGAACTCATCCTCCGCCGTGCTCTCCTCACTCTGCCGGTGTCGTTGTTCCAGCTTTAATCTGTGAGCACTCTGACGAGATTAACGGGCGGCGCGGAGGAGGTGATGGAGCGGTCCCGTCAAAGTTAAAGAGGCACGAGAGAAGCTCAATCTGTCTGTCTGTCTGTCGGCGGCAGACAGAGCGGCTCCTCCCGGTGCTCCCACCGCGCTAAAAGTGAGCGGCTTTCCCCGCCTCGGAGGCCATGGGCTGCGGCTTGCGAAAACTGGAAGACCCGGAGGACAGCAGCCCCGGGAAGATCTACTCCACGCTGAAGAGACCGCAAGTGGAGACCAAGACGGACACTGTGTTCGAGTACGTGCTGCTGGACTTCAGCCTGGAAGGTAAGCTGCTGAGCAGAGCACCACACTGTCCACCTCCAGCTCCTTTCTCTGTGTCTGCATACATGTGTGTGCACTGCTGGCCAAACTGCTGCAGCTGAGCTGGCATCACTACGAAAAACAACGCTTCAGTCACTTTCAGCCTTGTTGTAAAGTTCACGTGAAGATGTGATGATGGATGAACTGCATCCTCTACAATCTGATCTGAGATGATTCAACCAGCTGATTATCCAATAATCCACATATGAACTGATGATTGGTGTTTTTATTTGATCTGAAGCTCAAACACTCCTCAGTGTGTCACTGTCAGAGCAGTCTTTGTGTTTAGAGCTGATGACATGTAACAATAAATCATGATGATGATCGGTGGAGTCATCGGTAATCAAATTGATCATATTTGTCTGTACATGCCACATATTTGACTTACAGGTTAGAGAAGTGAACATTGTGACCTGAAGGTGGGGGGTTCAATCCCCCAGCCCGGCAGTACTTTACACTTTGCTACTCCAGACTTCTCTTAAAGGACCCTGTGATCACTAATTCATCTTAACGGAGCTAACTGCAGTAGAATGAGGATGGAGGCCCTCTTTAAATATATTATCATGGTATGAATCATTTACCATGCCTCTGTGTGTTCATTTGACTCAAACATTCCTCCTTGTATATTTGGCTTCCTGTTTCTGGTTTGATTTGACGAGTGTCACAGAGCATCTGTGTTTTCCTCTGTGCATGTAAAATAAAATAAAAAGGACTCCATAGCCAAACAGTGCAGCCAGTATCTGAATGAAATATGGACATGACCCGTTAATGTTTTTAATTTGAAGGTGCATTTGTAGGTGATTCAGTGGCATCTAGTGATGTAGTTACTGCTTGCACCCGTCGCCTCAGCCCCTCTTTTCAAGAAAATGCCTCCAACATTCAGTGTCTGATTTGTGTGTGTGGATATAAAGTTCTTATGTTCAGGTGAACACACACTAATGAAACTGAGTTCTGAATATTATACTCCAGCCTCTTAAATCTGACACTTCAGATTGTTACTAACGATGTGTGTGTGTGTGTGTGTGTGTGTGTGTAACCCTTCGGCATCTAACTCTGGACTTCTCCTAGCAACAGGGCCCTTCATTCAGCCTATCTAGAAATAGGTCACACAAGGTTTTTTCCTGCCTTTGCTAATAGCCCTGTGTCCATGTGTGTGCTAATAGCACACACATGGACACACACATTCACACCTTCCCATGTGGTAGGCATGCAGCAAAATTCAATACCCTCTCAGAGACAAACCCACCTGCTGCGATATGGAATCTAATTTGAGCATGTGTGGTAATCCAGGACAGCCGAGGTTTGCCATTTTTCAAGGATAATCTGTTCATCTGTCCTCAGAGCGGCTGTTTAGACTCTGACCTATTTGGAAGGAAATGGTGATTAAGCTCTGAATGGGAGCGTAGCATGTAAACAGCAGGCCGACCCCGTAATGAGTCATGGAGGAAAGTGCTGCTTTCCAAATGAAGAGGTTCAGGGAGGTGAAGTGACTGAAAGGTTGTCCAACGTTCAGCGTGGATCCAGAGATCTCATCATCTTTAACTTCATCTTCCCATCACATTCTTAGAGCTTGTGTAATGTCTTGCTTTTAATCCGAGTAAATTGAATTTACTGCCATAGAAGCTCCGAACAAGCCACACTTTAGAGATTGTTTTTCACTGACTGGCACAGATGTTTTAGTCCTGAGTCAGTCAGGAAGCAGCATAAAGCTGACAACTGCCTAAATACACCAGACTACACTCTGAACCTCTGCTCAGTAACAACTGGAGGTCACAACGCCAGCTGTGTACTTGTACCAAAACAAGCATGGACGCCAACCAGCAGCCTGTGCTGTTCATACGCACTGACATGTGTGCTGAAAACAGGGAGGAAACCAGTCTGGATGGTACCCTGGACGAAGAGATGTGAAGGACTGTAGAGCCTGTAGAGTAGTGACGTGTCAGTCGCTCTCTTAAGTGAACGATGGGAGCCAGCTCACGTACAGTGCTTAAATGATCCAGTTCCTTAAAAAGAACCAAACTTCCCCTCACTACCTCACTTTTGATAAAGGACTGAAGCAGCTACATTTGTCAAAACTGTGGAGTAATTTATTGATAATTTCCTGTCACTTGACTAATCCATTAATCCAGTCAGAGAGAGACGTAGTTTTGGGACAAACAGTAATGCATCAATATGAGAACTGTGTAATCCAGTTAAACATGTATGGACTAGCTACAGTCACATCAGCAAGATGAGTGTAGAAAACCTTCAGGTAGCAGCTTCTCACTGTTTAACTTGGAACCGGTAAGCTGTACCAACTGTCCGTCTGTCATCAACTAAAATGAGTGAAATGAAACAATATTTGTACAGAATTCATTTTCATGTTTTCTTAGTCAGTTAGAGATATTTACCCTCAGTAACAGATGAACAGCTCTGTGTCAAATACAAGGCCTTCCTGGAATTCAAGGCCACGTTGTGCAGACAGCGTAGTGCTGGTGATTCCATGTTGAGTCAATCTGATCATTTTACAGACATTACAACGAGCACTGTTGTCATCTTTCTCCAAGAAATGAAGCCACGCTTTGGACCGTTTCCCCTGGTCCACCACGACTCCTTATTGTCGACCATGACTCTTGCAGACGCATGAGTAATGTAACGTATACAACTGTCCAAAACATGTCATTGATGTGCTCTGAGGCGCAGAGTCTAATGGTTCAGACAACTTTTAGCCAGTTTTCAATTCCCACCCCTAGTACCATACATATTTATTGGATAGATAGTATTGGATTAGACTAGGCTAGGGATGTAACAATATGGAATATTACTGTACAAATGTCTAAAAAACACATACATTGAAATAATTTCACAAAATCCTGTGATTTTCTTATCATACTAAAACATTACAAGCCAAAATCTCAAAAGGAAACAACAACAAAAAGGTCATTTAGAATTCATAACCTTCATAAACAGTAATGTAGACATTAACATGCCATCTAATGATCATCATTACACAGGAACATTCACATAAGAAGTGTGTCTGTGTGAGTGAGCGGAGTGCCTGTATGAGAAAATGTGTGTATGTACGGGTCCGCAGAGAGATTTACCGTAATGCCGGTAACCATTACACATACACACACACACACAGTGCACATCGGTGGCACATGTATTCTCACCACAGTTTCCTCTGTCACCCACCAGCACACAGTTCATGACCTGTGACAGCAGCGAATGCTCGTCTGCTGCGTGCGGTTGTTGTCTGGAAAATTTTTATTTTGTGCCTGGGAGTCATGGGTTCTGCTCACAGACAGACTTAAATGCAGTTCTGTAGACGTGTGTGCGCGCGCGTGTGTGTGTGTGAGTCATACTGTGTTTAGACCCACCTTAGAAAACCTCTTGTTTTACATCAGTAGTCTCAGATGCTTCTCTCTGTGATCAGATGGCTTCTACTCACACATAAAATCTGTGGCTGTGGTGTAGTGCGACTGCTGCTAAACATTTGTGCCAGAGAGCGAGACTGCAGTGGCTGCTGGGATATAAACTTCAACATTCAATCTTTAGAGTTCAGGCAGGTCAGCTGTGTCCAGCCATGTTTGTTTTGTCCTGTTTGAGACTTTGACACCTGCAAATGAAAAGTACTGCTGACAGGCCTAAAGGTGGTCACTTACATCACTGACCACTTCCAAACGAGCTTCAATGGTTGATATGGTTGCAAAATTTTGGGAATTTTCTAAGTTATAAACTTGCCATGGGAATTAACAGGAATTTATGGGAATACACTGGGAATTCTCAAAATTGAAGCTTGATTTAAACTTAAATATAGTTGGTGAAAATATGTTTCAAGCATAATCTTGTACTAAATCAAATAGATTTCATACAAGTACACTTAAATATCTGCTATTCCTATCACATTTACATAGCACACTGCTTACTGCAGGGCCCCCTACCTGCACAGGTGATTTCTGTACCTGGACCACACTTTAGAGTCAGAGCACACAGAGACTGTTGAAGACACACATTTGAGCCTGTGAACTACATACAAATTTATTTACAAATAAATCTGTTGAAATGTCATGTTTTTTTAAATGTTTTTAATGCATTATTGTATCCATATGCTTTATGTTTGGATAAGATACAGTTTGTTTAAATTAAATTTCCAGTTAATTTCCATAAAATCCCATTAATCCAACATACATTTCCAAAATTACCATGCAGTTTCCAATTTGGAATACATCCAAATTTTTTTCCAATTTTAACATCCCCTGGAGACTTTATGGAAATTTACCAGAAACTTTCCACCGCTTTGCAAACCTAGCGGTTGAACACTAATACTTTCTCAGTATACAGCTCTATGTGTCTGAGACTGAATCACCCATGTTGCTTTTTTGAGAGAAAGAGAAAAACAACACAGTAAATGCATTTTCACCATGTGAGTAAATGCTGGTTTAATGAGCAGGCTCTGTGGGATCATCACTGACTTGAAATGTCTCTCTCAAAGTGTGACACTCCGTAATTGGCACAGCTAAAGATAAACTGGAGTGATTCCAATCTCTAGTAGTTATGTGCAGGCTTGTGATGGATGTCATCCTTACAGGCATTTCTGTCTTTCACAAACTGTGTTCTTCACTAATCTCATGTTGTGATTTGGTTAAAAAAAATGTAAGTGTAAAATGTAAGTGTATTGTTTGTCTTGGTGCAGTCAGTCAGGCTTCGTCTTGCCAAATGAAGGATGAGACCCACAAAAAGCCAATCTGTGCAGTCCTGGCTATAAACCAGATTCAAACCAGACTGCTTTCTCACTTCAAGTGTGTCTCTGCAGGGTTCTCTCCAGTTTGAAAGCACTTCCAAGATACAGAGGACAAGTAGGGAAAATAAAAATTCCAGTGATTGAACCTTATCAAAGAAGAAAGGTGCTGAAGTTTAGTGGTGTAGTGGTGAAGTAGTGGTGTGCAATACTGCATATTTTGGTATTGATCCGATACCAAGTAAATATGGCCAGTATCGCCCATACTGATACCAATACTTCCACCTTTGAGGAGCAATGAATGATGATTATTTTTTATTATTCCATTAGCTTTGTATCTTCATTTTTCATTTGTCCATTGTGAGATTTACTTCTTCAGAACGTTTGTTCAGTGTTCATATAGTGTTCATACAGAAGGTGATTTGATCTGTCTTTGACACCTGCTGGAGAAACAAACTGTATGCTTTTTCATTTTGGGGGGTTTCTTCCCACAGACTAGCACCAGAGAATGAACTGCTCTGTGACGTCTGTGTAACGTTGCAGCAATGATTAACACTGGATTATGTGTCTTGATTGTCACAGCACCTTGTCGATAAAGCGGTATGCTTAAAAACTATGTATTGTGAATCAGTGCAGTTATTGTTAGTCCACCTTAACCTCTTAAATCCTGGGTAACACTGGATGCCTTGCGTTTTCTAGTTTCCCATGATACCTGTATCTTCACTGTAGCCCACTACAGCTTCTGAAAGACAGTCAGCCAGAGAGACACGATTACATCCTATATATACATGTATACATCCTGCCTGATTTTAGCCCCTAATTGGTTGTTCCAGACTAATTTTAGAATCAGCCTGAATTTCTGACATTCGCTTTGACTGAGGTCACAATGTCTGATTAATTCCCTGAACCTTTAATGATGTAACTTACAGTTAGAGCAGATCCTAGATCTTCCACCTTGATTCCTATCAAAAGATCCTAAACTGTGATGGGCTTGTTTTAATATTAGTGGAGTAGCATTTTTGCAGCTGTGGCTAAATCAGTCTGCACACTGCTGTAACATCATCCTGAACTTTGCTGCAGAACAGATATCTATCTAGAGCTACAGCAGCACTTTTTCTTCTTATTTTTTGTGAGTAACAGATGCGTAACTAACACTAACACCTTTCTGTCTGTCAATGGACAAACAGGTACTGTGTTAACTTCCAGTGTGTAATGGCAGATTACAACATGGATTGTGAGTGAACTCAGCATACAAGATGAATGGAAGTTGGCTTTGTTAAAGGCGGAGGACTGAAGAGTCTGTCGTCTTCAGCTTTGAGGCTTGTATGTTTTGGAGCATTAGCACATCTGTCAGTACATTCCATTGCTGACAAGCACCTGGACAAAATATGTCTTTCTATCTTGTTGTTGCACCTCATGTTGGACTGCTTTTCGCTAAGTTTTTTTTTGTTCAGGCAGGTTTCATAACCTCCAGCACTTTTGTTCAGTTTGTTCAGCAAATTCAGTCAGTACTTCTGTTGGAGCTCCTTATGAATCTTAGCTGTGTCATTAAAGATACCCGTGGAGTTTTTACCACTAGTAGTACTCTGCAGCAATGTTTTTAGACATGGATGTTTTTACGCTGATGACACCCTGTGTTTTATATCAACACAGAAACTCTAGATAAGGCTGTTTTTTTTCAACAGATTTTCATCAAAAAAATCACCAAATGTATTAAAAAGCTAAGGTGAGGCATGTGTCTGATCTCTGTAGTGACCTCTAATGTCACGATATGAATCCTCACCACAACACTCCACCATGCTCTGGCCTTGCTTTGTGTTTCTTGGAAACACGTAGCGTTCCTTTCACACACTCAAACACACACACACACACACACACACACACACACCAGCATTGCACCCCGTCAACTTGGCCTTGTTTTACTCTGACTTAGAGGAGACTGGACGAGGGGCCTAGAGCCAGAGGCAGAGCATCAAAGCACCTAATGGCTAATCCTTCCCCGAGCTGAGTATTGAGGGCTGCACACAGTGTGAGAGTGAGACATCCTGTGGATGTAAAGCAGGTTTTAGAGCTATCAATCTTTACATTGCAAACTGCTCATTGTGCTCCTTACTTTAAAAGCTCAGTCCAGTCAACAGCCTCTGTGTTAGCTCAGATAAACAAAGTTGCTTTTTGCTCTTGCACATTCAGTGATCTGACAAGAGAAACTCACAAATCTGTATGTGAGGACAACATATTCATGAGTGTGGCTGTATTAAAACTAGGGTTGCAAAGGGATGGAAAGTTTCTGGAAACGTTACATGGGAAGTTAAATTTAAGTTTATTTGAGGAAAAATCAGAAACTCCATGGGAATTAAACTCCATAATTATAATTATGTATGGGAATGAACTGATAATTAGGGTAGTTTAAACAAGCTGTATCATATCAAAACATAAATGTAAAGATTTTGTTTTTCTCATAAGCAGACATGAAAAATAAAACAATTAACATTACATTAACATAAAAGTTATGTAGTCCATGGGCTAAAATGTGTGTCTTGAATAGTCTCTGTGTGCTCTGGGCTCCACAGTGTGGTCCAGGTACAGAAATCACCTGTGCGCGTAGGGGGCGTGGCCTTACTAGCCCTGCAGTAAGCAAGCAGGTGATGTGATTGAGGAATGTTGAAATCACTATGAAATCACTATGAAATCACTATGAAATCACCTCAATCACTATGTGCATGTGATTGAGGAATAGCATAGATACACTAATATGTATCTGTACTTCCATAAAATAAGGTTGTTTTAGTCAATATTATGCTAAAACACATTTTCCCCAACTATATTTAAGTTCCCTGTTAAAGGCCCAACCTTCAACTTCAAAACTTCAAATTCCTGGTTTATTCCTGTTAACTCTCATGGGAAGTTTCCAACTTCCTGGAATTTTGCAACCCTAATTAAAACACACTATTGTTGATGATGGAGAGCAAATGGAAGAGAATGGAGATTGACTGCCTGTGCTGATGTGTGGTGATTCAGTGAGCTGTACTGTCTTTAGAGCTAATCAGCAGATGATAGCATGCTAACACACTAAAGACCAAATGAAATGAGTCCAATGCAGAAGAGTGAAAAGCTGCAGTTCCATAAATGTCCACTTTAGGCTGGCTTCAGAAGTGAGTTAGTCTCCATAAGTCCCCATGTTTAAATGTCCAACGTTCACAGCAGAAATAAACATGTTTACAGCCTGGTACAAAAACAGTTTTGGTCTCTGTAGCTAATTTCCCCGTTCATGACAACTGTACTGAGGGTGAATTTATATACAACTCACCTGTTCACATTATATTAAGGCTTAAAGTCATGCAGAAATGAGAGCGTGGCCACTTGGATTGACAGGTGGGTGCTGTCACATGTGTCTGGTTTTAGGTAACCAGGCTTTAGTCCGCCTCAGCTCCATCCGTGCTCCACGCCTTTGTCCATTTTTGCATTAGCCGAGAGTCGGCTGAAGAAAAATAGCACGCTCCTGTAAAGACAACAAAATCCTGATGACTTAGTGTATGTACCCAGCCCAAGGCAAGAAGTCTTCCTCACAGAATATTAGCTTTGGCCTGTACTACACATGGAGCAGTGTCATGTAAAGACTTAAAGTGGACTGACGTGAGGATGAGAGGATGATGTGAAGGGTGGTCATTGATGGCAGGTCAGGACTAGATGGATACGAGGATATGCGGGTGGAGAGACAGCCGATGTGATGTGTGTTCATTACTGGGTGGATGAACTGTACTGCAAGGGTTGAATGAAGAGACAGTTGAAGAAAATTTGAGATAATCTCACTGTCCTGATGGTGAACGGGTATCTCTGCCTGCCAGTACTCTTTGTTATTTCCAGAGACGAGTGCAGTTTTCTGTAATCTCTGTTTAATCTGGGAATCCAATGGTCCACACTGGATTATTTTGGATTAAAGTCAGTATTATTAAATTTAGAGGAGAGTTAACGGACAGTGTGACGTGGTTCAGACCAGACAACTCACACTCAGTCATCAGTCATCAGCAGTCTGTGACTGCTTTAGCTCAGATTGAACAACATATGGATGGATTACCTTGAAATGTGGTTCAGACGTGTTCCACACAGGAAGGACTGGAATGACTTTTTTCATCCGTTAAAAAGAAGCATTTTATATGAACTTATGAAATGAATAGGGCTGCAATGATGAGTTAAAGTCATGATGTGGGTCAGTGGGTTTTTTATACAAAGACATATAATCATTAGTGTGCAACCAAAACAGATTTAATAAAATACAAAATGTGAAGCTCTGCAGTTGTTGTGAGCTCATGCTCCCCCGTGTCATCAGACAAGAGGTGGAGATCTACAGATCAGCTGACGCTCTTTGAATACTTTCGTTTGTCAATTATGTGCACAGACTTGAAGGATGATAGTACAATCATTTATTAAAATAAGAGGTTTCTGCCCAACAGTGACAATAATAATTCATGTGTAGGATATTTAATCATTTGTATTATTAAACAAATGTATTTTCTTAATACAATAACAATTTGTTATACATCTTGTTATAAATCCATGTTCCATGGGTTGGTTTTTATTTTTTTAATTCTCTTTGAGAAGATGAGATGAAACCAAAGCTGATGCAAACAGGTGCTGCCCAAACAATCGTGACTAATCAACTAATTCAAAAAATAATTGATGGATTAGTCGACAACCAAAGTAATCAAGCAAAATAAAAGTCCTAGAAATGATGATGAAGTCGCTGGAGCTGATGACCTTACAGACAAGTAAGACGACACAGCTCTGCTCTGCTTTCTCCTGCTTGCTGAGCAGCTTTCTCCTTTTCACACCTTCTGCAGCTCTCATTCACATACAGGCTCATAAAATCCATCTTGTAAGCCCAGTTTGGCTTCAAACCCTCTACCTCCTTCCCTCCCTCCCTCCTTTCCTCCCTCCTTCTCCCTTTTTCTCAGCTCTCTCTGCCTTCAGTTGTTGCTTAACTGCTCTTGGCCCCCCCTCCCATCCTGCCAGTTCCCACCTCTCTATACTCGTCCACTTTCTTTTCCCCCTTTTTTACCCTCTTTGCCTGTCCTCCCTTCTTCCTCTCCTCCTCCTCCGCCTCTTTTATTCCCCCACACAGCACTGAACAGAGGCCTCAGTGTGCGGGTTGATGGGGCGAGTGGCAGCAGGATGGGAGGGGGTGTGAGGACTGAAAGCAGGGGAGGAGAAGAGCAAATGGCTGCAACAAAAGCCTTGTAGAGGTGTGTGTGTGTGTGTGTGTGTGTATGACATCATGGTCCTCCTGGGAGCCATTGACTCCAACGTGGTTGCCTGTTCTTGTTTTTTGTGTGAGACCCTGCAGACACTGCTAGTGATCTGTGTTTGGCCCAGTCTGTCCTCGTAAAGGACAAGAAGTTGTCCTAAAGTTGCGGGTCCACAGTGAAGCATCAACTGTCTCCAGCAGCTGCAATATGTAAGGCTGTGTTAAATTTAAATTCACCTCAAGTGTTTGGAGTGGGGTTCAGAGCCACAGGAATGCCTGTAAAGTGTAGCTGTGTTTGCCCGGCCCCTGCTTTAGTGGTTTCATTGGGGTTCTGGTGGTCTTTAGTGTCATAATGGAGCCAGACAGCCCATTCAGAGGCTGCACTGATCTCAGCAGTGTCTCCCCGATCTCTGGGGTGTTTGTTCGTGAGAATGTGGGGGGTTGTAGTAAGGAATGCTCTCTCTCTCTCACACACACTCACACACACGCACACACTCTCTCTCACACTCTCAATTTTTCTTTGTCTTAATCTTGCTGGATCCAAAACGCACAGTTTAGTGTGATTAAAAATCCATTAAATGGACGTTATGTGTCTGTGTGTGTCTGTGTGTGTGTGCGCGTGTGTGTGTGTGTGTGTGTGTGCATATGTGCGCGCACATGGGGCACACAGCCAAGTCCCTCTGCGAACAGCCACTCTTTGTGGACACAGGAAGTATGGCGATGGTCGCAGGGATTTTCAGCCAGAAAAACAACACAAGACCCGACCAGCAGACAAACACTCCTCAGCACTGACTGCACTCACCCACCTGGAACTGCTGAGGAAAAAAATTATTATATGTGATTATTTTTTAAAACGTATTTGGAGAGTTCATACTTCTTTTAAGCCTGCTGCACAGTCCACACACTGCTACACAGGTATGCTGTCAAATCCTGTCAAGATCACAGATTAGTGTTGAAGAATGATTTTGGAAATGCACACACACACCTGTGGGCTCTCTCATGTCAGTTTTGGTTAACCAGAATGACACTTGTTACGTATAATAGTCGACGCTTTTGAAATGGTGTGATGTGGGCAGGACTCATGATATCCATGTTTAGGGCATTTGAATGAATCATGTTGGTGTGGTGTACAAAAAAACAATTTCATCACTTCAGACGTCACAGCTGGAGGAGCAACACTGAAAACATGCTTATAGTATGTGTGTGTGTGTGTGTGTGTGTGTGTGTGTGTGTGTGTGTGTGTGTGTGTGGGCATGTTTGGTATATATAATCTGTACGTAAAGGCGTGGTAGGCCTGGTGTAGTGATGTGGTGTTTCCTTCAGCAGTCTGAGTCTGTGGTTGTTCTTTTCATGGCTGTCTGAGCTCAGACCTTCCATCAGTCTGTGAGGCTGGGCTCAGGATATCAGAACTTTCAGACTGACTAAAATAGTTGTTTGCTGTTGAGGTAACACAGTTCCTAACTGAAATGAATGAATGGTTTGCATCGTTTGTAGTGCTGTCTGGCAGACCCTCTGTGTTTGTGTGTGTATACTGTGTGTGGACATTCCTCTCACCAGGAGCAAGGCAGGAACAGTGATGTTAAAGTCATTATACAGGAGATGGGGGAGATGGAGGGGAGGGTGGAAAGCTCCAAACAGAACAGAGCATCAACAATCGGCTGCAAAAGAGCAATAACCTCAGAAACTAACTGAGGCTCCATGAGTGCATCATAGCACCACACTTTGTAACAAATCTGCATGTTTTACTGCATAGCCAGGCTGAACATTAAACTTATTATACTAAACATCTTATTTAAAAAAATAAAAATAATTTCTCTCTATGGAAAACACTGTACAGGTATTTGTTTGACTTAGCTACATTGTCAAAGTGAATGTAACTGCTTATTTTATGTCAATTGACAATTGTACAAACATAAAACAGAGATTTAAGGTTTCTTTTCTTGATTTAGTCAAATGAAAATGAAAAGTTCAAGGTTCTGTCTTCAGAATGTAAATGTAAACCCCTCATCAGATGATGCCTGGGTTGCACAACTTTGGTGTTTGGAGGAAGAAAGAGCTGCTTTTAGAACATGAGGCCCTTTTCAAATCTGTTCACATTATGGGGGAGATGTGGGCACAGTCTGAAATACATGTGGCAGTAACCTTTAAAGACCAGCTGGAATGCATTTTGCTGACTTGTTTCCTTCCAATCATCTCTCTGTCCATGCAGGTAGCCGTCCTACGGTGCAGTATGTGGCTTCTCTTTCTGAGCTGCCCCAGGCTCTGCAGCCCTACTACACACAGGGCTACGTTCTGGCCGCCCTGCACCCCATCATCCTTTCTGTGGGCCGAACCCGCTCATTGCCCTTCAGCCTGCTGTACCGCGCCATCCTGGCCCGTCCCAGACCCAGGTACATGAATCCTAACCCTGAAGACTGAAGCTCTCCTTTAAAATGACCTCCTTTACTTTGAGGGATTTTCCTCTTTTTATCATTTTATGTGTAGACACACATTTATAAAGTCATCAGCAGCAGCCTGGTTAAAGTTTAGACCTCTTTTTCAAGATCTCCACGAGGAATGAACACATCTTTTGCAGTTCACTCCATTTAAAAGATGCATTGTAACCAACAGTATTTTTTCCTAGATTTGTGCGTACATCTAGCATATCTAAGGTGAAGTGGTTATTGGAATTTTGTGCAAGTTATAAAACTGAAATGAGGAAAGATATGTGAGATAGTTTGGAAGCCGTAATGGTAGAACTCTAGAGATAAATATTATCAGATGATTATTTCTTCTTGTCAGGAAGTCCATTTGTGGAACATAGAGCAATCAGGAGAAATTTGTCATTAGTGATGGAGTGTAAGGATCTGTGCTAAACAGGTACAACAATAGTTGAACAGTAGTTTAACAGTCCGTTTTTCAGAATTAGAATCAAGTTTGTTGCCAAGGTTTGCACTTACAAGGAATTTGGTGTGGTTGACACAGAATAAACATTATGTTTAAAAAAATAAAATGTATAGGAAGATTAAAACAAGTATTAAAATATAAATATATATTGAATATTTTCTAAAACAAATGAGCTGTAGTGCAAACTGATGTGCAGATTTGTTTTATACAGAGAGCCGGTAGTTTGATTTTGAATTTTGAGTCTTAGGTTAAATATGATACTTAAATGACTGACTGTATGATTCAGAAAGAATGATAAGGAAAGCAATTTTTCTTAATGGCAGGATAGTCCGAGACACTGCAGGTGGATGTGGATAATACCATGTACTTAGTGTTGTCAGCATTCAAAACATGTTAATTAAGAAGTATGATTAATAAGTGGCAGACTGAAGGTAATTCTTAGGTGGGTTGTGCCAGAGTTATATAGAATCAGATAGATATCATCTGCATAGAAAAGGACTTTGAGGTATTGATGGAAGAATAATATTTATGCTAATAATAGACCTCTGTGGCATATCTTTTCTGATAGTAGAAGGACTCTCTTAGAAACAAAGAGAGACCTTCCTGTAAGGTAATCATGGAACCAGTTGACAAAGACTGAAGTTTGTTAAGTAGGATGTCATGTTCGATCAATAAAGATTCTTATTCTACAGTATTCATAATACAGCATTACATTTTTTTAACACTAGACCATGGAAAACCATTGAGTCATACACTTGACGACATATGAGTCAACACAAAGCACATCATCACATCATTCAGAGTTTTATCCCAGCATCATACTGACTGCATCATGCTGCATATAAAAGTGGTAAACAAACTTTTTTTTCCTTTTCACCGCCCCTAATACAAGCCATGTGTGACCCCTCCACCCCTTTCTCTGTCACACATGCCTCCCCACTGTGCCCACATGTTCATTCACTATCATATTGTCAAGTAAACAGATGAATGATAGATGAAGCCGGCTGCATATTTCATGCAGCGCCGTGGTAGGAGGTCAGACTGGCGTGCCTTGAGGAGACTTGGTTTGACTTGCTCCTGGTGTCTGCCAGGATTTCTATTGGCTAGAAATCCACCCAACAACAGGACTCTCACAGCAGCCAATGGAGATGAAGTGTGTTTAATCTCTGAGGTTTGATTGGTTGGCTTACCATAACTATGTTGCTTATTTTAATTTCATAAGATAAGTATGACAGTAGACTGGAATTGGTAATTTATTGATGACATTTTTAGATGAGAAAACATGAGCTAAATACTCAGTTATTTTAGAAAAATTCTTTAATGTTGGAAAGGCAGTATGGTGTCTGAGTCATCACTTCAATTGTCTAAAATGTTGTTTACCCTTTGGGTAATTGTTTTGACAGGAGCTGGTGGCCATCTCCTGCTGAGTGTATAAATGATTTATGTGTTGGCATCCAGCTGGACAGGTTCAATAGGTTTGGTGCCACTAAGAAAAAAACTTGTCTTGAACTTGTCTCACTGATGTTTTTGTCTGTGTGTGTGTTCTTTCAGTAAGCAGACGGCATCCATGTGTCACAGTGTTCCAATGTTGAAGGTGGAGGAGTGGCCGTTACCAGGAGAGTCGCTGACGGGTGACACAGTCAGAGCGCTCATCGACAGGGTCAGTCATATTTACTGCAGCTTAGTCGCTCTCAAATAAAAGAACACGAGGGAGCTGGATTGTTTCTCTGGCCCAGTGGTTCCCGGTTGGGTTTTCCCTAAGGGGACGAACATAAAAGAATCATCATCAGATGATTAAAGCAATAAAGAACAAACTGTGTAAAATTATATCTCCTTTAAGCCCCTAAGACCTCTCAAACAAGTGAAATACTAGATCCTTAAGGTCCTGAAGTAATCAATATTTCCTCACTACAAGGCCTTTTAAAGTCCGAAACATTCATCTTTTCAGGACTGACTGTGCTAAGGATTCATTTTTAAATTTAAAAGTGATTAAATTATTTTAAATCATGTTGCACCAAACTTTAAAACTAGTTTAGAGAAAGAAACATTCAATTTAAACCTCTATAACTAAAATAACTTATTTTCTTTTATTTCAAATATATAATTTTTCTTTTTTTTTTTTTGAGCATACACTAACCCCTATTTTCACTTTTCAAATATTAAGTATTATTAAGAATTTCCACTTTAAGAATACTAAGTAAAATAGACACTTTCACCAATCCTGGACTTGAGGGATGAAATGACTTTGACTGAATGAGTAAATGAGTGTGCAGAGAATAATTCACACTGACAAAGTTATCTCCACAGAGTTAAAGGTACAGGTTGAATGGAATAATGCATGGAGATATGTCCACATACAGGAAAATAGTAACAATATTTTAACTGCAGTCTCCTGACAAAAACCATATGCACATAAACAGAATCATATTTTTGTAAACGTGCTGATTTAGCCATAAGATGTATTTAAATCTGCTATGTGTGATGACTTCTGTTAAGGAATCGTTGATGAATCCTGTCGGAGAACTGTAAAACAAACAAACTGGCACATGAGCGGCTTGGATTCTGTTTGCTCTCTTGGAGATTGAGACATCGCACATGTTCTCATTGAAAATGCCAAATTCTGTTCACAACAGCTCCAGCACATTGGAAGCGATGCATCTCGCGCCTACGTGTCCAGTTTTTGTCTGGACTCTTGTCTGGAGTCATGCAAGCATCACTACTCGTGTGATGTTTTGAAAGTACGAAAGTCTTGGTGGGCTGCATGGTTACAGTGGGGCTGCTTGTCTTTCTGGCAGGTGAACAGCAGTGCCCGAGGGGGCGTTCGATTCATCGGCTCAGTTCTCCAGCAGGTGAGTGGGATCACCAACGGCAGGGTCCACAGTCCGAAAAGGGGCTGTCGCTCCCCTCCACGCACCCCTCCTGGTACGCCGCCTGGAGACAGAGAGCTGGAGGAAAACACCTACAGTCCCGGTGAGACACTCACTGCTCCTCTCATCACGCTCATGTCTTTCATCCCAGCAGAGTGTCAGTTTGATTTGGCGACTGGGGAGAAGGTGTAAAGTTTCACTGTGCTGAATTCTGACATTGATCCAGGTTTGTTGGATCTGGTCTCACCTGACACACTCACAGGGGATTCACGTCTCAACCTTCAGTGGTTCTCTCATTTTCTGTCCTGAGGTTAAAACCACTCTCCCCTTCACATTTATTAATTATGTAAAGGTTTTGTGCCCATAAACTAGCAGGTAATAACCAGCAGAAATGTAGGTTAATGTGCCGTCTGTCAAACTCAGTCTTGTTGCTGCTCTCTCTTTCCTCTTCAGACTTGAGGTTGCTGGTGTTTTTTCACTCCTGGGCTCCGGGCTGTGCTCCTCTGGACTCACTGGCTTGTCAGTACCACCAGGGGGCACTCTCCATGCGCGTTTCCAGGAAGGGCCAAGTGGTCAGTGCGCTGGAAGCTGATTGGCTGGAGCTGACCGCTGCCTACTACCGCAAAGGCTGGTCATTGGTGGACTCCTTCGTCTACTGGGACACGCCTAAAGGTTGGTTTGGTGTCGACTGTGAAGATGTTACAAAACAGCCAGCAGTATGGAAGAATCATATCAGCAGTGCAGCAGTGCTGGTTCCTGATGAATTACATCACTGTTGATCCAACTCGTTTTACCCAGTGAGGCTTGGACCCAGCTCAGTCACAACAGTTTAGCCATGCTAGCAGCATTTGACTGAAATATCTCCACCACTATAAGGTGGATTGTCATCAACATTCATGGTCTCCTGTGGATGTAGCCACTCTGCTAATCTTCTCATTCAGTTGGTTTTAAGTAAATTGAATTGACGACTGTTGACGACGGGGCACATGTTCATGTCCTTTATTAGCTTTTTATTTGCAGCAAACCTTTAATTCAATACGTAAAGTTTGAGACCAAATGAAATAAAAAGCAAAACATGCTGGATGACTTTGCCTGATTGAAACATCAAGACAAAGATCACCAAAAATGACTTCAGTTCATCCTGAAGGGAGCATGGATGTCTGTGCAACGGTAATCCATCTCATGGTCATGGAGATATTTCTGTGTGGACAGTTGCTGCTAGCGTGGCTAACATGCTGTAATATGAGCTGAGTTCATGACTTCTTTGGAGAAAAGATGATCAATGTTCATTTAATGATTTAATTATTGATGCTCCACAGAACGGACTGTAGACTTCTCCAATTAGCCAGTCAGGGTGTTCTAACACACTAGTTATAACACAAAAATATTTTGTTATAATATCAATCACCAATGTGCTTCTTATGACCAAATGTTTAATGTGTAGTTCTAATTATAAAATATCAGCATGTTCGTTAAAGACGGTGAAAATGGTATACATCATACCTGCTACTTGTTAGCATGCTGATGTTAGAACTGAGCTTTAAATGCAGCTTTACAGAGCTGCTAATTATTCAAATAGTTTCATTTTGCACAGTTTTCATGCCTTCACTGTGACGTGGGCTCAGTGAGGGGGTTCTATCTGCAGTACAAAACAAAACTGAGAATTACCTGGCAACAAAGTGAGTCAAGTAGAGCCAAGCCGAGCAGTGCCATGCAGTGGAGGTGAGGCTATCGTGACCACGTTAGAATGCTGATGTCAGCATTTAGCTTAAAGTATCACTGTGAACGCAGCTTTACCGAGCCACTGGCATGGCTGTGGACTGGTTAAATCAGTCATCAGACTTTATTTGTATGGTACTGTTCATGCAAAGATAATGTAACATAAAGGGATGCATGAGCGATGAGGAAACACCGCTCAGGTATTTTAAATGTTCCACACTCTGAATCCTGTCCAGTCATCCACTTCCTCCACTCTTTGCATTATTATCTTTCCTCATAAAACACTGATTCACACATACACTCAAAATCAGTCACTTCCTGTTTTGGCTGTGGTCCCTCCTCTCTCCCACTGCTATCTATATTTGGAGCCGTTTTCCCGACCTTGGCGACCTCACTTCCTGTTCCTCTGTGTAGTAGCAGACGTCCACATCACCCGTAGACCTCTGAGGCCTGAAATGAGTGGAAATATACACACTCTGACATTCATGCACAGGCAGCAACAAGAAGCCTCCACTCTCCAACAGTCTTTCACATGAATATATGGGAACTGAAGCAGAGCTCGACCCATTTCTAATAACTGGGTCATTATCAGCCCAATGATACTCTACTGACTCTTTGTTCAGCACGCCTTCAGCACAAGAACCACTTGTTTTCTATTGATATTTAATGTTGCTACCTGACAGCATGAATTTCATGGATGTGGATTATTCTGTGTTCTGTGAGTCATATAACGACATGATAATAGACATAATAAAGTGTGTACACATTTTACAGTGGTGTGTGTGTGTGTCTGACTCAGGCGAGCCAGTGCCCAGGTCTCTGGAGGGATTGTTTGTGTACGAGGAGAGGAGCACTTCGCCTCCTGCCAACGACACCATCGTCGTAGAGCAGTGGACCGTCATCGAGGTCAGTAGAGATTGTGTGTGTGTGTGTGTGTGTGTGTGTGTGTGTGTGTGTGTGTGTGTGTGTGAGAGTGTGTGAGAGTGTGAGAGAGAGAGAGAGAGAGAGAGAGAGAGAGAGAGAGAGAGAGAGAGAGAGAGAGAGAGAGAGAGAGAGTGGGAATCATCATTGCGTGGCCTCATTCTGACAAAAAAACGTGATGTGAAAATGAAGTGTAAAAACATGCAGGCAGAGTGATTCATGAGAGGGCCAGTGAGTCTTATTCGTCACAGACAGGTTTTTAACATTTTACTTAAAGTCTTATTTCATCCAAATCACAAGAAAATTGATCCAGTTTTATTTCCATAACATCAAATCATAACAGAATTATGTCATGACACTTTACACTCCAACAATTATTCCTGGAGCAAGCTGTGCGACAGTGGTAAGGAAAAACTCCATTTAGGAGACAGAGGCTGGGGTGTCGTTCAGCTCAGCTGGTAGAGCATCTGCCCCATGTACAAAGGTTTTGTCCATGTTGCAGCAGCCCAGGGTTCTTTTCTGTAAGTGGCTCTTACATGAACACACTGTGTTGACACAGGGCTCCAGTGTGAAAACAGACTACGGGCCGCTTCTTCACACTCTGGCTGAGTTTGGTTGGCTGCTCACGTGTGTGCTGCCAACTCCCATCATCCGACACGACAGGTAGATATAACACACACATGCATGATGATGTTCATGCATGTGAAACATGCTCTGTGCTCATAATTTGAAAGCATGTTCTAAAATCCTGTGTGTGTGTGTGTGTGTGTGTGTGTGTGTGTGTGTGTGTGTGTGTTTAGTGATGGAAACCTGGCTACCAAGCAGGTTGTGTTTCTCCAGAGGCCGGTCAGAAATCAGGCAGCAGGACAACAGAGGAACCAGGTGAGCCAGTGTGACGATCTATGAAGCCTGTGTTTGATTATAATATAATATAGTAGATTTGATTCAATATGTTACAGTATCACATCTTTAATGTGTTCATATTTTGGATAAAGCTTTGGACACACTCCTAAAACATTGTCACTAATTAATTCTGTGTATGAGAGTTATTTAGTCTGAATCATCCATCCATGGAGGCAGATGAATGGCAGGTGGATGTTTTCAATGAATGAGACTGTAGCAAACTGTAGAAATCCCGTTTGTGTGTCCACACTGCACCCTGCTGCACAAAGCTGAAGGTGCAGCTGCTGGTTGAGACAGATCTACTTTAAATGTGTATTCTTTATGAGTAGACATATTTATTAAATATATGTATATTGTTTATATAATACTTGATTTTCTTTATCTTTCTTATATTAGAAAATGTTTATCGTGCACTAATTACACCAAAACAAATTCCTCATATGTGAAAAATCGTACTTGACAATAAACCTTTTTCTGACTCCGATTCTGATGCTGACATGTTATAACATGTCCATGATGGCACTGATTGTGGGGTCTGTACCACAAAGTAAGCTCTGGTTCTGGGTTACCTGCTAATTACATCAGAGAGACAGTGTTGTTAATTCTAAGCATCACCAGAACAATGAGTAAAAATAGACTAGATGACAGTGATATCAAGTAATTGTGACTGTGATGTGTATACAGCACACTCACAGACTTCACTGAAATATTAAACATTATTTTATCAATAAGTGTGATACTGTATTTATATTTTTAGAATACAGCAAGTACTTTTTCTTTTTTTGTCTGATGATGAACATCAGAGGTGCTTTAAAGTGTTTTACAACAGAACTAAAGAGACACTGAACACTGAAACATGATATGAAAGAGTAAAATAAAAGATCCAAACTGAGCTGAGTTAAGTTCAACTTGTAACCAGAGCATTTCTACGGCCTAATTTATCAGACCTCAGTCAGAGCAGACTTTCAGTGTTTAGTTTCTCACATTACTCTGAGGTGCAGGGATGGAGGAAGTCAGGACTCTTTTCTCAAATTAAATAACCTTTGTCAATTATATAGTGTCTTGATTAACCCTCTGTTGGTTAGAAGCTCTGTTTAAACACGGTGGAGATGGACAGCCTGGATCCACAAAATGACTCCTCTAGTCTCCATATGTCTGACGCTGTTGCCACCGTTCTGTGAACTCTTCAGTCCCTGTCAGGCTGCTGTAGGAGTGAACTGTTTTTGGGAGTCATGAATCTAAACGCGTGTTTCTGTCTCCAGCCTTTGTCCGTGCACAGCGACGTGTCCAGTCGCTCTGTGAGCCGTGCGGTCAGCAGCCCCACCTCTCCAGAGGAGCTCTCTCCAACTGCCGGAGGCATCGGGGGCTTCCCGGTGTTTGGAGGGGTGTATCCCAGCGCCCTGTCCCACCTGGAGGAAGGTGGCTTTGAGCAGGAGGAGGGAAAAGCTGAAGTCACCTGCATATAAGCAGGAAACAAGTTGGGTGCAGCTTCCAGAATGAACTGAGGATTCAAACATTGCTGGATTACTGAAGAGAGTATCCACATGAACTCTGAGACTGTCCATCACATTTGTGAGCCCTTCCTTTCAAGACTTTAAGTAGGAGAACTTGGCACTTTTTTCAAATGTTTGTAATGAAGCCATAATGAGAATGAGGTATTATTTAGTGGATCTGTCCAAACCTTTATAGATTTGTGTGGGGACACTTTACACATATTTAAAACAATATTAGGGGATTTCTCAGTTCAGTTCAGGTGCTCATAGGAAACATCACTAAACTATAAAGCACAAACACTTTCTGCACATTATGGAAACAGTACGGTGGTGAAATGTGGTCTCTACCTGCTCACGTCTTATTTTTGATTTGCGTTCCTTCACAGCCTCACACAGCCTTTCCTCTGTGATGCTCAAACACTCAGTCCCTCTGAACTCATCATGTGGCACAGTGACACAGGTCAGGCAGGGCTTTGTCCTTCAGCTCCTGGCTGCAGCAGGATGTGAATATTCATCTGGGAGACTGTCACAGTTTCCTGTGTACGTTGGTACTGACATGCAGTCTGATACAGAGTTAGCTCCGCTGGCCTCAGTGAAGGTGCTGGCTGCTTACACTAGTACTTTTGTGCAGATAACAGTATTATGAGGAGGGTCAGTGTTGTAAACTGGAAACTGGAGTACTATTATTTTCAACATTTCATATCAGTGTGTTGACCCCCCAAGTCTACACACATCCTGATTTAGTCTAACTGGTGCCATTTTCTAATCATTCTGGGATATATCATATCCTTCTTATTCAATATTTGATCAGTATGAATGTATGTATTCTTTTCTTCAGTCAAAGTTTCAGAGTTGCTGCTTTACAGCTCATATGGTACTGGCAGTACACCTGCAATTCTCTCTAGTGGATGAAGTTCTTCAAAAACAAACGCATTATTTTATTGAAATGATGACTGTATTTTTTTTAAAGGGAACTGATTTTACCCATTAGTCAATTTGAGGTATTTATAGGAAGTACTACTGTATGTGGAGAAAAAAGGTTGTATCGAGCTTTTCATGGCTCCAGAGAAGGCTGTGTAACACCTGGGCATCAGCTGGTATGTAGTATGAACATGAAAAGAGAAAAATCTGGGAGTGTAGAGTTATGCATTATGGGTAATGTAGGCACCCGGTTTTGACAAGGAAGCAGAATGTGTCGATTTTTTTTAAATACATAATATCTGTTTCTACTTCATCAGTTTGATACTTTTTTAATGTCCATGGTGACTCAGTGTTCTTCTATGCTAAATAGGTGCAGTACTCTTAAGGCTATGAAAGGGACACAATGCTGTATATAACTATATTTTAGATGTTAGTATTCATTAAAAAATGGTTTCTCATGATTGTGATGCATGTTCTTTGCTTTGGGGGAGGAATGGGTTAGCTATTCCAGTGAGGTATACACGGCCAGCTTTGACTTGTGCAGGTTTTAAATGGATGTGTTTAGCTCAGCAGACTCCAGCAGGGTTTACTAAATGTCAGTATTACTCCAGCCTTTCCTTTTTCAAGAGTTGTACATTTACTATCTCTATCATCTGTGTTTTTTTATTGTATTAAACACTTTTCCCATGGTTTAAGTTGTGTCCCATTATGAGCATCACCTACTGTGTTTGTTACTATTATAACTGTCATACTTAATCTTGACATAAACATTAAGGGTCCAGTGGGTCAGCTTCAGGGGCTCTGTTCACAGAATATGGCAGAACTGGAATATAATTATAGCTTTTCATTCATGTGTAACCGCCTAAAAATAATAGTGTTTTTAGAATGAGACTTTTATATTCACTGTATTTCTACAGTAGCCAGAGTGGACAAATTAAACACTGGGTACTTTTAAATAGTCTATTTTGCTTAGGAAGGTTCCTAACTGAGTGAAATGACCCAGAAGTATTTAGGTAGCCGCCTGTTCAAATTCTCCAAATGTTAAAGTCTGTGTAAAGAAAGTCTTATTAATCACCCAGCCATGAATGTACTGTAATGATTACAAATAACTACAAGTTTATGACATTAGGTCTCCACGTCTGTGGGGGCGTGTCCCCTGAATCCGCTGAAGCTACACCTGCACACAGGAGTCTCCCTGAACAGTCAAATGCAGTAACACGACCTGAGTTCTTCAAAGAAGGTTAAATCTGTGGCAGTTGGATCCTTGTAGATCTACTGACTGAGTTCTGACTGATCTGTGAGGAGATCTATTTATCCTAGGCAGGATCACTGACCAGCCCATTGTTCCCCCCAGTTTGAGGAGCTAACCATTCATACACATCACATATTGATGACACAGCCTTCAGGAGCAGTTTGGGTTTGGTATCTTGCCCAAGCACACTTGACACACACGGCATGCAGAATGGAGATCTACCTCCTGGGCCACAGCCACCCCATAGATTCTAATCCTGCTCAAATTGTTTTATTGGTTTCCCCGATGTATAGGTCTGTGGTCTCCTCACTGCACTGGACAGCATACACTAGGTTGCTTTTCTGGGGGTGAGGCATTCAGTTTTCGGCATTTATATATACAGCACCAGTTCATAACAAACGGAGAGAGGTAGGAAGAGAAGAGCTCAGTGCGTCTATATTGTAGTTGTCAAAGCTGTGACAATGTGACTGTGCACAGACCTATACATCGGGGGAAACCAATAAAACTATTTGAGCAGGATTAGAATCTATGGGGTGGCTGTGGCCCAGGAGATAGATCTCCATTCTGCATATCATGAGTGTCAAGTGTACTTGGGCAAGATACCAAACCCAAAACTGCTCCTGAAGGCTGTACCATCAATATGTGATGTGTATGAATGGTTAGCTCCTCAAACTGATGAGCAGTTGTCACAGTGGTCAGAAGACAAGGAAGGTGCTATAACAGTACAGTCCTTCAAGAACCACAAGGAACCCAGCATTCTAAGAGTCCAGTGTTCTAGAGGGGTAGTAAGGTACTATGAGCTCTTTTAGATATGATGGTGTCTGGCCACGAAGAGCTTTGTATGTAGTAAATACAATAGTCAGTAACTATGTGTACTGCTTAGTATAGTGCATCTGTGCATGCACTCAGTAAAAATGAATACGGCCCAGTATACTGCACCTGAGCATACACTCAGTAAATATATGTACTGCCCAGTATACTGCAGTATACAGGACAATACTCATATTTATCAAGTGTATGTGAACTATACTAGGAAGTACACATATTTACTGACTACACACGCAGTATACTGGGCAGTACACATATTTACTAAGTGCATGCACAGTATATTGGACAGTGGATATATTTACTGAGTGCATGTGCAGTATACTGGGCAGTACACATAGTTACTGTGGGTATGCACAGGCACAGTATACTGGGGAGTACACATAATTACTGGGTGTACATGCAGTATACTGGGCAGTACTCATGTTTACTGAGTGCATGCGCAGTATTCTGGGCAGTACACATAGTTACTGTGTGTACGCACAGGCACAGTATACTGGGCAGTACACATATTTACAGAGTGTATGTACAGTATACTCAGCAGTACACTTATTTATTGTTTTACCACATACATACAGTAAATATTAGTGCCCAGTACACTGCTCGTACACTCAGTAAAAGTGTGTACTGCCCAGTATACTGGGCAATACGCATATTTACTGTATGTACGCACAGACACAGTATAATGGGCAATACACATGAATACGCATGCAGTATGCTGGGCAATACACATTTATTGGAGTGTACACACAGGCGCAGTTTACTGGGACGTACACGTATTTACTGAGTGTATACACAGTATACTGGGCAGTACATATAGTTACAGTGTGTCCGCACAGGCCAAGTATACTGGGCAATACAGATATTTACTGAGTACACACGCAGTATACTGGGCAGTACACATATTTACTGAGTGCATATGCAGTATACTAGGCAGTACACATATTTACTGTTACTGTGTGTACGCACAGGCACAGTATACTGGGCAATACACATATTTACTGAGTGCACGCACAGGCACAGTATACTGGGCGGTACACGTATTTACCGAGTGTATGTACAGAATACTGAGCAGTACACATATTTACTGTATGTACGCACAGGCGCAGTATACTGGGACGTACACATATTTACTGAGTGCATGCACAGTATACTGGGCAGTACATATAGTTACTGTGTGTACGCACAGGCGCAGTATACTGGGCAGTACACGTATTTTCCAAGTGTATACACAGTATACTGAGCAGTACACATAGTTACTGTGTGTACGCACAGGCACAGTATACTGGGCGGTACACGTATTTACCAAGTGTATGTACAGAATACTGAGCAGTACACATATTTACTGCATGTACGCACAAGCGCAGTATACTGGGACGTACACGTATTTACCGAGTGTATACACAGTATACTGGTCAGTATACTGAGCAGTGAGCCTATTTAGTGAATGTACACTTAGTAAATAAGTATTGTCCAGTATGCTGCAGTATACTGGGCAGTATATATAGTTACAGTGTGTCCGCACAGGCCCAGTATACTGGGCAGTACGCATATTTGCTGAGTGTACGTACAGGCACAGTATACTGGGCAATACACATATTTACTGTTACTGTGTGTACGCACAGGCACAGTATACTGGGCAGTACACATATTTACTGAGTGCATGCACAGTATACTGGGCAGTACATTTATTTACTGAGTGTACATGCAGTATACTGGGCACTACACACATTTACTGAGTGCATATGCAGTATACTAGGCAGTACACATATTTACTGTTACTGTGTGTACGCACAGGCACAGTATACTGGGCAGTACATATATTTACTGAGTGCATGCACAGTATACTGGTCAGTACATTTATTTACTGAGTGCATGCACAGTATACTGGTCAGTACACATATTTACTGAGTGCATGCACAGTATACTGGTCAGTACACATATTTACTGAGTGCATGCACAGTATACTGGTCAGTACACATATTTACTGAGTGCATGCACAGTATACTGGTCAGTACATTTATTTACTGAGTGCATGCACAGTATACTGGGCAATACACATATTTACTGAGTGCATGCGCAGTATACTGAGCAGTACGCCTATTTAGTGAATGTACACTTAGTAAATAAGTATTGTATACTGCAGTATACTGGGCAGTACACTTATGTACTGAGAGTACGCACAGGTGCAATATACTGGGACATGCACGTATTTACCGAGTGTATACACAGTATACTGGGCAGTACATATAGTTACAGTGTGTCCGCACAGGCCCAGTATACTGGGCAGTACGCATATTTACCAAGTGTATGTACAGTATACTGAACAGTACACATATTTTCTGAGTGTACATGCAGTATACTGGGCAATACACAAATTTACTGAGTGCATATGCAGTATACTAGGCAGTACACATATTTACTGTTACTGTGTGTACGCACAAGCACAGTATACTGGGCAGTACACATAGTTACTGTGTGTACGCACAGGCGCAGTATACTGAGCAGTACACATATTTACCGAGTGCATGCACAGTATACTAGGCTGTACACATATTTACTGTTACTGTGTGTACGCACAGGCACAGTATACTGGGCAGTACACATATTTACTGAGTGCATGCACAGTATACTGGTCAGTACATTTATTTACTGAGTGCATGCACAGTATACTGGGGAGTACACATATTTACTGAGTGCATGCACAGTATACTGGTCAGTACATTTATTTACTGAGTGCATGCACAGTATACTGGGCAATACACATATTTACTGAGTGCATGCGCAGTATATTGAGCAGTACGCCTATTTAGTGAATGTACATTTAGTAAATAAGTATTGTATACTGCAGTATACTGGGCAGTACACTTATGTACTGAGAGTACGCACAGGTGCAATATACTGGGACGTGCACGTATTTACCGAGTGTATACACAGTATACTGGGCAGTACATATAGTTACAGTGTGTCCGCACAGGCCCAGTATACTGGGCAGTACGCATATTTACCAAGTGTATGTACAGTATACTGAACAGTACACATATTTTCTGAGTGTACATGCAGTATACTGGGCAATACACAAATTTACTGAGTGCATATGCAGTATACTAGGCAGTACACATATTTACTGTTACTGTGTGTACGCACAAGCACAGTATACTGGGCAGTACACATAGTTACTGTGTGTACGCACAGGCGCAGTATACTGAGCAGTACACATATTTACCGAGTGCATGCACAGTATACTGGACAGTACATTTATTTACTGAGTGTACATGCAGTATACTGGGCAGTACGCATGTTTACTGAGTGCATGCGCAGTATAATGAGCAGTGAGCCTATTTAGTGAATGTACACTTAGTAAATAAGTATTGTCCAGTATGCTGCAGTATACTGGGCAGTACACATGTGTACTGAGAGTACACACAGGTGCAATGTACTGGGATGTACACGTATTTACCGAGTGTATACACGGTATACTGGGCAGTATATATAGTTACAGTGTGTCCGCACAGGCCCAGTATACTGGGCAGTACGCATATTTGCTGAGTGTACGTACAGGCACAGTATACTGGGCAATACACATATTTACTGTTACTGTGTGTACGCACAGGCACAGTATACTGGGCAGTACACATATTTACTGAGTGCATGCACAGTATACTGGGCAGTACATTTATTTACTGAGTGTACATGCAGTATACTGGGCAGTACACACATTTACTGAGTGCATATGCAGTATACTAGGCAGTACACATATTTACTGTTACTGTGTGTACGCACAGGCACAGTATACTGGGCAGTACACATATTTACTGAGTGCATGCACAGTATACTGGGCAATACACATATTTACTGAGTGCATGCGCAGTATACTGGGCAGTACACCTATTTAGTGAATGTACACTTAGTAAATAAGTATTGTATACTGCAGTATACTGGGCAGTACACTTATGTACTGAGAGTACGCACAGGTGCAATATACTGGGACGTGCACGTATTTACCAAGTGTATACACAGTATACTGGGCAGTACATATAGTTACAGTGTGTCCGCACAGGCCCAGTATACTGGGCAGTACGCATATTTACCGAGTGTATACACAGTATACTGGGCAGTACACATAGTTACTGAATGCATGCGCAGTATACTGGGCAGTACACATAGTTACTGAGGTTATGCACAGGCACAGTATACTGGGGAGTACACGTATTTACCGTGTATGTACAGTATACTGGGCAGTAGATTTATTTACTGAGTGTACATGAAGTATACTGGGCAGTACGCATAGTTACTGTGTGTACGCACAGGCACAGTATACTGGGCAGTACACATATTTACAGAGTGTATGTACAGTATACTCAGCAGTACACTTATTTATTGTTTTACCACATACATACAGTAAATATTAGTGCCCAGTACACTGCTCGTACACTCAGTAAAAGTGTGTACTGCCCAGTATACTGGGCAATACGCATATTTACTGTATGTACGCACAGACACAGTATAATGGGCAATACACATGAATACGCATGCAGTATGCTGGGCAATACACATTTATTGGAGTGTACACACAGGCGCAGTTTACTGGGACGTACACGTATTTACTGAGTGTATACACAGTATACTGGGCAGTACATATAGTTACAGTGTGTCCGCACAGGCCAAGTATACTGGGCAATACAGATATTTACTCAGTACACACGCACTATACTGGGCAGTACACATATTTACTGAGTGCATATGCAGTATACTAGGCAGTACACATATTTACTGTTACTGTGTGTACGCACAGGCACAGTATACTGGGCAATACACATATTTACTGAGTGCACGCACAGGCACAGTATACTGGGCGGTACACGTATTTACCGAGTGTATGTACAGAATACTGAGCAGTACACATATTTACTGTATGTACGCACAGGCGCAGTATACTGGGACGTACACATATTTACTGAGTGCATGCACAGTATACTGGGCAGTACATATAGTTACTGTGTGTACGCACAGGCGCAGTATACTGGGCAGTACACGTATTTTCCAAGTGTATACACAGTATACTGAGCAGTACACATAGTTACTGTGTGTACGCACAGGCACAGTATACTGGGCGGTACACGTATTTACCAAGTGTATGTACAGAATACTGAGCAGTACACATATTTACTGCATGTACGCACAAGCGCAGTATACTGGGACGTACACGTATTTACCGAGTGTATACACAGTATACTGGTCAGTATACTGAGCAGTGAGCCTATTTAGTGAATGTACACTTAGTAAATAAGTATTGTCCAGTATGCTGCAGTATACTGGGCAGTATATATAGTTACAGTGTGTCCGCACAGGCCCAGTATACTGGGCAGTACGCATATTTGCTGAGTGTACGTACAGGCACAGTATACTGGGCAATACACATATTTACTGTTACTGTGTGTACGCACAGGCACAGTATACTGGGCAGTACACATATTTACTGAGTGCATGCACAGTATACTGGGCAGTACATTTATTTACTGAGTGTACATGCAGTATACTGGGCACTACACACATTTACTGAGTGCATATGCAGTATACTAGGCAGTACACATATTTACTGTTACTGTGTGTACGCACAGGCACAGTATACTGGGCAGTACATATATTTACTGAGTGCATGCACAGTATACTGGTCAGTACATTTATTTACTGAGTGCATGCACAGTATACTGGTCAGTACACATATTTACTGAGTGCATGCACAGTATACTGGTCAGTACACATATTTACTGAGTGCATGCACAGTATACTGGTCAGTACATTTATTTACTGAGTGCATGCACAGTATACTGGGCAATACACATATTTACTGAGTGCATGCGCAGTATACTGAGCAGTACGCCTATTTAGTGAATGTACACTTAGTAAATAAGTATTGTATACTGCAGTATACTGGGCAGTACACTTATGTACTGAGAGTACGCACAGGTGCAATATACTGGGACATGCACGTATTTACCGAGTGTATACACAGTATACTGGGCAGTACATATAGTTACAGTGTGTCCGCACAGGCCCAGTATACTGGGCAGTACGCATATTTACCAAGTGTATGTACAGTATACTGAACAGTACACATATTTTCTGAGTGTACATGCAGTATACTGGGCAATACACAAATTTACTGAGTGCATATGCAGTATACTAGGCAGTACACATATTTACTGTTACTGTGTGTACGCACAAGCACAGTATACTGGGCAGTACACATAGTTACTGTGTGTACGCACAGGCGCAGTATACTGAGCAGTACACATATTTACCGAGTGCATGCACAGTATACTAGGCAGTACACATATTTACTGTTACTGTGTGTACGCACAGGCACAGTATACTGGGCAGTACACATATTTACTGAGTGCATGCACAGTATACTGGTCAGTACATTTATTTACTGAGTGCATGCACAGTATACTGGTCAGTACACATATTTACTGAGTGCATGCACAGTATACTGGTCAGTACACATATTTACTGAGTGCATGCACAGTATACTGGTCAGTACACATATTTACTGAGTGCATGCACAGTATACTGGTCAGTACATTTATTTACTGAGTGCATGCACAGTATACTGGGCAATACACATATTTACTGAGTGCATGCGCAGTATACTGAGCAGTACGCCTATTTAGTGAATGTACACTTAGTAAATAAGTATTGTATACTGCAGTATACTGGGCAGTACACTTATGTACTGAGAGTACGCACAGGTGCAATATACTGGGACATGCACGTATTTACCGAGTGTATACACAGTATACTGGGCAGTACATATAGTTACAGTGTGTCCGCACAGGCCCAGTATACTGGGCAGTACGCATATTTACCAAGTGTATGTACAGTATACTGAACAGTACACATATTTTCTGAGTGTACATGCAGTATACTGGGCAATACACAAATTTACTGAGTGCATATGCAGTATACTAGGCAGTACACATATTTACTGTTACTGTGTGTACGCACAAGCACAGTATACTGGGCAGTACACATAGTTACTGTGTGTACGCACAGGCGCAGTATACTGAGCAGTACACATATTTACCGAGTGCATGCACAGTATACTAGGCAGTACACATATTTACTGTTACTGTGTGTACGCACAGGCACAGTATACTGGGCAGTACACATATTTACTGAGTGCATGCACAGTATACTGGTCAGTACATTTATTTACTGAGTGCATGCACAGTATACTGGGGAGTACACATATTTACTGAGTGCATGCACAGTATACTGGTCAGTACACATATTTACTGAGTGCATGCACAGTATACTGGTCAGTACACATATTTACTGAGTGCATGCACAGTATACTGGTCAGTACATTTATTTACTGAGTGCATGCACAGTATACTGGGCAATACACATATTTACTGAGTGCATGCGCAGTATATTGAGCAGTACGCCTATTTAGTGAATGTACATTTAGTAAATAAGTATTGTATACTGCAGTATACTGGGCAGTACACTTATGTACTGAGAGTACGCACAGGTGCAATATACTGGGACGTGCACGTATTTACCGAGTGTATACACAGTATACTGGGCAGTACATATAGTTACAGTGTGTCCGCACAGGCCCAGTATACTGGGCAGTACGCATATTTACCAAGTGTATGTACAGTATACTGAACAGTACACATATTTTCTGAGTGTACATGCAGTATACTGGGCAATACACAAATTTACTGAGTGCATATGCAGTATACTAGGCAGTACACATATTTACTGTTACTGTGTGTACGCACAAGCACAGTATACTGGGCAGTACACATAGTTACTGTGTGTACGCACAGGCGCAGTATACTGAGCAGTACACATATTTACCGAGTGCATGCACAGTATACTGGACAGTACATTTATTTACTGAGTGTACATGCAGTATACTGGGCAGTACGCATGTTTACTGAGTGCATGCGCAGTATAATGGGCAGTAAACATAGTTACTCTAGGTAGGCACAGGCACAGTATACTGGGGAGTACACATATTTACTGAGTGTATACACAGTATACTGGGCAGTACACATAGTTACTGAATGCATGCGCAGTATACTGGGCAGTACACATAGTTACTGAGGGTATGCACAGGCACAGTATACTGGGGAGTACACGTATTTACCGTGTATGTACAGTATACTGGGCAGTAGATTTATTTAGTGAGTGCATATGCAGTATACTGGGGAGTACACATATTTACTGAGTGCATGCGGAGTATACTGAGCAGTGCGCCTATTGAGTGAATGTACACTTATTAATAAGTATTGTCCAGTATACTGCAGTATACTGGGCAGTACACATATGGATTGAGAGTACACACAGGTGCAATGTACTGGGATGTACACGTATTTACTGAGTGTATACACAGTATACTGGGCAGTACATTTGTTTACTGAGTGCATGCGCAGTATAATGAGCAGTGAGCCTATTTAGTGAATGTACACTTAGTAAATAAGTATTGTCCAGTATGCTGCAGTATACTGGGCAGTACACATGTGTACTGAGAGTACACACAGGTGCAATGTACTGGGATGTACACGTATTTACCGAGTGTATACACGGTATACTGGGCAGTATATATAGTTACAGTGTGTCCGCACAGGCCCAGTATACTGGGCAGTACGCATATTTGCTGAGTGTACGTACAGGCACAGTATACTGGGCAATACACATATTTACTGTTACTGTGTGTACGCACAGGCACAGTATACTGGGCAGTACACATATTTACTGAGTGCATGCACAGTATACTGGGCAGTACATTTATTTACTGAGTGTACATGCAGTATACTGGGCAGTACACACATTTACTGAGTGCATATGCAGTATACTAGGCAGTACACATATTTACTGTTACTGTGTGTACGCACAGGCACAGTATACTGGGCAGTACACATATTTACTGAGTGCATGCACAGTATACTGGGCAATACACATATTTACTGAGTGCATGCGCAGTATACTGGGCAGTACACCTATTTAGTGAATGTACACTTAGTAAATAAGTATTGTATACTGCAGTATACTGGGCAGTACACTTATGTACTGAGAGTACGCACAGGTGCAATATACTGGGACGTGCACGTATTTACCAAGTGTATACACAGTATACTGGGCAGTACATATAGTTACAGTGTGTCCGCACAGGCCCAGTATACTGGGCAGTACGCATATTTACCGAGTGTATACACAGTATACTGGGCAGTACACATAGTTACTGAATGCATGCGCAGTATACTGGGCAGTACACATAGTTACTGAGGTTATGCACAGGCACAGTATACTGGGGAGTACACGTATTTACCGTGTATGTACAGTATACTGGGCAGTAGATTTATTTACTGAGTGTACATGAAGTATACTGGGCAGTACGCATAGTTACTGTGTGTACGCACAGGCACAGTATACTGGGCAGTACACATATTTACAGAGTGTATGTACAGTATACTCAGCAGTACACTTATTTATTGTTTTACCACATACATACAGTAAATATTAGTGCCCAGTACACTGCTCGTACACTCAGTAAAAGTGTGTACTGCCCAGTATACTGGGCAATACGCATATTTACTGTATGTACGCACAGACACAGTTTAATGGGCAATACACATGAATACACATGCAGTATGCTGGGCAATACACATTTATTGGAGTGTACACACAGGCACAGTTTACTGGGACGTACACGTATTTACTGAGTGTATACACAGTATACTGGGCAGTACATATAGTTACAGTGTGTCCGCACAGGCCAAGTATACTGGGCAATACAGATATTTACTGAGTACACACGCAGTATACTGGGCAGTACACATATTTACTGAGTGCATATGCAGTATACTAGGCAGTACACATATTTACTGTTACTGTGTGTACGCACAGGCACAGTATACTGGGCAATACACATATTTACTGAGTGCACGCACAGGCACAGTATACTGGGCGGTACACGTATTTACCGAGTGTATGTACAGAATACTGAGCAGTACACATATTTACTGTATGTACGCACAGGCGCAGTATACTGGGACGTACACATATTTACTGAGTGCATGCACAGTATACTGGGCAGTACATATAGTTACTGTGTGTACGCACAGGCGCAGTATACTGGGCAGTACACGTATTTTCCAAGTGTATACACAGTATACTGAGCAGTACACATAGTTACTGTGTGTACGCACAGGCACAGTATACTGGGCGGTACACGTATTTACCAAGTGTATGTACAGAATACTGAGCAGTACACATATTTACTGCATGTACGCACAAGCGCAGTATACTGGGACGTACACGTATTTACCGAGTGTATACACAGTATACTGGTCAGTATACTGAGCAGTGAGCCTATTTAGTGAATGTACACTTAGTAAATAAGTATTGTCCAGTATGCTGCAGTATACTGGGCAGTATATATAGTTACAGTGTGTCCGCACAGGCCCAGTATACTGGGCAGTACGCATATTTGCTGAGTGTACGTACAGGCACAGTATACTGGGCAATACACATATTTACTGTTACTGTGTGTACGCACAGGCACAGTATACTGGGCAGTACACATATTTACTGAGTGCATGCACAGTATACTGGGCAGTACATTTATTTACTGAGTGTACATGCAGTATACTGGGCACTACACACATTTACTGAGTGCATATGCAGTATACTAGGCAGTACACATATTTACTGTTACTGTGTGTACGCACAGGCACAGTATACTGGGCAGTACATATATTTACTGAGTGCATGCACAGTATACTGGTCAGTACATTTATTTACTGAGTGCATGCACAGTATACTGGTCAGTACACATATTTACTGAGTGCATGCACAGTATACTGGTCAGTACACATATTTACTGAGTGCATGCACAGTATACTGGTCAGTACACATATTTACTGAGTGCATGCACAGTATACTGGTCAGTACATTTATTTACTGAGTGCATGCACAGTATACTGGGCAATACACATATTTACTGAGTGCATGCGCAGTATACTGAGCAGTACGCCTATTTAGTGAATGTACACTTAGTAAATAAGTATTGTATACTGCAGTATACTGGGCAGTACACTTATGTACTGAGAGTACGCACAGGTGCAATATACTGGGACATGCACGTATTTACCGAGTGTATACACAGTATACTGGGCAGTACATATAGTTACAGTGTGTCCGCACAGGCCCAGTATACTGGGCAGTACGCATATTTACCAAGTGTATGTACAGTATACTGAACAGTACACATATTTTCTGAGTGTACATGCAGTATACTGGGCAATACACAAATTTACTGAGTGCATATGCAGTATACTAGGCAGTACACATATTTACTGTTACTGTGTGTACGCACAAGCACAGTATACTGGGCAGTACACATAGTTACTGTGTGTACGCACAGGCGCAGTATACTGAGCAGTACACATATTTACCGAGTGCATGCACAGTATACTAGGCAGTACACATATTTACTGTTACTGTGTGTACGCACAGGCACAGTATACTGGGCAGTACACATATTTACTGAGTGCATGCACAGTATACTGGTCAGTACATTTATTTACTGAGTGCATGCACAGTATACTGGGGAGTACACATATTTACTGAGTGCATGCACAGTATACTGGTCAGTACACATATTTACTGAGTGCATGCACAGTATACTGGTCAGTACACATATTTACTGAGTGCATGCACAGTATACTGGTCAGTACATTTATTTACTGAGTGCATGCACAGTATACTGGGCAATACACATATTTACTGAGTGCATGCGCAGTATATTGAGCAGTACGCCTATTTAGTGAATGTACATTTAGTAAATAAGTATTGTATACTGCAGTATACTGGGCAGTACACTTATGTACTGAGAGTACGCACAGGTGCAATATACTGGGACGTGCACGTATTTACCGAGTGTATACACAGTATACTGGGCAGTACATATAGTTACAGTGTGTCCGCACAGGCCCAGTATACTGGGCAGTACGCATATTTACCAAGTGTATGTACAGTATACTGAACAGTACACATATTTTCTGAGTGTACATGCAGTATACTGGGCAATACACAAATTTACTGAGTGCATATGCAGTATACTAGGCAGTACACATATTTACTGTTACTGTGTGTACGCACAAGCACAGTATACTGGGCAGTACACATAGTTACTGTGTGTACGCACAGGCGCAGTATACTGAGCAGTACACATATTTACCGAGTGCATGCACAGTATACTGGACAGTACATTTATTTACTGAGTGTACATGCAGTATACTGGGCAGTACGCATGTTTACTGAGTGCATGCGCAGTATAATGGGCAGTAAACATAGTTACTCTAGGTAGGCACAGGCACAGTATACTGGGGAGTACACATATTTACTGAGTGTATACACAGTATACTGGGCAGTACACATAGTTACTGAATGCATGCGCAGTATACTGGGCAGTACACATAGTTACTGAGGGTATGCACAGGCACAGTATACTGGGGAGTACACGTATTTACCGTGTATGTACAGTATACTGGGCAGTAGATTTATTTAGTGAGTGCATATGCAGTATACTGGGGAGTACACATATTTACTGAGTGCATGCGGAGTATACTGAGCAGTGCGCCTATTGAGTGAATGTACACTTATTAATAAGTATTGTCCAGTATACTGCAGTATACTGGGCAGTACACATATGGATTGAGAGTACACACAGGTGCAATGTACTGGGATGTACACGTATTTACTGAGTGTATACACAGTATACTGGGCAGTACATTTGTTTACTGAGTGCATGCGCAGTATACTGAGCAGTGAGCCTATTTAGTGAATGTACACTTAGTAAATAAGTATTGTCCAGTATGCTGCAGTATACTGGGCAGTACACATGTGTACTGAGAGTACACACAGGTGCAATGTACTGGGATGTACACGTATTTACCGAGTGTATACACGGTATACTGGGCAGTATATATAGTTACAGTGTGTCCGCACAGGCCCAGTATACTGGGCAGTACGCATATTTGCTGAGTGTACGTACAGGCACAGTATACTGGGCAATACACATATTTACTGTTACTGTGTGTACGCACAGGCACAGTATACTGGGCAGTACACATATTTACTGAGTGCATGCACAGTATACTGGGCAGTACATTTATTTACTGAGTGTACATGCAGTATACTGGGCAGTACACACATTTACTGAGTGCATATGCAGTATACTAGGCAGTACACATATTTACTGTTACTGTGTGTACGCACAGGCACAGTATACTGGGCAGTACACATATTTACTGAGTGCATGCACAGTATACTGGGCAATACACATATTTACTGAGTGCATGCGCAGTATACTGGGCAGTACACCTATTTAGTGAATGTACACTTAGTAAATAAGTATTGTATACTGCAGTATACTGGGCAGTACACTTATGTACTGAGAGTACGCACAGGTGCAATATACTGGGACGTGCACGTATTTACCAAGTGTATACACAGTATACTGGGCAGTACATATAGTTACAGTGTGTCCGCACAGGCCCAGTATACTGGGCAGTACGCATATTTACCGAGTGTATACACAGTATACTGGGCAGTACACATAGTTACTGAATGCATGCGCAGTATACTGGGCAGTACACATAGTTACTGAGGTTATGCACAGGCACAGTATACTGGGGAGTACACGTATTTACCGTGTATGTACAGTATACTGGGCAGTAGATTTATTTACTGAGTGTACATGAAGTATACTGGGCAGTACGCATAGTTACTGTGTGTACGCACAGGCACAGTATACTGGGCAGTACACATATTTACAGAGTGTATGTACAGTATACTCAGCAGTACACTTATTTATTGTTTTACCACATACATACAGTAAATATTAGTGCCCAGTACACTGCTCGTACACTCAGTAAAAGTGTGTACTGCCCAGTATACTGGGCAATACGCATATTTACTGTATGTACGCACAGACACAGTTTAATGGGCAATACACATGAATACACATGCAGTATGCTGGGCAATACACATTTATTGGAGTGTACACACAGGCACAGTTTACTGGGACGTACACGTATTTACTGAGTGTATACACAGTATACTGGGCAGTACATATAGTTACAGTGTGTCCGCACAGGCCAAGTATACTGGGCAATACAGATATTTACTGAGTACACACGCAGTATACTGGGCAGTACACATATTTACTGAGTGCATATGCAGTATACTAGGCAGTACACATATTTACTGTTACTGTGTGTACGCACAGGCACAGTATACTGGGCAATACACATATTTACTGAGTGCACGCACAGGCACAGTATACTGGGCGGTACACGTATTTACCGAGTGTATGTACAGAATACTGAGCAGTACACATAATTACTGTATGTACGCACAGGCGCAGTATACTGGGACGTACACATATTTACTGAGTGCATGCACAGTATACTGGGCAGTACATATAGTTACTGTGTGTACGCACAGGCGCAGTATACTGGGCAGTACACATAGTTACTGAGGGTATGCACAGGCACAGTATACTGGGGAGTACACGTATTTACCGTGTATGTACAGTATACTGGGCAGTAGATTTATTTACTGAGTGTACATGAAGTATACTAGGCAGTACGCATAGTTACTGTGTGTACGCACAGGCACAGTATACTGGGCAGTACACATATTTACAGAGTGTATGTACAGTATACTCAGCAGTACACTTATTTATTGTTTTACCACATATATACAGTAAATATTAGTGCCCAGTACACTGCTCGTACACTCAGTAAAAGTGTGTACTGCCCAGTATACTGGGCAATACGCATATTTACTGTATGTACGCACAGACACAGTATAATGGGCAATACACATGAATACACATGCAGTATGCTGGGCAATACACATTTATTGGAGTGTACACACAGGCGCAGTTTACTGGGACGTACACGTATTTACTGAGTGTATACACAGTATACTGGGCAGTACATATAGTTACAGTGTGTCCGCACAGGCCAAGTATACTGGGCAATACAGATATTTACTGAGTACACACGCAGTATACTGGGCAGTACACATATTTACTGTTACTGTGTGTACGCACAGGCACAGTATACTGGGCAATACACATATTTACTGAGTGCACACACAGGCACAGTATACTGGGCGGTACACGTATTTACCGAGTGTATGTACAGAATACTGAGCAGTACACATATTTACTGTATGTACGCACAGGCGCAGTATACTGGGACGTACACATATTTACTGTGTGTACGCACAGGCGCAGTATACTGGGCAGTACACATAGTTACTGAGGGTATGCACAGGCACAGTATACTGGGGAGTACACGTATTTACCGTGTATGTACAGTATACTGGGCAGTAGATTTATTTACTGAGTGTACATGAAGTATACTGGGCAGTACGCATAGTTACTGTGTGTACGCACAGGCACAGTATACTGGGCAGTACGCATATTTACCAAGTGTATGTACAGTATACTGAACAGTACACATATTTACTGAGTGTACATGCAGTATACTGGGCAATACACATATTTACTGAGTGCACACACAGGCACAGTATACTGGGCGGTACACGTATTTACCGAGTGTATGTACAGAATACTGAGCAGTACACATATTTACTGTATGTACGCACAGGCGCAGTATACTGGGACGTACACATATTTACTGAGTGCATGCACAGTATACTGGGCAGTACATATAGTTACTGTGTGTACGCACAGGCGCAGTATACTGGGCAGTACACATAGTTACTGAGGGTATGCACAGGCACAGTATACTGGGGAGTACACGTATTTACCGTGTATGTACAGTATACTGGGCAGTAGATTTATTTACTGAGTGTACATGAAGTATACTGGGCAGTACGCATAGTTACTGTGTGTACGCACAGGCACAGTATACTGGGCAGTACACATATTTACCAAGTGTATGTACAGTATACTGAACAGTACACATATTTACTGAGTGTACATGCAGTATACTGGGCAATACACAAATTTACTGAGTGCATATGCAGTATACTAGGCAGTACACATATTTACTGTTACTGTGTGTATGCACAAGCACAGTATACTGGGCAGTACACATAGTTACTGTGTGTACGCACAGGCGCAGTATACTGAGCAGTACACATATTTACCGAGTGCATGCACAGTATACTGGACAGTACATTTATTTACTGAGTGTACATGCAGTATACTGGGCAGTACGCATGTTTACTGAGTGCATGCGCAGTATAATGAGCAGTAAACATAGTTACTCTAGGTAGGCACAGGCACAGTATACTGGGGAGTACACATATTTACTGAGTGTATACACAGTATACTGGGCAGTACACATAGTTACTGAATGCACGCGCAGTATACTGGGCAGTACACATAGTTACTGAGGGTATGCACAGGCACAGTATACTGGGGAGTACACGTATTTACCGTGTATGTACAGTATACTGGGCAGTAGATTTATTTACTGAGTGTACATGAAGTATACTGGGCAGTACGCATGTTTACTGAGTGCATGCACAGTATACTGGGCAGTACATTTATTTAGTGAGTGCATATGCAGTATACTTGGCAGTACACATATTTACTGAGTGCATGCACAGTATACTGGGCAGTACATTTATTTAGTGAGTGCATATGCAGTATACTGGGGAGTACACATATTTACTGAGTGCATGCGGAGTATACTGAGCAGTGCGCCTATTGAGTGAATGTACACTTATTAATAAGTATTGTCCAGTATACTGCAGTATACTGGACAGTACACATATGGACTGAGAGTACACACAGGTGCAATGTACTGGGATGTACACGTATTTACTGAGTGTATACACAGTATACTGGGCAGTACACATATTTACTTTTACTGTGTGTACGCACAGGCACAGTATACTGGGCAGTACACATATTTACTGAGTGCATGCGCAGTATACTGAGCAGTGAGCCTATTGAGTGAATGTACACTTATTAATAAGTATTGTCCAGTATACTGCAGTATACTGAGCAGTACACATATGTACTGAGAGTACACACAGGTGCAATGTACTGGGATGTACACGTATTTACCGAGTGTATACACAGTATACTGGGCAGTACATATAGTTACAGTGTGTCCGCACAGGCCCAGTATACTGGGCAGTACACATTTACTGAGAGTACACACAGGCGCAGTATACTGGGCAGTACACATATTTACTGAGTGTACTCGCAGTGTACTGGGCAGTACACATTTACTGAGTGTACTGTACTCAGAGGCGCAGTATACAAGGCAGTACACATATTTATTAAGTGCACACAGAGATGCAGTATACTGTGTACTGACTAGTATACTGTGCCTCTGTGTACACTAAGTAAATATGTGTACTGCCAGTAAACTGCACCTTTGTGTGCATTCAGTAACTATGTGTACTGCCCAGTATACTGTGTGTGTACTCTTCAAACCGAGAGTGTCTTTGATCAAAATCACATCATAAAAAATAAGAATACAATTTGCTGACCTGTCCATTGACCTCATCGCTGTGCCATGACACCAGTTGACAGGTTGAGTCTCCTGCATCAAAAGACCAGCAGTTAAACACAGGCAGCAGACAACAATCTGATCTTCAATTGACAGTTAAATATCAGTGCTGAGGAGACCACAGACAACCTCCTGGAACATAGAAACATACAGCCTTCAACTCTGTGGACCTACATTATCTATGCTGACTGGAGGACTGTGCACTAACTGTCTGCAGCACATGTTAAACTGTGAGGAAGCTATCCAAGTCATGTTCATCTGTATCTTCAGTTTAATGAGCAGAGTGTAGCAGTAATGAGGAACCAAAGAGTTCAAGAGATGAAGCTGTATTCAGTCATATCTAGTTATCTGACATTTAGCATGACTGTCACTGCTCAGTGAGGGAACAATCAGTTAGTTTAAATCCACATAATATCTCTGCTCACAGTCCTGCTTCTGATTATGAAACATATCTTGTTTCTACAATAAAATGTTGTCTGAACAACGAGCCACAACTCTGTCACACTGCATCATATTTTAGTTCTATTAAAAATGGAAAATGGAATAATCCTGCATAGGTGGGAACAGGTGGTTCTGACTATGTTTGTAATACATTGTGTTAACGTTTTCATCTGCACTATGGGTCTCGGTATATACCAGTATTGGCCATAACTGTGAAAGATTCAAATCATATTAATAATACACATCTAATAGTGTCTTGTCAGTAATTCAGCTCATCTTGATTGATTTCTGTTTTTCTCTCTATGGTCAGATTTAGAGTGAAACTCAACTGACAGAAGAAGAGACTAAACGCTAATTAATTATGTAATAATATAATAAGATTAGTATCCTATCTAATTGTGTACGCCATTACATCAGCTCAAAACAATGTGTGCTTCTTGACAAATGACAGTCTCTGTATGTGTCTATGTGACCATTCAAAATGATACTTTTTAAAATAAATCATAACATGTTTGCTCCTAAACGTTCCATCTCCATGGTGACAGAGAAAAACAGATTCTTGTTCTGGTTCGAAATATGGAACGGTCGCCATCTTTTTCCATCATTTTTCATGATAAAGGTGAAAATATTGATGCCCTCAAATAAAATGAAAAGTATTTCTACATTACTACACAGTTGTTGACCCATTTTCCAGCTGTCCCGGGACATTCAGTCATTTCTAGCAGCTAATAATCATTTTACAGAGAAAACGTCACCAAAAAGTGTTTTCCTATTAAGCCGGCTCAAATTCTGTTGACTTTCTATTTTTATATTCAACAGTTGACATGGATTTAACATTATTTTTGTCCTGAAACTGATTAAAGACTTGAAGATGAAGAAGATGATTTCATAAATGTAAAAGATGTCTTACTTGTCAAATTAAAGATCCACCGCCTGACTCTGCTCAGCAGGGGCCTGAAACAGGGGCTGTGTTAGAGGAAACTTTCCAGCAGTCCATTTTTCTCTCTCGGGGTTTTTATTCCGCTCAGTCCAACAGTTTCACTTTCCGACAGAGACCTTTCTCTGCAGCCTAACTCGGGTCCAGTCCAAGCTCGAATGAGCAGCTCCACAGAACTGCAGCTCCGAAGTCACCCAGGCCACGCCCCTTTCTGTCTCCATGACTACTGATGCACGCGCGTTAGTGTGACGGAGATGATACACAGTAAATGATCGTGTGTGTGTGTGTGTGTGTGTGTGTGTGTGTGTGTGTGATCTGTGATTGCACCACAGATAACTGATAATAAATTATTCTATATAATTAATAATTAATTATTATATTATTATACTTATTTTATGTACATATATAGAATTATAATGTTTGTTTATATCGGTATTCATAAGGTGTCATGTTTGAAAAGTGACCAGCAGACCGTACAGCAAGTCCTGTACGTGTAGTGTGTTGTATGTAAATCCAGGTGTTACCATTCCCTAACTGGCCACCAGCTGAGGAGGAGTGGTCGAGATGTAGTCGTTTCCTAGAGGCCCGATGAATTCAGATTGGAGCAACACTCGCTCCCGCCAATCCGCGGGACCCAACCTGGAGCCACAAACCTACTTTCTTTCTCGTCTGGTTTTCTTCCAGGTACTACAGGACTACAGGCTGTTTTTAGAGACCTCTCTTTTTGTTTTTGAGGAGTGAAGAAAAGGAGTGATGGGGACAGTCATGTGACTCGGCTTCTCTGTTAAATAAAAAAATAAAACTTGTGGAGATAAAGAAGGTTAGAACAAAAGTACACCCATCTAAGGAATTATTCATACTACATAATATTGCTTTTTTTCACAAGTGCGTTAGAACAAATAACACGCAGTCCCATTCAGCACCCATTCAGCTTGCCCCAGTTGGTCCTGATCTCTGCTTTGTCCAGTCTGGTGACGATGTCGTCCTCTACACCAGAGAGATGAAACACACAGTCGTACCTCCTCCAGTCTTCAGGTGTGACTGATGAAAGGTTCAGGTCAGCACTCACCTGGAAGGTTCCATCATGGTTGGGGAGGATCTCTCCGTGCTCCACGTCCTCATGAAGCTCATCTCCATCTTTCCTCCAGAACATCATGGCTCTGTCAGGGTAGAAACCTGTAGCATGGCAGGTGACTGGAGAGGAGGGAGTCTTCTGGAGGAGAGACACTGAGGGAAGCTCTGGAGTTAAATTTGTAAATTGATATGAGAAACATTTCATTTCCATGTACAGTGGATGTCACTATATTTTTATGTTTATGGTAATGATGATACTCAACATCAGAAGCAATCATAAAACTACACCAGATCATGTTCTACCTGTTCTCAGCAGAGAGCTCCTCCCATATTTTAAATGTTTGTGCAGACAGTGAATACAAACATGGATAATGAAGTTTTTCCAAAAGTCATTTTTAGCTCTGTCTCATGTCTCCATGTGTGTTTGGTGACAACAGACTGAGGTTTGGGAGCGATCCATGTTTGTGTCTCCAGATGAAATACTAGGAAGTCTTCTCCATTATTGTCACACCGTGGTGAGGTCAAGTTGGGTTTTTGTCTTGTCTTGTCACTTCCTGTTTTATTTTGAAAGTTAACTCCCCTCTCGTTTCAGGTCACTTGCCCTTCCTCATGTGTCACCGGTCTGATTGTCTTCCCCGCCCTGATTGTTTCCACCTGTTCCCTATTACCTGGTGTATATATTGTCTGCGTCTCCCTTTGTCTTGTGCCGAAGTGTTTCGTCTCGTGTAGCGTGCACCCAAGCCTTCTTTTCACAGTCCACAGTTCATGTATCATATCTCTTGTGCTCTTTTGTTTTCGCTTCCTCGTAAGAGTGATTTTGTGTTGTAATTTTGTAGTCTAGCTTTTGTTTCTTTCTGAATATCATAGTGTTTTATTTTCAGCCTCATTGGAGCGCCCTAAGTTAAAGTTTCATAGCCTTTTGTTTTTCCTCCTGAGAGTGATTTTGAGTTTGTTAATCTTATATAGAGAAGTTTAATGTTTTTTCCTCCTTAGGAGTGATTTTCTGTTTTCCTTAGTTTAGGCCTTTTTATAGCCTCACTCAGGCGAGGATTTTTTGTGAGCTAATAAAACCGCTCTCTGTTCAACTCTGCATCTGAGTCCTCTTTTGAGTCCAGGCCTGACAATTATAACCATATTGATGAACACCGTTAATGTCTCCAGTCTCCTCATCCCACTCACAGCTGGACAATCTCTGTAAAATCTGGACACCTGAAAGAAGAGGGACCACAGAACCAGAGTGAGATCCAGCACATTTAGCTTCTACCAGTGTATCACTGAGGAACACTGATCCACCCATCTACCTACTGTTGTGGCTTCATGTAAGGAACACACACACACACACACACACACACACACAATAATACACAAAAATATCCTCTGTGATAAACAGACTACAGACTAGAAGCTGCTCTGGAAGACTCCACTGAAGGAGAGAAAGTCCTGTTCAGTCGTCTGACACCAGTGTCCTACATGTGTAAAGGTAAAACATATCAGGAAGATACCTCCGGTTTGATTCATCCGCTTCTTCAAGTTGTGGAATTCTTCTCTGTGAAGCTGATGGAGCAGCGTGCACTCCCTTGTGCACCATTTCCAGTACACTGGATCCTCGTCTCTTAATGTTTCCATCCAGTCTTGTTTTGGTAGTGCTGTCTTGATATTGCTGTCACTCCCTGTACAGATTGTAAAGCCCTCTGAGGCAAAATGTGTTTTGTGACTTTGGGCTATACAAATAAAATTTGATTTGATTTGATTTGATAGTAACCTGCCTGAACATCATTAAGCTGCAGAACAGTTTGATACTCCAGATGATGCAGTGAAAAAAACTTTCAGAGTGTGTCTCACTGTAAAAGAACAGATGTTTTAACCCTTTGAGCACAACATTTAACTTTTTCTTCTTTTAACATGGGCCATAAAAAACAATAGTAAAGCCCTATCTGCAAACTGAGCTCTCTGAGGTCTTCTGATAAGTTTCTAAAACTCTAACCATTAAATAACACACTTCAAACACATCCATACACATGCAGCAAAACATATTGGACTTGTATTGGGTTTAAGTGAATCATATTGAATACGGACTCCCAGTACTAAGAAATCTGATGCTCAACACAGTCGCATGTAGGCCAAATGAAGCTACAAAGAGCTTAAAGCTTTAAAATGTTGTCTTACCAGGCGAAGAAACGTGGCAGATGAGCAGCAACAAAAATAACTTCATCTTGGTTCGAAAAAGAAGTCAGGTAGAGTTCAGGAACAAACTGGTGTGAACTCTTTCTTTGGTTTCCTGGTTACTGGTCCTTACTGACTGACTGAGTGTTTGGTTTCTGTAATATGAGACTCACAAAAATTCACTCCTACTTACCAATAAGAATTCAACTTTATTTTTATTATTGATGTCATTACTGTACAGTTTTGTCCAGTTTGGGTCCAGTTTTGTTCTGGAACATTTTTCAAAAACTGTGTTTAACTTGAATCTTTTGTCCTGCCTGCCTACATGACACACCTCGTCATGTCATTAAAACCTGCTCAACCAGCTTCTGTTTTTAGTTCACTTTTACTTTTGCTTCAAAAATTAAAGGAGGACATTGTATATTTTAACATAGATCAAAAAGTTATCAGCATCTGACTTCCACCAAAGCTTGACAGATAAAGTTTAAAATCTTTTCAATAGCTGTAATGCTGACTTTCTCTGACTGATCTCATCTGCATGGTTCTGTTCATACAGAAAGAAACAGCCCATGCATGCCCTGACCTATATCAATGGGACTGCTGTGGAGATGTTCATCACACAAAGTTCCTGGGGATTCATGTGGCTGACAACCTGTGTGACACCAGCGTCTGCACTTCCTGCAGCGGTTGAAGAGAGCCCACCTTGGTCCATCCATCCTCACCACTGTTACAGGAATTTTAAACAGAACCCTTGAATACTTGAATACAACTTAAGTAAGTTTAAGTTGAATTTATTGTTCTTGTACAAGAGGAGCGTTTCACAGTGCAACACACCAAATGAGTTACAGAGAAAAAGGCTCCCTGAGGAGCTCTGGCAGTCGGTTCTTATACATTTTCCTAACCATTGCCAGTTGTTAACAGACAATTTGCTTTGCTAACTTGTAAACAGTTATTCTTCATCATGCCCCCTAATCTAAATCTCTGACCTGTATCTGACACATACACTCTACTCATCTGCAACATCAGTCATAAATAGTCAAAAAGCCAAATGTTTGAAAGTTGGGAATTTTATTCAACAGACACCATTCTCTAACCTGTAACAACAAAGGCAGAATGAGTGCGCTCCAGCTCACCTTCCAAATGAGAGGACACCTACCCCAACTCCCAAAAGATGAGCTGAGGAGGGGCCAACTATAAATGTTGTGCTTACAAGCCGTAACAGACAGATCCTGCTCACTCTGCCTTTACATTGCCTTTAAATCATTCACTTGACCAGAACTTAAAAATACATCCTATCTGCTCAGGATAATTTGGCTGACCTAACTGACTTTATAAGCAACTTAATATGCATGTTGTATGCATCCAACCACCAACTACTACTTCAACTACTACAAGCTTACAACTTACAAAATGCTACTAGTTAATAACCTCTGTGATATGAGGAACCTTTCATGAATGACTTCCCTGACAAACAAAAGAACATTTGTTTGTGATCAGAGGTGATTTTGAGAACTGTATTCTGTGCCTACATGTTTACAGAAACCTGTAATTTAATTTTTAGATATTCCAAAATTAAATATTCAAAATGTGACAAACATTAACATTACTGCATAAATGTCAAATGAATCATGAAATAAAAAACATAATTAAAAATGGATGAATTCTAATAAAACAATGACATTTTTATTTCAAGGACAACAAGAGAGCTCCCCAGCAGTCAGTTGGAGGAAGTTGTTGTGGAGAAATACAATGAAAGCATTTAGTATATGCTATATTAATCATGTACTCACGAGTGTAACAATGTAGCAGTTGTGTGTGCAACCTATAAACTGCAGACTATCTTTAGGGCTAATCAGGATGACCTTTCTATCACCCTTGACCAGGTCAAGAGTGGAAAGAGGGAGTCTTAGGTAAATCATGTTAACGAGAGGTATCTGCTTGGACTTTCTCTCAACTTTGAAAACAACCATGTTAATCATGATGTAATGATGTAAGGATGTATGACGCTTACATGTAAGACGGCCCACTGATGTGTGTTAATAAAAACAAGCCTAATGTGTAAACGGGCAGAACTCAGCGGGGTGCGTGGTAAACAGACTGCGGAGTCTGAGCTGGGTTCTCCCTTTGCAAAGGTGAACACAAAGACTGGGTCTTATGTGCTTTATTTTCCTAACATAATTTGCTCTATCTCACAACGCCTCAGAGGATCCGGGGTGGTAAGTTGGACCACAACATTGTAAACGACAAAAAAAAATCTTAAATTTAGTCGTGTCAAATTATATAATGTACCGTGACCGTAACTCACTTAGTATGTTCATCGTTCAGGTGGATGGATCTGGACTCAGTTTATCACAGAGCTCAGAGCCGTCAGGACCTGTAAGATCAGAAACAAACTGTTAAACTGTGCAAAGTTCACTCATACTGAACTTTTAGAAACATAAAATACAGGAAACAGTCTTCAAAAAGTTCACCTGCACAATAATCTAAAACCTGTTTTAATCCAAATAAAATGAAAGCACTGTTTACTTACAAGACGGAGGACGTTTGGCTGAAATAAAAAAAAGACAAAACATTTAGTAACAGTTTTTAATGTGAGATGATCTTCTCTTCTACTCACTCAAACTTCTTTTCCTTCTGTTTAGTCCTTACTTTCTTTCTTTCCTTATGACTTCTCTTCCCCATCATTATGGTATAATCATATTACCATGACTGACAGGCTGTGAGCCTTACAGAGTTCCTGTTGGTAAAGTTCTGAAAAAGTCAATAAAGCAGATAATCTTTCCATTTTTCTCTCTCACCTTTCTTCTTTTGGTAAATGGTGAATCCAGAGACAACGAGAGCAAGAACAAGCACTGCGGCAGTGATGGGGACGGTCATGTGACTTGGCTTCTCTGTTAAATCATTACAGATAAAGCAGGTTAGAACAGAAGTACATCCATCCAGCAAAGCTTCATATTGAGCTTTGTTATCTGGATGTACTGCATTTGTTATCTGGTTATATGGAATCAAAAATGTAAACAAACCAGAATATGTTTTATTTTATAGACACATTTTGCTCTGCGCACCATTGGCATTCTCTCCATCAGAGTCATTAGGTCCTCACCTAAAATGGTGTGCCTCGTCAAAAGTTTGGTGGCGTTGGCATACAGCTCTATTTGACTAGTAATCCATAACATGAGTTGAACTGCTCAACTAGGTAGAGTGAAATGACGGTAATGAGCTGAACCCTGTGGTTCTGCATCCATGCAGTTATCATCACAATCTAGGCTGTCATACATGATACATACGCCCTGTAAACTAGATTCTGCAATAAAACAAGTCTTCCTATAACAAATGATTCTCTTGACACTCTTTCCACAGTGTCCCAACACATACCAGTTACACTCATTTTTGTTTGTTTTTTCTTGACAGAAATTCACAGGTGAGTCCAACGTGCAGACTAGACCCGTTCAAAAAAAATGTTTCTGTTATTTTAAAGCCAATTACCGTTTTTCCCATTCACCTAAAATGTACATATTTTCTCTTTAAAGACAGCTATGACTGTCTAGATTACTAATGTATTGGGTATCACCTTAAAGGACGTTTCGATGTTTTCATGTGGTACCTCTCATAATGCTCTATGACTAATGGTAGTGAAGTTATGGGGCGAAATGTCAGGCGTTTTTGACAAAAATAAACATTTAAACTTCATGGCCCATGAGGCAGCCATTCCCATGGTCCAAAATCAAAATCATTTTATATCTGGTCATTCCACAGCTTGGAGAGCAAAGCAATTGGCTTTAAAATAGAACAGACCTGTTCAATAAAAAAAATGTTTTGAACAGGTCTAGTGCAGTCCCATTCAGCACCCATTCAGCTTACCCCAGTTGGTCCTGATCTCTGCTTTGTCCAGTCTGGTGACGATGTCGTCCTCTACACCAGAGAGATGAAACACACAGTAGTACCTCCTCCAGTCTTCAGGTGTGACTGATGAAAGTTTCAAGTCAACGCTCATCTGGAAGGTTCCATCATGGTTGGGGAGGATCTCTCCATGGTCCACGTCCTCATGAAGCTCATCTCCATCTTTCCTCCAGAACATCATGGCTCTGTCAGGATAGAAACCTGTAGCATGGCAGGTGACTGGAGAGGAGGGAGTCTTCTGGAGGAGAGACACTGAGGGAAGCTCTGCAGAGAGAAAAGAGAACAGGAAAGAAAACAGGAACATAAAGAAATCCAAGAGGGAGAAATCAAGATTCAGTCATCATCTTCAGATGTATTGTTTTGTCCAGCTGACTAGCTAATTGGAGTGATAATCAAATGGTAGTTCAGGTTATATGAACATCAGGTCATGTGATTCTACCTGTTCTCATCAGAGAGCTCTTGGCAAGGGTCACGTACTTCTTCAGCCACACAGGACAAATCTCAGTGAGGTAATTCTCATTGTATCTGATTCTAGCTTTCTCAGCATCCCATCTCAGTTTGGTGGGGAAGGATTGTAGTTTCGGAGCGATCCATGTCAATGTTTTCAGGTCCAATGCCATGAAGTCTTCTCCATCATAACCATACTGCAATACACCGATAACCTCTCCAGTTTCATCATCCCACTCACAGCCCAACACCCTCTGTAAAATGTGGACATCTGATAGAGAGACAGAGACAGACTGCAATTAACAATGATTAATGATCTTATAAGATATTGTGCATTATGTGATACACTACTATTCTAGCAGTATTCATGATCGGGCAGATACATGTCCAGAATGGAAGCTAAATCTGTTTGACAAACAAAAATAAATTCATGTGAAACTATTCAACATTAAAAGTGAAACATAACATGAATGAATACTCTACCTCCACTTTGGTTGAAGCGCTGCTTCAAATTATTAATCCTGGTTTTGAAGAAGTTCGGCTGATAATTGAAACACTCATCAACGTATCGTTCAAAGTGCTGAGGATCATGTTCTAAAAGTTTCTTCGCCCAGTCCTGTTTTGGCTCTACTGCCTTCTTGTTGCTGTCACAGTAACCTATTGAAACTCCATCAACCAAAGCAACTGCCACAAGCTCTGGGATGTTTGTGACTCCAGTAGATGCAGTTATGAAATACTTAAGGGAGTGTTTCACTGAAAAACAAGCAAGGTTTATATATTTAGTAGAGATACACACATCTTCATAAACATGATGTATGAAGACATCAGGCTTATCAAGGTGAGGTTGTTGGGGATTCTAGATGGTTTAAATAGGCACCAAACTGTGTTGGTGCAATCAATTAGCTATGGTTATTAAGATTATCAAGGATAATCATAAATAATAAGTTTAATTAATATGACAGTTCCTTGGGGCACCATGCATAAAGAAGGTAAATGATCACCAATTAATTAATTGATCTCAGTCTCTTAAAATACACTAAAATATTAATTTATTAGAACTATGATTAATATTTAAGTTACTAACTACAACCAAAATTAGCATATCAAGTATAGGTTGAAGGATTTGGAATTCAAAAATGCAGAGCTGAGTGGAAAATGAAGCTAAGAAGCTAAGAGTAAAGATTTAAAATGTGATCTTACCTGCTGATGAAATGTGACAGAAGAGAAGCAACAAAAGTAACTTTTTCATCTTGTTTGGATAAAGACGTGTGCATAAAGGAACTGGTTCAGGTGAATGATCTCAAACTGTTTCCTGGTTTAAAGAGGTGAATGTTTTAACTAAATGTCTGACTTCCAGATCCTGTTTTTCACATACCATGAACCAAGCTGTGGCATGCAGTCTGTCTTGTTCAGGACTGTTCTGTCTTAGATCTGAATGCTGGTGCATAAATCTGGGTTAGACAGGTAACCCAAAAATAACCTACTGCAGTAGACCTGACATTAGCTATACACACAACAGTTGGTAGCAAATGATTAGTGTTATACTGTTTCCATTTATCTAATTAGACCATATGTCTGCAACTTAAACTGTGTGAAACATTTATGTGTGTGGGGAAGGCCTGCTGGCTGTAATTGGAGACAGACACAAGAAACAGATGAAGCAAGTTTATTTTTAAAATATAAACACAGTATGGATACAAAAAAGCTACAAAAACATGAACTAAATCAGACAAGAACAATGTGGAACTCAGTTATGATATGTGATTGTAATAGATTAAATAATTCAATTTGATCTCAGAACTCACCACACATAAATATTAAAATCACCCAGAATCTATCCTCTGACATACAAAATAATCAATTTTAATTCATACTGATGCTCCACGTCTGTTCTCACACTATGTAAGTGTTCACTCCAGGTACAATCCTCACTGCAGGACACATGTACCATTTGTTGTGTCCAAACTGTCGCTGCATTCACAATCTTCTATGGGGCTCCCGTCCTTTGAATATTTGTCACTGTTACTGTGTGGACTGTTTCATTCAGGAGATTCTCACTAAAAAACTACATGGAGAAAAAGAACATCACGAGCATTATTCCCTTTAGATTGCTTCTATGCATTATCATTGTTAGCTGAAAGTCTTCACAGTCATTTTACACATTGTTTGACATACCTGTTTAACAAGTACAATGATGGCTTCATCGCTGACGTCTCCCAAAGAAGCTATCTTCATCTTTACATGTACCAAGCCTGTGAGGATTTTAAAAAAAAAATCAGCATGATGGCTATAGAGTGGAAGAAAAAAGAAACTAGAAAAGTGCACTCAGTAAAGAGCAGATCTCTGACAGGCATGGCATCACTGTGTATCAAATTATTTTATCATTCAGTCTGCTCTCTGCTCAATGATCAGTGTCTAATTTGGATCGGCCATCCAACAGGACATGATCAAGGCTAGTGTTGGGAAATTCGACTCTTCTTACTGATCTTTTACTCTCAGACAGTAAATTGAACGAATCTTTTTTGGAGTCATTTCGTTCATTTTTACAGCAGGTGGCGCTGTAGCCCTGTGGGCATTGCAAAAAAAACGTGATTCTCAAGCACTCAACACTGAAGGCAACACGGTTTGTTCAGCTGACAAAGGTAATAAACAAAATGTCAGAAGAAATTGAAACCAAATGAAAACCTAGGAAAGCAAATACACGCCACAGTAAAGTGACTGTATCCTGTATCCTCCCTGCCATTGCTGTTTAACAGCAGGACAGTGAGTAGTGACAAATGAATGATCTGAATGAACGAGAACGAACGAACCGTTGAGCCTGCCTGTCACGTGACAGCTGGTAGAGGACAAGTGAATGTAAAACTAATTTTGACAAAAAGTAACAATAAATTTCCTAAAATGTTTACCTGGTGCATTTATTGTGTCCAAAACATGACATAATAATAAAAATAATTAATAATGCCATTTTATGGCAGAGTATAACACGAAATCAACATGATGATATAATTTTCAAAAGTATTTATTTACAAACACACTTTACATTATATACTCAATAACACTGAGCTACAGCTGTCACCTGACAAATGAATGATAGAACGATCCATATGGACGATCCATAGGCCTATGAACAAACTGTTGTGCTTACTGCTCGTCACACAGCCTGAGCGGCCTGGCTGTCACATGATAAATGATAAATGAACAAGGACCTGAGGACGGACACACAGTTGTTTGAGTTGTGAACTGACTTTGAGCTTATGCAGCTGCCATGTGGTGAGGGAAGGTACTGCAAGAAAACGAACAAATCACTCACTGAGGCGACTCATTACTCCCGAGTCATATAAAAGATTAGTCTGTATCGAACAAATCGTTCACGAACAAAACATCACTGCAACAGACAGCCAGGACTGCAGAGAAAAATGCCAGGCTGCCCTCCATTCAAGACTTCTACGCATGTCCGGGGTCAGGAAACTGTCAGAAAAACAAGACTGCACACAACCTGTTTCTTCTTCTCCCCTCTGGCAGGTGCTACAGAACACTTTCTTCTCACAGGCCATCACTGTGATGATCTAGATTAAATCTAGACAAACAGGTTTATTGTACAGGAAGCCGCCTGCCACTATGTCTCAAATCAACTGTGCCTGTCAATCATGAATGATTATTTTCAAAGTATATACTTTTTGCTCTTTAAACATTCATTATTATTGTCATTTCCACCTACCTCGTACATGAAAGAACCTGCCATAAAAACAATTTCAGCATCCTTTGCAGTCTGCATCATTGCATATATATATATATATATATATATATATATATATATATATATATATATATATACACACACACACACACACACACACACACACACACATACATATGGTAAAAGGAAATCAGGGAGTCACATACCGTGTGTTGTTGATTCACCTGTAGATGAGATGACTGGGGATGTGGTAGTTGTGAGGACTGTACTTGGGGCCAAAGTTGCGGTGGCTCCAGTTGTAATAGATGTAGCCTGAGTTGTGGTAAATGAAGTTGGGGTAGTCATAACTGGATTTGGAGTGCCTGCAGTTGTTGAGAATAGGGTTGTGGTTGGAACCAAAGTTGTGGTGGCTGCAGTTGTTGTTTGAGCTAAAAGTGTAGTGTCTGTAGTTGTGGTGACTACAGCCTCAGTTGTACTGGGTCCACTTGTTGTAGTTGCTGCAAATGTAGTGGCTACTGTCTCAGTTGTGGTAGCTGCAGTTGTTGTGGTTGGGTCTGGAGTTGTGGTTGCAGCCTCAGTTGTAGTGTGTCCAGTTGTGGTGGTTGCTGTAATTGTACTGGGTATACTTGCAGTGTTTGCTGTAGTTGTGGTAGCTACAGTTGGAGCCAAAGTTGAGCTTCCTGTAGTTGTGGTGGTTAGGTCCAGAGTTGTGGTGGCTACAGTTGTGGTTTCAGGTTCAGTTGTAATGCGTTCAGTAGTTGTTCCCACAGTTGTGCTTCTTGGAGCCACAGTTGTGCTTGTTGGACCTGGAGTCATGGTTGTTGGAGCCACAGTCATGCTTGTTGGAGCCACAATCGTGGTTGTTGGTGCTGGAGTCGTGGTTGTTGCAGTCGTGGTTTTTGGAGCCCCAGTTGTGCTTGTTGGAGCGCCAGTTGTGCTTGCTGGTCCTGTGATCGTGCGTGTTGGAGCAGCGGTCGTGGTTGTTGGAGCCACAGTCGTGCTTGTTAGAGCAGCAGTCATGCTTGTTGCCGCTGTAGTCGTGCTTGTTGGAGTGGCGGTCATGGTAGTTGAAGTGGCAGTCGTGCTTGTTGGAGATGCAGTTGTGCTTGTCGGAGGCCCAGTTGTGCTTGTTGTAGCCCCAGTTGTGGCGGTTGCAACCACAGTTGAGGTTGTTGGAGTGGCAGTCGTGCTTGTTGGAGCTGCAGTTGTGCTTGTTGGAGTGGCAGTCATGCTCGTTGGCGCTGTAGTTGTGCTTGTTGGCGCGGCAGTCATGCTTGTTGGAGCAGCAGTTGTGCTTGTCTGAGGCCCAGTTGTACTTGTTGGAGTCACAGTTGTGCTTGTTGGAGTGGCAGTCGTGCTTGTTGGCATTGTAGTCGTGCTTGTTGGAGCGGCGGTCATGATTGTTGGAACCACAGTCGTGGTTGTTGGAGGCCCAGTTGTGCTTGTTGGAGTGCCAGTCGTGCTTGTTGGCGTTGTAGTCATGCTTGTTAGAGCAGCGGTTGTGCTTGTTGGAGCCACAGTCGTGCTTGTTGGAGTCACAGCCGTGCTTGTTTGAGTGGCAGTTCTGCTTGTTGGCACTGTAGTCGAGCTTGTTGGAGCGACGGCCGTGGTTGTTGCAGCCACAGTTGAGGTTGTTGGAGTGGCAGTCATGCTTGTTGGAAAGGCAGATGTGGTTGTTGGAACCGCAGTTGTGCTTGTTGGAGCAGCAGTGGTGGTTGTTGGAGCAGCAGTCGAGGTTGCTGGAGCTAGAGTCATGGTTGTTGGAGCCACAGTCGTGCCTGGAGTGGCAGTCGTGGTTGTTGGAGCTGCAGTTGTGCTTGTTGGAGCGGCAGTCGTGCTTATTGGTGCTGTAGTCGTGCTTGTTGGAGCCACAGTCGTGCTTGTTGGATTCACAGCCGTGCTTGTTGGAGCAGCAGTCGTGCTTGTTGGAGCCACAGTCGTGCTTGTTGGATTCACAGCCGTGCTTGTTGGAGCAGCAGTCGTGCTTGTTGGAGCCACAGTTGTGCTTGTTGGCGCTGTAGTTGTGCTTCTTGGCGCCACAGTCGTGCTTGTTGGAGCCGCAGTCGTGCTTGTTGGCGCTGTAGTTGTGCTTGTTGGAGCCACAGTCGTGCTTGTTGGAGCCGCAGTCGTGCTTGTTGGAGCCACAGTTGTGCTTGTTGGAGTCACAGTCATGCTCATTGGCGCTGTAGTTGTGCTTGTTGGCGCGGCAGTCGTGCTTGTTGGAGCAGCAGTTGTGCTTGTCTGAGGCCCAGTTGTACTTGTTGGAGCCGGAGTCATGGTAGTTGGAGCCGCAGTCGTGCTTGTTGAAGTGGCAGTCATGGTTGTTGGAGCAGCAGTCGTGCTTGTTGGAGCCACAGTCGTGCTTGTTGGATTCACAGCCGTGCTTGTTGGAGCAGCAGTCGTGCTTGTTGGAGCCACAGTTGTGCTTGTTGGCGCTGTAGTTGTGCTTCTTGGCGCCACAGTCGTGCTTGTTGGAGCCGCAGTCGTGCTTGTTGGCGCTGTAGTTGTGCTTGTTGGAGCCACAGTCGTGCTTGTTGGAGCCGCAGTCGTGCTTGTTGGAGCCACAGTTGTGCTTGTTGGAGTCACAGTCATGCTCGTTGGCGCTGTAGTTGTGCTTGTTGGCGCGGCAGTCGTGCTTGTTGGAGCAGCAGTTGTGCTTGTCTGAGGCCCAGTTGTACTTGTTGGAGCCGGAGTCATGGTAGTTGGAGCCGTAGTCGTGCTTGTTGAAGTGGCAGTCATGGTTGTTGGAGTGCCAGTCGTGCTTGTTGGCGTTGTAGTCATGCTTGTTAGAGCAGCAGTTGTGGTTGTTGGAGCCACAGCCGTGCTTGTTGGAGTCACAGTCGTGCTTGTTGGAGCGGCAGTCGTGGTTGTTGGAGCTGCAGTTGTGCTTGTTGGAGCAGCAGTGGTGGTTGTTGGAGCAGCAGTCGAGGTTGCTGGAGCTAGAGTCATGGTTGTTGGAGCCACAGTCGTGCCTGGAATGGCAGTCGTGGTTGTTGGAGCTGCAGTTGTGCTTGTTGGAGCAGCAGTCGTGCTTGTTGGTGCTGTAGTCATGCTTGTTGGAGCCACAGTCGTGCTTGTTGGATTCACAGCCGTGCTTGGTGGAGCATCAGTCGTGCTTGTTGGAGCAGCAGTCATGCTTGTTGGAGCCACAGTTGTGCTTGTTGCCGCTGTAGTTGTGCTTGTTGGAGCCACAGTCGTGCTTGTTGGAGCCACAGTTGTGCTTGTTGGAGTCACAGTCGTGCTTGTTGGAGCGGCAGTTGTGCTTGTTGGCACTGTAGTCGTGCTTGTTGGAGTGGAAGTTGTTGTTGTTGAGGCCGCAGTTGTGCTTATTGGAGAGGCAGTCGAGGTTTCTGGAGCTAGAGTCGTGCTTGTTGGAGCCACAGTCGTGCTTGTTGGATTCACAGTCGTGCTTGTTGGCGCTGTAGTCGTGCTTGTTGGCGCGGCAGTCGTGGTTGTTGGAGCTGCAGTCATGCTTGTTGGAGCCACAGTCGTGCTTGTTGGAGTCACAGTCGTGCTTGCTGGAGTCACAGTCGTGCTTGTTGGAGCGGCAGTTGCGCTTGTTGGCACTGTAGCCGTGCTTGTTGGAGCGGCAGTCGTGGTTGTTGGAGCTGCAGTTGTGCTTGTTGGAGCAGCAGTGGTGGTTGTTGGAGCAGCAGTCGAGGTTGCTGGAGCTAGAGTCATGGTTGTTGGAGCCACAGTCGTGCCTGGAGTGGCAGTCGTGGTTGTTGGAGCTGCAGTTGTGCTTGTTGGAGCAGCAGTCGTGCTTGTTGGTGCTGTAGTCATGCTTGTTGGAGCCACAGTCGTGCTTGTTGGATTCACAGCCGTGCTTGTTGGAGCATCAGTCGTGCTTGTTGGAGCAGCAGTCATGCTTGTTGGAGCCACAGTTGTGCTTGTTGCCGCTGTAATTGTGCTTGTTGGAGCCACAGTCGTGCTTGTTGGAGCCACAGTTGTGCTTGTTGGAGTCACAGTCGTGCTTGTTGGAGCGGCAGTTGTGCTTGTTGGCACTGTAGTCGTGCTTGTTGGAGTGGAAGTTGTTGTTGTTGAGGCCGCAGTTGTGATTATTGGAGAGGCAGTCGAGGTTTCTGGAGCTAGAGTCGTGCTTGTTGGAGCCACAGTCGTGCTTGTTGGATTCACAGTCGTGCTTGTTGGCGCTGTAGTCGTGCTTGTTGGCGCGGCAGTCGTGGTTGTTGGAGCTGCAGTCATGCTTGTTGGAGCCACAGTCGTGCTTGTTGGAGTCACAGTCGTGCTTGCTGGAGTCACAGTCGTGCTTGTTGGAGCGGCAGTTGCGCTTGTTGGCACTGTAGCCGTGCTTGTTGGAGCGGCAGTCGTGGTTGTTGGAGCTGCAGTTGTGCTTGTTGGAGCGGCGGTCGTGCTTGTTGGAGCGGCAGTCGTGCCTGTTGGCGCTGTAGTCGTGCTTGTTGGAGCCACAGTCGTGCTTGTTGGATTCACAGTTGTGCTTGTTGGAGCAGAAGTCATGCTTGTTGGAGTGGCAGACGTGCTTGTTGGAGTCACAGTTGTGCTTGTTGGAACGGTGGTCATGGTTGTTGGAGCCGCAGTTGTGCTTGTTGGAGCAACAGTCATGGTTGTTGGAGTCAGAGTTGTGCTTGTTAGAGCGGCGGTCGCGCTTGTTGGAGCAGCAGTCGTGGTTGTTGGAGCTGCAGTTGTGCTTGTTGGAGCTGAAGTCGTGCTTGTTAGCGCTGCAGTTGTGCTTGTTGGAGCGGCAGTCGTGGTTGTTGGAGCTGCAGTTGTGCTTGTTGGAGCGGCGGTCGTGCTTGTTGGAGCGGCAGTCGTGCCTGTTGGCGCTGTAGTCGTGCTTGTTGGAGCCACAGTCGTGCTTGTTGGAACGGTGGTCATGGTTGTTGGAGCCGCAGTTGTGCTTGTTGGAGCAACAGTCATGGTTGTTGGAGTCAGAGTCGTGCTTGTTAGAGCGGCGGTCGCGCTTGTTGGAGCGGCAGTCGTGGTTGTTGGAGCTGCAGTTGTGCTTGTTGGAGCTGAAGTTGTGCTTGTTAGCGCTGCAGTTGTGCTTGTTGGAGTGGCAGTCATGCTTGTTGGCGCTGTAGTCGTGCTTGTTGGAACCACAGTTGTGCTTGTTGGAGCAGCAGTGGTGGTTGTTGGAGCGGCAGTCGAGGTTGCTGGAGCTAGAGTCGTGCTTGTTGGAGCCACAGTCGTGCTTGTTGGAGCGGAAGTCGTGCTTGTTGGAGTGGCAGCCGTGCTTGTTGGAGTCACAGTCGTCCTTGTTGGAGCGGCACTCGTGCTTGTTGGAGCGGTGGTCATGGTTGTTGGAGCGGTGGTCATGGTTGTTGGAGCCGCAGTTGTGCTTGTTGGAGCAACAGTCATGGTTGTTGGAGCTGCAGTTGTGCTTGTTGGAGTAGAAGTCGTGCTTGTTGGAGCAGCAGTCATGCTTGTTGGTGCTGTAGTCGTGCTTGTTGGAGTCACAGTCGTCCTTGTTGGAGTGGCACTCGTGCTTGTTGGAGCGGTGGTCATGGTTGTTGGAGCCGCAGTTGTGCTTGTTGGAGTAGAAGTCGTGCTTGTTGGAGCAGCAGTCATGCTTGTTGGTGCTGTAGTCGTGCTTGTTGGAGTCACAGTCGTCCTTGTTGGAGTGGCACTCGTGCTTGTTGGAGTCACAGTCGTCCTTGTTGGAGTGGCACTCGTGCTTGTTGGAGCAACAGTCATGGTTGTTGGAGTCACAGTCGTGCTTGTTAGAGCGGTGGTCATGCTTGTTGGCGCTGTAGTCGTGCTTGTTGGAGCCACGGTCGTGCTTGTTGGAACAGCAGTGGTGGTTGTTGGAGCCACAGTCGAGGTTGCTGGAGCTAGAGTCGTGGTTTTTGGAGTCACAGTCGTGCCTGGAACAGCAGTTGTGGTTGTTGGAGCGGCAGTCGTGCTTGTTGGAGCAGCGGTCGTGGTTGTTGGAGTCGCAGTCATGCTTGTTGGAGCCACAGTTGTGCTTGTTGGAGCGGCGGTCGTGCTTGTTGGAGCCACAGTCGTGGTTGTTGGAGCCGCAGTCGAGGTTGCTGGAGCTGTAGTCGTGCTTGTTGGAGATGCAGTTGTGCTTGTCGGAGGCCCAGTTGTGCTTGTTGGAGCAGCAGTCGTGGTTGGAGCGGCAGTTGTGCTTGTTGGAGTCCCAGTTGTACTTGTTGGAGCGGCAGTCATGCTTGTTGGTGCTGTAGTCGTGCTTGTTGGAGCGGCAGTTGTTGTTGTTGGAGACGCAGTTGTACTTGTTGGAGCAGCAGTCATGCTTGTTGGGGTCACAGTAGTGCCTGGAGCGGCAGTCCTGTTTGTTGGAGCTGCAGTTGTGCTTGTTGGTGCTGTAGTTATGCTTGTTTGAGTTGCAGTCGTGCTTGTTGGAGCCACAGCCGTGCTTGTTGGAGTGGCAGCCGTGCTTGTTGGCACTGTAGTCTTGCTTGTTGGAGCGGTGGTCGTGCTTGTTGGAGCCGCAGTCGTGCTTGTTGGAACAGCAGTGGTGGTTGTTGGAGCCGCAGTCGAGGTTGCTGGAGCTAGAGTCGTGGTTGTTGGAGTCACAGTCGTGCCTGGAACAGCAGTTGTGGTTGTTGGAGCTGCAGTTGTGGTTGTTGGAGCGGCAGTCATGCTTGTTGGAGCAGCGGTCGTGGTTGTTGGAGCGGCAGTCGTGCTTGTTGGAGCCACAGTCGTGGTTGTTGGAGCGGCGGTCGTGCTTGTTGGAGCAGTGGTGGTGGTTGTTGGAGCCGCAGTCGAGGTTGCTGGAGTTGTGGTCGTGCTTGTTGGAGATGCAGTTGTGCTTGTCGGAGGCCCAGTTGTGCTTGTTGGAGTGGCAGTCGTGCTTGTCGGAGTCACAGTCGTGCTTGTTGGAGCGGCGGTCATAGTTGTTGGAGCGGCAGTTGTGCTTGTTGGCTCAGCAGTCGTGGTTGGAGCAGCAGTCGTGCTTGTTGCCGCTGTAATCGTGGTTGTTGGAGTGGCAGTTGTGCTTGTTGGAGCCACATTTGTGCCTGGAGTGGCAGACGTGGTTGTTGGAGCCACAGTTGTGCTTGTTGGAGCACCAGTCGTGGTTGTTGGAGTCGCAGTTGTGCTTGTAAGAGCGACAGTGGTGGTCGTTGGAGCGGCAGTCGTGCTTGTTGGAGCAGCAGTCATGGTTGTTGCAGTGGCAGTTGTTGTTGTTAGAGCCGCGGTCGTGCTTGTTGGAGCCAGGGTCGTTGTTGTTGGAGACTGAGCTGAGAGAAACAGAACAGAAAGTAATGATTTAGGTGACATCATTCAATATTGACTATTTAAGTGACAGGAAGTTTGTCCTTGTCACAGTTTAATGAGTCCTCTATCATTCCGCTTAGGCTTCTCAGGGTCATGTGGGCTTGAGACTATCCCATTATCGCATTGGGAAAGCAGCAGGTACCTGACACATAAAGACAGACGATCATTCATGCTCACATTTACACCCATGGGCAATTTGGAGTCACAGAATAAGGTGCATGTCTTTATGCTGTGAAAGGAAGGCAAAGTATCTGGAGAGAGCCAACAGAAACAGGGAGCACTCCACATTATGGCAATAGGTTTTGTAAGCAACAGTGCTAACAACTGTGCAGTTATGTCACACCGATTGCTGTTGCTGCGGTTGCTGTTGTACACAAAATAATAAGTTATAAGTTATAATATATTTTTAAATATCTTAAATGTTCATTGTCTTACTCTTAATTAAACCATAACTGCTATGCAGAGCGAATAACTTTTCAAACTTTTTTTGTTTTGACATTTAACATACTAACTTTACAAAAGTGAGTCACTTGATGCTTTCTGCCAGCCTAGATTAAAGTTTATCCTCTTGTTTAAGATTCTTTAATGTCGTTGACAGAGGACCAGTTAAGCAGTGAAATGCCTTCTTGCAAATTTAATAGCTCTTTTTCATCCATACAATAAAGTATATTAGACATTAAAATACAAACAACCAAACCATAAACACAAACACTATATTAAATAATTACCTATAGTTACATGGAAATATACAAGCAAAAATATCCAACAGACGAATTTTCTTGCCATGATGACAGCGCACTTCTCCAGGTACAGACAAGCATTTAATCAGTCATTGCACTCTAATTTTCAAAATCACTCCTCCCTCAGTGACGGAGGACACGACAAGAGGGTACCTTCATGTATCCTGAGGCAGGTGAGTCACAACAACACATTGCTTGTGGTTGCTTGGTATGTAGTAGTGGCATTTGTGGAAGTGGTATTTATGAATGTTATTTATGAGGGAGTGACTAACCAGTCAAATGATTGCATGATTTTATATTCACTATATATTGTTGGCATCAGTGAGAACACGGTTTTCTCACATGTTGAGGCAGTGTGGAAAAAGGTTAGCTCAGATCAGGATTATGTTGTGTGCATGTATTGTGCAGGTTTAACCACCAAATCAGCAGGGCACTCTTGATAAAGCACAAGTTCACATTATAGGATTCAATATATAGAAAAATTTAGATTAGATTAGATCTTTCTTCTTTTCACATGGATAACAAGTTAGACAGTTTTTATCATGTTTTATGCATAAAATAACATTCCCATTCATAAGCTAATTTTGTTTCTTTTCTGTCTCCATGCATAGCAGCACAGAAACCAATCATAAAGCTTCCAAGGGGGTGAGGTCTCTTGACTGAGCGACTGGTGTGTGTGTTCAGTCAGAAAACACATGCTGCATCTCTTTTTATACCGTCTTTCTCATTCTGCTTCATCTAAATTGATATCAGTATAAATCAATTTTATACAGTCTATGATATAAACTCATGTTCCATGTTTCTTGTCAGTCTTTGCTCTTTTATTGTGTGGATCACCTCAGACATGGTCATGATGTGGGAGCTGTGTATAAATACAACAAAGCCTTGTATATCCACACTAAGAAGCGCTGGTGGCACAAGGAACACTAAGTTGTTTCCTTGTTTATCTGGTTTTACATCATTATTTCTGTTTCACGAGCCATCAACTGTGTTGACAATGCCTTAGCATTAGTATGCAGCAGTTCATTTGGAAGGAAATATGCGGAACAGAATCAGGTACATACCACACCCATTCCTGTCAGAAATCATAATTAAAAACTGGCTTGGTGTAGAAGTGGTACATAGAACACATTCCACTTCTACATTCAGTGTAGTTGGTGATTACAACCTCCTTGCATAGGTGTTATAAACCTATGTTATACATAGGGTTATTTTCAGTCATAACAAAGACAGCGTCATGAAGGCTTTAAGACTTTGACTTGGCCTTGGAGACAGTCTTTGTTTGTTTTGGGACACTTCATTGTCATTAGTCCTAACCTACAAAAGCTAACACGGTGTAGTCTTTGTCAGTATCACTACTCCTGGAATGTGGAATTACATGTTTTATATTATCTGACAGACATCTATCAAAATATGCCATATACTGTAGTAAAAAGGAGTCGTGCTGTTCACAGGTGGTTTTTGGTATACAGTAATTAGCTCTATTCAACTACTAATATAATCCATATAATGACTAGAACTGTTCAGCTAAGTAAAAAAAAATTAACATTCTATCATTACTTTAAGACAAGGTGAGACAATCCTGAAAAAGAGCTTTGAACATATCTCAAAGTGCAGTTGCTAAAACCATCACAATGCTACGATGAAACTGGCTCATACGATTGCCGGGACCCGCCATTGCTGCAAATAAAACAACAATGATGCAAATTTTAAAAAGAGAGCGAGAGAGAAATAAGAAGAAGACATGAAATATGAAAAGATTAGTGTTTACTGTCACTACATAACTATACTTGTCAATGTGTTCTAGTTGTTATAGTTATATATATAGTTAGGCCATGATGCCCCAGGTTTGAGATGAAGCTGAACTGGAGGATGCTGTGTATTGTTAGCTTCAAGCGAGAGAATTACAAGTATAGTCACATGGCGACAGCAATCACTAACCTTTTCATTTACTTGGTCACTCGTTTTTTTTTCTTATTTCTCTCTCTCTCTCTCTCTCTAGAAGACCTGGGGTTAGCCCTGCCGCAGAGTAGAGGTTCATAACCGTTACCAGTCTCAGAAATAAACAATTAACAGGACCTAAAATTAGAGCCTGTAAATTCTTCACAGAGTTCAAGTAGCAGACACATCTCAACATCAGCTGTTCAGAGAAGACTGTGTGAATCTGACCTTAAGATTGAATTTCTGCAAAGAAACCATGACTGAGGGAGATCAAGAAGAGAACAGCCTGGACCTAGAAATATAATGAACAAACAATTAGACCACTGGAAATCTGGACTTTGGTCTGATAAGTTAAATGAGATTTTGGTTCCACTTGCCTTGTGTATAATTGCCTTGTACAATTGTTAAATTGTACAATTGCCTTGTGAGAACTAATCAGATCTGTAGTGCTGTTAATTGGTGATTGTAACTGTAATGAGGTTCTTTGCAGCAGAGGTAACTCTTGGTCTTCCTTTCCTGTGGCAGAGTCAGTGTCATCACATTGTCATGCCCTAAAGTGATGATGGACTAGTTCGAGTGAATCTAATGAATTATTACAGTAGTTGAATAGAATACTGTGTGCCAACACTACTTCTTAAGAACACAACTAATGATCTCACTCACAATAACAGGGCGTGATATTCCAAGGCACACTATGGCACACACACTTATGGCAATAGGTTTTCTCCTTTCTCCTATAAGTACTAACCAGACTCTGCTCAGCTTCTGAGACGAGATGAGACCTTGTGCAGGAGCAAAGGTTTCATCTCCACCTGAAATAAAACATACCTCCATAAATGTGGGACATATTAGATTGATTTTTATGCCCTTTTTATGGCACTGCAGGCAACAATAAACTGCACAACAATTGCAGCATGGCAGTCCTGTTTCACTTAAATTGTTTTCTTGATTTTAGCTTTTGTTCAGCTAAAGCTCCACCAAAGAAGCAATTAAAAATATATCGAGGACACATTCCGTAAAGAGTTTGGCTGTTTCTTGGCTCAGTCACCATTGAATTCCAGTAGAGAAGATGGATATTAATTATTTTGGTATGCGTGTGTGTGTGTGTGTGTGTGCGTGCACGCATGTATGTCTAGGCTTGAAGAACAGGACAAACTAGTCACTGTAGAGGAACTGTGCAGAAGAGCCGCTGACTTGACAAAAAAGAAAAACAGTTGGTCCTGTTCGAGCCTCACTAGGTTCTGGTGCCAAATTTTCGATACACTTGCTGCAGTGTTTGGCTTGCCTCCACTTTCAACACCTTTCTGTTATCCCAACAACAATTTTTTTATTTCTATTTATTTATTATTATTATTTTTTTCTACATTTATTTACTTGTTTTTATTTATTTATTTCTTAATCCTATGTAATTACTTACTTATTTTCCCTTAATATGTAATGATTTATTTATGTAATTATTTTACTTTTCTCTGGTCACCAGTGGGTGGGAAGGGTTAAGGGATAATTGTTGTTCTTAGGAGCCGTTCTGGCCCAGTTTTTTAGTTCACTGTACTTATCACACATTGTGTAATACATTCTACTGCTATTTTCTACCCCAAGAACTTTTGTATAAACTGTATGTGTGAATTATTGGTTTATATTGATGAAAAAACTAATAAAAAATTTAATTGATATATGTGTTCAAATACAAATCACAAGTCAAAGCATCGCTAAATTTGCCTGATTATAAAAGTGGTAAAATGAAGAGCCGTTTGGGAGCTGTAAGAGCCGGCTCTTCTTGGTGAGCTGAGCCAAATGATCCGGCTCGCTAAAAAGAGCCGGTATTCCCATCAATAGTGTGTAGTGTGTACTACAGAATTTGGTATCAATCCTATACCAAGTAAATATAGTGCCAGTATAATACCAACACAGATACTTACTGAAAAAAGCAGATTATCTACTTTTGTGTAGGAGACTGAATACTTCTATCCCTTCCCCCACTCCATCTACTGTACACAAAGAGGAATTACACCCGGTAATCACATAGCATTTCAGGCACACATACTAATAAACTATATACAGAAATGGTACAACAGTACATTGTGTAAATACATTGTGTTCTAGTGTAAATTTCAGAAACATAATCCAAATGCTATAAAATATCAGCAGAATAAATCTTCTTTAAAAACTTGACTTTAGTTTATATTGGTGTTTTTAATTACTGCAGCTACAATGTTGAAAAAGGAATTATGTTCTTTTCCCACAAAGATCATAAATCTATTGCTGATTTTGCCACAAAAATATTACTATATCTGGAACAATACAGACATATAAATCATCATATAAATCATTATTCCTGTGAAACTGGTTTGTCCATGCACTTAATCCTCCTCAGTCCTAGTTGTGCGTTAATGTCATACTCTGAAGTCTGTGAGTCATGTTGTGAAGGTTCTCAGCTGTCAAGCTCATTTTTCTTTGAGAAGAGTTACATCTTGTTTTAGATCCATGAAGACATTTCTTGAACTTACATACTGAATCAGAACTGAAGAAGCATCTTGCACGAGAGAGAAAATGTCAAATAAGAACAGATGCCCAAGAATCAACTCTTCTCAAAGACATACTTTGAACTTTCTGACAAGAAGCGTATTTCTATAATATGCTAGTTTTTCAAACAACCCCTTCTGGTGTTGTCATGACTCAGAAGAAACGCCTGTTGCTGTGGTTGGTCAAATCTATTTCTCCTCTAAAAAGGACAATATGATATATGAGCTCTATGTAAAAACCAACAGAGAAATGTCTTGTGAATGAAATGAAAAAATCTGGTGCTTAGTGCTTAAATGTCTGATTTTAAATCAATAAAACTTGCTCATCAGGTTGTTATTACAGACCATCACAGTTTATAGTTAGTTAATGACTTATTGCTGCTGTGCATCTGTGTCTCTCTATCTCTATCACAGGTTCCACTGCTACTGTAATCATTCTACCATTTATTGTAATTCATTGTAATTGTACGATATGTTTGTGTTGATTGTTCTGTACATGTGACATCCATTGCACGTCTGTCCATCCTGGGAGAGGGATCCCTCCTCTGTGGCTCTTCCTGAGGTTTCTTCCACATATTTTCCCTGTTAAAGTTTTTTTGTGGGCAAGTTTTTCCTCACTGGAACCGAGGGTCTAAGGACAGAGGGTGTCACTCCCTGTACAGATTGTAAAGCCCTCTGAGGCTAAATGTGTTTTGTGGCTATACAAATAAAATTTGATTTGATTTGATAACGTACACTAAACAGTTTGAGTTTCAGTTCGACTGAAATCACCAGGCTTCAATTTACATTCAGTGAAGAGATGGTTGTTGGATTGAACAATGCCGGGTACATAAAGATCACAATCACAACAAATGTGGACGAACTTCACACACTGTGCTTGTCATCTTTCAACTCTAGAATAAACTTTCCCAGGCTAGCTGAACATTGTTGATCCTCTTTCAAGCACACCCCAGTCTGCCACTGCACAGGTACTGTAACCATCCTCCATCCAATATGTATATATATATATATATATATGCATGTTTGCCAAAATAGCCCAACAATGTCTAAAGCATTTAGCAACTCACGACTAATTTCATAAACACCTGGTGCCTTGCCCCAAAGAGCAAACAGTAGTAAACAAGAGCTTTTGAACAATGGGTTTTTACTGCTTGGTGTTGCTTTGAGAAATTTGATTTAAATTTTATTTATATATTGCAGAATCATAACAAATGTTATCTCATGATAGAGAGGGGCCGATAAGAGAGAGAGGGGGAGAGGGGGATAGACAGATAAATAGAGAGAGATAGACAGATGCACAGCAGCAGCAAGTCATTAACTAACTATAAACTGTAACAGAGATATGGTAACTATAATGACAGTAATAATAGTGGACGTCATGCAGGACCACAGCAGCAGCCACGATCCATGAGAACCTGCTGGATGAGAGAGCACAGAAACTCCGGGGAAGAAGTTTAGTTAGTAACATGCAATAACATGCATTAATGGGACATGTATGTTTACAGATTAGATTTACACTTACATTTAGTCCTTAAGCAGACGCTTTTATCCAAAGCGACTTACAGAGAAGGGAACAATCCAGGTACAGTGCGATAAGAAAGCATTAGTGCAACAATAAGTGCTATGACAATTCTTAAAGGGGTAGATTTATCATATGAGTTGTAGGTAGTGCTAGGAGAGAAGGTAATCTCTGAAGAGCTGGAGGTCTTCAGGAGTATTTTAAAAGGTAGAGAGGGACGCCTCTGCTCTGGTAGGAACTGGTAGCGTGTTCCACCAACAGGGAACAAGAGACGAGAAAGTTTGAGAGCCCAGTGCACTGTCTGTGTGCCCAGTAAGTATGTGTACTGCTGCGTATACAACGTGTGTGCAGTAAGTATGTGTACTGCTCAGTATACTGTGTGAGCATCTGGAGTAATTGTGTGTATTGCCCAGTATACTGCATGTACACCGAGTAAATATGTATACAGCTTAGGTATATTGCTAAGTATGCTGCATACACTGAGCAAATATGTGTACTGCCCAGTATACTGTGTGTTTGCATACACTGGGTAAATATGTGTACTGTCCCATATACTGCATGTGCACTGCCCAGTATACTGTACGCGCTCTTAGTAAACATGTGTATTACCCAGTGTACTGTGCGTGCACTCAGGAACTATGTGTACTACCCAGTATAATGCGCCAGTACGTGCATTCAGTAAATGTCTGTACTGCTGTGTATATTGTGTGTGTTCAGTCAATATGTGTATTGCTTTGTATACTGTGTATGTGTATATGGTGCCTGTGTGTACACTGAGTAAATATGTGTACTGCCCAGTATACTGCGTGTACACTCAAAATACTGGGCAGAACTCACATTTACTATAAGTGTACACGCAGTATACTGGACAGTATACATATTTACTGAGTGCACATGCAGTATACTAGGCAGTACACATATTGAGTGCACACACACAAACTCAGCAGTACACATATTTACTGAGAACACGCACAGTATACTGCATCTATGCATACTGGACACTACACAGTTACGGAGTGTACTCACAGGTGCAGTATACTGAGCAGTACTCATATTTACTAAGTTTACGTGCAGTACACTGGGCAGTACTCATATTTACTGAGTGTATACGCAGTATACTGGGCAGTACATATGTTTACTGAATGTACACGCAGTATACTGGGCAGTACACATATTTACTGAGTGTACGTGCAGTATACTGGGCAGTACATATATTTACTGAGTGTGTGCATGAGCAGCATACTAGGCAGTACTCATATTTACTGAGTGTACGCACAATATACTGGGTAGTAGTCATATTTACTGAGTGCACATGCAGTATACTGGATAGTACACATAATTTCTGAGTTCGCGTGCAGTATACTGAGCAGGACACATATCTACTGGAATGTATGCGCAGTATACCGGCAGTACACGTATTTACGGAGTGTGCGCATGAGCAGTATACTGGGCAGTACATATGTTTACTGAATGTACATGCTGTATACTGGGCAGTACACATACTTAGTGTAATATACACTTAGTGAGTGTGCGTGCAGTATACTCAGCAGTACTGAGTACTGAGTGTACGCACAGTATACTGGGCAGTAACCATAGTTGCTGAGTGTACACACAGGCGCAGTATACTGGGCAGTACATATGTTTACTGAATGTACATGCTGTATACTTGGCAGTACTCATATTTACTGAGTGCACATGGAGTATACTGGGCAGTACACATATTTACTGAGTGTACGCACAGTATACTGAGTAGTACACATATTTACTGAGTGTACGCACAATATACTGGGTAGTACAAATATTTACTGAATGTACATGCTGTATACTGGACAGTACACATAGTTACTGAGTGTGTGCGCAGTATACCCGGAATATTCACAAATGTACATATTTACACACACTGGGCAGTACACATAGTGACTGGGTGTATGCACAGGTGCAGCATACAAGGCAGTACAAATATTTTCTGAGTGCACGCGCATTTACTGAGTGTGCGCATGAGCAGTATACTGGGCAGTACATATGTTTACTGAGTGTGCCCATGCGCAGTATACTAGGCAGTACTCATATTTACTGAGTGTACGCACAATATACTGGCTAGTACACATATTTACTGAGTGTACGAACAGTATACTGGGCAGTACACATAGTTACTGAGTCTAAACACAGGCGCAGTATACTGGGTAGTGCACATATTTACTAAGTGTATGCACAATATACTGGGTAGTACACATATTTACTGAGTGTACGTGCAGCATACTAGGCAGTACTCATATTTACTGAGTGTACGCACAGTATACTGGGTAGTTCACATATTTACTGAGTGTACGCACAGTATACTGAGCAGTACATATGTTTACTGAATGTAGATGCTGTATACTCGGCAGTACTCACATTTTCTGAGTTCACATGCAGTATACTGGGCAGTACACATATTTACTGAGTGTGCGCATGAGCAGCATACTAGGCAGTACTCATATTTACTGAGTGTACGCACAATATACTCGGTACTACACATATTTACTGAGTGTACGCACAGTATACTGGGTAGTTCACATATTTACTGAGTGTACGCACAGTATACTGAGCAGTACACATATCTACTGGAATGTATGAGCAGTATACTGGGCAGTACACATATTTACTGAGTGTACGCACAGTATACTGGGCAGTACATATGTTTACTGAATGTACATACTCGGCAGTACACATATTTACTGAGTGTGCGCATGAGCAGCATACACGGCAGTACTCATGTTTACTGAGTGTACGCACAATATACTGGGTAGTACACATATTTACTGAGTGTGCGCATGAGCAGCATACTAGGCAGTACTCATATTTACTGAGTGTACGCACAATATACTCGGTACTACACATATTTACTGAGTGTACGCACAGTATACTGGGTAGTTCACATATTTACTGAGTGTACGCACAGTATACTGAGCAGTACACATATCTACTGGAATGTATGAGCAGTATACAGGGCAGTACATATGTTTACTGAATGTACACGCAGTTTACTGGGCAGTACACATATTTACTGAGTGTACGTGCAGTATACTGGGCAGTACATATCTTTACTGAATGTACATGCTGTATACTCGGCAGTACACATATTTACTGAGTGTACGCACAATATACTCGGTACTACACATATTTACTGAGTGTACGCACAGTATACTGAGCAGTACACATATCTACTGGAATGTATGAGCAGTATACTGGGCAGTACACATATCTACTGGAATGTATGAGCAGTATACTGGGCAGTACACATATTTACTGAGTGTACGCACAGTATACTGGGCAGTACATATGTTTACTGAATGTACATGCTGTATACTCCGCAGTACACATATTTACTGAGTGTGCGCATGAGCAGCATACACGGCAGTACTCATGTTTACTGAGTGTACGCACAATATACTGGGTAGTACACATATTTACTGAGTGTGCGCATGAGCAGCATACTAGGCAGTACTCATATTTACTGAGTGTACGCACAATATACTCGGTACTACACATATTTACTGAGTGTACGCACAATATACTCGGTACTACACATATTTACTGAGTGTACGCACAGTATACTGGGTAGTTCACATATTTACTGAGTGTACGCACAGTATACTGAGCAGTACACATATCTACTGGAATGTATGAGCAGTATACAGGGCAGTACATATGTTTACTGAATGTACACGCAGTTTACTGGGCAGTACACATATTTACTGAGTGTACGTGCAGTATACTGGGCAGTACATATCTTTACTGAATGTACATGCTGTATACTCGGCAGTACACATATTTACTGAGTGTGCGCATGAGCAGCATACTAGGCAGTACTCATATTTACTGAGTGTACGCACAATATACTCGGTACTACACATATTTACTGAGTGTACGCACAGTATACTGAGCAGTACACATATCTACTGGAATGTATGAGCAGTATACTGGGCAGTACATATGTTTACTGAATGTACACGCAGTTTACTGGGCAGTACATATCTTTACTGAATGTACATGCTGTATACTCGGCAGTAGACATATTTACTGAGTGTGCGCATGAGCAGCATACACGGCAGTACTCATGTTTACTGAGTGTACGCACAATATACTGGGTAGTACACATATTTACTGAGTGTGCGCATGAGCAGCATACTAGGCAGTACTCATATTTACTGAGTGTACGCACAATATACTCGGTACTACACATATTTACTGAGTGTACGCACAGTATACTGAGCAGTACACATATCTACTGGAATGTATGAGCAGTATACTGGGCAGTACACATATTTACTGAGTGTACGCACAGTATACTGGGTAGTTCACATATTTACTGAGTGTACGCACAGTATACTGAGCAGTACACATATCTACTGGAATGTATGAGCAGTATACTGGGCAGTACATATGTTTACTGAATGTACACGCAGTTTACTGGGCAGTACACATATTTACTGAGTGTACGTGCAGTATACTGGGCAGTACATATCTTTACTGAATGTACATGCTGTATACTCGGCAGTACACATATTTACTGAGTGTGCGCATGAGCAGCATACACGGCAGTACTCATATTTACTGAGTGCACATGGAGTATACTGGGCAGTACACATATTTACTGAGTGTACGCACAGTATACTGAGTAGTACACATATTTACTGAGTGTACGCACAATATACTGGGTAGTACACATATTTACTGAGTGTACGCACAATATACTGGGTAGTACAAATATTTACTGAATGTACATGCTGTATACTGGACAGTACACATAGTTACTGAGTGTGTGCGCAGTATACCCGGAATATTCACAAATGTACATATTTACACACACTGGGCAGTACACATAGTGACTGGGTGTATGCACAGGTGCAGCATACAAGGCAGTACAAATATTTTCTGAGTGCACGCGCATTTACTGAGTGTGCACATGAGCAGTATACTGGGCAGTACATATGTTTACTGAGTGTGCCCATGCGCAGTATACTAGGCAGTACTCATATTTACTGAGTGTACGCACAATATACTGGCTAGTACACATATTTACTGAGTGTACGAACAGTATACTGGGCAGTACACATAGTTACTGAGTCTAAACACAGGCGCAGTATACTGGGTAGTACACATATTTACTAAGTGTATGCACAATATACTGGGTAGTACACATATTTACTGAGTGTACGCACAGTATACTGAGCAGTACACATATCTACTGGAATGTATGAGCAGTATACTGGGCAGTACATATGTTTACTGAATGTACACGCAGTTTACTGGGCAGTACACATATTTACTGAGTGTACGCACAGTATACTGGGCAGTACATATCTTTACTGAATGTACATGCTGTATACTCGGCAGTACACATATTTACTGAGTGTGCGCATGAGCAGCATACACGGCAGTACTCATGTTTACTGAGTGTACGCACAATATACTGGGTAGTACACATATTTACTGAGTGTACGCACAATATACTGGGTTGCACACATAGTTACTGTGTGTAAACACAGGCGCAGTATACTGGGCAGTACACTCATTTCCTGAGTGCACGTTCAGCATACTGGGCAGTACATATTTTTACTTAATGTACATGCTGTATACTCAGCAGTACTCATATTTCACGTGCAGTATATTGAGCAGTACACATATCTACTGGAATGTACGCGCATTATACTGGGTAGTACACATATTTAAGCACTGTATGCACAGGCGCAGTATACCTGGGTAGTACACATATTTCCTGAGTTCACACACAGTATCCTGGGAAGTACCCAGTACCCATTTACTGAGCGTACAGGCAGTACTTCCCAGTATACTGCGATTGTGCATGCACTCAGTAAACATGAGCAATGAACAGTATACTCCTTGTGCACTCAATAAATATGCATAAGTGCCTATTCTCTTAAATTGCAAATGTAGCTATAACTCTTGCACTTTATTTTTGTTTTAAGATTTTAAATGTTGCCTGTGTGTTATTATTGTTTGTCTGTTTTTGACCACTATGACATGCGCTGCTGCCTTTCTTGGCCAGGTCATCCATGTGAAAGAGGTCTTGATCTCAATGGGTTTTTATCTGGTTAAATAAAGGTTATAAATTGCCCAGTATACTGCGTGTGCACTCAGTAAATATGTGTATTGACAAGCAGTCATTTCAAACAAAGCTTCTTTCAAATAGACAGTGTCTTTGATCAAAATCACATCATAAAAAATAAGAATACAATTTGCTGACCTGTCCATTGACCTCATCGCTGTGCCATGACACCAGTTGACAGGTTGAGTCTCCTGCATCAAAAGACCAGCAGTTAAACACAGGCAGCAGACAACAATCTGATCTTCAATTGACAGTTAAATATCAGTGCTGAGGAGACCACAGACAACCTCCTGGAACATAGAAACATACAGCCTTCAACTCTGTGGACCTACATTATCTATGCTGACTGGAGGACTGTGCACTAACTGTCTGCAGCACATGTTAAACTGTGAGGAAGCTATCCAAGTCATGTTCATCTGTATCTTCAGTTTAATGAGCAGAGTGTAGCAGTAATGAGGAACCAAAGAGTTCAAGAGATGAAGCTGTATTCAGTCATATCTAGTTATCTGACATTTAGCATGACTGTCACTGCTCAGTGAGGGAACAATCAGTTAGTTTAAATCCACATAATATCTCTGCTCACAGTCCTGCTTCTGATTATGAAACATATCTTGTTTCTACAATAAAATGTTGTCTGAACAACGAGCCACAACTCTGTCACACTGCATCATATTTTAGTTCTATTAAAAATGGAAAATGGAATAATCCTGCATAGGTGGGAACAGGTGGTTCTGACTATGTTTGTAATACATTGTGTTAACGTTTTCATCTGCACTATGGGTCTCGGTATATACCAGTATTGGCCATAACTGTGAAAGATTCAAATCATATTAATAATACACATCTAATAGTGTCTTGTCAGTAATTCAGCTCATCTTGATTGATTTCTGTTTTTCTCTCTATGGTCAGATTTAGAGTGAAACTCAACTGACAGAAGAAGAGACTAAACGCTAATTAATTATGTAATAATATAATAAGATTAGTATCCTATCTAATTGTGTACGCCATTACATCAGCTCAAAACAATGTGTGCTTCTTGACAAATGACAGTCTCTGTATGTGTCTATGTGACCATTCAAAATGATACTTTTTAAAATAAATCATAACATGTTTGCTCCTAAACGTTCCATCTCCATGGTGACAGAGAAAAACAGATTCTTGTTCTGGTTCGAAATATGGAACGGTCGCCATCTTTTTCCATCATTTTTCATGATAAAGGTGAAAATATTGATGCCCTCAAATAAAATGAAAAGTATTTCTACATTACTACACAGTTGTTGACCCATTTTCCAGCTGTCCCGGGACATTCAGTCATTTCTAGCAGCTAATAATCATTTTACAGAGAAAACGTCACCAAAAAGTGTTTTCCTATTAAGCCGGCTCAAATTCTGTTGACTTTCTATTTTTATATTCAACAGTTGACATGGATTTAACATTATTTTTGTCCTGAAACTGATTAAAGACTTGAAGATGAAGAAGATGATTTCATAAATGTAAAAGATGTCTTACTTGTCAAATTAAAGATCCACCGCCTGACTCTGCTCAGCAGGGGCCTGAAACAGGGGCTGTGTTAGAGGAAACTTTCCAGCAGTCCATTTTTCTCTCTCGGGGTTTTTATTCCGCTCAGTCCAACAGTTTCACTTTCCGACAGAGACCTTTCTCTGCAGCCTAACTCGGGTCCAGTCCAAGCTCGAATGAGCAGCTCCACAGAACTGCAGCTCCGAAGTCACCCAGGCCACGCCCCTTTCTGTCTCCATGACTACTGATGCACGCGCGTTAGTGTGACGGAGATGATACACAGTAAATGATCGTGTGTGTGTGTGTGTGTGTCTGTTTCTCTCTCTCTCTCTCTCTCTCTCTCTCTCTCTCTCTCACACACACACACACACACACACACACACACAGACAGATCAGTCACTGCTTTTTGTCCAGATGACTTTTTATTTTATTTCAGAGAGTATTTTCTCCTTCGTCCACCTTGTGTACTGTGACGGTGTAACAAGTGATTGTCCCTGTGTGGGATCAGTAAAGTATGTTTAATGGTAAGAGCTGCTTTAATACCTGACCTGAACAGCAGCAGAGCTAACATGTCACTACTTTACTTCACATAATGCTGGGTAGCTTGTAAACTTAAATTAATACATACATACATCTGAAAAGTACAGCATATTGCTGCCATGACAAAAAAAATGTAGTGTCATGCAACATCACCAAAGTTTCTTTGTTCCATCGACTTCAGCAATCTGACTTCACATTATCATGCTCACATCGACCTCACCTTACTTTCATTAAAACAGGAGTACACAAGGTAACCTACATCTGGCAGACAGGAGCATGAAGGATGGCGCATGGAGGGGAGTGGTGGTAGTGTTTGTGTATGAGTGGACAGGGGGGGAGCGACCATACCAGCATAACAAACACTTCATCTGACTGCTGTGACAGGTGGATAATATTCATTTATTGATAATGAAGTCTTTTTACCAGGTTGTCCACATTTATATTTCATGAATTTACATGAAACAACACGGTCAGAGTGCACAGGGAGAAGTATCTCAGATGCATGTTTTGCAGTCCATCTCCTGAACTTTGTAGTTTTTAAACCACAGCTCACATCAATCACACTCGCTGTCACATGATGACATAAACACTGCAGTGGTCTTCTCCTTATGAATTCTCCTCCACTTCTTTCCTTGAACTCAAGAACAAGAACATCAAGGTCAAGGAAAAAGAAAGGAAAGGACAAAGGGGTAACTTTTTGACTATTAGACTGTACTGGCTCTCGATGCAGCCTTTCAGTCAACATAGCTCTGCAGCTCACCACCAGATGTCGCTAAATCTCCACCCACTGCTCCTTTAGGTGTGGAGTTTCCTCCCCTCAGTTTGCAGAAACTCTGCTACATCCCTTGAAGCAATAATCAACAATGTCCACACAGCCAGCTGAATAACAGGTCTTTTTTATTAACAGACATCATGAAAATGTCAACAGTAACAAAATTTTTTAGTCCATTAAAAAAAAAAAAGTGGGCTGGATTGACAAGACTCCTCCCACAAAATAACTTAATGAGGGAGAGGGTAAAAGAAGGAAGGTTGTGCTCCGATGTACTTAAATGTGGCTGATATTCCCGCCTTCCTGCGGTGTTGACTCATGTAATGCTTAAAGCAGTAAGGACTGGCTTACAGCAGCTCAGTCTGTGCCCGTACAGTCGTGGTTGTCATGTAAGGAAGGGGGGGGGGGATATCAGGCACATTATTTACACAGTATTAAAATGGGGGCATGTCACAAAGCAGGATCAGAGTTAGCCAACGAGCCTTCCTAAACACTCTGAAGGTTCACCTCAGAGGCCACACGGAAAGAATATCTGACTGCTAGTACACATACAAAGCTAGAGATTAAGTTGGTCTTTGTTCACTACCACACAAGCCACACATACCTAACATTGTGTTTTAATAGCATTATTAAGTCAGCAGGCTAATTTAGTGATCCATTTGATGGGACACCCCCCAAACAGGCTGGTAGGCAACACAAGCGAATAGAGAAACAAAAGCAGACACAAAAGAGTGACGCACCATCAGAAAAACATGATAGTGAATTAAGAGATAGGGAGGAAAGGGGGTGGAGTTATATACAGGGGGGCGGCTGTCAGTGTGTGCCTTTGTCAACAATACAAGTCACCATGATTACATAGGTTTTTGCAAATCCAGCTGCTTAAAGAGGATTAAGAAGAAGGGCTTCCCTAAAGGAGTAGTGTGAGAGCAGGACTGTATGAGGAACAGCTGAGTCACAGCGTGAGGGGGAACGGGATAGAAAACATCATGTAGTCCTGCAGGCATGGCTGAACTCTGCTCCTGGTATTCCTTACCCTTACTTCCTTTGAGATAGACACAGGTGACGAGGGTGGAGGGACATGGACAGTGTTACTAGACAGGAGCCTTAATACACTGTAGTGTGAACGTGTGTGTGTGTGTGTGTGTGTGTGTGTGTGTGTGTCTCCTCTGTGATGGTGTGTGTTTTTACATGGGTCTCCCTTATGGCAGCAGCTGTGTCCTAAGCCTCGCTCTCCCCAGCTGATGAGGTGTTCTGCGCCTCCTCCTCCAGAATGGGCACGATCAGGTTGTCCTTGGACATCAGGTTGTACTTCATGACGAAGCGCGTGAACCGGTGACACAGGAACGTTTCATTCTGTATGTCGCGTAAAAATGATTATTATTATACTTGTGTCTGTGTTAGAAAGTCTGAATTTGACCTAACAGAGTGTGGAAGAGGAACAAACATCGAACTAAGAGCTTCTTAGGTGTAAAGCTCTTATTTTCATACCTCATACTTGTCAAATATCTGGCGGTGATGGAAGTAGGCATGAGAGAATATCCTATAGATGCGACGACAGACAGAGCCCAGTTTGGCCACTGATGACTCCTTGATGCTCACCCTGCAGAGACGAACCAGATGATGAAAGCAATGTGTTACTACATTGATAGAAATTGAAAGTTTGAGCCACGTTAACAATGGGCTCAAACTTTTTTTTATTTCCTGAAACAATGGCCGGCTGTGGGGGCTAAACGTCTCTCAAATCACTTTGTGTACAACACCATGAATGCCTCCAAAAGAGTGCAGAGTTATTTATCTGGTTTCCAGGAGCAAGGCCAAGCAGGGCTTTAAAAGTGAACAGTACAAGTTTGATATTGTTATACCCAACAGGAATCCAGTGTTTCAGACAACACTCTTTATAGATTAAACATAATGAACCTACAGAATTAGTAGCTGAAGCTGCAGCTCCCCACAGCTTTGCAGAGCTTAATAGTGAGTTACAGCTCGTTGTTTGGCTGTTTAGCTCAGTTTCTGGCCTGGCGGACAGCAGTTTGAATGTAAAACCACTGTACACTGCCTGCTTATCACCAAACAGCAGACAGACACAGTTAGAGACAAGCTGGTGAAAATAAGAAGCATTTAGCAGCCAAAGAGTCGGATACTTCCCTCAAGAGTTGGGTAAAGAAAAAGGTTCACCAAGCAGCCAACTGGCAACTATTTGCCAACCATTGCAAGTTTGCAGTATCAACTGAAAGGCGGTAAATCAACATAATTTTAACAGCCAAAAACACAGGTTACTGCAGGTTTAAAGGAAGAGGACTAACCTGCTGGGGAAGTATTTGTTGCTATTAAGAAGACAGGCAGCTCCGTCCAGCGTGTGCCTGGTGTAATCAATGGCAGGGCACTGTAGGATAAAACACAGACACACACAGACACACATCATTAAAACAAAGTCTCTATGTGACTTCAGACAAAGGCAGAAATAAATAATTCATGGTTAGGGCTTCATTAATAAAGTATTTCTAATCTAGTCTATTATGTGTGACAAAAATGAGGTTTGAGTGAATCACGGTGTTGACTGACCTCTTTGGGTGTCTTGTGGGCAGCACATAAAAAGATCCACTGCTCTGTGGCTGTCATCTGGGTGCAGGTGTCTGGATGGCACTCGCTCTGAAGGAGGACAGACGAACATCACCACAGCTCAGATTTGACCTTTGAAGCAGTCTTTAGAAGAACGTAGCTGTCCACTGACAGCAGCTGTGATTGTGTTTGCACTGAACAAACTGTTGATGAATTTGTTACAATCCTTTAAAGCCCTAAAGTGCTCCTAATTTGGATATTTGGACAAAAATCTTTCAGACAGAAGCAGCCTACATCAGAACATTTCGAACTGTTCGTACATCGATTGATCACTGACCTGCAGTTTTACAGCTAATCCATTGAGCTCCAGACAGAACTGCCTACAAACAGGAAACAAGAGCACGGTTAGAAAGACACACAAGTGATTTCTGCTTCAGTAACCACGTGTCAGGTTTCTGAGTTCCACAACTCAAAGTGTTCTCAGACATGTGAGACAAACAGACCCAAACTCATTTATGACAATAACTTAGCATGACTTCAAATCAGCTGAACACTGTAGCATTGGAATGGCTGTTAGCTCGATAATGAGTCCTTTTAAATAGGAAAGCTGCCTGCCCTCACTCTGTATAGAACAGAACATAGCTGTCTTTTCATGTTAAAATAAAAGTGAATTAAACGTTACTCTTAACATGGGGAGTCTGCACTCATCTATATATCTTATATTTTAAGAAAACGTACCTGAGGTGCTCGTACTTCCACACCCCCTCATCCTGACCCTCTGGAGGTTCCAGGATTTTGTCGACGTTGGAGCAGTCTGATCTAATGTTCTGCTGAATGTACTGAAAGAGAAGATCACACAGATACACACCTCAGTAGAGACCCTCACTCAGCCACAGCAATGTGCCCATCACCTTCATAAAACCATAACACTGATCATCCACAATGACTGTTTAGTTTCCCAGAAGCACCCTGACTTTGGGATTGTTACAGTCACCCTTAGTGCATCATTCTCTACATACTGTCTGTAAAGAAATCTTAATGCCATTCAAATGTGAAAGGCAGGAGTCCACCTTCTGCACATACTGAAATCTAAAGTTCAGCTGAGGCTTCAACAGTCTGAACCCACTCTGGACCTCTTTGTTTGGGGATCTGCAGAGAGCACAAGTGCGGTGTGCCACTTCCTGTCAGTACAACGAACGCGCTTTAACATTTGCAGTTAACTGAACATTCAGTATGAGAGGGGATCAGTATCTTCTGTAACAACATCTGTCATAAGTCAAGAAAAAAAAAAATCAAGAAGAAAAAAAAAATTCAAGAACGTCTTTGATAAAAGAGTTTGTAATTACCATTAGCGAGGAGACTGCTGACATTAGATTTTTCCACTGTGTAAGAACATGGACGTGACACCCACCACTCACAATGAAACAGTGTTAGTGCGATATCTCTCCGTGGCAATTCCTCCTGTTCTTTCATTGTACATGTGAATACTGTGTCAGGACACACCTGACAAAATGTAAACTTGTCATTTGGGTGGTTTGTTTGTCTCACTTTATCTGACCCATTCACAGTGAAAGCCTTTGTTTATGCTCAGATAATATTATTATTATTAATTATATTCAGGACTGTGGAAAGGGACCTTTAGTCATATTTATCGTGGGTGGCTGTGGCTCGGGGGTAGAGCGGTTCGTCCACTAATCAGATAATCTAATCAGATTCGATCCCCGGATCCTCCAATCTGCATGTCGAAGTGTCCTTGGTAAAGATACTGAACCCCAAACTGCTCCTGAAGGCTGTGCCATCAGTGTGTGAATGTGTGTGAGTGGTTAGCTCCTCAAACTGATGAGCAGTTGGCACCTTGCATGGCAGCCAATGCCATCAGTGTGTGAATGTGTGTGAATGGGTGAATGAGATATGTACTGTAAAAGAGCTTTGAGTGGTCAGAAGACTAGAAAGGAGATATATAAGTACAGTCCATTTAGCATTTATCACAGATATCACATTTATGATTATCAATAAAGTCATCCTTTTCTTTATAATTATTATTTTTTAGATCAACACACACGCGCAGACACACACACACACACACACTGTAGGCAAGACTGTGGCAGACACACACATGACAACACACCTGTTGGACAGCCAGCGTGCTGTCCATCTCCTCGAATGATTCATCCGGCCAGTTGTAGAAATCCTATACATGGAGAGAGGACAGTTTTAGTCTTCAGTCAAAGCGGACAAAGCTGCCATTGTGGCTCAAACATGTCTACACAGCTGTCATCTGACGTTCAACAGCGAGACTGGGGCAACCGTGTCGTTACAACACACATCACACACGGCGTACAATGAGCTAACGTTCGTTAGGCCTAAGTCTGAAGTGTGGTTCCACTCAGTGTTCTGCTGAGAGGAAATCTCCCAGTCACAGTTAGCAGCCTGTCTTTTTCTACATTATTCACAGCTACGAAGCTAACCTAACACTAGCTGATTAGCTAACCCAGATAGCGTCAGCTGGGCTGCGACTGCTTCCTGCAGAGCAAACAGCCAGAGAGCGTTTACGAAACATTGTGAGCGGGTGGTTTGTGTCAGAACATCGTGTGTGAACCTCATTCGCCATACTTGGTTTATGATTATTGAATCAACAATAATTATCACGCGGAGCTCTGAGATATAAAGCAATTCCTGTAGTCATGTAAGTTAACGATACTCCAGGAAATAGACGGAGCAACAGCTAAGGTTAGCTAGCTGGGTAGTTCCAGGTCAGGCCCTTCCTACATGTTGTCTGCGACCGAGGTGTCGATGAAATACGCGTAGTAAAACGACGCGACTCAAACGAGACAGCACCCTGTAGCCACAGAGGCGTCTCTACGCTGATGTTCGAGTGTTCCTGTCGGGTTGAACGCACCTTTGCCTTGGTTCCAGGCCGATTCCTCCTGAGAACTGCAGTACCCTCCGCCATGACCATCTCGACAGAATACCCGGATGTTCGTCAGCTGCCGTGTCGTAGCGGCGGACTCGGATGTGACCCGAGCGCGAAGCGGCACACTCAAACGCTTCGACGGTAACTAAATACACACTCCCTCACACTCGTGTACTGTACTTAACCACAAGAAGCACTTCCACTTTACTCGACTATTTCCATTTAAGTTCATTTATGCTTAATACTACTGACTGCTCTTTCTGTCCTCACAGCAATGGACACTGAAAGCACACCCCGTCATACACAGTGAAAATTAGAAATGTAGCTAAAGTTATTTTTTTAACTTTAAACGTGACCAATTTATTTAAAAAAATAAACAAATAACCATATTTCAGACTAGCCAATAAAATTCTTTGTGTAAATTATATTATTTATACAGACCCAACAGTTCCTACCATGAGCAAGCATTGAGCAACAGTGGCAAAAAAATAAATAGTGAAAACATTTTAGTCACTTGATGGATGGATGTTTACTTTATCTTGTGGCTTGCTTTGTCTTATAGGACACTGTGTCGACATTAGTTTCATTATTTTAGATTTTATTATGTGAATGGAACATATTACTAAAACACTGTTGAAAGTATGTCAAACTAACAGTTCAGAGACATTAAACTGTGTTGAATTCACACAAAGTTTCTGCTTTGTTCTCTGTCACTGACAGAACAAACAGATCAACTCCAGGCAGATTCCAGTGTGATGGCCCACTGGCTACATGAACCTTGCTCTCAAGGTTAGAGCAAGAAGTAGCTCCACCTACAACATTAAATACTGATCAAACATGAATGCTATAGAGTTTAAATACCATTTTATCTTTGAGACTACTTGCTGATAATACTTATATCAAATGTTGAATGACTTTTTACTCACGAAATGAGACCAGTTTTGTACAAATGCAGTTCACTGTCTGACTAATGTTTAGAGAAGTATGAAACCAGACAAAAGGACAACAATCAACAGTTCACCTTTATTTTAACAAAATGTGATTAGAATTATTTACAATTGTAATAACAAAAAAAAGAAAAAACAGACATGACAGTTGGAACTTAGTTGACGGCGACTTGACATGATCTACAGCAACCAAAAAGATGATTCAATCGACATATTTTCCAAGGATGTCTCCATCACGGAACAGGTAGTAATCCTGAAGGTTAGAGTAAGAAAAGAGATTAAATGAGGAAGGTAGAGCAAGAAAACTGATCTTAACCAATTCAGATGAAAAGCCAACTGTACTGCACCTTATCGTCCAGACTGACTTTAGTTCCACCGTACTCTGGTAAGAGTACTTTCTCTCCAACCTTCACGCTGACTGTCTGCAAGTCTCCTTTCTAGAAAAGCAAAGATATATCACACCAGAAGTTACACAAGAGTCAAGGCCAGATAGAAACTAGGACACACCACATGCCTCATAGCAGGAATTCACAGAAAACTACTCTAGTAGGCTGAGAACAGATTATCACCTGATTGATGGAGCCGGGTCCTACTGCCACCACTGTGGCCTGCAGCACCTTGCCTTGAGACTTCTCTGGCAGCATGATGCCACCTTTTGTTACCGTCTCTGCGGTAAAGCGCTCCACCAGCACACGGTCAAACAGGGGGAGGAATTTTCTGAAGGCCTGCAAGTAAGAACAAAGACAGGAAATGAACACATAATATTATTCTCAAACAATGTTTTACTTTTGTTACTTCACAGGATACAACAGATGGCAGAAGTTTGCCTACAGGGCTTTCTGACTTCTTTGTTCCTCTAAACCTAAAGTAGTGAGGCTTCTCTGGCCCATGTGCACATGCCAATGGACCACTCTACAAACACACACTGATGAGACAGAACATCTGTGTGATTCGACGCAGCATAATAGTAAGGCAACTCAGTGTTTAGTTAAAATGTTCTTGTTCAAATACAAAATTATTCTGATTAATCAGTGAATGTAGCTGCTCTGCTTGAGAAGGGGGAGGTGAGTGGATGGCTACAGGGAGATTAGAGTAATGTCAAGAATAAATCAGCTGCTGCTGCTTCACAGAGGAGCCTTTATGGAGTCAGTTATTACAAAACTCTGTCTAACCAAAGTCAGCCTTTCTCCATTATGTCTGTGTTTTGGGGCAGTGTGTAAAGTTACAAGAAGCAGAGCCATGAGGGAGGAGGGAGGACAACTGTCTGATAGCAGCAGAGGTACCGGTGACCTTGGGTGAAGGTTGTTTGTGGTGGGGGGAGAAAGACGCGTCCCAGTTTGTTGACTGATCAAATCCAGTAGACAACCAATGAGGGACAGGGAGTTAGCTATTCACTGTGACTGTTTAACCTTAGTCAGGGAGCAGGAGCAGGAGGACGGCTGATAAAATACTTTGATGATGAAAAAGGAGAATCTTGGAATTTGATGTTGCACAGTCACATAACGGCCTTGACAGGAATGAAACGTCCTCCAGCTTTTTAACATGTCAAGATAACACTCAAGGACAGTTTGCCAGAGACTTTTCATGGAGGTGTCAGGGCACATGAAACTTACATTTTCGGCTGCATGAACTGGCATTATACTGCAGTGTTTCGAATATTTTATCTTCCTGCTCTAACACGGATACCTAAATGCAGTGAATGCAGTTTTTATATGGTAAATAGAGTGTACTTTCTAGTCTTCTGACCATTCAAAGCGCTTTTACATTACATATCTCATTCACACACTGATGGTGCAGCCTTCAGGAGCAATTTGGGGTTCAGTATCTTGCCCAAGGACACTTCCACATGCAGAATGGAGGAGGCGGGGATCGAACCGCCGATCATCTGATTAGTGAACTAACAGTACTATACTTATTCATGATAATCTGCATTAGCATGTACAGTTAGTCAAACATAAAGAGTCACAGCACTCAGTGACTTATGCTCTGCAGGGACAGGTCACGAGGTCAGTCTACGTAGCGGAAGCAAGGACCGGAACCCGGAAATGATTTAAAAGGCGCATGGAATTCGTATTTTTCACCGGCCAAGGGCACGCGCAGTTTAACCTGACGAGATAAACGTGACTGACGGGTACCGGACAGAAAGAGACGCTCACCGGACTGATCTGTGTCTGAGCTCACACACACACTTTGCATGCACAGTCACACGTGACTGCTGCGGCGATGAACGTCTCATTCATTCATCAGCACATGGGGCTGAACGTCCATCAGATGACAGAAAACACACTTACACACACACACACAGTGAGCAGAGGTGAGCTAACACAGTTTGTTGCAGCAGCTGTGTGTCTAACGACAGAGATAACCTCCATGAACATTCTCCTCCTTCTCTAACAGCCTCTGCAGTGTGTCGTGACATAAACATGACCGTGCCTCCTCCTCTCCTGGTCTGACCTTGTGACTAGATGTTAGAGAGAGCTAACACGACACTGTCTGCTAACGATGATTTAGCAGCCATATGAAGCGCAGTAAAAGAGCCGCCGGCCACCTACACAACTCCACGGTGTTCATAACGAACACAGGCAGCTTCGGACAGAGTGTCTTACCATGTCTGGGCGTGTGAGCGGTCCGACAGTCTGCGTGGAAGTGCACCCCGGTTTCCTCGCGAGCGTGGATGTAACACACTGAAGGGGAGATAGCTCCACGTGAGGAAATATCCAGAAGGATTCGGCGCATGCGCAATACCTGCCCTGAACTTGAAGACCGATTCGTTGCCTAAACAGAACATTCTAGTACACCCCCCGTACAGAGCAAACACGTCAAAGTTTATTCATATACATTATCCAGCAAGGCGAAAATATGTCCAGGTGATTTCTGAAGTGTATTTCGGGCATTTCACGGCCATTCACACATTACAAGCTGGAGCAATGTTGCACAATTTCAACTTTGACCTCTGTTTTTTTCCTCCAATGGCACACGCGAAAATTCTAGAAGTGACTGCCCGGGAACGAGCATTGACGTGTATGCCGAATAATAAATCATAAATAAAGATATGAATTGTATAACTTACAACACAGTATTATATATCTGTACAATAAGGTGTAGCTAACGGGAGTAGTTTTTTTTTTTAAGTCATACAAGACGAGTTTCGAAACTAATTATCTGTTATTCAGAGTCCGGGGCGTGCCGGTAAAATACCCGGATGTGATGGGCCATGTGCACCGCACCGCTGTCCTCAACTCCCCAGTCGTTGTCATTCCGTCTTGCAGACAAGCACCTTGTAGCCGCTACAAGCCTTTTACCTCACAAGTAAGTGCCGATGTTTTATAAAGTTTTTAAAGCTTCGGAGCTAACATTACAGCCCGTGTACGTTAGACCAACCCTGGCTTTTTTAGCAGAGGTTTTGTGTGAGCCAAGATGTGACAGTCTGTGATGCAACACTTTCCAGAAATGCTAGCTTTAATCACTCCTGGCTAACAGACTTCACTTTCAACTGCAAGGACAGACATGCTAACATGTTGCGATGGACTAACGCTAATAGGCGAAGCTAGTCATCCACTCTGAGGCGGGTATTGAGTTTGATTTAGTCAGGCACGCTGCGTGTCGTGTCTGACTGATGAAACACTTGAATGTTGAAGTCACAGGAGAGAGGAGCGCTGCGGAGGAAGAGTCTGATCACCGGGAACATGTTGTCGGTCATTGAATTGTTAAGTAGCTCCGCTGACAGTGTGATGGTCAGTCATTAGAGGCTGAGCAGAGGTGAAGCAGTTCCGCACATGCTTTTTCCAATTTGACCTTGTGACGCACGACCTGAGGAGAACACGTGGGGGTGGAGGGGGTAACCAGGAACTGGTTTGGGGGATACATTTTATAATCCCGAGTCACGATCGAGGCCAGCAGGAGTACTAGACGGCTCCTTATTGAATAATCCAGAGATTAAGCTCGATGTTTGCCAAGTAGAAAAAGCTGAACTGGATAACTGTCGAAGCTGTTCACTGTTTGTGCTCAAGGGCTGAGTGAGGGCACGGCCGAGGGCAGTTTGTCTTTATTGTTAGCATATGTGATTAGACAGAAGACTTTTGAATGATCATTGAACTCTTTTAGACATTTATCATACAGAAATGGAAAATATTCTGACTCCAGCCTCAAATGTCTTCAGGATCATGCCTGGTAGCGACACACACTCATTATGAAGATGACCCCTTGGCGTCTGTGAAAGTGTGATGCAATTGCCCATATTTCGGTATTTTAATTTACTAATTAGTTCACTGAAAAATTGAGGCAATAACTGACAGAGTAGTCATCAGTAGAAGTGGTTGTTAGTCACAGTGTATTTTGGGATACCTGAGCACTGCTGTGTCATGTTCTTTAGGTAATAATTGTACCTTTTTGCAGAAGGTGACATGGAGAACTGAAAATCTCTCCCTCTGGATCAGAGGCTCATTCATTCACTAGCAGCATGTCATGCTACTAGTGGCCACCAGGGGCACAGTTAACCTTTGTAACATCATCTGTCCTCTTGTGGTGGTTGGGGGGTGGGCAGGCGAGTTTTGGTGAATTATTATTTAGGTGTACTTTGGTCCGCTCATCAGATTGTCTGCTTTCCAAAACACATCTGGTCATCATAAATGGATGATGTGATGATGTGGTGTCAAACGTGTGTCTTTTCTCCCCACAGAGATGTTTCGTTTACCAACAGTCATGAAGCAGGTGAGGCCCGTGTGCAGGGCGCTGGCTCCTCACCTCACACGAGCCTACGCCAAGGATGTGAAGTTTGGAGCTGATGCTCGTGCCCTCATGCTGCAGGGAGTGGACCTGCTGGCTGATGCTGTGGCTGTCACCATGGGCCCAAAGGTAATATAAGGTTTGATATTTTGTATTGAATCCACTGCTTGGTTCTATTCAAGATGTAATTGAGAATTGATTGACTGCTCTCTCTCTTCCAGGGTCGCACTGTCATCATCGAGCAGACATGGGGCAGCCCTAAGGTCACCAAGGACGGTGTGACGGTGGCCAAGAGCATCGACCTGAAGGACAAGTACAAGAACATCGGCGCCAAACTGGTGCAGGACGTGGCCAACAACACCAACGAGGAGGCTGGCGATGGCACCACTACTGCCACAGTGCTGGCTCGCGCCATCGCCAAGGAGGGTTTCGACACCATCAGCAAGGGAGCTAACCCCGTGGAGATCCGCCGCGGAGTCATGATGGCTGTGGAACACGTCATTAATGAGCTGAAGAACCTGTCCAAACCAGTCACAACCCCCGAGGAGATTGCACAGGTTAACATAATAAATAATTTATTCATAGGAATAATGAGTAGCTGCGTGTCTTGAGTTTGTACTGAACTGCCTCAATGTTGTTGGTCTTTTAAGGTTGCTACAATCTCAGCCAACGGCGACGTGGAGATTGGTAACATCATCTCCAACGCCATGAAGAAAGTCGGCCGCAAAGGAGTCATCACTGTTAAGGTGAGTTTAACAATCTCACAGAAAAACAAATGTTGTGCTCTAGTTGTAAAGTGACATAATCAATACATGCTTTATGTGTCAGGATGGGAAGACTCTGCATGATGAGCTGGAGATCATTGAGGGCATGAAGTTTGACCGTGGTTACATCTCCCCTTACTTCATCAACACTGCCAAAGGTGAGAGTGCTCATTCCGACTACCACACATGAAGCTGACACACGCCCTGTCTATAAAAATAACCATGCTAAATCTTTAATCTCTGTTTCCAGGTCAGAAATGTGAGTTCCAGGATGCCTACCTTCTGCTGAGTGAGAAGAAGATCTCCAGTGTCCAGAGCATCGTGCCTGCCCTGGAGATTGCCAACCAGCACCGCAAACCACTGGTCATTGTGGCTGAGGATGTGGACGGAGAGGCCCTCAGCACCTTGGTTCTCAACAGGTACGTTGTGTTTGTGTCCTGAACCACTTGAAAAGATGAAATGTGGCTCGTGTGGCTTGAATAGATTAGCTAGATGACAAATTATTAAATGTCAAGTTAATATTAAGTCCTTGAATTAAATAAAGTTAATTATTTCAACAAATTGCAGACTGAAGGTTGGCCTTCAGGTGGTCGCTGTTAAAGCTCCAGGCTTCGGAGACAACAGGAAGAATCAGCTGAAGGACATGTCCGTCGCCACCGGAGGAACTGTACGTCTACTTCTCAATATCTGAATAACTTGACAACTTTTATCCACCTCAAGTTAAGTTTAAGTTTGTAAATGTTTGTCTGTTCTCTTTCTCCAGGTGTTTGGAGATGAGTCTCTGGGCCTGGCTCTCGAAGACATCCAGGCTCATGACTTCGGCAAGGTGGGCGAGGTGCAGATCACCAAAGACGACACCTTGCTGCTGAAGGGAGGTGGCAGCCCGGCTGAAGTCGAGAAGCGGGCGGCAGAGATCGTAGAGCAGCTGGAGAACACCACCAGCGACTACGAGAAGGAGAAACTCAACGAGAGGCTGGCCAAGCTCTCTGACGGAGTGGCCGTGCTCAAGGTGCATCTACAGATGGTGTTACCTGCTGATATTTGTAGTTTTACTGTTTGAAAAACAAAGTTGTGATGCATGATCTGTGTTTCAGATTGGAGGAACAAGTGACGTGGAGGTGAACGAGAAGAAGGACCGTGTGACAGACGCTCTGAACGCCACCCGGGCGGCTGTGGAGGAGGGTATCGTACCAGGTGGGGGCTGTGCCCTGCTGCGCTGCATTCCGTCCCTTGATGCCCTGGAAACTGCCAACGCCGACCAGAAGATCGGTTAGTAAACTCAGCTGTGCTGAAACTTTATTATGTAGTACCTGACATTGCATTTGAGACATTGCACCGTGCTGATCTGTTCCTCCTCCTCCACAGGTGTGGACATTATCAGACGGGCACTCCGTATCCCCGCCATGACCATCGCTAAGAACGCAGGCGTGGAGGGTTCGCTAGTGGTGGAGAAGATCCTGCAGGGGGCGGCTGAGCTCGGCTACGACGCCATGCAGGGAGAGTATGTCAACATGGTGGAGAAGGGCATCATCGACCCCACCAAGGTACAGTACTCCATCACTGTGGACGTGTAGTTAGACAGGACTTGGCAACCCAACCCAACAGGACTTGTATTTTGAGGTGTGTAATTAGAAATCCACTGTTCAGCACGTGTAGAGGAGACATGAGGAGACTCAGATTGTACTGAGCACTGATGTCCCCTCACAGATCTGAACCAGCTCAACACTGCCACACAGTGTTCAGGCTGAGTTAATGAATCTGACTTGACTGAATATTTTTTGATGTTAACTATGAGGAAGATCGCGTATTGCTGCATGTATGAGAAGCCAGTCCAACCCAAACATTATGTCCTCTTACTCCAGGTGGTGAGGACAGCCCTGCTGGATGCTGCAGGAGTAGCATCTCTGCTCTCCACTGCTGAGGCCGTAGTCACAGAGATACCCAAGGAAGAGAAGGAGATGCCAGGAGGTGGTATGGGAGGCATGGGTGGCATGGGCGGTATGGGAGGTGGCATGGGTTTCTAAGCCAACTATCCTGACTGCTGTACAGACTAACTGGCAGAGTGGTGCTGAAGGTGGCTGAGGAACACAAGAAAATCCTCCAAGAACCTGCACCCACCTCCTGCATCAGACTTTGCCCAAACTGACTGACTGGAGTACCCACCCCTCACCCCCCACACGATACTGCTTCCTCTCTGTCTGGGTTTATGGAGGAGCCACAAACTCAGCCAGTTGTCCCACTCAACCGGTCTGAGGGCCCATCAAGCCCAGTTAGACCAGGATCCTCCTCAGAACTTCTACTCTAAACTCAGTCCATCATAAAACAGCCCGCAGACATAAAGATGCTTCTATGTTTCATCAGAGGTCGTGAAGAAGAAACTAACAGTGTACACGTCATTGCTGCTCTGTGTTACTGCAGAGAGGAGAAAAGATGCCTACCACGAGTCAGTCCATATTTCTGTCATAGTATTGTGTTCATTGTGTTTTTTATATATGTCATTTTTCTTTGTCCCAACTAATATTTTGACTACAAGTCTGTCATTTGATTTAATTAAACTTCCTTCCAGAGCTCGAGTCTGAGTAACATTACATTATCTGATGTCACATGACCACAACTGGATGAAGAGTGCCTAAATGAGCACGTTGAGTGTCACCAGGGCCTGAAAGCATGTTTACTGACATGTCTGCTTTTAAGTCTTTGGAGTCATTTCCATGCAAGAAGCATTGTGAGGTGGTGTGTTATGTGTTTGTTTTTTTAGGTCATTGATCATGAGTCAGATGAATATTGATTTGATGACATATGGCTGATTGTATATGAGAGGGGAGGAGTCATAGGTCTAAATGTGAAAACCTAAGGTGTCCTTGTGCTGTTAAACACTGATCTTCACCAGTGAGACTCTGCTCATGCTCTCTGCTTTCACTACGAGTCAAAGAATCCACATCCAGATAATACTTCATAAAACACAGCTGTTTCTTTTCCATGTTATTCTTCTGCAAACAGCAGTGATCGTTCGACTTGTTTTGTACGATGTAGACATGATTAATGGTGATTTTTTTTTTTTAATTTAATAAAATCAATTGTTCAGAATTTTTACTGAAGTCTTTTTCATATGTATAATTTCACAAAAAAGACAAAGGAACAGACATACAAAATCAGAACCCCTCATCACCCCCCACCTTCCTCCGTGGTACAGTAAAAAAATAAAACAATTGGTTCACCTGGGTTCACCTGGAGTTTACCTGGTTACATCTGAAAAGCAAAATATATTTCTCAGGGTTCCTCCTCACACTGAATAATATTTTTTTATGTGTGCTATAGGAGGTTAATTCATTTAACCGTTGTCTCTGATGGAGGAAACTCTGGTTTCCAATTATGCTAAATACACTTCTTACCGGCTGTGCCCACAAGTAGTATGAAATATTTTTTTTATTAAAGCTTGCATCTAGAGTTTGTATATCTCCTAGAATCCACATCCTCAGATCAGAGGGAATCTTGGCATTTGTAGTTTTTGAAGCTGTACTAATGATGTATTTCCAATAGGCTTCCAAGCTAGGACAAGATGTGCTACTTATTGAGCTCTTTTTCAAACAATATTTCGATTACGGTTCATTAGCTGAGTTTTAGAGTTGTCTCTCTCACACACACACACAAAGGAGAATTTTCCACATTTTGTGAACGTCCAATCAGTATTGACAGTAAATCAACTGAAGCAATAAATTCCTCAATGAGTGCTGTGTTGGCAGTCATGTGCAGACTGCTCGGTAATCATTAAAGAAATGGTCAAACAAACTTAGCATCACTACTTAAGGGATCTGAGATCAGCGTGGAGCACACACAGGAATTTATGGCTTCGTTTGACTCCATTTACATTCAGTGATGCAGCATCTGAAAGCATGGAAAGAGCTGAAGAGATGAAGAGCTTCATCTTGCACACAGCAGCTGATGTTGATATTACATCATTTTCTCTAGCAGATGAAAAACTGCTGATGATCATTTCATCATATCACTTGCAGAACATTGTAGGTTTGTACGTTCCTTCTTACAGACCAGACCTGAGGAACGTTACCTGTGAAATAACAATAGAAATGATTATTCTCACTCTTTACATTGTTTTTTGTTCTTTTCATATGTAAATAGCACTCACAAACAATCTACCTATGCTGCCATATGCACCTAACTCATGACATAAATACAAAGCTGCTATATAAACCATATTTATTTCAACATCCTCCTCCAAAGATCATGTGACATGATGAAAATCTTCAGAACAGCTTCTGAATGGACGACGTAGTTTGTTTAGTCTCAATGTGTGCATGTTCACCTTCAGCCGCTGGAATATTTCACTATGGTTGATCAGTGCAGGTCAGAGTGCACAGGGAAGTGTGGAGCCTTCAGATGGTGCCAGCAGTGACATTTCTAAACCTCATGACACGTTCAAATGCAGCCTGCTTCATACCGACGGCAGGGCTATTCTTACCACTCACATGATGACACTATTTCTGTCTGCTCAATTCAAGTCATGACCTGTCCTATAGAAGTGTTGAGAAATAAACACACACAAACGTTTTGGTTTTTTTTAAATAAAAAAATAGTTTATAAATCATGCAGTCGGTACATCTTTCAACACAAACACCATTTACACAAATCCTCTTCCCATCCCATCAAACAGACACATCAGTCTTTAAAAGCAGTGTACAGGTCTTTCTTATGTCATCTTCAAACCAATATTTACACTGAGACTAATAAATACAATAAAAGGAGTATACTGTTTAAAAATAAAGATAAATATGCTGCCAGCAGGCCAGGAGGCACTCTGTGAGTGAGTGTGGGTTAGACAGTTGGAATCGTGAAAGGTTTGAGGGTGGCAGATAGCTCACTGTGACAGCATGTGACTGACAGCACAGGTCAAGGTGTGTGACCCGGCCTCTGCCTAGCCAGCCACTTTGGGCCCTTATATACACAGTGAGCATACACACTCGCTTAACACTCACACCGCTGATATTGCACACTTTGCTGTTTCATTTAGCAACTCATGAGAGATGAGTCCAGCGTCACTCCCTTAATAATGACAAGAGCGCAGCATGTGTAACATTATGAAGAAAAACAGCTCTCCTACTGAGAAATAAAGAACAATAAAAGTTTAGCACCCTGTAAAGGTGTGTGTGTTTACAGTATATTTACTACATCTACCTGCAGCCATAATACGTCCTCTGTGAGCCACAGTGTCACTGCCTCTGCCCTTTAATCTGATCAGATACTCTCATAATGTACAGTATGTGGTGTGTGGTGAGAGGTGGAGGGGCAGAGTTACGGCATGATTTTAGACATTCTTTTCTTTAGCTGCTTCGTGCCTGATCAAGTCATCACCAAGGTCTTAATACTCTCTGGATCCTGGTGTCAGTGCCATAACCCATGAGTGTGTCCATGTAATCCATGACAAATGATGTTAGTTCTTGTTTTTGTTTGAACCATAAAGGTTACCAAACAAGCTGCTCTCATTAGCGTGCTGCACTGCTGTAACCAGTGTTTGAATGACAAATGTGGTTTCACAGCCCGACTCTTGTAGAGCTGCAACAAATAATCACTGACACGATCGACAGAAAATGAATCACTGACCAACATTATTGACAGAACTCCCAATATGGTCTGATTCCAGCTCGTCAAATGTGATCTTTTCCTTTCCCTTTACAACATGACCACATAAATCAGGAAACACTGTCATACTGTAGAGAGGAGTGTGTGATTGTAGTGTCTGTAGAGCAGAACACACTCCAAAGTGAGTCCTCTGCCACAGGCGTTACTTCATGATGTGATGAATTCATCACAACTGAGTCAGGCTCTTGCCTATAATCCTTTCCGACTCAGATCAGATGTGGGTCAGCTGTCACAGGAAGCTGTGGCGAACCGAGTAAAGGATCCTTGAGATTATACATGGACCTGCGCATGTAATGAGGTCGACTTGAGGTGAGCAACTAACTGGCTGACACATGAAACTCCTGCTGTGCCCGCTCATTGACTTCAGGTGAACACAAAGCATCGCCTGAATCGGTTTTCCCACCCTGAATTGCACACACACTTCTCGCATGATGCTTCAAAATAAACTAATAAAAGGGCAAAAGAACAGAAGATTTACCTTTAAACACCACTCCCACAAAATCAATGATAATATATAACATGAACTCTGGGCCACTGAAGAGAAAGAAAATATACAAAGCGGGAATCAAACACACACACTGTATTTAAAGTATCCAGTGCAATGTGTCACCATGAAATAGAAAAAGGTTGAACTACCAGCAAACAGAACAGGAAGGAGAAACCTCTGTCTGTCCGGTGGACCACTGGTCCTCCATTACCCTCCACAAATACTGACTTTCTTGTTACATTCAAGCTAAATGCTGGTTAGAGCAGTGTAGACAACTAGTGAGTGTAGCTAATATTTACAGATGTGAGGATGTCCTTGGACAATCATGACCAACAGCTCTGCTACGCAGTGGTTTCACCTCCAACCTGTGAACTTAAACCAGGCACAGAAGCAGCTCTCTGGCATGAAGCATACACTTGTTGAGCACTGAGGTGAAATGAGCTGGTGGATCCACATCAGGGCTCAAATATGAGAAAGGAAATAGTTGGGAATAAATTTGGTCTTTGTTGTGAGAAAGGCACTGCAGGGTTTTCCAGGTTTTCCTCTTCATCCTTCTAACACTCCTTTTCTCTCCCTCATGTTTCTCTCTGGCGTTAGGCGTTGATCATTGTGTCTGTCTCGTGGATTTCATGTGTTTGTGCGGCAGTGAGAGACGCTACGTGTGGTGAATCTCGTGGAACATGAGCTCGCGGGGGATGACCGTCTCTGCGCCGTATACCTTGGAGGCACGGCGCTCAAACGCAGAAACCATCTGCTTCACCACCTCGTCGAAGAAGACGTGAGCTAGCTGGGAGTGGAGGAGGGACCGGAACTCAAAGGAGATCTGAGGAGGGGGTGGAGGAGAGGATGAAGTTAAATTTCATACTGCGTTACTGCGCGTGTCTCAGTTTGAAATACGACACTTACACTTACAACTGCAAACATGACGAGCTCACAAACATGAAAGAACCAACATATGATCTTGGTCAGAAGCACACTGTGTCTACTCACAGCAAAGTCCACAGTGCAGGTACGAGGGTAGCCAGGAAGGCCAGGGCTGAAACGCCACACCGTCTCCAGGTGGTTGAACAGTTTGGCCTCTGAGCAGGATGCCTGAAGATAACACACACATTGACTGTAAATGGATTGCTGCACAGAATGAGAAACGGTAATGAATTTCTTATTTATTGGTAGTTGCTTGTATCGGGTAACTGATGTCCGTTTTTCTGTATGACCATTGCATTTGTACAAACATCTTCTTACAAATATATATAGGTCTCTATTTTCTGCAGGAAATAGACGTTCCTTTTCTTTTTTCCTCTTTGGATGCATTTTCTCCTCTTACTGTGTTTTATTTTATTTTCACTGCTGTAGTAAGGACTCAGTGGGGTGTATGTGGGGCACCAACTCCCCAGTAGTGAGGCCTGTCATACCAATTATCTACAAACAGTCAGGAGATAGGAGAAGTTTAAGAAAAGAACATGAAAATGTTCTGGCATGGCACTGGCTGTGTTTAGCAAACATGGCCTGGGAGGTGTTGCCTTACCTTGACCAGGTGGGGGCGGACTGTACTGACAAGGGAGGTGTAGTTCTCCACCACAGGTGGAAAGCCCACAGTTAGTTTGGCCTTGCAGAATCCAGCTCGCTTGAACACGACATCAGACTTCTTACACCAGGGCACAAAGAGGCGGTAGTCTTCAACCCCGGCCACCACGTCATAGATCTCCTGCATGGAATACCTGAGGAGTGGAGGATGGAGAGCAGAGAGCTGTGAGCTGGCAGCGTGCAAATAGATCTGTGCAGAGCTGCATGCCAGGAAGGGCATGAAGGTCAGCTATTGTGACATACACTAAACACTAAACAAGACTGGCACTGCACAAGACTCGTGACCCAGTAATGTCTTAAGTGGATCAATGAGAAACAGAGAGGGAGAAAGAGAGAGAGAGACAGACAGAGAGAAAGAGAGAGGCAGAGAGAGAGAGAGAGGGGGGGAGGAAAGACGAGTGCAGGATAAAGAGGAGAAAAGGAGGAATGAGTTAAAGAAAAGTCAAGATGTCGTGAATGACAGACAGAATCTCACACCACTGTTACATAACAGCATCACTCAAGCTGCTGCCGCCTGCGTCTATTTATACATCCAGATTTAGTGACTGCGACCTCTCTATGGAACACAGGAGGACATTTAGTGCGTCACCAGAAGCATTGTGGAGCCTCAGATAGGACACCAGCATTCATTATTCATAGAGAAGAAGATGTTTAAAAGAAGACTTTACATGACTATATTTGCTGAGACTCATCATTACCTTGACAAGAAGTTTGTCTTGTGAAATGCTAAGGGGAGGGAAGTCTCAGACAAGATCACATGAAGTGAAAGCAGACATGGCAGACTGACCCGATGATGCGCCTCTCTGAATACTCCTTCCTCTTGGAGAACGAATCAGCAAGGTTGAAGAAGCTGCGGGCGGGCAACAGGATGCCACGGCCTGGCATGGCTGCACCCAGCAGGGGAGGTACACGGGTCATCAGGATCCCGCATGATGACAGGTATCTGATCACAAAACAAACAGTAATCACACATGTGAGAAAACCAAGGTGAGGACTGGAATCAGGACAGAGCGTGGTGTTAATGACCAATAACCAAACAAGCTGCAGTGGACCTTCATTCATAGGGAACACGGTGTTCTACATGGAAGCCTTCCTGGAACACCTGTCAGGCATTTATCATTCTAATGAAATGGTCACACATGTACAGATACCAGTAAATCAAAATGGAGCAAGGTCAAGGGCACCGAGTTTACGACTAGCTTTGGAGACCTACAACACTGCACCACCCTGTCTCCACCTGGGCTTGTTCAACCCTGTTCTGTGACCGCCTGCATACGTTTCCATACATGTACTTTGAGGGTTTGGCCTGAGGGGGAGAAGTCGCAGATTCTGGTTAATGATTAGGTTTCGACTGCATCATGAGCAGGTCATACAGGAAGAATTCCATGAATACTCTAAAATAAGTTCCAACAGGAGACACACACAATCTGCCTGATGCTCACTCACCTTCTGATCAATGTCCTGACAAGAACAATAATATTCCAGTAAGTGCTGAGTGTAAATCCAAATGTCATTAATTAATTGAGGGCTGTTTTTATTTTAGATAACTAGCTGTGTGATTCTTTGGAGTCCTGCAGCTAGCCTCCTGGACAGATGAGTGCTGTGAATTTGATGATAATTTCTAATATATGTTGAAGTGAAAAAGTATTATTATTATTATTATTATACTGCATTTTTAGAGCTCCTCATACGGTGGTTGCAGTAAAGACAGAGGAAGCCATAAGGTACTATGAAGAGCCTCATCAGCTGCTTAATCACTCTGTTGCTAGTTAATCAGTCAACTGTGCAGAATTTACCAAATATGTTCTGGTTATTAAATGAGCAGATTCTGTCTGCTTTGTATCAACGTCACATAAGAAGGAACTTTTAACTGATCTGTTAAAACATTATGTTTTCTTCACGTTGTAATCAAAATGATCAATTGAACTTATAATTGAACTGATATCAAAATAACACTCTGGCTGTAGTTCTAGTTCCATTTTTTCCCACAGTGATGCTTCACTGAGTTGGGACTGGTTGGGACCCTGACAGGAGCCTGATTTAGAATCTCTCTGACACACACACACACACACACACTGTTACTTGTGGATGGGTAAGATCTGGCCTGTAACCTCCACAGACATTATGAACCTCTCACTAAACTCGGGTTGTGTTACTCTTGCCTTCAGCAGCCTGCAGGGTCAGCCTGACTGACAGTGACCCTGTGACTACTGAGGGATATGTCACACAGTTTGATTTGTCCATTGTGCCTGGCGGTCACCCACACCACCTGTGGCACCCTGTTCCATGGTGTCCCTGGCACCGGATAGTTTGGAACATAAACTGTATATCAAAGATTAGCACAGCTCTCAGGGCATATGTTTAGATGTGATTAGCCATTATGTCACCACTTAATGAGATGTAACAATATCAATGTCATCATCAGCTTAAACCTATCAAACCTATTCTGTGCTCGTCGTGACGCGCTGCTTCAAATTCCTGCTTCATTTCTGGCCTTCCAACAGAGTCCACTCACTGGCTACTACCTGAAACGTGATAGAGCTGCCACATGGCACTGACCTCAAACTGCTGGGTGTGTGCATGTGTACAGCTGCAGATATGGAGAGCTATGGTGGAGAAATTGGACTTCAGAGCAAAGGAGGAGGACACGGGTGCATGTATCAAAACCCACCAGGGTGCAGGAGCAGGACAAAACCAGAAGATGATGGACAAAGAGGCAGTTTGCATACTGAACACTGCGTGTTCTCACAAGTTTAAAGATGCAATGTTTTGACCATTACAGTGCAGAAACCGAAAGGACTCCCCCTCTTTCTTTCTGAGAAAACACTTCCAAGAAATTTGCCGCCTTCCAGAACATTATGCCACGGGCTGACTTGGATTTCAGTCCTCCTCCCAGTTTGGAGAGTAATGGCGGTGGTCATATCTTACCTCACGCCAATGCAAATGATTGCATTTACTTTTAACGAGCACACTGGAGTAGATTTTAGAGATGCCTTTACTGCACTGTGCCCACTGAATTGACATTTTCTGCTACTTTCGCTTTTACTTTCACACTTCAGAGGAAAATGTTCCACATTTTACTGCACTACATTTATCTGACAATTACAGCTAGTGATTACTTTGTAGTTAAAAATAACATATAAATCATATTATCAGTTTATATAACCTTAACTTTAAAAACAGACATACCACATGTTGACATGTTAAGGAACTTTATGACAACAGTGTGCAGTGTTTAAGGACATGCTATGAAGGCTCGATTTGTTTTTGTTGTTTTCGTTTGTCTTTTTGTCGTGACAATAATGTCCAGGTCATTCGATAAAGTTTCTTATGAGGCAAAAATACATACATAAATAAACAAAGTCCATGAATAAATTCGTTAAGTCTGTAAGCGTTGCTTCCTTGAAACCTAAAGTGTGTAACTGAACAAAATAGTCTCGAAGTGGTATTATTCTTGTTCGAGGTGCGTCTTCCCAGGTTTTGTCGAGAGTACAAATTAAATACAGTACCTCACGTTGTTCCTAGTCTGTATTTCCCGGCCAGCTGTAGAAGGGAGTTGTTTAATGCACTCAGCTACTCTCCGCAGACTTCGACCACCTCTCGCCATCGTCCCTTCTTCGACGGATTTCTTCACTCGCTTATTAATGTCAAGTTGACAAGTATCAATGCCTACAGTTGTGCCCCGCCCACAACACCCCGCCCACTCGGAATACAGGCCCATCATTGGAGCAGCCGTACTAACTGGGAGTTTTTAATTGGCCCATATTGTTGTTTGTCAGCTGAAATGACTCACGTCAGTGTCTCGCGCGGGCACGAACGCGCACACGCAGGAAAGTCACGAGATGTTGGCTCAGGTTACGTCGGCCTGTGCTGCCTTCAAGTACAAGTGAAGTACCGCGCACCGTGTACTCTTCAACAAAACATTACAGAAACGCTGCTCTATTATTTTCAGTCAGCTAATTTACGGTTAGTAAATTAAATAAAGTAAAGTAAAGTAAATTCGTGCTGTTTCGCTGTGTCTGAGTGCAAATGTCCAAATAATGACTAATATCTTGTTACAAAGGGTAACTACACCAAACTACATGTGTTATTCAAACAATCTTTATTTCACAAGTGTATGCATTGTATTCCTGCACAACCTGAACCTATACTACTGAACTTAGTAGTATAGTAGTATTGTGCAGGTTTTTCCTGTATATAAAAGCTCAGTGTTTAAGTTTGCTTAGTTTGTTCTATCTATATAAAAGAAAGGAAAAATAAAGGAAAAGGATGCTCCACAAACTGCTCAGTATTATGGACAATAAGTCACATCCACTACACGACCTCCTGCTCAAACAACAGAGCAGTTTCAGTTGGAGACTCTTGCCGCTCCACTGTAAAACAGGACTGCTACAGGAGGTCATTCCTACCAACTGTTATATCTTTGTACAGTGGCTCCCTCTGTGCAGAGAGCAGACTCATCTGGAACAGTTGATCTGACATAATAATGGATCCAAAATTGCACAATGCACATTTGCACAAGTTATTGCGCACAAGTCCATATGTATATTTTTCTTATGTATATTTTCATATGTATATTTTTATAGGTAGACCCATATGTTCTATCTATCTATATGTTTTTTATTTGTGTCATTCTGTAAATTCACACAGCTGATCTGCAGCACTGTGTGTAAACATATAAAGAGCTACTGAAAAGAGGCATTCTCTTCTTGTGTGTGTTCATGTGTTTATCTGTACACTTGTATTAAAATGATGTTTGCCAGATCAACCTATAAGTGGTCAGCACAGTAGTGCATTTACTGTAGTATGCTAATTAATCAAATCAATCAAATCAAGCACAATGCATGACTAAACTGTAAGTACTGTTTCCATTTTATATTTCTATTCTACTACACTGCAGTAGAAAGCACTTTTAACTCTTCAAAATCTATGGTTACCTTTGAAATTCAGATTTTAAATGCATTCATAACCTTCTCATAAAAATGGATCCATTGTTACAGATGAAACTCCCAACAGTGTGTAAAATAGTTTAAATTGCAGACCACCACAAACGTGCATTTTACATACTGGTTCATCAATAATAATAATAACAATAATAATCATGTCAAAATATCATGTATATCATTGTATAACACTCACATCAGGTACTCTACATGATGAGCACGTTGGTACTTTAGATAACTTTATTTTGCCTGTAATACGTGTTGTAGACAAGACTTTGTCGATACTTTGTTCTGCCGTGAACCAAGTCCTCACAGCCGGCTCCTGATTGGCTAATTCCCCAAGCCCTCTTTCTAAAGCACTGAAAGACGGGGTGTGTTTGTGAGTGTTAGTAAACTGGTCTGAGAACAGCTTCACGGAGGCGGAACTGTGGATTAACATACTTCCGGTGTTAGAGTCGAACAACCACCACCAAAATGGCGAAGATCGCCAAAACGCACGAAGGTAAATTATTTGCAGAATAATACGAAATGGCGTCGATTTAAAAATACTTTTCGCGGAGTTATGTGTCAGAAAATGCTGTAGTAGATACTAGAATGTTTTGAGGGCATACTTGTATGTTAATTAGTTGTTAATCGGGACACGCAGCAGGCCGCGGAACGACGCAACGCGGACTGCTCAGATAATGGCGCTGAGTGCTAGCTTTTAGCTCGCTAGCTGGCTAACTCACCGTCACTGCACTGTTTAGCGTTTTGTGGCTATATGTGCATTATGCAGCTTCACCATTAGAGTCACTGGCGTGCATTAATTATTTTCTGAATCGCGTGCTTTATTTTGTAATTGTATTTTTTTATTTATTTAACCGACTCGCATTTGGCTAATCCAGTTAGCAATCCCTTCATTTAACAACAGCGCTCGCTTACACGTTACACATACGTCCATTGTTTAGCTTTAGATCAGTGTCACTAAGCCGTAATACACTCTGTTAACGTTGTATATTACAATGAATTAGTCTTATATCATGATATGTCGTGATAATTGCGCAGTTTCTCACCCTCTGTTGTGTTCTCGTGTTCCCCTGTAGACATCGAGGCCCAGATCCTGGAGATCCAGGGGATGAAGGCTACCCTGCTGGAGGAAGGAGAGCAGGGAGTGGGCCTGGACTCCACTGGATTTTATGACCAGGAGATCTATGGTGGCAGCGACAGTCGCTTTGCTGGATATGTCACTTCTATTGCTGCCAATGAACAGGAGGATGTGAGTAGATACAATGTGTATTGTAGATCTCTGTTGCTTTTATTTACAATTCCACAGTGTGTGTTTGGAGCTTGACTGCTCCCTGTTGCCTTGTTGCATATGAGCTGGGAGAGTCTCGCCGTGTTGGTGAGATTTGACTAGACTCTGGTTTCTCTGTCCTTCCTCAGGACGATGAAGAGGATTCATCAACAAGCTTGTTGGGACAAAAGAAGCCAGGGTACCATGCGCCAGTGGCAATTCTCAATGCCATTCCTCAGTCAGACGAGCAAGTATGTGGTCATTTGTGGTATCACAAATATAAACGTCCATCTGTTGTTATGCTGTCAAATAGATTCTCTGTGTGAGAGCATGTTTTCCATTTAGAAACACACTTACACCCCATCTCTCTTCTGCAGTATGACCCATTTGCAGAGCATCGGCCACAGAAGATCGCAGAGCGGGAAGATGAATACAAAGCCCGGCGCAGACAGATGATCATCTCACCCGAGCGCCTCGACCCTTTTGCAGATGGTAAATTTTGCTCTTTTTTGTCCTCATTACACCTTCCCCATTTCCTCCCCCTTTCACGGTTCACATTTTTGTGACCCCCATGACTACCAATGGTTTTCACACCTGTAGTTTTGCTGTTCAACCCTTCGACCACAATGCAATAGCTTGCTTCCCAGACCCGATGCCTTCCCCGTGGTCGATCCTTTGTGTTCCAACAACGTTTTGTGTCATTGTATGCCTTCTTCCTAATACATGATCTGCATTTCTATCCAATTTTGCAGCACATGTGCACAGTGTGGGCTCGAAAAATATTATCACCATGATTTTAAAGTGCCAAATGGGACATTTTACCCCGGTGTGTGCAATAAAATCAAGTCAAGCCCATGGCAGGGTTACCATGCTTTTCAGTGGGGAGGTGGTTAGGTGTTCAATGTGCAAAGGGGGCTAATTCACCTAACAAACATGGGTGGCAGATGGATTGTCTGTGAGTCGAAGGGTTAACAATCCCATGTGAGAGCCAGCCTAGATTATGACGGGAAACTGCAGTGTCTTCTTATCATAGGATATCAGGAAGAGACATAAGTGTGAGGGTTAGTTACACCATAACTAATTCACCTGCCAGTGAACTGTTAGACCACGCTGAGCTCAGTATGACAAACTCTAGTGTGCTCGCTCATAGACAGACGTAAACCCACAGAGCAGGCTGTGGAGAGAATCGTCCTGGGTCAATTAGGTGTAGTTAACCAGAATGATTAGGGTTATGTAGGAACTCTAATTTGTTCATCAATTTGTCTTCCCATTTTCTCAAAGTCTGGGCTGTAATTTGTCTTGTGGTCACTCAACCACCTTTGTTGGCTTGTCAGATATGTAAACTGCTCTGGCCTCAGCACAGGACCATAGCCTGCTGTTAAGAGAAACCAGTTTTACTTCCTGGTCTGAAGATCATAATATCTCGGCTCATTGAGGCTGAGTTTCTACAGCTTATCATGAATTCATAATTTGTTGAGACAGCCAGTTTATCGTTCTTTAGAAAATCTTTTGTTGCACCTTCACTTCCCCTGCCAGTGTGAGCTTAAATGGCCTGAGAGTTCCAGGTTTGGTGTAGATAGGACCTGTCTGAAGCCTGCATGTAGAGAGAGCTCTCTGTACAAAGTTGTTGTGTAAATATATTTCTATTTTACAACTCTCTCTGTGAAATAGAAATATGTTATCAAGAAAATTGTGTACCACAATACCACAGGCCCATACTAACTGTCCTTAATTTCTCTCCTACAGCAGTACTGCTTTGCCAGTCCTGTACTGCACTCTGTTAAGGGTGCAGCAACTCATCCTGTGTAGGTTATGGGGGAACACAGAACTATGCACTTGTCAGTTTGGGTCAGGGTCCACTGGCTGCTTGTTTGGGGGGAATCAGATGCAGCCCACCTACAACAAACCTCAACCCCCGAGAGCCTCTTATTCTTTTTTTTATTTGGCAACCAATTTGGATCAAATTCTCCACGATGGAAAATTACTGCCCAAGTATTTGACGTCATATCTTTCCCTTATCAGTTACCTTTGAGCTGAAATAGAAGTCAAGATCTAGATGTATGCTGAGTGACTAATAATCAGTGCTGTTATGAGTGAGTGCGACTCTGACATGACGTCTCATCATTTCTCATTATTTTTTGCCTCATTCTTATATTTGAAGTAGGTGCTCATATTTTTAAACTGTCGTAATGTCATTCATAGATGTAGCCTCCAAATGTTGACTTCATCTTTATAAGCTAGTGTAAATAAATTGGAATCCAGACCACAGGGTCTTAAATCAATCTTTTTTTAGTTTTATGGTTATTCCCCAAGAAGATTTTTTTTTTCCATTGTTTTGTTTTTTGAGTGCTCTAAATCAATGCAACACAGGTGGTATACTGTTGTGTGTGAGTTCAAACCCTTTTCCAAAGTGTTACTAATGGTAAAGAGAAATTTTCTAGGCTTCTTTTCTGCCGGTTGAAGTCTGACTGCAGAAGGACCCTTGGCACTGAAAGTGTACGTATTCTGAAGAGCACAGCCCAGGACCCCTGCATCAGTGATGGCTATAACTTCTTAATCCACTTAAAGAAAGCACCACAACCTCAGCTCTTCTCTCTATGTATCTGCTTGTTTTTCATTAGAATGCTATGACTGTATGTAAGAGAGACCAATGTATATTTGTATGTAATATTGTAAGACTTTGTTTTTGTGAATCAGCAGTTTATAAAAACAGGAAAGTAAGTTAATGTGTTGGTAAAGAGAGTCAGGGTTAGCTGGCTGTGTTTGTGCTTGCTGTGTTTGTAATCACATGGGTCCCCGGAGCGTATACTGATGAGTGTCCTTTGTTCTTGTTGGTGCTCTTTCGCGCAGGGGGCAAAACGCCGGACCCCAAGCTGCAAGTCAGGTCTTACGTGGACGTCATGTTGGAGCAGAACCTGTCCAAGGAGGAGGTAAGCAACCACACACTGTTCTCTTTGACGTAGAAAATGTCACATAAAGTTGGCCAGTGCTTCGTTGCAGTGCGGTTGTGCAGTTTATTCTGATAGTTGCGCCTTTTTGTACGCAGAGAGAGATTCGTCTACAGCTGGCAGAGAAGGCCAAGGCAGGGGACCTGAAAGCTGTCAACGGTTCTGCTGCCAGCCAAGCTGCCACAAAGCGTAAGCGTCGCTGGGACCAGACAGCTGACCAAACCCCCTCTAATGCTACACCCAAAAAGATGTCCAGCTGGGACCAGGCTGACTCCTCTGCTGAGGTGAGCCACTCAAGTTTCAGCCTCTCACTGCTTGATAGATGACCAAAGAGCCTTACAGCATTATGTTCAGTTCCTAGAAGTAGTCTTAATGTAGCTTCCAGTAATGTAGGGCTGTTGAAGTTGTGCGGTGTCATTTGTTTTTCATCTTTTTCTGGACCTGTGTAGACTCCAGGACACACTCCTGCACACACGCCTTCAAACAGCCGATGGGATGAAACCCCTGGCCGCCCTAAAGGTAGTGAGACCCCCGGGGCCACTCCAAGTACCCGAATGTGGGACCCCACTCCCAGCCACACTCCCGCTGGCGCTGCCACCCCTGGCAGGGACACACCTGGCCACGCCACGCCCGGTCATGGTGGAGCAACAGGAAGCGTGCGCAAGAACCGGTGGGACGAAACCCCAAAGACAGAGAGAGAAACCCCGGGACACGGGAGCGGCTGGGCTGAGACACCACGCACAGACAGGGGAGATGAGTCTGTGGGTGAGACTCCAACCCCTGGGGCTAGTAAGAGGAAGTCTCGGTGGGATGAAACCCCTGCCAGTCAGATGGGATCCTCAACACCACTACTGACCCCAGGAAAAACTCCCATTGGAACACCAGCTATGAACATGGCTACCCCAACACCAGGTAAATACACTTTTGGTTTGGCCTATGGTCCTATAAGCAACTAAGCAATATGTGACATGGATCTACCCCTTTGATGGTTATACTGTGTTTTTAAATGAGTTTGCTCTTCTGTTTTCTCCAGGTCACCTGATGAGCATGACTCCAGAGCAGCTGCAGGCGTGGAGGTGGGAGAGGGAAATTGATGAGAGGAACCGACCCCTCACAGACGAGGAGCTTGATGCCATGTTCCCAGAGGGATACAAGGTCAGTGCCTGTTGATTGCATTTAACTCTACTGATAAAATCATGAGTAAATATTATTTAGAAGTATTGACAGTTTATTTTTCTTCTTCACAGGTCTTGCCTCCACCAGCAGGCTACGTGCCGATCCGTACTCCGGCCCGTAAGCTGTCAGCCACTCCCACCCCTATCGGAGGCATGACGGGCTTCCACATGCAGGCGGAGGACCGCACCACCAAACAGATGAATGACCAGCCCTCAGGGAACCTCCCCTTCCTCAAACCCGATGACATCCAGTATTTCGACAAACTGCTGGTGAGCGTCACATTTGCATCACACGCACATCATACGTAAACCATGGTAAAATCAACAGCTGGATGTTTGTCCTGTCTGAAGTTCAACATGTGTGTTGATGATGAGCTGTGTGTGTTTGTGTTAGGTGGAGGTGGATGAGTCCACGCTGAGTCCTGAAGAGCAGAAAGAACGGAAGATCATGAAGCTGCTGCTGAAGATTAAAAATGGAACACCCCCCATGAGGAAGGTTGGTCCCCATGCTTTGTTTTTTTTCCTTCCCTTGAAGCCCCAGATGATTTCCAGATATCCCTTTAATTCCCTCAAGTCCCAGAATTCAATGTTCCCACTGAGGTCCTCCTGTCCATTTCTTCTCACATCAAAAATCTTGTCGTAGCTTAAAGTACCACATCAATACCTATTGCAAGATCAACACCCAGCACTGAGGTTGTGTGTGGCTGCAGAAGAGTCTTCTTTGTGATGAGCTGCTGCTCTCTGCTGTCTGCTCTCCTATCTCAGTGACTGACGGACCCTCTCCCCTCTCTCCTTTTAGGCCGCTCTGCGTCAGATCACAGATAAAGCTCGAGAATTTGGAGCAGGCCCCCTGTTCAACCAGATCCTGCCACTACTCATGTCGCCCACCCTGGAGGACCAGGAGCGCCATCTGCTGGTTAAAGTCATCGACCGCATTCTCTACAAACTGGACGACCTGGTTCGTCCATACGTACACAAGGTAGGCAGAGTGTGAGACACCTGTGTTTAAATTTAGTAGGTTGTGATTTTTTTTTTTTTTCTGAACCAACTTCCTGTCCTGTCTGTGCACAGATCCTGGTGGTGATTGAGCCCCTTCTGATTGATGAGGACTACTATGCCAGAGTGGAAGGCAGAGAAATCATCTCTAACTTGGCAAAGGTAAAGTGGAGCACACACTCTACTTCCTGCGAACTATTCTCGCCTGTTCGACCAGTCCGTGGTCAGATCAGGGCTAGTCGTTCGCTAGATTAATACCAACACGAGAGCTAGCAGACGTGGCATCAATGCCTCGTGTGTTCTCACCCTGCACCCGTTGGTTACAATCAGATATTCCATTAACAGAATATAGTTATTTAGTATCAGTCCCGAAGTGGTGCTGACATTTGTCTTCCTGTTCATTCCAGGCTGCTGGATTAGCCACCATGATCTCCACAATGCGACCCGATATTGACAACATGGACGAGTACGTCAGAAACACGACCGCCCGAGCCTTCGCCGTGGTGGCCTCTGCTCTTGGTATCCCATCTCTCCTACCCTTTCTCAAAGCTGTGTGTAAAAGCAAGAAGTCCTGGCAGGCCCGACACACAGGCATCAAGATTGTGCAGCAGATTGCCATCCTGATGGGCTGCGCCATTCTGCCCCACCTCCGCAGCTTGGTGGAGATTATCGAACACGGTCAGTCATGGTCACGTGTAGAGGTGTTGTAGACTCAGGTGGAAGTGTGCGCAGACAAGCAAAGTTTTAAAGTTCTCCTTGTTGCCAGCTGTAATTTCTATTCAATGATTTAATTATTGCTTGAACTGTGCTTGAAACTGAGTGAGCCAGCAGATACAGCTGATTGTTCATGAGTTGAAGCTCTGACTGTGTTTGATTGTGTGATGATGCAGGTCTGGTGGATGAGCAGCAGAAGGTGAGGACCATCAGTGCCCTGGCTATAGCTGCCCTCGCTGAAGCTGCTACACCCTACGGTATCGAATCCTTTGACTCAGTCCTCAAGCCACTGTGGAAGGGTATCAGACAGCACAGAGGAAAGGTGAGCAGGTTTTATTTTGGAACAAACGTCATTTATTGCAAGATCAACACCCAGCACTGAGCCTGCACGTGGCCACAGTGTGAATATTTGCTTGCTATAAAATCTCCTTTGAGGAGCTGCTGCTGTCAGGAGAGGTCAGATGAATGACAGTGAATACTCTGCTGGGAGCATCAGACAAATCCATTACTACGAAGGTCTTCAAGACACAATCCAGGAGCCATGTTTGTATTTGCAATGCATTTCTTTCTTTGTCGCCAGGGTCTGGCTGCTTTCCTCAAAGCTATTGGTTACCTGATCCCGCTGATGGATGCTGAGTATGCAAACTACTACACCAGAGAAGTGATGTTGATCCTCATCAGAGAGTTTCAGTCCCCCGATGAGGAGATGAAAAAGATTGTACTCAAGGTAAGGGACTAGAAAAACTAAATCTCAGCTAGCTTTTCTGCGACTCATTCTCGCCTGTTCTACCGCTCCATGGTTTCATCAGGGCTAGTAGTTCGCTACATGAACACCAACATGAGAACCATCAGAGTGGATCTCTGCATCCTCTCTGTTCTCACCCTGCAACCCGTTGGTTACATTTACACACAGTGACATTAGAGGATCTGAAACGTTGCAGTCACAAGTTTCTGTCTCTTACCTGCACGTGTCTTTTGTCTCATAGGTGGTGAAACAGTGTTGTGGCACTGATGGTGTGGAAGCTAACTACATCAAAACTGAGATCCTGCCCCCCTTCTTCAAGCACTTCTGGCAGCACAGGATGGCCCTGGACAGACGTAACTACAGACAGGTTAGCAAACACAGACACGCTCATGTTCAGCTTGTTTAAAAAGTCAATTTCAGATGAAATGTTTGGTTTGGTAGCTTGTCTGGACTGCATGGTATGGATGCCCCTGTTTATGAACCATCTTCCTCCACTAACAGTTGGTGGACACCACAGTGGAGTTGGCCAACAAAGTTGGAGCAGCAGAGATCATTTCTCGCATCGTAGATGACCTGAAGGACGAAGCAGAGCAGTACAGAAAGATGGTGATGGAGACCATCGAAAAAATCATGGGCAACCTGGGTGCAGCTGACATCGACCACAAGCTGGAGGAGCAGCTGATCGACGGTATCCTGTATGCCTTCCAGGAGCAGACCACAGAGGTGAGAGGAGCACCCTCATCAGTCTGATCAGGAAGAACTCTCTTTACACAACACATTTGTTGACTTGATTTGATCCCTCTTTGTTTTTCTGCAGGACTCTGTGATGCTCAACGGCTTCGGCACTGTGGTGAACGCCCTCGGGAAGCGTGTGAAACCCTACCTGCCTCAGATCTGTGGTACAGTGCTGTGGCGTCTGAACAACAAGTCAGCCAAGGTCCGTCAGCAGGCTGCTGACCTGATCTCCCGCACAGCTGTGGTCATGAAGACCTGCCAGGAGGTACACGAATGAATACATACATACATTCAAAGCACAACTGTATAACTTCTGTTAGAAACTAATGCGTGTTGTCTCTGTCTGTCACTGCAGGAAAAGCTGATGGGTCACTTGGGTGTTGTGCTGTACGAGTACCTGGGAGAAGAGTATCCTGAGGTGCTGGGTAGCATCCTGGGAGCACTCAAGGCCATTGTCAATGTTATTGGTATGCACAAGATGACTCCACCAATCAAAGACCTGCTTCCTCGTTTGACACCCATCCTGAAGAACAGACACGAGAAGGTGCAGGAGAACTGTATCGACCTGGTGGGCAGGATTGCTGACAGGTTGGTGGAATTAAATCTTGAGATTGAAGTTCTATGTATGTGACGGTAGTGCAGTGAGCAGCACAGGCCTTTGTATTAACACCTTATGTTCATTTCAGGGGTGCTGAGTATGTGTCAGCCAGGGAGTGGATGAGGATCTGTTTTGAGCTGCTGGAGCTGCTCAAGGCTCACAAAAAAGCCATCCGCAGAGCGACTGTCAACACATTTGGTTATATCGCCAAAGCCATTGGGTGAGTGCTGTTCACTTCATCTTTCTGTGTTTAATAGTCTCTGTTCAAACCTAACCAGTACTTTGCCTACTCCTTCCTCTCAGCCCCCATGATGTCTTGGCCACTCTACTCAACAACCTGAAAGTCCAGGAGCGTCAGAACAGAGTCTGCACGACTGTGGCCATCGCCATCGTGGCAGAGACATGTTCACCGTTCACAGTGCTGCCCGCGCTCATGAATGAATACCGCGTGCCAGAGCTCAATGTGCAGAACGGTGTGCTCAAGTCCCTCTCCTTCCTGTTCGAGTACATCGGAGAGATGGGCAAAGACTACATCTACGCTGTCACACCACTGCTGGAGGACGCACTCATGGACAGGTGAGTCCTGTTGTGTGATAATCTTGACAAAGGTCATAAAAACAGAATTTCTGAGCTTTGAACTTTTACTGAAGTAAACGTAGCTACTGGCTGCATTCACTTCAAGTTGAGTTATACCAGTGACTGTTGAGCCCTGACCCTGTTCTTGTCATCCGGCAGAGACCTGGTCCACAGACAGACTGCCAGCGCAGTGGTCCAGCACATGTCTTTGGGTGTCTATGGTTTTGGCTGTGAAGACTCCCTCAACCACTTGCTTAACTACGTGTGGCCCAACGTATTCGAGACGTCACCTCATGTAATCCAGGCTGTTATGGGGGCTCTGGAGGGGCTCAGGGTCGCCATCGGGCCCTGCCGCATGCTGCAGTACTGCTTACAGGTAAGAACAACCTGGATCATCCTTCATAACATGAATGAGGTTTCACATTGGTGATGAGTGTTAAATAAATCAATAATCAACTTTGTGTCTCCAGGGACTGTTCCATCCAGCCAGGAAAGTGAGAGACGTCTACTGGAAGATTTACAACTCCATCTACATCGGCTCACAGGACGCACTGATCGCCCACTACCCAGAAGTCTACAATGACGAGAAAAACACATACGTCCGCTACGAGCTGGACTACGTCTTGTAAATACAGATGTATGTGCTCTTTGCTTTTCCTCCCTAAATTGTCACCCTCCATTGTCATCTCTCTCTTGGTCTAGGACCGAGTTGGTTTTTATTTAGAAACTGTTGGTCTGTTGGTGAAACAGCCTAACACGGGTACAGTCAGCGGTTTTTGATGCGCCTGTTGACCCTAGATTGAAAATGAGCATGAAGTTAGGAGAAATGAAAGAAGGAACTGTAGAGACTGTATGTATTTTTTTATTTTTTCGTTTTCATTTGAATGTTCCTTGTTAGACTGGCCAAGATCAGACGAGCCTTGATTAAAGAATGCAGAGCAGTAATCACAATGTTTTAAATATTTGGACAATGTTTTGTTTGTGTATTGATAGACCTCTGTACACACCCTCTCCTCATTTCACACCTCTGTTCTTACTAGATGGTTGCTTAATTTAACCAAATAAAATGTTTGTGTATAAAATTCATTTTCTTTGTTTGTTTGTTTCTCTTCAGACTGTGAATCCAGTCAGAACTTTTATCCATTTGAACACATATATTAATACATGCATCATTGTAAACAAGAGCTGGAACGCTTAGTCTGACCAAACTTTAGTGACTAGTTGGACCTTGCAGATTAGACTGACAGTCACAGCTGGTCTTTCAGTTTCCCCACATTCCACCCTGTGTTAAAATTGTGAATGTTAGTTATTGAATGAACTTGTTTTTGCTAAGGTTAAGAGGTACACAGACCAGAGCTACATGTGCCATAGAGTTTCTGTGTAGTACCTGTGCTGTAGCAAAGCTAGTGGCTCAGAAAGCCTATATTATGAGTGCTGCTGACACACCTACAGGTACTACTCATAAAATGAGAATATCCTGGAAAAGTGCATGCATTTCTGTAACTCTAAAGGTGAAATTTACATATTATATAGACAAATAGTATGCAAATCAATATATTTCAAGCTTTTATTTGGTTTGATTTTGCTGATTTTGCTTACAACTTCAGAAAACCTCAAATTCAAAAACTCAGAAAATTAGAATACTGCTTGAAATCAATAAAAAAAAAGGATTTTAAAAACAACGTCAGGCCTCTGAATGCAAAACGTTGCATCTGTACTTAGTACTTGATGGGGGCCCCATTTGCACGAATGACTGCCTTAATCCGGCGTGGCACGGATGCTACCAGCTTGTGGCATATCTCAGGTGTTATGGAAGATAAACATGCTTCAGTTGTGGCCTTGAGCTCTTCTTTATTGTTTGGTCTCTTCCTGTTCAGCTTTCTCTTGGCAATGTCCCACAGATTTTCTATGGGGTTCAGGTCAGGTGACTTTGCGGGCCAGTCAAGCACTGTAATCCCATGGTTGTTGAACCAGGATTTTGTACTTTTGGCAGTGTGGGCAGGTGCCAAGTCCTGTTGGAATATGAAGTCTGCATCCCCATAAAGCTGGTCCACTGAAGCAAGCATGAAGTGCTCTAAAATGTTCTGGTAGACAGCTGCGTTTATGCTGGACTTGATAAAGCACAGAGGGCCAACCCCAGCAGCTGACATGGATCCCCAGGTCATCACAGACTGAGGAAACTTAACACTAGACTTCATGCAACTTCCATTATGTGCCTCTCTGTCTTCCTCCACACTCTGGGACCTTTGTTGCCAAATGAGATGCAAAACTTGCTCTCATCAGAAAAGAGGACTTTGGACCATTGGGCAACAGTCCAGTCTTTCTTCTCTCTCTAGCCCAGCTAAGGCGCCTCTGGTGTTGCTTGCTTGTGAGACACACCAAACAGACTTTTTAAAGGCTCAGGACCCTTTTGCAGATGTTTTGGATTACTTACCTGATTAGTGTGTGACACTTTGAGCCTACAATACTGAAGCTTTTCACAGTATTCTAATTTTCTGAGTTTTTGGTTTTAAGGTTTTAATAAGCTGTAAATTATAATCAGCAAAATTACAACAAAGAAATGCTTGAGATATCTCACTTTGCATGTAATGAGTCTATAGAATGTATAGGTTTCGCCTTTTATGTTGAATTGCCTGAATAAAACAACTTTTACATGATATTCTAATTTTCTGAGTAGTACCTGTATGTGTAACTTTTCTTGTAGTGTATGCTAAGTTAGGTCTGTGTCCCCTATTCCTTATTGGCTCCAGCTGTGGAGGTGTGGTCATTATTGTAATGGCTTCCTGATGGAGGATCCTGATTGGACACCCTGTCCCACCTTTCAATCTGCAGGGTGCAATTTGAGGAGCTAACTTTAAAAAGACATTTGTGGTGGGTGTACCTCTGGGTGTCAAATTTTGAATGTTAATTACTGAATTTGTTGTTTTTCCCTTGTAGTCAATTTCACCCTTTTTTATTTATTTATTTTTTGCATTATTAAATCAAGTGCTGAAAATTGTAGTTTCTCAAATAGCCACTTGGGTCTGGCTCAAAAAACAAGTCAGTCTCCATAAGTCCCCATGTTCAAATGTCCAACTTCACAGCAGAAATAAACATGTTTACAGCCTGGTACAAAAAATATTGACTTCTCTGTTCAAATTATATTAGGGTGTAAAGTTATTATAGTTTTTAAGGGTCAAGGTTTTTTTGTTTTTGACAATCTATGGTTTTGGTCTGTATACGTTTTAGACATGATGTCATGTCTAAAATACTAACATACCGCATACTAACATACAACACGTCCAATTTTCCTGTTATCATCATGCTGAGACACAACAACCAGATAAAGCACCAAGAGTGTGGGGGGTTGGCTGTGCTGGTGGCCTTGTTCAGGATGAACTCATTCCTCACATCATATGGGTGAACTCAGTCTGACATAATGGAGCTGGTCCAAACTGTGAGCTGTTACATGCATGTCTCCTTCCACGAGAACTAAAGTCTGCTTTCTTGTGTTGTCTAACGTTTGAGAGTACAGGAATACTGAGATCTGAGAAATGCGCTGCATCTCTCTGTATTCCACCAGACTCCACATGAATGTCCACCCCTCTGTCATATAGATGATGACACTAAAAATAAGCAGAGATCAAAACTCGACCCTCCTACACACACATGTGTGTGAACGCTCATAGACACACAATGGAAAAAACCTCCCCCACTCTTCCTCCCTTCCATTCATTTCACCACTGCTGCACAGCCATGCTCGTGTGCTTTGACCCAGATTCCCCTGGCAGACTCTGGGTCTGCTAATCTGAGGAGGAAGGCAATAAGTCTGTTGTGTGTGTGTGTGTGTATGTGTGTGGCTGTAGCAGAGGTATATCCCTTAAAAAACAGAGGGGGGTTTGTGTGCATGTGCCTGTATGTTTAATGGAAAGTTTATACCCCAGATCTTTGAGAATTCATAGATCACATTTACTCACATTTGGTTGAGCAGGGACTCAGAGAGCTGATCCAGGTCACATGTTCCCACAGGGCTTCACTGTAAGGCTGCTGTGTGCCATTTGCTTTAAGGCCAAATTGTTGGATATATATATTTATCGTGTGATCCTGAGGCTCTGTGGGGCAATACTAAATGCTAAGGTAGTTGTGCTAACATTTGCACAGTGAAAATGCGAACACTTGTGTTAAGCTGGTATAAGGTTGTTCATGTTCACCTTCATCTCAGCTTTGCATATAGATATTGTAAACTGTTACTTGGCTCAAAACACAAAGAAAAGCAGAGGCTGATGGGAATGTTGATGTTTGATGGTGGTGCCAGGTGAAAAGTCAGATCAGCAACATTATTGTAATTCATCCTGAGGGGAGCATGAACATCTGGGTGAAATTTAAAGGCAATTGTTATTGACACATGTAACTGAACTAAAAGAAAAGGTCCAGTCATCTTCAAACTCATTGGATACATCTGCTGGGGACCATGAATGTGTGGGTCTAAATTTCTTGGCAATCCATGCAGTTGTTTAAAAAAAGTCATTCTGGGCCAAAGTGGTGGACAGACTGAGCAAGCATCCTCAATGAGAAAGGTTTGATGTTTTTATCTCCCAGACATGGAACAACACTGACCCTCTTCAGTTCCCTTCCCTTGGAACTTTGGAATGCATCTCCATGAGCACAGCGAGGCATGAAAAGGACATGGTGGTGTCTCTAATGCTGCTGCTGTGTGTGTGTGTTTGTTGAGTCAACAGTGGGAGGTAACCTGGCAAACTCCGTCTGGCTCGTTTATAACACTCCCCGAGGAGATGTCTGTGATTACAAATGTTTCCACATTGTGTATATGAAGTGACAGCAGCACTGATGGAGCAGATAGTCGATGATGCTCCTCTAATATAATTTCCAGTCCATGATCATTGATGGAAAACAACAAACTTTGAAAGCTTTTCATTTTTGCTCAAAGGACCACGCATGTGATTTGTAGTCACATAAAAATATAGCGTGCTTTAAATGACGTGTACCTATGGAACAAACTACGACTGTAAATGTTGATACAAATCAGTCATATCTTACAAACTGTATTACTGCACATTCATGTCCCATTAGTGCATGTTACTAACTTAGCTTCTTCCCCAGAGTTCTTGTGCTTTCTTGCGTTGCAGTTTTCATGGATCAGAGATTGTGGTTACTATTGACATTATTATTACTACTATTTGTCACATTGCCATTAAAATGACAGTTGTAGTTGTCATCTGTATTAAGATAAGATAGACTTTAATACAGAGACACAGAGAGTGTGCCAGCTGTCTGAATGAAGGAGCTGTGGTGGCTCTCCTTCTTACATGGTGGGAGTAGCAGTCTGTAGCTGAAGGAGCTGCTTAAGGCAGGGTAACGCTGCAGAACAGCCCACGGCTTCATGGAGGAAGAAGTGCTCCTCGGGTACTTCACACACGCTCCAGTGGAGGGCAGCAGCGAGGGGGTGCTGCGTGTTGTTGATGCTGAGGAAGCTTCTCCTCCACTTCTGCATCTGAGAGGAGGAGGAGAGACAGGCACCAACTTCCTGTGCGATCTGTGCTCAGCTGAGTTCAGCCTGGCTGCCTCTCCGGGAGGCTTGTGGCTCTGCAAACCGGGGAAGAAGGACGCTTCTTGTGGGTGTTGTATGGCTCTAAGTGACGCCTGGGACCTCCGTGCAACTGCAGTTAGAAGCCATAAATGTGGATTGTTTACATCAGTGGATCAATCCGTACCTGCTCTCCCGCCTCCCCGCCACTCCGAGCGGCCGCCTCGGCTCAGCAGCGTCGCCGCAGATAGCGTCAGTGGAACGGGGCTGATGGCCGCGGTGCTCGCCCCGGCCTTCATCACCATCATCCGCCTGTGTGTTTGCTAGAGAGCTACAAGAAGCCGCGCTGCTACATCTAGTCCCCTAAAGTCCCGCGGGAAGAGCGGAGAAAGGAGGAGGAGGAGGAGGAGCGGCGGCGGCGGCGGCGGCGGCGTTCGGGGCGCAGCATCGCACCGTGCATGGTGCTGCGGTGTCGGAGGGAGTGGATGAGCAGCCGGAGCTGACCCAGAGATGGCTGTTCTCAAACTGGCCGACCAGGTACAGACCTGCTAGCTGCGGTTAGCTTAGCCTCTCACAGGCAGCCTCAGTGCTGTGTGTGTGTGTGTGTGTGTGTGTGTGTGTGTGTGTGTGTGCGCGCGCGCCTTCTGTCTGCTAGAAATGTATTTTAAATATCGAGTCTTTGTGCTTCCTCTCGGGGTTTTGTCACACACGAGAGCGGAAACAGAGCGTGTGTGTCCGGCAGGCTGAGCACCTGAACACGGACACAGAGCTGCTCCACAGCTGCCCCACAGCTGGACGGTCAACCCTGATTTTTTTTAATTATTATTTTGGTCTTTTCTGGTTATGATATTGGGTGTTCTGTTCAAATGAGGACAGCCCACTTCTCAGTTCTCCTGCTCTGCTTCCTTCCGTTGCATCCCCAGCAGGGCTGCGAATGTCCTGCATAGAGGAGCAAAGAGCTGGAGCCACACTCACCTGTCATACGTGCTGTTCATGGGAACAAAGATGTGATATCATGTTACACCAGCAGCTCCGTTTAGTAGCTCTGGAGCTTTTGACTCAAAAAGCTCCAGAACTCTTGTTCTTGACAAGAACAAGGTCCAAAGTGGGCTGTACCTTTGGAATATGGCAGCAATGTATCATTATATTTTCATTAATGTATAATCAATCACCTGAAAATGTATGAGACCTTTATACCGTGAGTCTTCTTCCATGTTTTCACAGTAGCTGAGGACAGACAAACTGAACGCTGGCTCTGCATCAGGCCTTTCACATGTTTCACACACGCCCCAGCCACAGTAGTTGCTCTTTCATTCTAGGAAGCAGAGGGTGAAGTGAAAGGGTTGCAATCAGCAGCTGCACTGCTTAGATGCCCTAAATCCTACATACCGCTCCTCTAACAGACAGAACAACTCTGTCTGCTAAAGAAGACTGCGCGATGATGTCGAGAGGTCCAGAACAGTTACTAAATAGATTGCAAGATCAAGAATCATCTTTGAAGCTGAGATATCTGATGCAGGGATACAACTTCATTGTTTTGAGTTGTCGTAGTCAGATTATAACAATCTAAAACTATGAAAAGCAGCAGAAAACAGACAATATTTGATCATTTCAGCTCTAATTTGACGTATAACTCCATGACTTGGTGGGCTGATGTCTAACCTCCAGTCCTGGTCCTGTCAGTGGTGTATGGTGAAGCAATCAGAGCTGCTGCTCGCCCTACAGGTCCCTAAACTCAAGCTCACTTCTGTAAACTCACGTTCAGGTTTCCACCAGCTGGAACCTGAGGACACCCTGATGTGCAGAGTGCTCTGTGATTCTGACGCAGCTTTGTCACTCATATCAGATCCATCGTTCACTTCAAGGGAGGGACTTTTTTTTCAGTGAAACTCTGAAGTGTAGTGCTTCCTGTTATTTGCACACAAACATGCTGATGACGGCTGATAAGTGGCCTGAGCTCAGAGCACCGCTCTGCGAGCAGCATATAGATTTTTTTTTTTTGGTCATGTGCTGATCAAGAGCGGGTCACATGAAAATCTTGTTTTAAACCAGTGATAGTGAAGTAAGCTCGGTGTGTTCAGCTGTGTTTTAGGAAGTCCTGTAACGGGCAGGCTTTGCAGACACTGATGTTGTCCAGAGGTCAAGGTGAAAAGAGATGAGGGTCAAAGTGCGGCTTCTAAGTTGTGTTTCTAAACTTAATGTACACATGCCTGATGCTGACGGGCTTATTTTAGGCAGAAGCGTCATATTTCCACCAAACAGCATACAAAGGAAGCACAGGAAGTTGTTGACTTTTGAATTTCCGCCACAGCAGTCCTGTGTGTGTGTGTGTGGTTATCAGATTTCCTGTGTTTTTTCTCGTTTCTCCTTGTTTTTAACGTAGTCTTCCTCTATTGTTTCCCGTGTCCTTTTCAGGTAGGTGAAGTCTTTGTTTCTTTTCAGCTCCTCCAGACGGAGGCTGATGCAGAATAGAGGGTTTGATTTAACACTTCATTTGTGGGCGACATCAGAAGTGTGCCGTTGACCCTGAGGGGAAGCAGATGAGGCTAGGTTAGAGATGGCCTTTTTTAATGGATGGCGACAGAACACAGGACGTACTGTGTGCATGTGTGTGTGTGTGCGCGTGAGACATAACGTTTATGTCTTACAGGTCAGCCCCTGTGTGTGTGTGTGTGTTTGGAATGAAAACAGATGTAATCTCATGGAGGAAGTTAGTGTAGGATAAGAGTGAGAGAGTGGACACTGGTTGACTTTATTGGCCGAGGACAAAAGTTAAAAATGAGTGTTTCTGTGTGGAAATATGTGTGTGAGTGTGTTTGTGGTGAGCAGTGAACTTTGATGTTTGACGTTGTGTTGGATGGTCTGCAGAGCTGAATGAATAATCAGATAGCTACACATCCTGCACGGGTCTGACTAGCTTCTGTAGCTCGGCGCAGTCCTTTCATCTGTCTGTCTCTCTGGTTTGACTTGGGCTCTTTGATAATTGATTGCTGTTGCTGTGTCTGTCATGCTTAATGTTTTCACATGGAACATGCAGTGCACAGTGATAAAAGGTTTACACTCTACAGTCACAATACAGTCGTTGTCTCATTTTTAGTCACTGCGTGCAGACAGCACAATTGATCATTAGCTTGATAGCTAGCTTATAGCATTAGCTCCATGGGTTAATTATGCTCACAGTATAAGGAATGGACGGCGTATCAGTGACGTCACCCACAGGTTCCTGAAGAGCCGTTGTGAACCTCAGTCCTGCCTCTTCCGCCTCTTGGCTAATCTAAAAATGGGCAAAGATGTGTATGATTGGCGGACCTGAGGCGGGCTGAATGACACCTGGGTGTGCAAACAAGCTAATTGTAACGGCGGCTTCCTGTCAGTCAAAGCAGCCATGCTGTTAATTCTGCGTAACTTTAAGCCTTAATATAATGTGAACAGGTGAGTTGTATATAAAGTTACCCTCAGTACAGTTGTCATGAACGGGGAAATTAGCTACAGAGACCAAAACTGTTTTTTGCACCAGGCTGTAAACATGTTTATTTCTGCTGTGAACGTTGGACATTTGACATTTGGCACTTCGGCCTAAGCTTCACTTCACAGCCACAGGGTTTGCCACTTTGATCAGCAGAATTGATCAGAAGCTAGCTAGCTAAAAGTGTGTGTTGATTAGAAATTGTCTTCCACAATGACTTTTTAATGTTTCTAGGTGACACATATGAAAAGCAAAAAAAAATCTTGCAAAAGCATCTTAAATCTGAGGGCTATGCGTGATGTCCTGCTAACTCAGTGCTATGTACTGATTATGTAAAAGAACAGGATCCAAGAAAAAGTCTGCATCCGTGCGCCGCAGCAAGTCCTTGCTCCCTCCCTGCCTGCCTTTGGCTGTCCATCACATAAAATGCCCAAAAAATAATCTCAAAAGTTTGCATCCTCACCAGTTGATGAGCAGTGGCAGAATTATTCTTGTATTGTAAGATAGCCAGTTAGCCCTAGTATTGTAGTGCAGTATTAGGGACTGTGTAAAAATGATTAGGGTGCAGGGATGTCCTGAATTTGCCCCTCCATTTAACTGTTACCGAAAGACTCATTTAGCAGACCAGTGAAGGGTCTGTTCTCATCAATTGAATTAATTAAATTGAATTTACATTCAATTTCACGTTTCCGTTGTAAGTTTATTTATATAATGAGGTATCAAGAAAAGATCTTTTCTATGTGCCTACGGGTCATAAAGTCTCAACAAAAGTAATGTGATGGGTCATTACTAAATGGTATCACCAAAACAGATATCGGCTGATATATCAGTGTCAGATTTTTATTGCTCTAAAATGTTTATCGGCATCAGATCTCCGGGATTGCTCTGTGCGTAGGTGCTGGTATGTTCTCATTCATGCTCACACTCCCTAAATCTCTTTGCCTTTCTCGTGCCAGCACCAGTCTCCCTAAGTCCCCATGGCGATTACAGACACAGCAGCACTGTGACAAGGGACCGCTGCCAGCTGAGTTTTTGTGTGTGGAGACTTGCAAGAATGTGTGTGTGTGTGTGAGTGCATGTGGAGCACTTAGAAAGAAAGGCATAGCTAAAGAGGCCATGTGCTGCCAAGTGTTGGCTCCCTCTTTAAAGGAACAACCCCCCTCCTCTTCCTTTTCTCTCTCCAGCTGGGACCTCGCTCACTTCTCTCTACCCTAAAAGTGTCCTTCCTCCCTCCATCTCTTATCAGTCTGCTCAAGTAAACGCTGATTAAACCTCAATCGCTACTAATAGCTTTGAACCTGGCTGGCTGATCACCAGGAGAGAGTGGTGAGGAAAGCAGGACAATCGCTTCCTCGGCCAATAAGGAACCACGTCCTCTCTCTCCTTTCATTTTCTGTCACCCACGTAATTCCTCTTTGGTGATGTGCTTCCTGCTTTGTTAGGGGGCATGAAATTATTGCTTGTTGTGATATTGGATGGAAGTTTCATAGAAGAAGTGACAGATGTGTCCAAAACACCCCCCACTCACTCCTGCTCAACCTGTGGAGTTTGACCTTCTCATTTTAGTCTACAGTAGGTTTTCATTTTAACTTTTTTGAGTCAAACAGTCAAATACCTGGAGCCACCTGTCTGGTGCCAGCTGTTTTTTGACATTGTTTTATTTAAAAGAAATATTCCAAAGTTTGTGAAACATGCTTATTTACTTTCTTTGCAAAGGTTGAGGCGCTCTTGTGTTAAGTCACATTGAAGGTTTTCCTAGCTTAGCATAAAGACTGAAAGCAGGGGAAACAGCTAGCCTGGACCTCTCTGAAGGTCAAAAATACTAGTGCAAAAAACAGCTAGTCTGCTGTCCAAAATTCAGTTGCTAGCAGCTCTAATTCTCATGTACTAGCATATTGTTTGTGTAAAAACACGAGGATGGGGGTTACATGTCTGACTGCTTCTCGTCTTCTTTAAGCATTCTTTCATGTTAGATTTTGTGTGAGCAAAGTTAGAAAAAGGTAGAATTGGATATCATGTAGCAGAAGTAAGATTGTGCGCTGATGTGGCATTACAGCAGAATCAAATTAAAGGAGAAAAACAGGTCAGATGAGGAAGTGGTGTCATTTTGTGCGTGCATGTGTGCTCTGTTTTTAAAGCAGAAGTGAAACGCTCCTCTGCGGTTCCTCTCTCGAGTTTCTGAGAAGGAGAGACTGTGCAACAGGAAGTGAGGCAGGAGCTGGCAGAAACACACAGGAAGTGGATTGAAGCCTGCCTCACTTAGATCGGACTCTTCAGTAACACATCTAACCTGCAGATATGTGGCCTGACAACGATTGACTTTAATGTTAATCAGTGTCAGATTAGGCTCCTTTCTAAATATTTTCCATCACGTTGTTTCAGATTATTACATTTAGTTTGAGTCGTTCTGTAGAGCTGGGTTCTATTTAATAAAGAGCTTTTATTAATTAGCAGTATGACATTGTGAGGATCTGATTGTGTTGTGTTCTGTTTCTAGAGATTTTAAATATCAAATCAAATGGATCTCTAACAAAATCACTTATTGTGGCTTTTATTTTACATATATGACGTTTGGTGTCATGCAGTGCATGACATGGGAACACAGCTAGTTGTTTTAACATCACATTTCTGATATGACTTTAAATAAATTTGCCATATCGTATCATATCACCCAGCACTACTCTCTGTCAGCCATTCATTTCTGACTCTTGAAATTAGTTTCAACGTCAAGATAAAGAGGTGGAACAGGGTGGAGGACAAAACACTTTTTTGTACCAGGCTGTAAACATGTTTATTTCTGCTCACTTCTGCAGCCAGCAGCAGCTTATTATTATTAATTATTGAACATATTAAAGAATATTTAACTTTAATAAAATTGAACTTTTTTTAAGAGAGCAGCCTCCTGAGTATGTTTGTGTAATCATGTCAGTGCATAGTTCTGTTGGACTCTAGTGTAGCATCATCACTGCTAGTGACCCTTTTCATGTTGTCACAATGTCATTTATGTATTATAGCTGCTGCAAAGTCCACATGATGTGTACTTCAGGACAAACACTTCAAATTACATGAATATTTTTAAGTCACTGCAAGTTGGCCTCCACCGTGTTCACTTCTTTTTACCCACAACGGCTTCTGTTCTGGAGTGCTGATTGTCACTGATAGCTATTGTGTGTGTGTGTGTGTGTGTGTGTGTGTCTAAGACCTCTGTTTATCTCATATCTGTGCTCTGGGAAGGAAAATAAGGGTTTCAGAGACATGACCTCCACACAGTGCCCTTCATTAAAGTCTTTTCTCTGCACAGACTTTTTTATTTTACGATCTCTATTGACAAAGACTTCTCTACAAGAGTCTCTCTGTATGGTGGCAAACACATTGGTCCTGTCTACATATGACACACACACACACACACACACACACACACACACACACACACACACACACACACACACGTGTATATAAGTCATGTTGGTAATAAAGAATATTTTTGTATACAGTGTATATAGTAGGATACAGCCTCACAGTAGCCCTCTCTGCTCCAGCAGTTGTAAACACAGCAGCTTAAAGTGAAGCAGCTGCCCCTCTACACACACACACACACACACACATATATACCGTGGGAAGGATCATGCTTGGTCTCCTCTTGTGTAACGGCTAGGAAATCTTCTCCCTAACATGTCATTTGGTCACATCGCCTCACAGACTGTTTCAGTGGATCATGTGCACTGTGTTTGTACATGTTGCCTCTGGTCATGTGTTGAATGTCTCTCCTCGCCTCTCCACAGCCTCCTCTCATCCAGGCGATCTTCAGTGGAGACCCTGAAGAGATCCGCATGCTCATATACAAGTCTGAAGACATCAATGCCCTGGTGAGGACGTACACACACACACACACACACACACACACACAGTGTTTACATCAAGACAAAGGTGTGTTAGACGTCTAGAATGTCTTAGCCTGCATAAAACCAGTTCGTTTAACTAGAGTTCACCCATTCTATCAGACTTAAAGGTCCAGTGTGTAGGTTTTGTGAGTTTTCTCATAATTAAGATTTTAGCACCTGGTAATTTCCATTCAATATCTTAGAATTAAAATCTGTGTAATTTATAGCTTTGGAGAAAGTATATTTTTTCTAATTACCTGATCAACATCTCCTAACTCTTATCTTGTTGAAGCTAACTCAAAATCCTGAGTTACCAAAAGTTAAATTTTTCAGCTGATGTGTCAGATTCTTTTTGTTGGAGTGTGATGTCCCTTTGAGGAACCATATTTAGATGTGCAAGACATGTGCAAAACACTAAGAGGACAACAACAACATATATTTATACCATTTATACGTCCATATCTCAGTGTACATGTCTGACTCACTGTTTGCATAATTGTGAATCACAGTCACACAGTGTTGGTGAAAAGTCTTCACATCTTTCTCAACTCAGAATTAGCCTTCAGGAAAATGAATATCCAACTCGTCGTCTTCTGTCCTCCTTTCTCTTCACTCTGCCCCCACTTCCTGTTGTAGCCAGCACCAAGGAGCGCTGCAGGTCAAGAGTCAGTCAGGCCAAAGTTCAGAGCGTGTGTTTATTCACATCATATGGGTGTAGATGTATAACACATGTCTGCAGCAGGGCCTGCTCTCCTCTCTCTGCTGCACTCAGTCTGCTGATGGCTGCCTGTTTCAGGACGCCCACGTCACCGTCATTGTCCACTTTAGATGTGCAGTCCAGTCACACGGACACGTGGGGTGGTCATCGCTCTCTGTCTGTGTGTGTGTGAGTGTGTGTGTGTGAGCTGACTAGAGGAACAATGGATGTATTTGACGGCCCTGACACTGATCCTCAGCTCATCATCTGTGAGCTGATATCACAGCCTCCTCTGTTCAGCCTCTGCATGAACTCATAGATTACCATCATGTAACATCAGCACTGCGAGTGAAACGGCTCGACTGACGCTGACGAGAGCTGCACATCACAGAGCAGTCAATGACCAGACAGTGATACACATGTGCACTGATGTTATTAACTGGTGTAATCAAACTTCATGTATGGCTTTTCTTTAATGAAAAATAATAATAATGGTAAACTTTATTTAAAGTTTTCTTAACAATGTTATAAAGTTCTTTAGATAGAACACAATAGAACAACAACAATAAATACAATGAAAAATCAAATCAAATTTAAAAAATCTCATATTTTAAGAATAGATTTAAAAAGCAGTATGTCTAATCTCTGCATGTAGTCTTTGTCCAGAGTTTTGGGCTGCAAGCTGCAAAAGCTTGGTCATCTTTAGTTACTAGTTGGGGCTCTGGGAATGACCCAACCTTTCTTGGGGGCTTAGAAGAGAGCTAGTAGCAACCGATAATGTAATAAAGTCCAATAATGAAATACTTGCCAGTAATGTAATAATCTGTGCCATTTTAAATGTAATAACACCAATAATATAATAACATTTTACTACTAATAATATAATTTTGCTAATAATGTAATAACATTTATAATGTAACTTATTACTAATGTAATAAGTTATTGGCGTAGCATGTATAAAAATCGCTATCTGATAATGTAATAATACATAAACCGCATTTCTTGCAAATAAAAGATTATTTTGCAGTTTTTGTATCTATCAAAAATAGATATAGTGGATGCACAGTCATCATATTCATTCATCAAGGGTGTGTACTATGCAGCACTCTCTCTCCTTAATTGTGGCTGTAAGAGCCAGTTTGAGAATTATTTGTTGTAGAGAAACTTTATTTAGAATATTGTTTATTAGCTTAGATATGTAAATTCATAATTTCATGTATGGAGGAGTATTATTTATTCAGCACTGTGAAGTGTATATGGTAGTTAGATCACTTAGTGGAATGGTGGTCATGTGACCTACATGTGTTTGCTCAGTCTAGTTATTACTAAGTTATTACATTATTGGCATGTTGGTACATTAATGACTCTATTTCATTTAAAATGACCAAAATTATGTTATCAGCAGGTATTACATTATTGGACATTATTATATTATTATGATATTGGCTGCTACAGGACTCCTAGGGGTTAGTAGGTATATAAGTAGAGTCATGTAAAGCTACCGTAAACAATCAAACTTAAAAATCAGTGTGAAAATCAACAGGAAGTCAATGCAGGGAGGACAGAATCAGGGTCATGTGATCTGCTTTTCTTGCTGCAGCATTTTGGGCCAATTCACAGAGGTGATGGAGGGCAGCCTGTGTAGAAGACAGTGTAGTAATCTGACCAGCACAACCCTATGTCAATCCCCAGAGCACAAGAAAGATCTCATATTTGATTGAACGATCTTCATTCAGTCATCAACAGAGAGCAGAATCAAACGATAAAAATGTACTCACCTCTAGTTCGAGAGGGAATCTGAACATGTTGCTCACACAGAATGAATGCAGCTGCTGATAAAAGTACACTCAGTACTGTCCTGATATTATAAGAATGTGCTAACCGACTGACTTCCTCCCTCAGGATGCAGAGAAGCGCACCCCGCTGCATGCAGCGGCCTTCCTGGGCGATGCTGAGATCACAGAGCTCCTCATCCTCTCTGGTAAAAACGTGTTCTGTCTGTTTTGTGCTCTTTGAAAAGTTTAGAAAATGTCTGAATGTGTCTTGATATACACCGGCCACTTTATTAGGTACACCTTGTTAGCACCGGGTTGGACCTTGCCTTCAGAACTGCCTTAATCCTTTGTTGCATAGATTCAACAAGGTACTGGAAACATTCCTCAGAGAGTTTGGTCCATATTGACATGATAGCATCACACAGTTGCAGCAGATTTATCGGCTGCACATCCATGATGCCAATCTCCCATTCCACCACATCCCAAAGGTGCTCTATTGGATTGAAAATATCCCCCACGCCATTACACCACCTGTAGGAGCCAGATAGAGTTTTGTCCGTCAGTATTCTGGGTTTGATTTATTTGGTCTGGTTGCCACGGTGATGGGTTTGGTTTGGGTCACATGGGTGCCGGCTATAGGTTATATTAGGGGCTGAGTCACCGGCACTGGTCAGGAGAGGGGCACGTTAGGTAGCCGCAATTTTTGTTGACCGCATTTTTGTTCAATGACCGCTTTTGTTCAATCTTCTATTTTGGTGAGGCTGTGCGAATTGTAGCCTGTTTCCTGTTCTTAGCTGACAGGAGTGGCACCTGGTGTGGTCCTCTGCTGCTGTAGCCCATCTGCCTCAAGGTTGGACATGTTGTGAGCTCAGAGATGCTCTTCTGCATACCTCGATTGTAACGAGTGGTTATTTGAGTTACTGTTGCCTTTCTATCAGCTCGACCAGTCTGGACATTCTCCTCTGACCTCTGGCATCAACAAGGAATTTTCACCCACAGAACTGCCGCTCACTGGATATTTTCTCTTTTTTGGACCATTCTCTGTAAACCCCAGAGATGGTTGTGTGTGAAAATCCCAGTAGATCAGCAGTTTCTGAAATATTCAGACCAGCCCGTCTGGCACCAACAACCGTGCCACGTTCAAAGTCACTTAAATCACCTTTCTTCCTCATTCTGGTGCTCGGTTTGAACTGCAGCAGATCATCTTGACCATGTCTACATGCCTAAATGCATTGAGTTGCTGCCATGTGATGACATGACAAAGCACTTTAATAAAGAGCAATCAGTTGGAATAACCATGAACAATATTTATTAAGGACAAGAGTGTGGCAGATTTATGGAGCACATGAACATAGAAGATATGTCTGAAGGACTGATTGGTTTCAGAAATACGGACAGAAAGACCATTGGTCAGATGACTTTAGAAGGAGTTTGACAGCGTGGGAAAATGGATGCGGGAAGATGAGAACATTAAGAAATAGCAGAAACCGACCCACAGAGGAATTAAAGCTGAGACACAGAAGAGAAGAGATCTTTGTTTTTGAGTTCTCTTTTCTTGAAGTGTCATCAGTGATCGTCTGTCCCTCTGACCTGTCTACCTGTCTGTACACACATTAAACCATTGGTTCAGTCAGTCTTTAAAAAATGAGCAAAGACCACTGAAACAGCTGCAGATTAATACACTGTGTGATTGTGAACAGTGTTACAGAAAACACCCCGTGCCCTCAGTGCACAGCCATTCTGCCATGGTGGGTCCATCTGAGGGGTCTGATGGTGCTGCAAGGGGTGAAAAGTTCTGACATACGGTATATGAAGGGGTAAAACTGTGGAGGAGAGACGAGTATTGATCCTTAGGTGAACAGGAAGCCAGAGGAGGAATGCTGTGTCTTATTCCTTGGTCCTTGTTTGTCACTGAGCTGCACCGTTTTGAATTGATTGTAAGTGGAAACAGTTGCCTGAAAGGTGGCTCAGTAGAGAGAATGACTCTGGCTTTAGGTCAGCAGGTGATAAAAAGTGCCTGATTCTGGAGTTGGTTCTGAGTTGGAAGAAGGTGGCCTTGAACAGAATTTACCTGACTGCTAAAGATAGGTCGCTGTCATATGTGACAGCCAGATGTGGCCTGATGTAAAAGTGTTCTGGGCTGTGACAGGTGTGGAGGGTCGAAAAGTATGATTTCTTTGTGAAGGAAATTTCAAACCAATCAGTGTTTGATACCTTGAAGACAGTTATGTATACATTTATGTAAGTGAGTTACATCAGACTGAAGTTGGGACTTGAGATGGAGGTAAAGAAATGGCAGCTGACAAAGAGACATTAAACTGAACCCTGCAGAACAATGATCCTCAAGAAGGCTCCTTTCACTCGGTTTGGCATGAAAAGGTTCTTTCAAAGGTCTTTGCAGGTCTGTGTGTTCTTCTGATGCATGTAGCTGTGAGTGACTTTCCACTTGACTTCTCATCACTGCCATATTTATCCCTCCTCTTCCTACCCTTGCAGGGGCCCGGGTCAACGCCAAAGATAACATGTGGCTCACCCCTCTCCATCGTGCTGTGGCATCTCGGAGCGAGGTGAGCACAAACACACACTCACACACTCACACACCTACTGAGTCCCATCCTTTCTTCTTCCCAAAACAACAACTGGTGAGAAATCCTCATGGTGACACAGCAGTTTAACCACACCTAGTTGTGTTTACATGAAAACACACACACACACACACACATACATATACACACACATACACACTCACTCACACACACACAAACACACACACACACACACACACATACATTCATGTTGTCTGCTTTACCTTGGTGGATGTGGGGCAAAGCAGTCAGGGAGCCGCCTCACTCCCAGCACTCAAGCAGGTAATTCAGCATGGCTGGAATAGCTGCAGGAGGAATGTTAGCAATGTGGCCAAGGCTTTCTATAGATCAGGACCTGCTACAAGTATGGAGTGTGAAGCAGTAGTGTGCAGTAGTGAACAATAATAGTAGTTGTAGTAATTGAAGTGTGTGTTCTCATCAGGATGATCATAGCTTTCTCAGAGTTGATACAGACAGACTCACACAGTGTTAGCGTAGCTCAGAGAATCTTTGGGCGGTGCTGAATAGTTCGAGGCTTCATTCATCGTGCCATTCATTCATAGTTGACTGTAGCTTTTTGGTCTGTCATTCAGGTCAAACCTGTTTTACAGGTCATTAGGCTGCATCGACATCATTAACATTAGACTGTTTGTAGAATTAGATTACAGTGGTGGCTGTGTCAGATTTGTGAAGTCCAGAATTCTCAATGTTTTTATCTAAGCAAATTTAGCTTCAGTCCGTATTTGTTAGGTTTAGCCTTTGAAAAGCGACGCAGAGAGGCAGCACTATGAATAACATCTTTATAATGATGATAACAAGAAACTGTTTTAACACTGTTCTGATTCATTAGTATTTTCTGCTTTGGTTGGCTTAAACTGAATGTATTCATGTTGGCTGAGGAGTTAGTAATTAGTAATTAGTAATTCATTAAAGACTCATTTAATTTGATGAATCACTTTATTCAAATTAATAAATTTTTTTGTTGTTTTTGTTGTTTTTTTGTATCTATAAAAGCACTCTGTTTGTTCCTCAGGAGGCAGTGAGAGTTCTGATCCGCCACTCTGCTGACGTGAACGCGCGGGACAAGAACTGGCAAACGCCGCTGCACGTTGCCGCTGCCAATAATGCGCTGCGATGCGCCGAGGTCATCATCCCCCTGCTGAGCAGCGTCAACGTGTCGGATCGCGGCGGACGCACCGCCCTGCATCACGCCGCCCTCAATGGCCACACTGATGTACTGCACAGACTTTTTGCCTATCACACATGTTTTGTCAGTAAAATGAAGGATTTACATGCTGCATGCAGCGCTGCGTCCACTGCTGATACAGTACTCTGGTGGAGCTCACCAATAAACAGGCTGTGATGTAACCATCCTCTGTGCTATTCTGGTTGAATAGCTTCTTTAAAGGAAACAAGTGGGCATGTGCAGCTGTCACCGGGGATATTAAGTGGGTTGTTGGTATTGAAACACTCCTTGTCATAGATGGAATCATTCACAAATGTGCTGAATCTAAAATTAACAATGAGAGGCGGCACAGCAAACTGAATGGATGGCCTCTGTTTTAGCACAGCACTCACAGCACAATGTTTATGCAACAGCTGAGCCAAGTGATGAGATGGCTACAATGCTGTTATATAAAGACCACCCCCTCCCAACCCAACCCCACCCCACCCCACATACACACACATTGACACACCTTTAGACACATATAAACATGCAAACACAAATATAGCTTCTATATCAGCCGATAACTGGTCCTCCATGTGCTTCTGTCAGATGGTGAACCTCCTCCTCGCTAAAGGAGCCAACATCAACGCCTTTGATAAGAAGGACGGCCGAGCGCTGCACTGGGCGGCTTTCATGGGTAAGAGACAAAGATGGAGTTTGTTAAAAACATCGCACGTGATGCCTTTTTGTTTCCTGCAAGTTGTGCAGTTTCCCACAGGAGGAAACATTGGTGACTTTTACAAAGTTGACAGAAACGACTTTCCTCCATCATTGGGGAATTTCTTCTTTCACCCAGTTTTCAGACATACAGGCTGAAATGCACACACACACACATGCACACACACAAGAACACACAGGACTTACAGACATGTAAATAGGGAGAGATGGTAGAGTGATGTGCAGTCATGTAACAGTGCTCTGGGGGCAGTTAGGGATGCCCAGGAGGTGAAGTATTATTTATCCAGCTCCTAATCCACCCTCCAGACTGCGGTGCAAGCTGGACTTGAACCGGCCACCCACCAGTTCTCCAAGCCAAGGCCCTACAGACGAGCTACTGCTGCAGTAATGCAGTAATGTACAAATATATGCCTTAAAACAGGCTGTACAAGTTAATTGTAGTTCTGTTTTGCACATGTCCTTTAATGATCAGTTGATTGTTTTTTAATCAGCAATCAGCAAATGTATTAATTAATAAACAAGTCATTTATCATGAAACATGCCACACACTCACTGCTTTCAGATCGTCATATGTAAGGATTTGCTGGTCTACATTATTATCAATCCAGTTTATTTGAGCATTTGATCAGACAAAACAACCAACCCAAACATGTCACCTTGGACTGTAAAACTGTAATGACATGTTGTCAACAGTCGAATATTAGAAAGCTATATATGGATTACTATTTAAAATAACCGTTATGTCTCTACCGTTCCTCACCACAAGCTGTGATGAGGTGTGTATGACTTTGTAGGTCTCTTATGGGTTAATTGTCTCACAGTAAAATGACCTCATCTAACAGCTGATTTCTTGTTCTTGTCCATGATTGGTGCACTCGGGTGCGCCCCCTGCAGGCCATTTGGACGTGGTGTGTCTGCTGGTGAGTCAGGGGGCGGAGATCAGCTGTAAGGACAAACGGGGATACACTCCGCTCCACACAGCGGCCTCCAGTGGACAGATCGCTGTGGTCAAACACCTGCTCAACCTGTCTGTGGAGGTCAGGACACACACACACACACACACACACACACACACACAGATTCACTGTCTCATTCAAGACACACTCAAGGAAAACCTCCCATACACTAAACAGTACACTCCTGTACTCAAACACAAACACATATTATCTCTAATAACACTGAACCACACACACCTTCCCTCGGTGATAATATCAGTCTTGTTTTGACTCTGACAACAGATTGATGAGTCCAATGCGTTTGGAAACACGGCGCTCCATCTGGCATGTTTTAACGGTCAGGACAACGTCGTCAGTGAGCTGATTGATTATGGTGCCAACGTCAGCCAGCCCAACAACAAGGGCTTCACCCCACTGCACTTCGCCGCCGCCTCCACACACGGAGCACTCTGTCTGGAGTTCCTGGTCAACAACGGGGCTGATGTCAACGTGCAAGTACGTCTGCTGAGTATAAGCATAGCACTTCCATCTGGTTACAGATGATATATGACCCACTCAAAAGGAGTGGCGTCCAACCTGTAGTCGCAAAAACAAGAAATGAGCCCAGCATTGACATATCATCACTTTTTAAGTTGGTATGACAAACTTCAGCCAATAGTTGCCCATTACACAAACACTATCATTCCTTTGAAGTAATGTTTGTGCTCACCTGATGAGTGTAGCTGGAATGTCTACTCTCTTTTAACTCTGAGGGAGATATCTGACTCTTTAGCTGCTAAATGTTTCACTGTGTCCACAGCTACTATCTAAATGTGTCTGTCTGCTGTTTGGTGCTGAGCATGTTGCATACAGTGTGTTTTCACTGAAAGCAGCTGCCTGCTGTGGCCAAAACCAACACTAAGGTTGACATTAACAATGAGCTGAAATCCCTGTGAAACAATCAGGAAATAACTTTTTATTTCTCTGATTAATGACAGCTTTTTCGAGGCTGGCGCTCGCTCTCTGTGTTGTTACCAAAGTGCTTCCCCTCCCCTTTGCTAGACCCATGTGACCCATGCTAAGGGCGAGCATGCTGATATGGTGATGTTAACAGTGGTTCGTTTTTGGTTGCTCTTGGTTGTTCTGTTGCTGCATTCCCATCAAACTTTATACATGTGTCAGTTTTCCATCAATCAAAGTTTTTTTTTCTGGTGTATAGTTAGCATTGGGGCTGACTAGCAGCGTAGCTATAGACTTAAAGTATTTTATATAAATAAAATAATTATTATGTTTTATTTATGTTTTATTTGTATAATTTTACTGTGAGTCTATATATGTCTGTCTGTCTCTCTCTATATAATGTGTATATATATATATAAAGAAATAAGACAACAGCTGAGATGTCTGACAGCCTCTAACTACTCTCACAATGGTTGTTGTTGTTAAAGCTGTTTTATTTCTCCTCCACCTTCTTCAGAGTCGTGATGGGAAGAGTCCTCTTCACATGACGGCAGTTCATGGACGCTTCACTCGCTCCCAGACCCTCATTCAGAATGGTGAGACATGTTCACATCTAACTTAAAGTTCCACTCGTTGCATATTCTCCCTTTTTAAATGAACGTTTAATTTCAGGTGGGGAGATCGACAGTGTGGACAAGGATGGAAACACCCCTCTGCACATTGCTGCCCGCTATGGTCATGAACTCCTCATCAACACGCTCATCACCAGTGGAGCAGACTGCACAAGGTTTGTTTGTCAGCTGTTGAGAAATATATATTAAATTATTACAACGACAACATATCTCATAAAAAGACTAATGTTGCCTTCTCCACAGGCGAGGAGTTCATGGCATGTTCCCTCTCCACCTGGCTGCCTTGAACGCTCACTCTGACTGCTGCAGGAAGCTGCTGTCATCAGGTAATGCACCATGTTGACCCTGGACCAGTAGAAAGCAGATTCAGGTTTGCTGTGACAGAAGGCAGGTCAGAATCTCAGAGTACTGACTTCTCCTGCCTTACCTTTGAGTGATGTTCAATTCTTCATTGGTTGTCCATTTATCAAGTACACCAAGGGCCACTGATCTAAATCCAACCGTCATGAAGATGTTTTTGTTTAATGCAGTACTCTTCTTCATGCAACCTTTTTTTGGTGGCATCTATCAAATTCTTGGCCATGTGCCAAAGTATTGGTAAAGAAATGACTTCACTACATTAAGAAAGGAGTCTGGTCTGGTCTGGTCTGGTTTGGTCTGGTCTGATGAGAGCTGGTGATCAGTTTCCTGTTGGAAAGGGCTGTCTGGTGGCATACTATAGCATGTACCTGAATTTATGAACATTTATTTTCAATCAGATTTTTTAAAAGCCATTAAAGCCACATCTCCAGATGTCCATAGTCTTCCAGTAAGCTGTCACAAATGTATATCTACCCCAATTTAAAACTTAAACTTGGTGAATTTTCTGAGAGCACTTGAATCATTATTTGCCAAGTGAATATTGGGTAACAGTTTATTTGGACAGTCAGCCTACAGGTTTGATTCAACCCTGTCATTTGTCTGTAGATGTTCGACAGATTATCTTTAGCGTGTACCAAACCAAACCTGAACCACGGCGGTGTAAATAAAACCAGAAAATAGTTTTATTTCTCAAAGCTGAACTGTTGAATCTATTTTAATAAGATGTTGAAGTGTTACAAATCCGTCTGTGGGCAGACTGTTCAAATAAGTGTTACCAAATCTGGGCCTGGATATGTGCTGATTCACAGTCTGTTTTACCTTAACATCATCTTTGCGTGTGATTTTCAGGGAGGTTTCGGCCTGCTTGTTTGTCTTGCTCCCAGTGGTGAATTCCTCGACAAGCACACGTATTCAGCTCTGGCCAAATTCAAGTCACAATGTTCCAGAAACAGACAAGGCCTCACTGAGTCTAATTACTCACTGATGGGACCACTCTCCCTCTGGACAAAACTGTATTCTGTTGGATCCTTGTCTTCGAGCGTTGATGCTGCTCCTTAATATCTCGTTTACATCTGAAAAGTTTCCTCGTTGCTTCTGGCATTGAGGCCATTTATCTTTCTCATATATGTTGTTGGTTTTCCAACACAGAAGACACTGGTGTATTAAACACATTTGAAGTAGGGGTAGGGGAAGGACAATAATCCTCTTTGGTTCCAGACTCCTTTTGGCGATTTAACAAGACTCTGGTACTTGTCTCTGAGGCATGGAGCAAGATGGGGGCTGGGCTCTTGGGCTCTTCATGTGGCCCTGCCGAGTTGCTGTAGCAAACAACAAAGAAGTCATTTACATGTGCTTGAAGCCCTGTGCAGCTGCAGCGTTGTGTCTAGTGAGGACTGCTGTGGGCAGTAGTGCCCAGCGTTTTTGTATTTGTTGCATTCTGAGCTAAATTAGGAGCCAAAAGTCTCTTTTATGCAGCGTGTAAAGAACCGTGAAGATTAGGATTAAAAAGCCACGACACAAGATGACAGCAGTCATAGTGTTGTTCTTTGTAATTCACCCCTGTGAAACAGCTCTTCATTAGAAATGTTTTTCATTTATTCATTTTTATATGTTTTTAAGAGAACATCAGACAGCTGCATAGCATGGCGTGTCGATGTATAGTCTGAGGGCTTGAATGGATGTGTTGTATACAGACAGAGTGAGTGCTCGTACGCAGAATGTCGAGGATCTGCTGACTGCTTTCTGCTTAACCTCCTGATTCAGCACATAACCACATTGAAACAATTAGCAGATACAGTAGGTGCTTTCTCTGTCTCATGCATTGGCCCGCTCCCTGGTCTGCATCATCTAGTCAGCTCCCCATCTCTAGTCCTAATTCTGGTGACCACCGCTTCTCATTTGCAATGTGGATAAACGAATGCTGTACATGTGTCGTGGCAGGCTCCAGGCTCTTGTTTTCCCAGTCAGTTGTGTTTGAGTACAGGCGGCTCCACGCTAATAGTTCCTGGGCCTACCTCAGGAGCCAGGATGATTTGTTAGGGTAGGAACTTTGGTTCTGGAACAGAACCGAAACCAAGATCCTGCAGCTGAAAGGTTTTTCCAACAGTTGGATGAAAAATGGTATTGTAGACAAACAATATTTATGACAACAAGAAATAATACTGATACTCTTATCTATTCATTTCAACCATAGACAAACTACAAACTCTGTTCCAAAAAAATTATGACGCTATGTAAATTGTAAATATAAATTAAATAGATTTTAATTTTTTATTTTTGGAACTGTAGTTCCAAAAGTTAGAGCCGGACTTCCCCCCAAAAAATGTCAAAGAAGAATAGTAGGAGTGACAAAACCAGTAATGTGACTAGACAAAGTGCTGATACTTGTATCGAATGAAGTTTTGGGTGAAAGTTTAAGCAGATGATCTTCGTCATCGCTCTGAGGATCCACATCTTAATTATTATCCAATCATTTCTCTGGGTTTTTTGGTGGCCTTTGCTATCGTCCAATGATCATCTTAGCTGAATTTCCATCTGCAAAGCCTTGTCCCTCGCCACACTGGTCCTGTCTACGGCTCAGATTTACTCAGTTACATCAGTTCTGTGTGGCCTGAGCTCTCTCCTCTGGCTGCTTTCTTTCTGTGAACTTGTGTGTTTTTCCTGTTGGTGTCTCACTGTGATGAATGTGGATCGGATTGTTTGAAAGCTACCGAAATGAATCAAGCCACCCCACGGCTCTGACATCAGGAACGATGACACCATTATTACTGTGAAGTAACACACTTTTAGCATATCAAAATTACACAGGTAGGATGATGAATGACGTGGTTACGGTAGAGTTTCAGAAAAAATGTTTAAGGTTCCTGGAAGGACCCTGTGCTCGTGGTCAAAACGTCTTTAACCTGTGATCTGCTTGCTGCACCGTCTCTCTCAGACTCCCTCCTCTGTTGATCTTCTATATCTTGGGCAGATCTCTCTGTGTGAGCTTACTCTCTGTGTAACATGTAGCTTACAGACCTTTATGTGTTCTCCTGTGTATGCATGGCCAGCATCATGCACTCTCACCTAACCTTCTGTTTCGCCCCCACCCATTGCACTTACACCTGTCTTTCTCTCCAACTCTTCCTCCTCTTCTCTCTGTGGTGGCTGCTGCGTGTTGTCTGGCCTTCCTCCGTCTCCCTGCGCTGCCCTCGTCAGGTCGGAGGTTTAGCATAATGTGTAACGACTCGGTCCTGTCTGCAGGCTTCCAGATAGACACTCCGGACAGTCTGGGGAGGACCTGCCTGCACGCTGCTGCTGCCGGAGGGTGAGACACCGTTCATTAGAGGGCATAGATCTCATTAAAGAGGAGGAGAAAGCACAGAGGATGAGGCTGGTTCATTACAACATCTCTCACTCCTCACTTTGAGAATTTAGAGAACTAAACAACAAAGTCAGTCACATCTGTTATGAACAAGTCAACAGTTCACTCAGATGATGTAAACATATTTCTTTGGAAGCGTGCTCAGCTGAAGTGTTCATTGGTATTAATTCCTTACTACACAGAAAACACACACACACACACACACACAACTACAGCAAAGAAGAAGTTAGTCTGTAAACTGGGATCATGACTGCTTGTGTTTCTTGCCCCATGTGACTTCTTAATGTTGCCATATTCACATATCTCTGCAAACCACCTACTGAGTACAGTCAGACAGTTATAACCTGTTAAAATCAGACCCTAATGTAGTGAAGCAGAATTCTCTTTTAATCATCAGTTTATCAAAATGTAGTTAAATGTAGTTTATGTGTCTTCCTGCTGTAACTATCCTCTCTGTGTGCAGTAATGTGGAATGTGTCAAGCTGCTGCTGAGCAGCGGAGGAGACCACAACAGGAGGGACAAGTGTGGCAGGTAAGAGAATACATCGCTGTCCAGGTAACACTATATTGTCATTCAGTGTTGAAATGTGAGATGATTAATACATCAACTAAACAATGAACTGGCAATAATAATAATAAAAAAAGTCCATGTTCAGCAAATGTGCAGATCATTCTCAGACCTGAGGATTTGTTGGTGTTTTCTCTGGTTTCTGTATTTTTGGAAAGATGGTTTGGTTTTGGATTGTTGGATAAACAGTCATTTGAAGACATCATCTTGTGGTCTGGAAAATTTGTTTTGTAAGTTTTTTCAGTATTTTCTGACTTAAACTCTTTACTTGATGCCTGCCTATTTAGCTATATCGATATCTATATCTATAAGCAGCATATAAAGTTAATGAATGGTTTATGTCACACTATAATGTAGTTTTAACATGAATAAGAGGATCAAGTTATGGTAGATAGACTGCACTTATATATCTCCTTTCTAGTCTTCTCACCAGTCAAAGCTATTTACAGTACATATCTCATTCACCCTTTCACACACATTCACACACTGATGGCACAGCCTTCAGGAGCAGTTTGGTCAGTATCTTTACCAAGGACACTTCGACATGCAGACTGGAGGAGCTCAAGCTTCTGATCTTTGCTCTTGGAGGTAGAGTGTAGAACAGCTCTTATTGGAGTTAAGTAAAAGGTTCCAGCCTCCTTTGCTTCATACTTCAGACACACAGATGTGTTGGTGATGAAAACAGTTTTAATATCCAGGAGGACTTGGAGACTTGTAGACTTGGAGTCCTCATTTCTGTGTGTGAATGGGTGTAGGTGTGTGTAGGTCAGGGTGTGATTGCATGGGATTAGTATTAACAATAGACTTGACACACTGGGTTGTAGCACAGCACACCTGCTGCTTTGTACGGATGTGCCTGTTGGTACACATCTCCCATCAGTTGGTTTCAGTGCTGACTCTGATCTTTATAATAGTTTGGGAGTTGGCCAGACAGAACCAATTCACCTTTAGTACAGTCACAACAAGAGAATGAACATTTGGTCAAAGACACAGCTCCTCAGGTACCCACCTGGTATGCAGACCCCTGCATACTTCTGGCTAGGCCCTTTAGTTGCAGTCATTGTGAACACACACAGTGATACTTTAGACAACAATGTGAAGTCTTCTACTTCAACACGACTTGTGTCTTTGTGTTCATCTGACTTCCTCTCCTCCTGTTATTTCCTAGAACTCCCCTCCACTACGCGGCTGCCAGCCGTCACTATCAGTGTCTGGAGACCCTGGTTGCTTGTGGAACTGCCATCAATGCCACTGACCAGTGGGGGCGCTCTGCCCTGCACTATGCAGCTGCTTCAGACCTGGACAGGAGGTGAGGGGGTCACACATACCCATCACAGTCACGTCTACAGTTCTTATGTTCTGCATTTAAATCCTCTCAGTGACGGCGTGGCGAGGGGAGAAGGTAGAAATGTGTCTGATGGAACTGCTCCTCTTCACACCACCTCTCGAGTGTTGTGCTAAAAATCTGTGTAGCAATCTACTGTTACTACTTATAGAAACCTGGCAGTCCACACCTCTGTGTTTCCATGGTAACCGGAGGTGGTATCGAGGTGATAGTCATGCATGGCCTCCAGGATCGGCAATTTACAATGCAGAGCACAGCCAGGCATCTAATAGTACTTTGCTTAGCTGTTATCATTAGTGGGTATCAGAGGCTGATGTCGAGTGTGTTAATGATTTGTCCTCCTTTATCTCACCTGTCTCTCCCCCTCCTCCCTCCCTCCTGTTGTCTCCCTTCTACAGGCGCCGTGTTGCTCTGGAGCCAGAGAGTGAAGGAGTTCAGGCAGAGAGGGAGAAAGAAGCAGCGCTGTATGTTCACACCGTTAGAGTTAGAGTTTATTTTTAAACTGATGTAGCATCATAGATTAAGTTTGTCCATAGAATACTGTACAGCAGAGTCAATTTACTGATCAGCTGATTGATAGAGGATTTGATCATGTATTATTCATCTTTTCAAGCCAACAAATATCTGCTGCTTTCAGATTCAGATGTTTTTCTTCACGATAAAATGATCAAACAGTGGATGACCTCATTGAAGTCCCATAATGCAATGCAGGAAACTGACCCACTGACAGACAGAGTGGATTTAAGTGGACTCAGGCAGCTTCCAGGGGTGAACATGATCCTGGAAAACTCTTGAATACGTTTTTAACATTATTAAATCAATTTTTCAATAGTTGTAAATCTGTCTGAAAATATTTAACATTTTTATATTTAATTGGCAGCAGCAAAAAACACCATGCTATTCATTTACGGCATATGCTGCATATAACAGCATATATATAAAGTATGGAAATGGCATAAGGGTCTAGACTGTATCATGATTTTCCTTCCTCTCCTCACAAACTACCACTTTTCCTTTTCTGGAGCCAGATATATCAGCTGTATGTTTTGTGTCACAGCAAAAAGTTGTGAGTGTCACATTTTGGTGTGTGTTAGATGTGTTGTGTGTTTTTTTAATGGTAACTAAAATGTTGTGTTTGTGTTCCAGATGTTTAGAGTTCCTGCTTCAGAGCGGAGCGACGGCCTCTCTGAAAGACAAACAAGGCTACAGCCCTGTCCACTACGCTGCAGCCTACGGACACAGGCACTGTCTGGAACTGGTCAGTACACACACACACACACACACACACACACCACATGGAGGAAATAGCTTTATTGCTGGATGGTGACTCCAGGCATTTCTACATCTGTTGGCTGATCATATTCTCACTGAACTCCAGGCAGCCACATTCCAGGTTTCTGGTGTCTTCAACAAAAATGTACAAAACATGAAAAACATTGACCGTCTGAGACAGTGTACGCTGGACTGTCAGTAGGTTACATGTTGACATGTTGTGTGTCGTTGTGACCTGCAGCTGCTTGACAGAGACGATAGTCACCAAGACGACCCTGAATCTCCCAACGCCAGGAGCCCGCTGCACCTCGCTGTGAGTGTATACACACACACACACACACACACACACACACACACATATATACAAATAATACAAAATATAACTTAAAACTATTTAATTTAACAAAAAAAGGTCAAGATTAGATTAGATTAGATTATCAGATGTAACTAGCTAACTAAATCCATTTTAATACTACACATGATCAGAACCGCTCTAATAAAAGATGTCTCTCTCTGGTCAGGCATATCACGGCCATGCTCAGGCCCTGGAAGTCCTGCTGCAAGGGGAGGTAGAGGTGGACCAAGGGGACGAGGCGGGACGAACCCCACTGGCCCTAGCCGCCCTCCGGGGCCACACTGACTGTGTTCACACCCTCCTCAGCCAAGGGGCGTCACCACGTACCACCGACACCCAGCATGGACGAACTCCGGTGCACCTGGCAGGTGGGTTCAGTATCAGGCTCACAATGTTCAAACTATTTTTATGTTTAAGGTTTCCTGTCGCTAACAATCTACTAGATGTATATGTGGAGCCTTCTGTGTATTTCTGGTCTGGGGCTGTTTTTCATGGAACATACAGCAAAATGGATTCAGCTGTGTGTCAACAGTTCCTGTATGACAACTGCCCCCGAGCAAAAACAGCACATCAAATAAGAACAAATAAGTTTTCCCAGTTAGCTGTGGAAGAAGTTGATTGGCATGAACAGAGCTCTGACCTGAACCCCATCCATCACCCTATCACCCAACATCAGTGTTAGCCCTCCGTAATCCTCCTGTTCCAAACAGAACAGAACAGGTTATTAAATAAATTCTTCTGGACTCAGTGTTCAGAACACTGCTCACTCTTTTTGAGGATTGTGGTTCTTGTTTCCTGTTGTGACACTAAGTCAACTGTCACTTTTCATGTAACCGACTGTTAATAAACTGTAATAAACACTGCCCCCTCTTGCTCTCTCCCTCTCTCTCTCTCTCCCTCTCTCTCTCTCCCTCTCTCTCTCTCTCTCTCCCGCTCTCTCTCTCTCTCCCCGCTTCCTCCAGTGATGAATGGTCATACGACGTGTGTGCGCCTCCTGCTGGACGAATCAGACAGTGCCGACCTCGTAGACGCTGCTGACTCTCAGGGACAGTGAGTTGTCCTGTTTGATTTTTTTCTCCGTTGTTCTTCTCTCTGTGTGTCTCGTCTTGTCTCACGCATGTCTCTCTGCCTCGTCCTCGTCTGCAGGACTCCTCTGATGCTGGCGGTGGCGGGGGGTCACGTCGACGCTGTGTCACTGCTACTGGAGAGAGAAGCCAATGTCAATGTGGCCAATAAACACGGCCTAACTGCCCTGCACCTTGGAGTGAGTGTCACACTGAAAAGCCTTTCAGCATCTAATGACACATTTTATAGAGAGCAGGTCTACATCGTACTTGATGATGTTCATAATATTACTTACAGGGACCCAGCAATTAAGAATAACCATGATCAAGAACTTATTTACTTTGTATTCTTTATAAAAAGGTGATGATAATGTAAACTATTCCTTTAACCTGTGGTTAATGACCTCAAGTCATTCAACTTGATTCTGATCTAAAACGTTGTATGTTCTGTCTCCAGCTGCTGTGTGGTCAGGAGGAGTGTATCCAGTGTCTGTTGGAGCAGGAAGCCTCGATTTTGCTGGGCGACTCGCGAGGTCGCACCTCCATCCACCTGGCGGCGGCCAGAGGTCACGCCTCCTGGCTGAGCGAGCTGCTGAGCATCGCCTGCTCCGAGCCACCGTCACTGCCCCCGCTGAGAGACCACAGCGGGTACACGCCGCTGCACTGGGCCTGCTACTACGGTCAGTATCGCACTTTGCTCACAGCCTGACACACTCTGACAGACTCAGAGTGTGTCAGGCTGTTTTGAATCGTTCTTTTCATCCACATCTCATGATTTTATATTTCTGTGTGTGTAGGTCATGAGGGGTGTGTGGAGGTTCTGCTGGAGCAGAAGGGTTGTCGCTGTATTGATGGGAACCCATTCACGCCCCTTCACTGTGCAGTGTAAGTCACACAAGCACTGACCCGTACAAACCGACCTTGAAGATCTGCGTTTCACGGGTTGATAATGTTCACCCTGGAGTCATCCTCATGTCTGTGACTCACACCTTTCTGTGTGTTTGTGTTGAAACCAACAGAGTGAACGATCACGAGCCCTGTGCATCGCTGCTGCTGGAGGCCATGGGATCAGACATCACCGGCTGCAAGGATGCTAAAGACAGGTAAGAGGTGTGTGTGTGTGTGTGTGTGTTTCTATATCTCTATCTATTCTCTATTTTCACACCCCGCCCCTTTCTCCTCTCTCCTTCAGGACTCCTCTTCATGCTGCTGCATTCTCGGGTCATGTCGACTGTGTCCAGCTGCTGCTGTCCCACGATGCACCTGTCGATGCTGTGGACCAATCAGGCCGCACATCACTGATGATGGCAGCCGAGAAGGGTAGAGTCGGAGTCCTCGGTAAAGAGATGTTTTATTTAGTTTATGGCTTCAGTCCAGCCGTGTGTGTGTTTGTGAACATTTATCTAGTTTCATGTGGTGTGTGTGTGTGTATGTGTATGTGTGTATGTGTGTGTGTGTGTGTGTGTGTGTGTGTGTGTGGACATGGCACTGATTCTGTCTTGTGCTCCAGAGTTGCTGTTGACCAGCACCAACGCCGACCTTTGTCTGACTGACAAAGATGGCAACACCGCCCTGCATCTATCCTGCAGTAATGTAAGTGTCCACATGGGGGCTCCATCCTCCATCTTCAGGTTCATCACTATGATCCCCCGTTAAGATGAAAATATGAATAACCCTTGATACTTGTGTGATGCTTGTGTGATTGTTTCCAGGGGAAGGAAGACTGTGTGTTGCTGATCCTGGAGAAGCTGTCTGACACAGTGCTCATAAATGCCACAAATGCAGCGCTGCAAACGTGAGTGTCTAAAACCTCTGTCCAAACTGAGAGAACTGTTCGACATCACTCTCATCTGAGGCACTGGACATGATCCATGTGGAGAAATTACTGTATGATTATATGTTTCACTCTCTCACAGAAAATGAAGATTTAAGGCACACGAAAAACAGACATCATCTTTGAGAGAGAAAAGAAAAGTGATTAGTGTCAGCTCAACAGGTGGAGGTGGTGGAGTAGATGTTCACTCTTCTGTCTGTTTCTGACAGTCCTCTCCACCTGGCGGCTCGAAGTGGTCTGAAGCAGGCGGTGCAGGAGCTGCTGTCCCGAGGAGCTAACGTTCAGAAGGTGGATGAGAACGGTAGGGTGAAGCTGCTCTGAACAGGTCCTAGCTGCATGCTGTGGTCGTTGTTCAGCATTGAAAAGTTCCAGCATGGGCTCATTGACTAATTGAACTGTTGTGATATTATTTTCCCATGCGTGCATGCTGCGTGCTGCAAATGAATGTGTCTTTAATGGGTTCCCACTGCTCGTGTTTGAGCTTGAGAAATATCAGGGAATTTAAAAAATGATATTCAAGCATTTACAAATGAGACACTTCATGTTTGTCTCTTTTATCACTTTAAATGGTGAGTCTCGAGGTGAGACTGCACTTCCTCTTGTTGTCCACTTGAGGCTGGCTCCAGAAGTGAGTCAGTCTCCATAAGTCCCCATGTTTAAATGTCCAACGTTCACAGCAGAAATAAACATGTTTACAGCCTGGTACAAAAAACAGTTTTGGTCTCTATAGCTAATTTCCCCATTCATGACAACTGTACTGAGGGTGACTTTATATACAACTCACCTGTTCACATTATATTAAGACTTAAAGTTCTGCAGATTTGACAGGTGGGTGCTGTTACAGATGGCTTGTTTGTGCCCGCCTCAGCTCCGCTGATGATCCACGTGGCGATTTTTAAATTATAATTAGAATCTAATTAGATTGATTTAGATTAGTTGGGCAGCCAGAGCCACCACCCTCTGAACTTCTTCATAAACCTGTTGTAATGTGGCCTCAGAGGCCTCCGACCTGCAGCAGACATGAGACTGCAGAGGTCACTTCTTTCTAACTGCACTTCATTTTTAACTCTTGTAGTCTTCAAACAGTCAGTCAGGTCTCTGATTGGTCTTGCTGACTGTGGGAACCCTGATTTAAAGTGTACATGCTGCCTGTTTGCTTTCCACGTGTCATTCTTTGTTTTTCTTGGATGTGTTTGTTCTGCAGTGATGGTCTCAGCTGTGGTTGTCCCCCCTCGTGCTCTGTGTGCCCCCTCCTTCATATCTATGTTTGCATACTGTCAGCTGGCTGAACACTAATGGAATGCTGCTCCATCCCTCCTTTGTCCTCTGCTCCTGTTTCTGCTTCGCCTTCCCCGCTTCCTCCACATCCATGTCTTGCTCTCCTCCTCCTTTCTCCCTTTTGTTCCTGTCCCTTCCTCCCCCCTCCTCTCTCTCTCTGTCTGTTTTCCCCCCTCCTCTCTGTCTCTCTACCTCAGGTCTGACCCCTGCTCTGGCTTGCGCTCCTAGCAGAGAGGTGGCTGACTGTCTGGCTCTCATACTGGCTACCATGATGCCTTTCTGCTCCCCTTGCAGCTCCGGGGCTCCCTCCCCAGGCTCCCTGCTGAGGCAGCTGCCCCACCAGGGGGGTAAAGGCCCAGGCATCGGCCCGCGGGGGCCGCGCAGCCCCAGGAACCCCTCCAGACCCTCCAGCGAGGGAACCACTGAGAACGACTCAGAGGACTCGGAAACCTTCTGACCCCTCCAAAGCGACCCTCTACCCTCCTGCCTCAAACTGTGCACCTCGACTTTTTACCCCACCCCCTGGGAATAATGCAGTGTTTGAGTCTGTAATGTGCACTCTTGAGGAAGAAGGGTAGAAGAAGGGATGTTTGCAGTGAGGATCTAGTACAGCCCGGCCCCCCCTTTGACACCCGACTGGAGGCCCTGCAGCTCTTTTTTTAGTGTCCTTTTCCAGAATCAGTGAGCGGAGCAGCTGCACTGTCGGACTGACTACTGCAGCCGAATCGGTCGCTTCATGAAGCTGTGGCTGATCGGCTCTGGTCTGCATGCTTGTGTAAACTTACACCACGGTTTGTTCTTTCTACTCACGGGTGCTTAAATCCAAACCGACCTCGGTACTTTTAGTCTCTGCATGGCATAGCAGCTCGCCGCCGAGACTCGTTTTGTCTTAAAGAAAAAGAAGAAGCCATTTTTAACTGTTTGTACAAAATGAAGTAGACCATTAAGAAAGCTAAGTGTCATTTTAACCTTTTTATGAGTTTTGCTTGTTGTTGTACCAAATATTTGACTTCCACGCGTAAATAATTAACAAGAAGAGAAGAAGAGGTACGTAGAGCTCCTTTTCTGTTCATCTGTTGACAACTGAAGCACAAATTTGGATCTTTGCTTTTTAGGTTTTGATGATGAACTGTGGCTGGAATGTGAAGCAGCTTCCGCAGCCTTCAATAAGATGTTTAAATATTCAACAGGAAAGACAGTGTGACTCACTGGGTGCGTCTCAGTTTCCTTCATTGGATCCACGTTTCCGTCGCTCACGGGAGGAGAGATTCAGGACAAAAGATGGAGCGAGGAAAGACAGTTGTAGAGAAATTGAAAGAAAGAAAACATGTTTATTCAGTTTCACACGTGCCACAGATAGAACAACAATCCAACCCCACAATGATTCACGAGTAGAGATCATGCGAAGAAAAGTCTTTGTCATTAGTGATCTTAATTTTTGGCAAATTAACATTAATTATCTAGACCTGATGTTGATGGTTCCAGTCACTCTTTGTTAAGGAGGAAGTGAGGAAAGATAAAAACAATGTGGGATTATATATGAGATGCGTTAGTGTTGAATCCTCATGATCATATCATAATCATAATCATGATCATAATCCAAAATGGAACCGGCTATCAGAACCATCCCATCATAGGAGCTCTATCACACCCAGGTTCTACTGTTTGTCCTGGTAACAAAGCCAGGTGACTTCCTGAAGGCTCCTGTATCCTTGGTAAGTTGGAGTGACCTCCGTGATGATACCTCCAGTTGACCCAGGGACAGAGGAACTAATCCAATGAGGGAATTGGGACGTACCATCTGATGAACACAGGGTTTGTGCAGGTGTAAATTCAAACTGAGGTTCTGACTTAAAATTTATGCATTTGATCCTCCGGCCTTAAAGGGCCTCCTGTTTATCCCTGTCCATGGGTACTCTCTGTAGACCAGGACAGCCAACGAGGCCACGTGAGACCTCTGTCACACCTGGGTGGCTCCAAAAGTCTCATCGTGCAAATCTCCAAATTTTCTGAAGCGATGAGAAGCTCTTTGGGTCTCCTCAGTTCATTGTGGTATTTATTATCTATTACATGATGGTACAAATACTGCCAGCACTTAATGTAAAGTAACACAGGGCCTTGACCACTTTCCTCTCCTCCCCTTCCTCCCCCGTCTGTCTACCTACCAGCTATGTGCCATTGTCTCAAACGTGTCCAGTGCCTTGATGTCCGTTCAGTTTTGTTCTCTTTTACAACAAATCTTCTGTTGGTAGATTCTAATATTCTAACAATTAAAGGATCAGTTCATCAAAAATCAGAAAATCATTTTCTCTGTATCGCTGAACCTGAGTGGTATGAAGCTGTGCAACTCTGTCAAGGTCTGATGAATCAGTCTGGTGGCATGAATTAATGATCAAGAGCTCCTCAAGAGCTCCTCAAGAGCAACTAAATGGACCTCACAGTGACTGTGCAGCGATGGAAGAAGAGACTTTGACGAGAAGTCTAAAACTAAATGAGACTTTAGAAATCTCCAGTTTCATGATGGTTGGGAAAAATCTGCTAAAGTAGCTCATGTAATGTGACTGAAAGCTCCAGAACAGCTACTAAATGGACCTCAAAGTGATAAGGTTATTCAGGATAATAATTAAAGAAACCAGAGATATTCATATTTGAAAAGTGGAAACCAGTGAATATTAGTATTTTTATTTAAAGGTCCAACGTATAAAATTCAGGAAGATCTCATCCTAATTTGAATATAATATTATGAAAGGGGAGAGTGAGGCAGGACTGAGGCAGTACTCAGTTGGTTGCAGTCAGTAACCTCACCACTAGATGGCACTGAATCCTACACACTGGACTTTTAAATAAAAATGTTCTGATTGGCTGATCAACTGTCCACAAATACATACATATACTGAAATACTTCATGTGTTCACAGAGGGGTCTGTGGATTATCCTGAATAACCTTATCACTTTGAGGTCCATTTAGTAGCTGTTCTGGAGCTTTCAGTCACATTACATGAGCTACTTTAGCAGATTTTTCCCAACCATCATGAAACTGGAGATTTCTAAAGTCTCATTTAGTTTTAGACTTCTCGTCAAAGTCTCTTCTTCCATCGCTGCACAGTCACTGTGAGGTCCATTTAGTTGCTCTTGAGGAGCTCTTGAGGAGCTCTTGATCATTAATTCATGCCACCAGAGCAGAAAGTCTTCTGTGTTTTTAGACTTTTTTGTTAATTTAATTATTAATGGTTTAATAATCAAGAGGTTCAGCTTGTTTTCTTTAATGGCTTCAGTGAAATCTGTTTTCAGTCCGGTCTGTGGAGCATCCAGAGGAATCAGGACGTTTTGACTTTCTGCTCTCTCCAGTGTGTTAATGCGGACCTGGACTAATCTAAGCTATTTGCATGAGCCGCTTCTTCTGCAGTTTGGGTGAACTGATCCTTTAATATGTCGGGCATATTGTGGATGTTGCATTGAATGACAAGGTTTGAGAGGATTATGCTCTGCGTGACGGACCATTCTGGTTTTTGGTGAAATGGTTTCTCGCGCCCTTTCCTCTCCTTGAAGGCTGGTGATATTCTTATTTTTACTGTCAACAAATCACTTGAAAAGACCAAAACCTGCAATGTTAGTTGGCCTCTCGTTGCCTCCCCAGCCAGTGAAGACACAGATCTTTACATTTGATGGTTTTATTTATTATGTTTTTAGAAAAAGAGCTGAGCGATGTAGTTTGTAGCAAATGTTACTCAAACTGGAGTAAATGGCATTTGTTGGAACTATTTTTAGCAGTGGATTAATCCACATTCGGTGCTCTAATGAGTACATGCACCACTAGTGTGTGTGATCAATCTAAAATACAGTGTGACAACAAACTGAGCTCTGCAGCAGAGAGGAGTACGTTCTATCAGGATTTGTTGATTTTGGTCTTTTCATGCTGTTTGTATTGTCTGATGAAAAATTGACTCTCTCCAGGCTGATCCTTTAAGTTGGCTGTGTGTGTGAGAGTGTGTTAGCTTAGGTACTGATATGAAATTGAATTTTTCTATATAATGTTGATGTAAACCTCCATCACAGAGGACTTTGAGCACGGGTTGACGTCTCCTTCCTGAACGATTGAATCAAAAACAAAGTGTTTTATCTGAGCTGTCTTTAAAAAGGTGTGTGTGTCTGTGTGTGTGTCTGTGTGTGTGTGTATGGATCAATTTGAAGTTGAACCTTGTTAGCTGCAGTTCGACTAAAATGGAGATGACTCTGGTGTCTGATAAGCACACGTTAACAACAAGCACAGTCTTTTTTTGTCCAGAGCTGAAGGTCTGCTGAGAGACTGAATGTGTCTGCCAGTATTATTCTTCTACCAGAAAATGATCTTCACCAGTCCTGACAATCGCTATCGTCATGTGTCTGATGATTTTCATACCAGTTCCTGATGCAGTACGACATGCTGAGGGCTGTTTGTCAGCTACCCTTTGTTTTATATAAATTGTACAATAAAAAAATCTGTTTGAAAGTATTGCTGTGCTGTTTGTTCATCTTTCAGTTGAATCAGAAAAACAAAACACGCAGGGAGATGACAGCTGATTTCTTTGCCTTTTGTTTTTGCTGAGGCTGATGGTTGGCTTTAAGATGTATGATATTTAGTCAGACCAACATTATCAGCAAAAATTACTGCCACCAGTATTTCTCCCCAATGTAATTTGACAAATTATCAAATTCAAATATATAAGAGCCAGTTAAATAAATAATGAATACATGTTTGAACTGATTATTTCTTTGCCCTCTCGGTGGCAGCAGAAGCAGGCTTGAACTCGAGGATAAACCCTTTTTGAGATGCACCATCTTTTTTTCAAACAGTGTAATACGTTTGAGTAGAGTTGAATGAGTTGAAGTTGAATGTTCAGATTTGCAGTTTGTGTATCCCCCAGAACAGGTAAACCTTTGTGGTAGCTAACTTTTAAAATGAACAAACCTAAAACACCATCACATCATTCAGATCACCATTATTCTAATGACTCATTAGAAATAACTAAAAATCTCAGACTGACACAAAGTTGACCTCTTTGCACATTTCCTCCACCAAGCAATGATGTTCAAATATTTGAGCTTTTTGTTCAGTAACATGAGTCATAAATTGATCATCAGAATAGTGTCAGTGAAGTTTAATATATGATATGCACTTTAGTTCCACCCCCTTCATAATGAAATAAAACAAATGAGAGCTGTGTCAATCAGTGTTAATAATCTTTTAATAGTTACATAATCTCTGTACATTTACAAACTTTAAATTACATAAATGTAAGTTTGTTTAACAAACTACAAGCACAGACTGAATGTTTCAGCGGGTCCTCTTCATGGCACTAATAAAATGATGAACCCTCCATGAAACGCATCAGAGGGATAAATTAGAAGGTGATAATACTGCAGTACGACCCAGTGATAAAAACAGACCTAAAGAGTCTCAATAATGGCGCAGTGGCAGAGCTGCTCTGCTCCTGTGGAATGATACTGTGCTGTATACTGGTCAGACTTCAGTCTGCACAACACTCAAACATTTACAGTCCAGTGTGCTTGTGGCTCTCAGCGCTCACATACAGGTCTGAGGCCTCGGTCCAGGGGACTGGTTTTGTGCATAGAGAATCAGAGAGGGAGCGCCTGTGCGAGTTTCTGTTCTGTCACTGCACATGGACATGTGTGCACCGCTCAGCAGTTGATGCCCAGGCCAGTCCAGTGGTCAGGTACCATCAGGAAGTATTTGTCCATGGCCTCGCAGAAACGAGCTCTGTAGAGCTCCGGAGAGACCACAGTGGGCATCTTCCCTGAATCACATGACACAGCAGGGGTTAGAGACAGGAAATGACATCCACAGAGACCAGAGTCATGAATCAGCACAAGATGTCAGCAGGTGCATTGTGGTCTTTGGAGGCTGATAAAGAGTTTAAATATCCAATACAATTTTTTGTACTTAAAAAATGGCACAAACACTCACCAGACTAACGGAGACATGACATGTACTGACTGTGAGCCTTTCTGGTGAACTAAGTGGAACTAGGTTAGAGTTTCTAAAACAAATCTTTACTGAAGCTTTTGGAGGCGGTTCATTTGTCAGTAGGTGACGTTGCATGCAACATTGGTCACATCATACGGGCAGGGGACGCCATCTATTTTTAAGTTTGTGATGCATTTTTTCAGAATGATTCTATTTCCATCCATGTTACCCCACTGCTCATCCAGCTCCACTGGCTACCTGTAGCAGCCCACATTAAATTCAGATCTCTAATGCTGACTACAAAGTAGTCTCTGGTTCTTCCCCCACTTACCTGAATGTCCTCATACGGCATATGTTACCTCCTCCAATGAACGACGCCTGGCTCTGCCGTATACTCAGGACAATGGTGGAACGTGCTACCAGTTCCTACCAGATCAGTCACGTCCCTCTCTGCCTTTAAAAACCTCCTGAACCCCTCCAGCTCTTCAAGAGGAGTCAGTTAAATGACTAAATGTAAACGTATCGTTTTACTCCTCTTACAGTCACTTCCATATATTTTAGACTATGACCTGTTTTAAATTCCAGTTTTTATTGTTCTTTTATTATTTATTATCTTCTGTCCACCACCAGAGACCACCTCTTTACATCTGCATCATATTTGTTTGTATATGTAGTACATGTATATGAGCATGAAAATAGACAGGATGGCTGCTGTAAAGCTGTAAACAGCATGTGGAGAACACATATAGACGTACCTTGCCCTCCCAGGATTCCAGTGGATTTGACGACCATTTCCAGTCTCTTGTCCCAGGTAAATGTCCTGATATAGTCTGCAGGAAAGAGTTTGAACATGAAAAACAAACAGTAGGGGGCAGGGTGGGTGCAGAGAGGTCGTGCAATATATGATGACAAACATTATGTCACATGATGTCTCCTCACCTATAATCCCGACCACCAGCTGATCAGTGGCATCGTCCCGCCCCACCAGCAGGGAGTAGTCGATGATGAGGTGGCTGGAGAGGAAGTATGCGTCGCTGTGTATGGCAGCTCTCAGGATGGCCTTGCAGTGGGAGCGGATGTACAGCGGGTTGTCGTGGATCAGCTTCAGGAGGTTCTCATCCAGCAGAACCACCTCACAGCTTTCTTTACCTGAGTCAGTCTTCACATTACGGTTTCTCAGGGAGCCTTTGAGGTCAAACACCTGCAGAGGAGAAGTCACAGCTTGAGATGCTGCTGCAAGCGTGATTCAACTTACGCGTACGTCGTCCTGGCTGTGAGTCATTACCTGAGCCATCTTGCGACCATAGAAAAGATTCTCCATCACAAGCAGGTCCAGTTTCTTCTCTGTGTTGTTCTGCGAGTTCTTGTAACCAATCCTGTAAACACCCAGGATCTTTGCCAGCGCTGTCGGCCGCTATGGTACAACACAGGTTGTTATTTCATTTAAGCTCAGACAGTCAGCTCCAGACAGAAACTTTGCGTTATGATGCATACTTTCTGCTGCACAGCTCCAGTGATGTAGGTGAAGTAGTTTGGAGCAAAGTCCAGGAAGGACTGGACCTCCAGTCTGGGCATCTGCTTCAGGATGAACCGGTCATCTGACAGGACGCAGAGGAGATGAATCAACAGGTTATGATGGATGAACACATTATTACTGAGGCGAGATGTTTTCTTTGTTCTAACACAGTGGGCCGTTGAAAAAATTACTTTTTTTACTCTTACTGTTCACTTGTTAAAAGGATATCTGAATGAATCCTGATAAATAAAAAGTAAAACAGTTGTAAAACTGTGTTTATTTAGGTTATTTTGGGGTAATGGCTAGTAGAGAAATATCATCATCTGTTTGTGTGTCAATAAAATCTGAATCTCTCTCCTCACATTTCATTAATCTGTCACATGAAGCTAACAACGCTCTCTGAACGTCTGTATTGTCTGCAGCAGCAGCAGTCACATTTCTCTGTGAGATCTTTGATCCAACCTTCTGTTGCATAGAAAACGGCTCCAGATTTTCCACCACGGGCCTGCCAGTTAACGCAGTGGGACAGCGAGCGGACGAAATCCTCCTCCGGGCTCTCCATGATCTCCTCACGCATTTTATGAAACTCCTCGGCGTAGTAGATCCGACAGTAGAACTTGGCGTTGGCATCAGAGAATTCTACAAATTCAACAGCAGACGTTGGCATAGCTTTGATACATTTACTGTATTTTGGGATGACACTGAGGAGAGCTCATTCCAGGTTCATAAGTCATAAGTGTGACAGGTCAAGAGTCTCTGATGGTACATAAATGTTAAAAATATAAATACTCACGTAGCTCAATGTGTGGATTCAGGGTCTGTTTCTTCTGTTTATCTGTCAAGTCTGCATCCTCTGCACAAAACATTGAGAGAAGTGAAGCATGTCACCTAATATAACATCAAAATCTTTGAAAAGTTCCACAAATAATGTTGATATTCGAGCAGTGGAGCTGGACACTTACTGAGGGGATCAGCCTCCATGCTGCTGCGGCTCTGCTGGGAGGAGGCCGACTCACTGGGCCTGGCAGGGCTGCTCTTAGCTCGGCTCTCCCCTGAACTGAAGAGAAAAAACAAAACTTTCACATAACAGAATGATTTCAGTTGTGGGTGGCTGTGGCTCGGGAGGCAGAGCCGGTCAACATTTTAATGTCAGCAGGACTCGTGCGTACCTGATGGTCTGTGGAGTTTCGTCCCCGCCTGCGTTTGATGCCTTGGACAGATCATCCAGTGCTGTTTTATACTTCTTGCAGCTGGAAGGCCACAAATAACAACAAACGTCATGTTTTTTTTACTTAATTCAATATTTATAATCAACATTATGAGGGAAGTGCTGAGCTGAGACAGACAGAGCAGGCAGTGTCAGTCACCTGAGAGCGAAGGCTATGATGGAGCTCGGCTCTCTCTCACACACTGCGATGGGAACCCGCTCGTGTTCGTCCATCAGGTAGTGCTTGTCCGGGTCACTGTCAACACAGACAAACCATTAAAGACAGAAAGAGTTATGAACACAGTAGAGGATGTCAAAAAGCTTTTTTACTGTCTTCAACCAGATCCTTCATAATCTAACAGTTACATTTAGCTGAAGTTTGTTTGCAGGTAACATTTCACATTTGAGAACGTTAAATTAAAAAAGACTGTAGAGACGTGAGATATCAAACGAAAGAAACTGTGCACCAGACAATCTAGTATCATATCAATACTAACACTCAGATAGCAACTATTTTCATCATCGTGAATCAGTCGATCATTTTCTTGATTCAGTGATTTTTTTTCAAGAAATTGTTGATCAGTGTTTCCCAAAGCTGGGACATGCTCAAATATCCTGTTTTGTTCAAATATGTCCAAAATGACAGCGGTGCTTTTATAGTTATCATCCTATTTTCAATACTTACATTTCAGTATGGAAACTATCCTCGTTTGCTTCACATTACTGTGAGCATGAACACCACTTTGCCATTTGTCATATACTAATTTGATTAATCAGCCAAAATCTGGTCAGAGAAAAAATCAACAAAGCGCTCCGACTCAACTACAGTTCCTTCAGTTTTTTTTACTTACAACGGGAACGGGATGGGGTTGTAGCTGTTGCCGGGGAGGAAGTTGGCGAGGATGGCTTTCATAGTGGACTTCTCCTTCACCTGGCTGTCAGTGGAGCCCAGCAAGTGTCCATCAAACACATCTGACAACAAGCAAACACACAATTCAAACAGCAGGCATCGGAGTGCAGAGATACTGTAAGTGACAGTGAGTGTGTGTTGGTGTGTACCTTCTGGGATGCTGACAGAGTCCTGCTCGATGAAGGAGGGAATCTGTTCAGCTGCAGCGTCTCCTGGTGACGGCAGCAGGGAGGAGGAGCCTGAAGGCAGCGTGCTGAGGTGGCGGTCCTCTGTCAGTGAAAACATGTCAACTCATCAGAGAGGACCAACAATCGGCTTCGCTCAGGAACAACAAACCAAGAACGGCCAACTCACCTTTCTCACCATTCTGGACCACAGGAGAGGGGTTACGGGGGGAGGAGTCCAGTGTGCTCTGTGAAACCAAGAGAAAAAGAAATGTCAACCTGAATGAACTGGTCTGTTAGAAGAGTTGGAAAATGTGTGGGGCTCGGTGAAGGCTGCAAAAAGATTTTATGTATTCAATCTGCTGATTATTTTCTGGATGACTCGCTACATTGTTTATCATCTATAAACAGTGAAGAATGTCAACGTCAAGTCCCAAAGAAAAGCAGGAAATTCTCACATTTGAGTGAAACTAATGTACGTTTAATTTTTAATGTAATTAATATAGATTCATTTTCTGTTGACTATAGAATCCACAATTATTTACATGATGATCAGATTTCTAACATACCCAGACCTCATCTTATAACCATGGATGACTTGTGAGTGTAAAAACATGAAGCTGGTCCAGATGTGAGAGGACGGACTCAGTGCTGAGAGAGTGCACAGCCCTTCCTTGCAGTGTCAGTGTGGGTCTTTGTGCAATTATTGTCTAGTTATTCAATAGCTGACAGTGCAGATATGGACAGAAAGGCCTGTGATGCGCAACAAAGATTGAACCAGGATGCCAGGACCAGTATAAATGATTGCGAAACTGTCTCTCTCTAGAGATGACCTATACATACTGTAAAGAACTCTCCATGACAACAGAGACGGAATAGAAAAGGTCTGTCACAGGAAGCTGTCACATGGTGACAGAGACTCAGTACATACAGTAAATATTAGAATATTAACTATATAGTACATACTATATAATATATAGTATTAAATGTTACCTTGCTGTCATCAGCGTTGGTCTGTCTGTGCCTGCCCGGGCTGGGAGGGACAGACAGACGCTTCCTGCCTTTCTCCTGCTGGAACAAGTCCTGAAGCCTGGGAGGGAGACAGACAACAGATCAGCAAGTCTAACAGAGAAGTGCACTTCTAATATATTCAAAAGCAGATTCAACAATGTCCTGTACATGGAAGGTTCCTGCCAATAAGTTCATTCCAATTAAAGTCATGATACTGAATACCATTTTTGTCTCGTCTTGGTGATTCTGACCTTCCATTCCAGTACTGTAGCATCTCACACAGACTCTGTTTCTTCATCACCAGAGACTCCAGAACTATGTGGAGCTGCTGAGGAGAATCCAGACAGCAGGCCTGTAGTCGTGCCTGAAGCTTTTCAATCCAGTTCCGCAGCTCTGCCTCTTCCATCTAAACACACAGAATTGCTGTTATAAGCCTCAGAGTACACACTGTACGCAGAGACGAGACAGACGCACAAACAACGGGAAAATCCTACGTCTTTCTGAGCAAAGAGGTCCTCCATCTTTTCTTCTCGCGTCTTACTGAAGGTGTCGGTCTTGAGAGACGTGAGGCGGTCATCTATGGCCAGGTACACCTGAGTCACTCTGAGGAGAGCAGAGGGAACAGTGTGCACGGTCAGGTGATATGCAAAGACACAAAAACAGTGAATGATGTTAGCCTTTGGAGCAGGCTGACCTACCCATGGACCCCAAACAGCACAGACATGGAAAACTACAGGAGACATCTTCGGACAATTTAATAATTAGTAGTAGTAAATAATAGTAAGTCATATCTTCAATCTTTTACTGCAGGTCAACATTCATTATTCTCTGTTGTTACTCCGTGTGTTTGATGTGCATGCAGGCTGTGCATAATTTTACTTTTGGGAGAAGTCTTTCAGGTCCTGCTGCAGGTTGGTTTTAGCAGGCCCCAGGTTCCTGATGAAGATCTTGGGACGAGGAAGACAAATCTCCAGCAGCCTTACAGAAGTGTAGCTGAGCAGCAGAAAGAGAGGAGACTGTGTCAAGACTACTTCATGGTTTCCAGGTTGTGAACAGGTGCTTTTTCTGTTTTTATACCAACACTACACTTGTATCTATGGGAAGATTCTCTCAGCATAAATGCTCTAAAATGTTTATTCTCTCATCCTAAACACATCCTTTGTCTAACTCAGTTGTGAGTGAAGGACAGAGTGACAGCTGACCAACCTGAAGGAAGCCACCATCTGGTTGTATGAGAAGTACTGGTGGTAGTCTTTGTGGATGGAGTGTCCGCAGGGCTCTGCATTAGCCCTCCTTGTGTACTGGTGGCCGTAGAAACGAAGCTCCAGGTATTTGGCAAAAGACATGGACCACGAGTCATTGGACAGAGGCACCACCGGCGTCACCTTAAAAACAAGGCAGGTATTGAGTGTAACAGCAGGCTAATAATCAGAATGATTCCTAAGCAATTTAGTTTTGTTTGACTTCATTCAGCTGGAATTTAAATAACAAATGTAGTCTGGTCAGAATGAATGTGATTCATTTCTTGCTAAGCTGTCAATTAGTTCACTCAGTCTGGACCAAGTGGAAGGGACAAATGGAACTGATGTGTAACTCAAGGATTGGTTCAGAGTGGTTATCAAGAGGAAATAACTGCTCATGAGCACCAATAGTATCATTCATCAGCAGCTTGAGGAGTACAGCTTGCACAGCAGAATGGGTGTAAGACAACTGCAGGACTTCTATGTCAACACTTTTTAGCGACCTGTTGGAGTCAGTGATGCGCTGAATGAAATATAATGGAGTCAGATATAAGCAGGGCAACGACATAGTTGCCAAATGACTTGTATACATTGTTCTTGCAAATGGCTTATTATAAGATCACTGGTTGAACAGTTCACAACCAGCACATGGACGTAAAAGGAGTTCAAACAACAGGTGTGGTGTGAAAGCAGCAGCGACCCAGAAGAAATCCACCAGTGAATAGTATTAGTGAATATCTATAAAACTTTAAGACTATGAATCAAATGTAATACAACCGAAGTACCACCAGATCTAAGTACCACAAACAGTTACACAAATGTGTTCTCAAATTTGTTCCCTGCATTAAAAAGTACACTTTGTCTATTTGTTATGGTAAGGTGTCTGATCTAAAACTCAATCATGTTCATTCTCAAATGATCAAACAAACATTATATTTGGTAGATGTTAGATATTAATTAATACTGACCTGTTTGCAGATACGGCACCAGGAGTAGTTGAGAATTGTGTGCTGATAACCGGGCACAGGGGAGTCCAGCTCCTTTAACACAATCTGCACACAGCCACTGCCGTGCACGAACCGACGGATGTGGTGCACCATGGGAGTCTCACAGAACATGCTGGGACACTGGTAAGAGGGCCTGGAGAGAACACACATGCTTACTTACAATGCGTGTCAAAGAACATTACATCAAAATGTTCAAACGTCTCATTAAAAAGTAGTTTCCTAAAAATACACTATTATTTCCTCTTACCTGAAACAGTATCGCTCCAAGAATACACCGAGGGAAAGGTCATTCTTGCCATAGAACTCCATCGTGACAATCCTGTTGACAACAAAGGCGATGACTACAAATTCATTCAAACAAGGTGTGTGGTTTTGTATTAATCTGTCTGAACAGTTCACCATGGGCTGACGCAGGGGTTGGGTGCGTTGCTGGACTCAGCTGATGAACTGCTGAAGAGCACACACAGTCTCTGATGGTTGACAGGGTTCAGGCAGTCCAACTGAGAGAGAAACAAACGCAAACAGGTCAAAAATAACGTAGAAGTTGTGCGTCAGACATCCATGATTGTCTCAAGAGTGGTCACCTTGGGGGCCCAGCTCATGTCATTCTTGTTGCTTGGCTTCTCCTCTTCGCTGTCCGTCTTCACTGGCTTGATCGTAGTGTCCACTGGCCTCGCAGGAGCTGCAGTACTAGCAGAGCTGAAAGGGTCGGTAGTTTGACTGGCTTCCCTCTGCCGGATACGACCTCCCGTTGCTCTGTAGTCTGCCAGCATCTTGGCCAGATTCTGGCTGCTGCTCAGCTGCTCCACAATGCGAGTGCTGGTAAGACTGTGGGAGGGCAGGACATCGATGGGCTTGGGTTGGGGGCCACCATTGATCTGTCCGCTCGACAGAGAGGAGGGGGCAGAGTCTTTAAGGAGCTGCCGCTTTCTGCGCCCATCCAGTTCCTTAAAGTCCTTGTTGAGAAGAGGGGATAGGTAGACCTACAGGACAGGAGAAACACAGATGAACACGGTAGGTGATAACAACAACAACAGCAACAACAACAACAACAATAATAATAAGTACCTGTTCAGGGAAATAGTCCCTGCTGGGGCAGTGCATGCCAGCAGGCGTGAGAAGGAATGGTTTCTTAAATGTGATGAATGGGGAAATGCACAGGATGATGTCCTTCAGCTCCTGCTTGAAGACAGCAGAGATAGACTTCAGGTGGTCATCAGATGAAGTCACCTGCTCGGCCACAAACATCCCCGTATCATCCTGCAGAGGGTCTCGGAATAACCTGGGAGTAGGCGTCTCTGAACCTTCCCCATCCTCCATGACATCCTCTTCCTTCACTAAGCTTCCCTCTTCCCTGGTCTCCCCCTCAGATGCCCTGATGAGAGTGTCTGAGTCCATCTCCTGGTCTTCTTCCATAAGGAACGGAGGACAGACAGAGAGTGATGGTGCAGGGGGGCTGAGAAAAGATGAGGAGGTGCTTGTGTCTGTGAAACCAGACTCCTCCTCAATTGAGGAGGGCAATTTTGGGTTCTGTTTGTCTTGGAGAGTGTCTGTATCTCCATTTTTGGATGAAGACTCAGAGGAAAGCCATTCCTCCTCAGGCTGTCCTCCCAGTGCAGAGTCTTCAGCCCCTGCAGCTTTCTCCTTGCTCTCTCCGTTTGTCTCTCTCCCCGTCTTCTCTCCGTCTGCCTCCTCCTCTGCAGAGGCACCCTCCAGCAAGCAGGGAAACGAGGTGCTTTGGGATAAGCTGGGCGGCATGGCGAACTCATCCATGAGGAACGAGATCTCCAGCTGGGAGTGGTAGGCCACACACACCATCAGCATAATGATCTCCTTCACCCTGGCCAGCTCGTACTCTGAAGCGCCGCGCAGCTTAATGGAGCATCCAAGATGAGGAGGACATCCCTCAAAGAACATCAGAGTCTTCACTTCATCTGGAAAGACAGAACAAAAATCAGGATTTCCTCTGCAGGCTATAGTAACCTCACAGCAGTGAGGGAGAGTGGAGCTCGACTTCTTACTGTTAGCCAGGGTGAACGGCTGCATGTAGAACTTGTGGCAAGTTCCGAGACGAGGTTTGGTGAGGAGCTGGTCCATGGACATCACCAGGTCTCCCTGGGTCATACGACTCACCCTGTCCAACACTTGCTGGAGTAACAAAGAAGAAAAATAAAACATAAATTAACAGTGGTGAAGGCAACATGGGCAAGACCTCTACAGAAATTATGTAATGTTGATACATTGTGTAACTTTAAAGCTCAACAGGATTTAGTGGCATCTAGCAGTAAATTGCCGATTGCAACCACGCTGCTTCACCCTTTCCTTCCTGGCATGAAGGAGAAACTACGGTAGCTGCGAAATACGTGAAAAACACAAAAGGCCCTGTCTGGATCCCGGTTTAGTTTTTCTGTTCTGGGATACCACGAAAATATGGCAGACCCTGGAAGAGGACCTGCAACGTCTGTGGACTGACTCATTCGAAAGTAGCAAAAACGATTCTTATTTTCTGGTGATTATACACAAATAAAAACATAGTTATGAATAATATATTTTATTTCTGCCACATTTTGTAAGACACACTAGACCTTTAACATTCAGTGCACCATTCTTTAATTTTACTTCTTTTACATGCTGTTTAATTATTAGTTTATGTTTTTAGTTTCTGCATATCAGAGCCTGATGTCGTTTTGAATGTCTGTTTTTGTATTGTTTTTTGGTGAACATTAGTGTGTTATGTGTTGGCTGTTTTATGACATAAAACAAAAACAAGATGATTTTTTTTGGTTTTTCAGCCAGTCTTAGAGAATAGGCCTGTTCATGTATGTCCTGTCACTATTTTTACTTTTTACACATGTATAGTCAACTCAACATTGAATACCGATAGTACCCATGCTTGACTGGTAGGAGCAAAGATTTATAGATTAGTTAGATTAGGACGTGATCAATGAACAATTTTAAAAAACTTATATATAAAATCAAAAACTATAGATAATTTATACAAATATCATGATTCATTTAAATGAAATAACTTTTCCGGGACCCCCTTGCAGAACCACAGACCCTCATGGATACTATACTGACCGGTTTGACGTTAATGACCAGCGTGATGCCGTGCTCTAGCAGCATGTCCTGAGCAATACGAGACACTGTCTTCTCCACTAATACCAGGTTTGGACGGACGTCTACAATGCGCTGCACATAGTTCTTCAAAAACTCTCGTTCCTGAGAGGGAAGAAAGAAGCAAGGTCTTTACTTAGTTTCAGAATATAGAGCAGGTGCAAACCAGCCCATACAGGTTGTTTCCACTGTCGTCACTGTTGTAGTTGATTGATTCATGCTGTAGTCAGAGGTCAGAGACTTACTGACCTGCAGCACAATCGGGTCGATGCAGGTAAACTTGGTCTCCTCCCTGTACAGATATTCTATGGAGCACTTCAGCAGCAGAATTTTGGGGTTCTTGATGTATGGGTTCATCTGATTACAGGTCAGACATGCATCAGTTCATTAGTAGTCTACTCATTCTTTTCATTTCTGGACAAAAAAAACGGATCAGAAAGTTTGATCTGTGCATGACAGAAGGACCTACCTTCTTGTGGGCGATGCTCTTGGTGCATACGAAGCCGTTCACCACAGTCGAGTCAAATTTTCTTCCTCCAGAAATCTGAGGCAGAATCAAAGGTTCAATTCATCAGATAGTCAGCTAACTTTCTGTTGCCTGTGCACAGTTAAATTAATGTAAATCATTTCCAAAAAGTGATATATAACTACAGTGTGATAGATTTGATGAGATGGTGTCTGACCTTCTTGATGTGGACCAGCTGCCGGATGTCCATGTCATCATCGCAGTTGCGGACGTCAGGTCGTACTGTCTGTACCACCTGCCGTACCACAGGGACGATGATATCCCGCCAGGACAGAGACAGAGACTCACTGTAGAGCAGCTGCTGCAGCAGCGCCATCATGTGGCTGTGGTTGGCCGAGCTGAAAGAGGTAGAGCACATGGTTAAATAATAAAAAAAACTTTGGCATGACTCAACCAGTCGCTCCTGTGCAGAAATTTCACAAAAACATTTTATTTTGTTAGTTGCACTATAGCTGCTGGACCCAGAGAACAGTGAAATCTCTTGAACTACTGATAAAGAACCTAACAAAAAAAATGAAACAAATGACTGACTCACTTTCCTTTATTTCATGGAAAATGCTTTGTTTGGAGATATCTGACCAGTTTGATTCATTTTAAAATTACTTAGCACCTCCCCACAAAAGCAAACCACAGCAGGCCCTCTTCCCTTTGGATATGGTCATACCAAATGTGCAACACATTTTGGGTGCTGACCATACTTTTGGGACAATTTGGTTCTACAGAGACAACATTATTCAAAATGCTAACCACTTAACATGACATAAATCAACTCGAGGTATTTCACATAATGCTTTATGCTGTCCTCACAAACATCAGTGTGCTCATCTAAAGGAAGGTAAGTGAGAGTTGACTACTCAGTCCATTAACACAGAATTAATCAGCAACGCTAAATACAAATACAAAAAAAGCAAATGGTGAGATGACCATTACTTGCAGTTCTATTGGACTGCTAATACAAATGGGAGAACTGGTTCCAAACTCAAACTCATAGCTGATCACATCCTTTTATTGATCCCGGCACAGTCGCGCATTGCAAAACAATGATGTCAAACTTGCAGCAAGTACAAGTCATGGTGGAGAGGAAGAAACCGTCCAAAGAAAGATATCGACAGTACTTGATAATCTCAAGTAAGGATGGAAATATCAGCAATATTCTGAAACATCTGTCTGCTCAACATGGACTTCATTTCCAGGACCGGTATCTGACAAGTGCATGATTACTGCTTCCTAAGTGAGCAGTTTGTCTGTTATAGAGGGTAAATGTCCTCTCAGGCTGGAAACCTAAATGAAAGTGAAGTCTGCACAAATATTTAAGAAAGAGGAGCTTTTGCACATCTGTGTCACATGCATATGAGTTCAGACTCAGAGATAGTAAAACAGTTGTGTTGAAGCTGAAAAACTTGTGTAGGCCCCCTTCTTTTTCATACCAACAGGCAGAATCCATAATGGCATTGGTATCAATGAAATCTTACCAATTTTCATCCCTAACAACATAAATGTACAAACTAGACACTCCACTCACAGCAACCTCTCCATGGCTTTCTTCTCCCCATTCTCCTCTCTGAGCTGGTCCAGAGAGCTGTGGTGCCAACCCAGTGGGGTAAACAGCATCTCCTTAGCCTTCTCCTCCACGCGACGGTTAAACAGAGACTCTGCAGGAACATCAGGTCAGGAGGAGAGAGCAGGTTAGCTTAGCTGTAGTTAGAAAATTCAGTATGCTGTCTGATTAAATTAAAGAAAAGCTCTTACCCTTGATGAAGGCATCACTTATTACAATGTTCTGTCCTCCATCCTCAGACACAAGAAACTCAGCTAAAAGGAGGAGAAAGTTAGTCCAGGAAGTTAGTCCACTGTGTCTTTAGTTATGAGAACTTTGTGTCACAGATTGCAACATTGAATGTTTACAACAGAAAGATAATTGCAAATATTGTGCTGTTCACTGTACAACCAACTCCTTGTGTTCACTTAGATCCATTTATAACAATGTGCTTCATTATGTGGTCTCGGTTATTAAAAGGTCCAGTGTGTTAGTTTTAGGGGGCTTTATTTATAGAATATAATTTATAGCCAACATCGTTTCTCCTTCACGCAGGAAGAGGGTGAGAAAGGGTGGTTGCAATCGCCAGTTATACTGCTAGATGCCACTAAAATCAAGACCTTTAATTTAGTGACATTCAGTAATTGATACAATCAATGGTTGGAGACATAAAATAAAACCCATACATACTAAAAAGTGTAGTTTTCCTTTAAAGAATCTCTGCCGACCAACTGGGGTGAAACTTTTTAGAAGTACAGTAACCAGAATCACTTAACCAACAAACTGTATGGAAACACAATATTTACATTTCTGCTCAGCGGTGGGAGGCACGTGTGGATACTTGGACTGTTTCTTAATGTGGAAATTCACATTGTTTTGCTCCATGTTGAGGTTGATGGAAGCAGCTGAGTCACTGTCCACTACTGACTGGAAACTGCTGACTGATGTCCTCTTGCTGGGCCCAGCAGAGTCTGGACAGAGAGATGGATCAGGAAGCGGCACCAAACTCAACAAATCGAAGATCTAAGACAACAAGGTATGGCTGCAGGTGTGACACAACCAAAAAGGTTTCCTCAAAGCATAAGACATGCAATACATACTGGGTGTGGTGTACTCTGTCTCATCTGCGAGCTGTTCTGTGTCGCTGTCATCAAACTTGATGTCCTTGAACCAGGATGGCTCCGAATGTCCCTCCAGGGAGTTGACACTATCGCTGTCTGGAGACGGCGTTTCTGAGAACTCTGTACTCTAGAGACCAGACAGAGAGACGTCATCAGCACATTTCCCCTCAGCCGCTAGAGATATGTCCTCTAGTGTTATCAGAAGACCCTCATGAATCAATCAATATCAACACGTGATGTCTCCAAGTATGCTGTAGCAAATCTTAAACAATTTGGAGTGCATCATTTCATGAACTCTTTTCCTGCACAAACAGTATTTACTAATCAAATATGGGCTGTTACCTGGAGGGGGCGGTAGAGAGCATACTCATCCCTGAACAGCTGGTCATGGTGAGTAACACAGTCCAGCCATCGACCGTCCACCAACGCCTGGCCAATGGCGATAGCCTGGGCCCTGCAACACAGAGACAATAGAGTGGGTAAAACACAAGATCAAGAGCAGCTTTCAACTTTTAAATTCATTGGATATGTAATAATAATAATAATAACCATAGGTGCAAGCAGCAATGGGGTGCCTTGCACCATAGCAGCACAGCAGGCAAGCCAATGCCTGCCCAGGAAGGTGTCATGAGTCCATACACCAAGTTTTGTGTCGATACATCAATACATCACAGAGATATTGGCCTACTCCATGCTGAGGACCATATCAATCAAGTTTCAAGAAAGTAAATCAATAATAATATCAATAATAGGAAAAACTACAAACACTATGGGTGCCTTCACACAGCTTTGCTGCAAGGCCCCCAATAACCAATAAATGACACTTAAGTGTTTCTGTTCTCACTCTACAAAAAGGGACAACAACAACAGCTACAGAGTGAGGTAAAGGGAACAAATGCAGATGGCTGCTGATGCAGGCCACAGGGGGGAATGAAAACCAACTTGGAACACCAACCACACAGCAGTGCAGCAAAATAAGGTACCTAAGCAAAGTTAAGTTAACTCCCATCATTTATGTCTGGGAAGGCTACATTAGCTAAACAATGGCAGAGGGAGCTTTGAAGCAACATTGAAGCACTATTTGCAGCAAAAACCACCATAAGTCGTCAATAGAGGAAAAAAAAAACATAAAATACACAAAATGTCATGTTAGACAAACAAAATAAGAAGAACTGCGGTACATATAGTGGGGAGTATATAGTGCACCCTGTCCTGGAACATGAGAGCAAACCATCAGGGACAAGTCAAAGACAGATCTACAATCAGTCAGAGGACTGTAATGCTACTATCATGTTATTGTTCATTCAGTTTTATTTTAGATTTTACATTTTTGATTTTTGGAAATGTGCCTATTTGGTTTCTTATCATTAAAACAATTTAGGTAAGGAAATGGAATCATTTATTTCATATCTGTACACTAAATACGTGGCTACTGATTGCAGCCGATAAGTATGGCTTAGCATAAAGACTGAACATTTGTACCAGTACAAAAACTCTGCTATAATTCTACTTTTATGAAGCTTATAATGTTTCAGTTTTTGGTGACAATATCAGAGAAGTTAGTACATTTTGTAAAAGCAGCATTTATGGCAGAGGTGTTGTATTGTATCACAATGTAAGCGGTGGTACCGCGTTCATATGTGGTATCAGTCAGAAAAAAAAAACATGACTGTGAGTTGAGTGCTACCTGGTGGAGATGGTGCCATTCCTCAGCAGCCAGTTGACAAGCTCTTTTCCCACGATACAGTTGGGGTAGGTCCTCAGCCAGTATCTGTGGTCCTGGAACTCCATCCCCGTGCTGTTGTGGCAGATTTTCTTCCACAAGTCCTTCAGCTGGGAGGAGTCCTGCAGGATGTACAGTATCCAGTATGAGGATTCAACTGATAATACGTGTACTGTTGGTTCATCACTACAAGTAAGTCCTTTCACATTGTCACGTTTTGTCATTTGATACATTGTCACTATTGGAATATTGTTTAGGAGAGGCTAAATCAGGCACCAGTAGGATCTTCCTCTCCTCCTCACTGTGGTCCAGCTTGTTGCCGCTCTTGGTGCCTGACATGGCTCGGCTGGTTGGCGGGCTGACTGAGCTGTCATAGGAAGGCACCATGGAGGATCCGGATCGGTCCAGAGACAGATTGGTCACACTGGCAGACCTGTGGTAGAGATGAACAGGGAGTGTTTGCACGGAAGCTCAGACACGATCTACTTTATGAACAAACCTCAAGCTGGGACTGACCTCTTCCTAGCAGGTGATTTGCCTACATCTTCTTGTAGCGTTGTCAGTCTGGAACTGAGGCCACTGTTCTGAGGTTCCTGGTGAATCATACTAATGAACAAACACAGACAAACTTTAATTTATATCCTTCTGTGATTTGTTCACACTTCCCCTATGTCAGCAGATTTAATTTATGATCTGTGAATATGAGCATGCAGAAAACTATCTTTATAGAGCTAGAAAGCTTTTACTTGCAGACAGCTAAAGCTCAGACAGATGTGAAAAATGAATAAAACAAACAGCAAGACTCACTTCTTTCTCATCCCAATAGGAGTTTTTCTATGCCAGGAGGGAGAGAGAGACAGAGACAGAGAGAGACAGACAGAGAGAGAGAAAAAGAAAGAGAGAGAGGAAACAGATTTTCTTTGAGGCAGGTAGAGAGAATAAGCAAGGAGCACACCAATTCTAAACAACAGCAGCAAAACAAGCACGGCATTATAAAGTGCATGCATCGCTGGACAACCCTAAAGATGCCTTAAACGTCCATTTAACTGCCAGTTGGGTACATAGTTAATGAAATCTTTACAACCATACTGGCATGCTTCTAAGAGACAGATGCTTCTTCTTTTCAGTTATTCAATAACTGACTCAGTTTTTCACACGGATCACACGCTGCCAATTCCTCTTTATGACAAAGGTCATACAGAGTCAGGCCCAAGTCATATATTACATATTTAACATGATTCTGTACCCTGACCATGCACAGGGTACAGCAAATACTAAGCACACACAGAAAAATCAGCAGAAAACCAAGGCAGAAAGTGCAAGCTCAGATGGAGGAGGTTGAAAAAAAAAACTAACTAGGGTGGTGTTTCAATCATGAGCAGAATCATCACGAGCAAAGCGAAAAGCAGATGACACATCTGATCAACAGCAAACAGTGTCAAACACAGACAGCTATGGCTTTAAGAGTTCATTTGTGTTATGGGTGGTGGTGCATACGTTACAGGTGTAGACAAATTCAACAATCAGGTCTGATTCAAATTCAACCTGCATATATGAGGATGAACCTGTGTCTTTGTGGGTAGACAAACTGATTTCCCTGACTTGATTTGGCCCCTGTGTGTGTGTGTACCTCTGCCACGTCAGGTCTTCCTCAAGGAAGATGTTCCTGCTAGCCTTACGTCCGCCTACAGGTGTCCGAGGCTCGCTGGGCTCCAGCACGCACACAGAGCAGGGCGAGTCAGACAGGGCGCTCAGGTCCTCTCCGATGGAGCCCGAATCAGCTGAGTGAGCATAGCTCAGTGCGAGCTTACGGCAGTACGTGCAGGCTCGCAGGTCTCCTACAGAGAGAAGAGGAAAGAAACTCATACTCATGTTGAAGATGCTTTCCACTGGATAACGACATGAATCAGACTATGTTGTGATACAGTCATTACTAACTTATCTTCAGCCTGTCACTTACCCGTGTAGCCCATGAATTTTCCAGGGATTTCCTGGTTGCAGCAGCGGCTGCAGAAGATCTGGCCACACAGTCGGCAGTGGTGACGGCGGCGGAAGGTTGTGAACTTCTCATTGCAGTCGTAGCATTCTTTACACTGGCTATCCGGCATCCAGTACTGCTTCAGATCGCTGTCCTGAAAGGGGACAACAACCATAGTACACTGCTTTTAGCCACAGAGGGGAGTGGGCTCAGCTTATGGCTCAAAATATATTCCCAGCACAAGTGTGTTCACTTGCTCAAATGGGCCTGACGGTGAAGGGCAGTCATGGTAGGCCTCATGGCATCCCTATTGACACTGCAGATTAGCTGCATGGAGTCTGTTCTGGACTGTCTGGGCAGAGAGCCATATTGTCCTGCAAACCTTAACTGCCTGTCTGTAGAAGACTGCCTAAGTGCTGACAGGATGAGGAAACAGTCTTCCTCATCCTCCTGTTTGTTTCATGGACGCAACAAACAGCTCTGCTGCTCATCCCACAAATGCATGTTCCTTACAAATGTGGCACCATTTAAAAAGGAAATAATCTACCAAATACAAATTTCCTTATTTTTGTCCCTAGTTTATATATTTATATAATTACAAAGGCTTTGCTATTCTCATGTCTATTGCTATTGATAAGATTGAACGCAGTCCCACAGTCAAACATAGTGGAGCTTCACTGATGTTTTGGGGTTGCTTTGAGGCTTCAGGCCTGATATTCTGAAATCATTACCATAGACTTCTGGGTGGCAATGTAGGGCCCAGTGTCAGAAAGCTTGGTCTCCATCAGAGGTCATGAGCTTTTCAGCAGGACAATATTTCAAAAAGCACCAAAGGTGGGGTGTAGTTCAGCTCAGTTGGTAGAGCAGCCGCCCCATGTACAAAGGCTCAGTCCTTGCCACAGCGGCCCAGGATTTGAATTTGACCTGTGACCCTGTACTGCATGTCATTCCCCATCTGTCTCTCCACAAATTCCTGTCACTCTTAAGCAACCCATCAAACCTAAAAGATCCAGAGCAGTTAGCAAAAGAAGAGTTCAAAATTCCAGCATGGAGGTGTAAGACACTCCCTGATGAGTTTTGAGTAAAATATCTTTTTATGCGTTCTTTCAATGCAAACAAACAAAAAAACATGAGAATAACAAATAATATGTAATTGCAAAAGCTTCCAGGGAGAACTTGTGCATTATATGAAAGAATTGCAGTGGTGCCAGTATTTTTGGCTATGATAGCGAACAAGACAACATGCACAATGCACATGTTGAACTGGATACCTGGCTCTTTCCCTCCATGATTTCCTTCAGCCTCTTCAGTGCAGTGCGGAGTTGCACGGCTGTGCGAGGGTCATGATTGCTTAGAGGGGTGTCTGATTTCCTGCTGCCGTCTACAATCACACATGTGGACAGAAACACACAGACACAAAGAGCACAACTGAACAAAATGACGAATGAAAAATGATGAAAAATCTTTGCTTGTAATTTAAAAATGCATTCTGCTGCATTGTCAAATATGTCTTTTGAAAAATTAGATTGAATGTAAGCTCATAATATATGAATTCCTCCTCAGGGTGCATTTAAACATGAGTGCTGAATGGCCAAAATTTGACAATGCACTTCAACACCTTATGAAGAACTCCCTTACAGCTTGCAAATGTGTAGAAAAGAACACATGGCACAATCAATAAAAGAACTGGGCAAGAAAACAAAACCATGTGGAATAGAAATGTTAGCTTTCAAATCATTCATGACAAACATCATTCCAATTATTAGTACCTAAGAGGCAAACATTAGGGCAAACCAAAGGCTAAGAGAAAGCGCTTCGTTGAAAATGCAGATATCAAACACACGCACACATGCACTCAGACACACAAACAGTTTATGTAAGGCCATTCTCTCAGGCCGACGTGTTACAGTCAAGCTAAAAGCATCTTTAGTAAAAACCACACAGTGCAGAAGACCTCTCACCTGGCCAATCCACTGAAATCAGAAAAGACATGAGAACGGATGTTACAGCCTGTACGTGCATTCATCTTTCTGATGTTCACAACAATGAATATTTGACATACACAGGACACATGGAAAACACAAGGCAGCTCTCCTGTTCTACAAAACTAGAAATACTTAATTGATCATCACAGCTACACTAAATGGGAACAAAGAATGACAGTAAGTGCTGCTGAAGGAACTCTGCTCCATCTGCTGTTCAATAAAATAGAAGATCTTTAGTGTGACATAAAGCGTGCAATGATCCACACTAACACAGACATTCCACTCACACCACAATCATATACAGTATACAGCTTTCTAACTTCACCATCTCTTTCTAAGAAGAAAAACATCTTTCTCTCATTATGTATGGTCACGAAAATGATAATCATGAATAACTGTATTGTTTTAAATACACCAACCGACAAATGATTCAGCTGGAGGAGGTGGCTTTTACAAAATAATAATAATTAATGCTAATTAATTCTGAAGAGAAGGAACAGAGAAAAAATACAAGAGAAACATTTTTATTTTGGTTTTTGTGTCCTTAGCTAAGAGTCTCTGTGTTTGTGTTGTAAGATCAAAGTAGAATGAAAACTGACAGTAATAATGTTGGATATTGATACTGATATGGTTTTGCTTACATTTCTCAAAATTGGTTTGGGGGGGATAAAAATGGAGGGACTCACTTGTTGATTAGTTGTCAGTACTGTGTACGTTCTGTTTTTCTGTTTGAATTACGTGAATTTAAAAAAATAAACATATCAACATTTATCTTGTATTCAAGAGTTTCTTTTGAAGATTCTTCTGGAAAGTAACATGAATAAACATTTCCAGGCTGCTTCCTTCTCTTTCAGAGAGGAGCATGTATTCCAATAAACATAAATAAGAAATAAAAATAAGTTTCTCAAAAAAGATGAATCCTGTGACAGCTGACCGAGCCTGGAATAAAATGCTACAAAACCTTGACCTTGCGTTAAACAGAAGCTCTCTTTTAACAAATGAATGCCAAACATCATGGAATGTATGAAATTCATTTTTCACACATTTTTGCATCTCTGCCTCAACATGAAAGTGACTTCCACAGAACACTGCTTCTGTGAGTAATGCAATTCTCACTCTTTACATGAAAAGGAATGTTCACAGTGACAGAGAGTTTAACAGTTCAACAATAGTTCAACAATCAACAAAAAATGGTTCTGTGAAGGAGATATTGAACACTGAACTTCAAGATAAAATGTTTCTCTTCTGTCATTTCTAAAACCTGTTAGAAAGAAAAACAGCAAAGTGTGAAAACATTCTGTTTTTTCTCAGTTTCAGGAGTGTGTGAATCTAAGAGCTAAAGACCACATTTGCAATCTGAAATGTATGGTCTTTTGTGTTATCAATAGCCTCTGATTAGCTTATGCATTAAAAGACAGATGATTTAATTTCAGATAATGCAATCAACAGTAACACAATGTCAAGTTCAAGAAAAGCATTAATGCCAGATGGGATCAAATAAATATCTTACCACTTTAATCCCTGTATATAAGGTGTTTAAAAGACTGACACATGAAGCCTACAAACTACTGCAAACATTCTGAAAGATGGACTAATCATTACTTTTGGAGGATCTCTTACCCAAACAGCTGAACACGTTGCTGAAGACCAAAAGTCAAGCATTAAGAGTTTCTTATCCTTTGCAAGCATGTTTCCTACATGAGACAACTTTTCTACCTCATCAAACTCACATTAGCCTAGCTCTAATAGCAACATCTGTACTGTGTGTGTGTGTGTGTTTTACCAGAGGCAGTGGAGGTACGCCGAAGGTGTTCTGGGTGTTGTTTCCGGTGTGTCCTCGAACCATATAAGGAGTGGGAAGGACTGGATGACCAGCTCCTCCTCTCTGACTGAGGAGAAGGGGATGGCACATCTGGCTTCTCTGAGACTGCTGAGGGAGGACGTCCTTCCTCTACACACAGAATAAACAGAATTTATGGCGTTAGGGATGCATGATAAACATACCAGTGATGATATTGTTTGAATAAATAGAATTTATTTTGAATTCTTATATGAAATGTTTGATTGAAAGTCAAAGTATGTTTGTGAAGTTTACTGAGGAACTTTTTTGTGTTAACAACAATGTCAGTCAGATTTGGTTAGATCAGAGATGTGGAATATTAAATCATCCATTTTTGCTCACCACATCTTGGCCTGTCTTACCTTAAAGTTTGCATAAACTACTTGTTACAGCCAGCTATTTCTGTTTAACGTGTTTGTTCTTTATTGTCGTGCCTATTCTTTTTTTTTTTGACCCAGAGTGTGATTTCCTGTTTGTTTGAGGATCTTTGGGCTGACCAAACCAAGCTGCTGTCAATCTACTTGATTATGAGGCATAAGATCCTGCCTGTGCCAGAGACTCCCGTTGTGTTCACTTGTTTCTGTTGGTTATTGTCAATTTATACTTTACTTTGCACTCGTGTGAATATTCACTGTTTAAATGGACACAGTAAGAGTGAACTGCCTTTACATTTTTTCCTCATGATTTTTGTTAGGAGTCATGGGTTAACACTTGTCTTAGGATTCGGATTCGCTGCCTGCAAGATGTCACAAGACTGAAAATTGTGGAACCCCAGTAGTACAGCTGTTTGAAACCTTCCACAGGTAAACAGGTTCATTGGTAACAGGTGAGAATATCATAATTGATATGAAAAGGGGCATATTTGAAAGGCTATTTGAAAGTCATTCATAAACGAGTTTCCTGCATAAGGCTGACAGGGTTTATGCAGGAATCCTGAGATTAAATTTAATATCATTTAACACCTTTTTAATACCTTCTAATTTTTTTTTTTTTTTTTTTTTTTAACGGCAACACAACGGAACCACTCTTGGTTCTCTAATGAACCACTAATGAACCACTTTTGGTCAACGGAAAAGTTTGGTGTCCAAAAGTGTCTTACAGGAGGACAGCTGTAATTTTCAGTCTACGAAATCAAACATTAAGTTTCCAAAGACACTATCTACAAAGTTAAAAAGTTTACCAAAACAGCTGTGTGGGATGTTTCTTTTACTAGAGGAGGTCTGGAGTTTATTTATGCTGAACTTAACCACTGTAAAATAATTGGAAAGTAAGACTATTATTATATTATTTATTTTTATATATATATATATATATATATATATATATATATATATATATATATATATATATATATATATATATATATATATATATATATATATATAATATATATAAAAAATAAATTTCTCTCTCAAACAAATGGACACAAAACAAATTAAACTTCTTTGGACTGAAGTCAGACATAGAAGCTGCTTCATGAAATAAAGCTTTTTGTGCTTGTTTTGCCCTCATGGAGGGTCAGTGTTGTTAGTTTGGCAACCTGCGTTAGCTGCAGTCTGGGGAGGGTGGTGGGGGGAGACTGCTCTCCAGTGCTTTGAATTTGAGCTGCGGTGTCCATTCGTAAATTCTGTACCTTTTTTTTAATGCTGGAATGTCTTTTTCAGGGAGGTCACAGTTTACATGAGAAAGACAGTCTTGTGTCAATCATGTATTGTAGTACTTACTGAGTGTTAAAAAGGTGACACAGTGCTGAACATGTCCCCGTCCTGTACAGAATGTATACAAACATGTAATTTTGATACACTTCGTCAGTTTCTATTTATTCTAATGGAATTCAAGAATTCACGTTTTTTCAGCATTCCTCTTATAATGTCATCTGTATGAAAGGTCAGCGTGAGGCCCAGGCTGCGTCAGTGAGGGGAGGAGTGTTATTCAGAGAGCAGGATTTCAAGGGAAGGAGTCATGTGGCTCACTGGTTCCTGGCACTGATCCAGGCAGGCAATTTCTATCACATGACCTCACAAGACTATGGTTAATTAGTACTGTTCAGAATAGGTTTCAGCATGTTGATGTCATGTCGTATGTGTTTTTATGTTTTAGATTAGATTAACAGATTGACATGATATAACACCAAAAAAAGACTTGACCTTTGTAAAAAGATTATACATCTGTGCCTTATCTCATAGAAGACTTGTAAATATACACTGCACATCACTGCAAATTCAATTAAAAGACATTTATGATCACTTTTTGCTAACTTTCAAGCAATACAAAAAAGCATTTGTTTGTTTATTTGTATGTGGAGTTTATGATATACAGTGCATACGGAGAGTATTCCGTGCTTCACTTTTTCCACATTTTATGTTACAGCCTTATTCCAAAATAGATTAAATTTAATTTTTCCTCAAATTCTACAACATTCTACACATAATACCCCATAATGACAACTTAAAATCAGTTTGTTTGAAATTTGAAATTTTTGCAAATTTATTAAAAATAAGAGACAAAGAAATCGCTTGTAGTATTCACATCCTTTGTGATCAAGCTCAAAATTGAGCTCAGGTGCATCCTGTTTCCACTGAACATCCTTGAGATGTTTCTACAGCTTAACTGAAGTCCACCTGTGGTAAATTCAGTTGATTGGACATGATTTGGAAAGTCACACACCTATCTATATAAGGTCCCACAGTTAACAGTGCATGTCAAAACATATCATTGTTGACTTTGGCATACACCTACCTCCATCAAAACTACATAAGGTCCCACAGTTAACAGTGCACATCAAAACAAGCATCAAGTCGTAGGAATCTGTAGACCTCCGAGATAGGACTGTCTCGAGGCACACATCTGGGGAAGGGTACAGAAAAAAAAAAAAAAAACTTCTGCTGCTTTAAAGGTCCCAATGAGCACAGTGGAAGTTTAGAACCACCGTGACTCTTCCTAGAGCTGGCCATCTCTCTAAACTCAGTGATCGGGGCAGAAGAGCTTCAGTTAGGGAGGTGACCAATAACCCGATGGTCACCCCAGATGGACGACCATCACTGCAGCACTTCAGCAATCAGGCCTGTATGGTAGAGTGGCCAGACAGAACCCACCCCTTAGTAAAAGGCACATGATTTCAACCATATAAACCAGTACTATCTGTTTGGAACATTCTTTAAAAAAGGAACACACCAGTGAGCTCAGCAACACCAAAAGACCCAGAAGACCACGGAAAACAACTGTGGATGACTTGAAAAAATCTTTTCCTGGTGAAGAAAACACCCTTCACAACAGCTGGCCAGATCAAGAACACTCTCCAGGAGGTAGGTGTATGTATGTCAAAGTCAACAATCAAGAGAAGACTTCACCAGAGTGAATACAGAGGGTTCACCACAACATGTAAACCATTGGTGAGCCTCAAAAACAGGAAGGCCAGATTATCAAAGATCAAATTGTACCAGAGTGACGGGAAGAGAAGAAGTGACTGCTCATGATCCAAAGCAAACCACCTCATCAGTGAAGCATGGTGGTGGTAGTGTCATTGCGTGGGCATGTATAGCTGCCAATGGAACTGGTTCCCTGGTATTTATTGATGATGTGCCTGCTGACTTTTTTGGCCTTTTTACTTTATTGGATAGAGACAGCTGTAGAGTGACAGAAAATGTGGGGAGAGAGATGGGGAATGACATGTGGGAAACATGTTGGGATTCGAACCTCGGCCCCCGCAGTGAGATTTTGCATATGGGCCGGCTGCTCTATCAACTGAGCTAAATGCTGCCCCTATTTCAGGCAATATTATCCGCTCATATTCAGCCAAAAGCTTCATAACTCATTGGACTGTACTTCACAGTGCAGATGGGCAATGACCTGAAGCACACTCCGAAAGCAAGAGTTTTTTAAGGCAAAGAAGTGGAATGTTATGCAATGGCCAAGTCAATCACCTGACCTGAATCCGAATGAGCACACATTTCACATTTCATTTGCTGAAGACAAAACTGAAGGGAAAATGCCCTAATAACAAGCAGGAAGTGAAGACAGTTGGCCTGGCAGAGCATCACCAGGTATGAAACCCGGTGTCTGGTGATGTCCATGTGTTCCAGACTTCAGGCTGTAATTGACTGCAAAGAATTTGCAACCAAGTATTAAAAAGTGAAAGTTTTAATTTTATTTATGATGATTTATTATTTTTACTCCCTTGAAAAGTGAGAGGCACATATATAAACTGTTGTAATTCCTACACCGTTCACCTGATTTGGATGCAAATACCCTCAAATTGAAGCTCAAAGTCTGCAGTTAAAGCACATCTTGTTCGGTTCATTTCAAATCCATTGTGGTGGTATATAGAGCCAAGAAGATCAGAATTGTGTCGATGTCCCAATATTTATGGACCTGACTTTATGTAATAACATGACATCATCTGCATGCCTGTGTGGTTTGGAGCGCTGACCTTTGCTGTTGAATCGAAACAGGTTGACGAATGAGCTGTATGCCGAGCGGAGGGGAGGCTCATCCTGCTCCGGAGTCAGCGGTTTGAAGTGGGTCAGGTGGGAGGGGCTGGTGGGCGAGATGACAGGCGGCTCGGTACTCCAGTCGGTTGAGGATGAAGACGAGGACTTGTCATCAGCAGCCATGTCACTGCTAGTCCTGCTACAGAGGCAAAAAAATATGATAAGCATGTGTGACCGATCAGCTGACATGGTGTTAGGACTCTTAATCAAACTGTGACATCTCAACAGCTTTCAGATCCCCATTTTCACACTAGCAGCATAAAGATTCTTTCATCTGGCCTCGTCGCGTAGAAACTACTTGCCATAACCAACATCTCACAACAACTCAATCAGAAAACTACACTCAGCACTCAGGTGCATCAAAGTCAGCACTGCGAGAAACCACTAACACAAAGCACTTTGCACTGCTGTGGACCACTGATCTGATAGTACCTGAGGTCAAATATAAGCCAGACTCAACCCATGCATATTCTTACTGGTCAACTACTACTGATGCCATTAAACTTTTAAAGTCAATACAGCCAACGTGGAAATAAATAATAAATCAAAAAGTGGTATGTGTGGTTGCTGCAAAGCAAAAATAATGGCCTCAAAGGAAGTCCAGTCTACAGGAAGCTTAATCATGAAACAGAACTGAGTGTTTGAGCTTTAGAGGCTCTCTCATGTGGAACACATGTGACCTCATACAAACTAAAATGAACTGGAGTAACCATGTGACATGATACCACATCTTAAAATGAGGAAGTCACAAATTTCAACAACCTGCTGTGGACTAAAAATGAATATGTTTGATAAAGATCACAGGAGAACTTTAAAACAGATTTGTCTGCTTCTGGTTCTTATTAGAAAAAATGTGTTTGAAATGTCAGTTTTCCCTCAAGAGGAAACACACTTTAGTCAGCCAACAGGAAACAGACTTTTGTCAGCCAGCAGCAAACAATGACGTTTTATGGTTCGTTTGTTTTCCATCCACACACTACAGCTTCAGTCTAAATCTGAAGCACATCACTCAGCAGACCTGTCACTGGATCGCTCGACAGATCGACCATATCGACAACTTGACTCGAGCTCAGGAGAGAGAGCGGCTGATTGGTCGGCTTCACTCAGCTGACGAGTCTCCACTTTACAGCCGTAAAAATCTACCATCCTGGTTCACTTACTGACTGTGTGTGAAACAGGAACACCCCCTTCAGATGTCCCACAGACTCACCCTTTAAAGAAAGCCACAGACTTTGAGTTTGCGATGCATGCCATGTCAGAGAATGTGCGGAGGAAATAGCAGAAGCGGCATCAGTAGCATTCTCCTCCTCATCATCATGTGATCATAACAGGCCGGGGCATGACTGCTGTGCCTGATCATTTAACAACCAGGGACCAAGCCCTGCTTATCACATAGTGCCTACACAGCTCATACACACAGGATATGTAATGCTGAAGTCTTGAACGGACTGACAGTCCGCAGACAGACAGTCTAACTTGGCTAGCAGCTGTCTTGTAAGCTAACTAGCTATCAAATATAGTTAATTGAATTACACTGTGTAACTGAGCGTCAGTGTATTTACTGTATGTGACATTCAACCACATTAATACAGCCTTTAAAACATTGGCCTTTCATTAGCAGCAACTACATCTAACACGAAATAACAACTAATATATATTGTTACCTAACATTAGCCAGCTAGCTTAGCGTACAGTACAGTACTAATCAACAGTTAGCCCCCGATGCTAACTAGCCGGTGGGCTGCAACAATCTTATTCTCGGACCAGCTGGCTCATGAAATGTGAACTACCATAGCAGGAAAAAAATGCTAATTACCTGCCCTCTATATGAATTTGACATCAATGTATGAAACGCTCCGACTCCGCAGACATATGTTAATGTTAAACACCTGAAAAGCCGACTCCCGTACACGAGCAGGCCCGACGAATGGAAACCTGCACCGCTGTTGTGATCGAGAGAACAGGCAGCACAAGTCACACTCAGAAATATCGATTGCTGTGGCATCATAACACATTTGCAATTTCCTGCAGGCAAGACTGTTACAGTGTAGCATTAGATTTGTTCTGATAGTACTTGTACAGAGCTCGACACAGGTCGACACATACAAAGACCTGTGTCAGCTCTGTCAACAAGAAACAGAGCTGTATACACACACTAAATGCCAAGAATTTGACACACTCTTAGACCAGAACAAAGTTCTGTTTTCTTGGGGAAAATCTGACATCGTCATGGTATCAGGAAAATACTTCAGAGCACGTCACAGATGGAAAACCAGCCAAACTTATACTATACTATACTATACTATACTATACTATACTATACTATACTATACTGAGCTCCTTCAGAAGAGAGTCATGTTTTCCTCACAGATATACATGTATATAAACGTATATAAATACAATCCTATACAGTATATGCAATGAGTAATAAATATATAGAAAAAGTTAAGCTGAAAAAAGTCATGAAGTCATGCTGTTGTTAAAGAGTGTGCCAGCTGTCTGAATGAAGGACTGGTGGTAGATCTCCTTACATGGTTGGAGTAGCAGTCTGTTACTGAAGGAGCTGTTTAACTGTGTTAGCCTCAATTCTATATGGTCAGATGAGTATTAACAGTTTTAAGAGCCGTTGGATTTATAGAAAAGTAGACTGGGTCAATGTAGTTTGATCTCTTTTGTGATAATCCAGGCTTTTTAGCTGTAAATCTGCATTTACCAATCTGATATTTAGCTGATACATTTGAAAGATTATGCAGTTAAAAATCAAATCTTGAAGTAAGACATATGTTGATGCATGCATACATGCTTCCAAAATAGCAATATATAATGATATAAAATAATAATTCATCAGTAAGTCCTTTGATGCGATAATTATTCCAATCATCACAAAAGTGTACTACAAAGACTTTAAGGTAGTTTGAGGAGTTTATTTTCAGTAGCTTGATTAAGGGCCAGGGCGGGGATGTGCCTGAAGAGACAAGCTCGGGGGAACATAGCGCTCTGTTTTTCATTTTCTCATTGGTCCGCAGCTCTTTGGACACGCCTTTACTGCGCTTGCGCGGAAACACGGCGCTCTTTTTTGTTTACGTTCAAAATGGAGTCTCCTTCGGTTTTCGTGATATTTCTTAAAGTTCTGACGGAATTTCTCTGAAGAGTTCACAGACGTCACCAAGGATCTATACACACACAGTACAAGAGGTAAATCTGCTTCTGCATCATGTTCAATAAAGGTGACGTCAAGTTCTGTCCAAATGCCAGTTGCACAGTGAACACATACAAATTAGTTGATTAATGCTAACGTCGGCTAAGTAACGTTTGGACCATAGAAAGAACGGGTCTGTTTGTAGTTTGTAAGTTGATAAAGTGTTGGCCGGGTGTTTTCTTTAGGTTGTTGATTTCTTCAGTCACACAGCTCTTCGTGTTCATCACGTCGTGTTACCTGCGAGGACAATGACGCACATGACGGCGTCCAAGAAGGCTGCAGCTGCAGCGAAGATCAAGAACAAGATCCTCAGTGAGTCTGTCATTCATCTAAACATACTCCAAAGCAGTGCTGTGTGCTCAGGCTTTTTCTGATGGAAGAGAAAATGTTCTTCTGTTGTGTTAATAATGCGATGCTTCTTCATGACCACACCAGACACCTCCTCCTTCTTCAGGGTCTCTTTGAAGACCAACAACGAGGCCTTAGCGAGAGCACTGGAGGCGCAGAAGGCGAGGAGCAGCCTGCTGGAGAAGGAGATCGTCTACCTTCACAAACAAGTGGAGGCTCTGTGCTTCGAGCTGGCCACCAGGAAGTACAAGCACAGGAAACTGGTCAGTTTGTTGTTTGCTCACACATTTTGGATAGAATGCACAGACCACCAGAAAGTTTGATTTGATTGTACTGACTGCAGTCCATCCTGTTTTTCTCTCGCAGCTCCTCATCTTGAAGAATCTCCATAGCAACACTCTGGAGCACTTGGACATGGTGGCTGACCTCTTCTCTGACAGTGTAAGGGTTCCGCTCACTAAGTATTGATGACTAACTAACAGTTGCTGTTCTTGTGTGGCGGGTGTGTAGCCTAGCAAGATAATAAGCAAGGTAAAAGAATGCTTCAAAAACTGTCAACACAGGAAATATTAGGAGCAGTGCAGATCAGGAGTCACTGTTTTTCCACCAAATGAGCCCTGCTCTGTGAGCCACTTCTGTTCAGGATTCGACAGCAGTCAAATAAATAAATATATAATAATCTTATCAGGAATAGTTCTGTGGACAGAGCAATATTCACTGCTGTATTTTAATGTCTGTTATAATGGTGGAAATGGTGGCGCAAGTGACCCAGACGTCACAGAGAGAATCATTTCTCAAGGTTTTTCAAAATAAAAGATCATCCATACTCAGATAATACATAAAACGGAAATAATTAATTATTTCTTGTGCGGCCCGGTACCAATTGATCGACGGACTGGTACTGGTCTGCGGCCCGGGGGTTGGGGACCACTGCTCTAGATGACCTGTTTTACCACCCCAGGAGGGATGGATGGTGGTATTATGGAAAGTTTATAAGAATTTATTTTGAACTACTGCCCACTGTGATGTCTCTGGGTGTGAATGTGTACATAAACTTTTCTTTAAACATGATTTCATTGTTACAAGAGAGGTGCATACATGAATACAACCACCATGAACAAGACTTTACTGTTAGTCCTTCCTAATTATTGTGGTGCAAAATGCTGTAAAGCAGTCTGTCCATGCACAATATTTACAGATGGGCTGTCGGAGTCAGTATCGTACAAACCAGGATTAATGTGTTGGTGTGCCATGTTGAACCTAAAGCAAGGTCTTTTCAAGGTTTTCAAGGTCACAGAAGTGAATGAGCAGCAAGTCAAACGATACCGTCTTTGATTGTGACTGCTTGTTTTCCCACAGGATCTTCCTAAACTACGTGACGTCACAACCTTATGTGGTGACCCTAAAGAAGAAAATCATGTAGTGAGAAGGTGAGCAAATACTGTATTCAGATTGATCTGGACATTGAACCATTTTTTGGTTTATGCAGCTATGAATGACATCTGTGTTGCTTTCTCTTTGTCTCCCTCTCTCTCCTCACTCCCATTATTAGACTCACAGATCAGTTACCTCCTCAGCCACATGTTTCAGGGGCAGGTGGTCCCCTCCAAAAAGTAACTGTGGACCTACCTGATAAAAAAATCTGTGCAAATGCCCTCAATATCCAGAATCGACCCAGAAACTCCACTGATGCCTGCAATGGTACAGAGCTTTAAATATATATTTTGTTGGTGTTAATCATCTTAAGTTGCTGTGAACTGACCTGAGGTACTGATGTAGAGTTCCCTGAAAAAATAATTGCTTAATTTCTTTCTCACAGATAACAGAGATGCTGAGAAAAGGCATTCAAGCCAGCATACACAGACAGGAACACTGTCAAGCAGCCTAAGGGATGAAGTAGAGAGGCTGTCAATGATGTTTTCTCAGCCTAGGGTTGATATGACTTCAGTCCCATGTCCTCGGAACAGTCAAACCTCCTCCTCGTGTGAAAAACCCAAGTCAGCTCTCTCTGATGAAGTTCACCTACCAAGTAGCTCAGTCATGGAAACTGAACCAGCGCACAAAGAAGAGAAGACTGTGCTTCTAAATACAACAATGGACATGACTCTAAGTAATCCTGCTGAAATAGTCTTTGTGGAAACTAAGGCCAACAGAAAAGGCCGTGCCGGCAAGCTGAAAGGCAAGAAGAAAAAGGAGCAGGCCTGTGGGTCAAGTGAGGCTGAGAATCCTCAGGTGAAGAACTCTGAAGATTCTACGTTCAGTGAGGCTCCCACTGGCACTTTGTTACAGGCAGATAACCATGCATCAGAGGACATTAGAGGCTCAGAGGTTATTGAGCTTCAGTCACACAAAACACAGAGTGTGTCTACCTCTCGTATTCCCAAATGGAGCAAGCCTGAAGCTGGCAACCATCAGAGAAGGATCACACACCAAACCAAGTCAAAAGCAGAGTCCTGTGACGTTATCTTACCAGACCTGGATGATTATTTCACGGATCCTGAAATTCAAATGTCAAAAGCCAGAGAAAGTGTTCACGTGAATACTGCAGAAGAATCGAGATCCAAAATCTCCTGCAAAAGGTCCAAGATGAAAGGAAGGAGGTTGTCCTCATTTACCAGGACATCTTTTATCACTCTTCCTTTACCACTGCATGAAAGTGAGAGCAGTCTGTCCAAACTGGAACATATCAGTAACGAGGTGCAAGAGGAACACGTGGGCCATAAACTCCAGGGCAAAATGAAGACAACTTCAAGATGCAGAGGGACGTTTGTTATCTCCATGGACTGTGATGACACAGCCTCAAACAGAACATCAGCAGTAGTGCACGCTGTAGAACAGGACTTAACACCTTCTACAGCTTCCTCCTACTGTGATGCAGACAGACTGTCAACAGTAATGAATGAAAGTGTCATCTGTCAACATTCAGACTCAAACACACCCAGGTGCAGCGATGGACCCTTTGTTGAGGAAACGCAGAGCTCCTGTAAGCGTCCTTGGCTGGCCATGCAGGATTCTGAAAGCCCTCAAGACGATTTGAGTAGCGGTGACAACCATGAAGTCCTCCCACTGGACCCCGGATGCACTTCAGGAACAGAGTTTCAGAAACCTAAAAAAGCCAGGAGAGAGGAAAAGAGTCAATCCAGTAGTAGTAGTAAGAAGAAAGCTGCACAGAGGGAGCACTGTGTCAATCAAGTAAATGAGGAAAAGAAGAAGAAGAAGAAAAGTAACCATAGCAACAACAGGTTGAGATCTGAGGAGGATGAAGCACACTGTCTTGGAGTCCGCATTGATGCTCCTGAAAGAAATAAAGATCAATTAGATGACACAATGGTGCAAGTGGTTGACTCACACTCTGAAATCCGTGAAAAGGATGACATCTCTGGATGTTCACGTGATATAAAACCCAACAAATCAAACTCCAGGACGGAGTCAAATCCAAAGCCGTGCATAAGAGCAACCAAGCTGCAACTGCTCACCGAAAGCAGAAATCTGAGGGAGACATTTGTTGTGTATCGGCATAAAACTCAAGACGATGTTTTACTAAACAGCCCAAGGATGTCTGATGTGTTCCACGCCTACAGTCACACAATGGACACCAGTGATGAGGCAGTTCATCAGAATGTGGGAGACCTGCTGACGGACGAGATGCCACCGTGGCTGGCCATGGACATCAGCGCTGTTGATAATGAGGTGGACACTTTTTTCGCCACTCCCAGCAGGGAGACATCACACAGGGCAACAATGCTGGATGAGTCTCCTGCTGTCACAACTCAAGCCTCTCCAGGTGTGTTTCACATTTCCTCAGAATCAGAATGATAATCTGTTTTTAGTGTTTGGTTCTGACTTTGGATGCGGTGAGAAGACCTAAGGGTCTTTAGTGTTCATAGGTAAAAAAAAAAAAAATAAATAATAATAATAATAATAAATAAAGAAATAAGTAAGTAAGTAGGTGACAAGATGCTGAAAATTATGTAGCTTCCAATAGTTGAATTTCATTTTCTTGCACTCAACCAGGAGGTGATAAAAATGTCTTACTGTGGTTTGTTGTACATCTGATCTTTTGTAAACCTAAACACTTCCACAGGACGGACGTTGCTCCTCTTTTGGAATAAACTCTTCGATTGTGGAGCCAGCAGCATGCATATTGTTGCTGTGTGTATCAGTATGACATCATTATGTTAGAATATTGCCATTATAATGAAAACTAAAAATCAACCTTCACTCCATTTACCTCCACTGCATTGTGAGATCTGATCAGAAATCAGAGTAAACCTTCAAGGCTAGAAAACTGTACAGTTTTTTTTTTTAACCAAATTTGTTGGGGGGAAAAAGGTTTTAACTTAATTCTGATTTTTATGTTCCAGTAGGAAGAGTCTTAACATCACTGACCAACACCATTGCAAACCCTGATAGTGAAAAAGGAGGGAGACTCAGGAACCGAGGTGGTTTGGTCAGTTATAAGGAGCCGGCCCTCAACAGGTGAGGACATCTTATCTCTTCTCTACTTTAATATTAATTCTGTCAGCAGTGAGTAAAGACTTCGTTTTTTTTTTTTTTTTTTGTGACAGCAAAATCAGGCGTGGAGATAAGTTTACCGATAGCATGTTTCTGAGCTCACCGGTGTTCAAGGATGGCAAGAAGAAGAAACAGAAGAAGACAGGGACCAACCCAAAGATGAAAAGTTCCATTTTGACGGACTGATTATTTCTTTGTCCTTAAGCTGACTCATCAAATGTTGTTTTTCTTTTAAAGACTCCATCTTTTTAGTCAAAGTTCAAACAGACCAGATGGAATAAATGTGTTTGTGCAGTATTTAATTGCAAACATTGAAACCAGTCAATATGTTCTGATAACTGCTGCACTGTGTATTCCCAGTGATGTGTGGATGGTAATTGTCTTAGAGATTGACAGCAGGGTTGGTCATCCATCTGGTCATTCAATCCAGGCTGTTCACCTGAGAAGTCTGTTCCATGTCGCTGTGAAAGGTTACCAGATACAGTGTAGCATGACTCCAGCCAACTTCTTTTTTTCCCATCATGTAAACTGGAGATCTGTAAGCTGTTTTCGCTCTTCAACAGTTAACAGTCGTGCAGAATTGCGCAGTGAGTACAGATGTTTGCATGTCAAAGTTGTTTTAGATATTCCATTGTTGTTGTTTTGTTCATTAAAGCGTTATTGCACAGGACAGCTGGATTCAGTTTTGGATTTGTTGCACTCAGCTGTTTTACTATTACATAAGAGTATATCTTTTTTTAAGGTGGACTAGAACTACTGGACAGCTGTCTTATTGTATTTGTTGGTAGCTCTCTGTGGAGTCTCAACAAGGTGTCATGTTCCTGACTGTGCTGTGCTGCATCCTCAGCTGTGAATTAACCCTTTGTTATAGCGTCTTGCCACCAGCGCATCTGTTATCTTCACTGGATTTCCACCTCCCTCGGTTCAAGTCATCTTCCTGGTAATGAAGATGAAGCTGTATTCAGGGAGTTAGAAAACTTTGACATGCTTTACTGTTTTTACAGGATTCCTACATTCAGAAAATGGAGGCAAGGCAGCTGAAAAGAAATGTGGAGGCCCTGATGTGAGTGGATGTTGAAGCCCAGAGATGGCTGAAAAGAACAATATGAAGCAGATTTAAAAATGACAACTGATTCATTCATGTTCTAATCTGAACAGTGGTGATTACATCGGGCAGAAGCTCAGAGAAAAGTCTTTTGATCCAAAGGGAAGGGGGACCTCCATACTGGATGACCTGGTAAAAATGTTAGAGACAACTGATCACCTCCAAAAGAATGAGTAAAAACACTCATCAAATAATAGTTGCAGCAAGAACTTCCATGTGGCATTGGTATATATTTGTATGTTACAGGCTCACTATGACCTGGCCATTAGTGTTGCCCTCTGGTGGTTGGACAGAGAAGAGGGACGGGATGTACTTGACAGAGACATCATGTAAGCTGCTTGAGTTTTTACACACTATGATGGCAGTTATAACTTATTTAATATTTGAACCTTCATCAGTTTACATTAATAGCACTGACCTGTTGGTCTTTACAAATGTGCAGTCACGAACGTTTCAAACCCACAGAGTCGATGTGTGAAATGTGTGTCTGATGCTGCACTTAATCATTGCATTTAGTGCGTCACTGTTTTGATGCAGTGCTATTTGTGAATATTTCTTTATAAGTGTTGTAGTAAGAATCCTGGACCAAACAGCTACAATAAGTGTTTAATCTTTTTACTTTTTTTAATTGCGTTTTGAGTTTAACAAGCAGGGGTGTATAACAGAAACATGAAATCAGCAAATATCACAGACTGGTACAGGTATGGTTTATGATGCTGTGATCTAGAAAACAAAGAACAACCAGTGTCGTATTTCAGCCAGTATTATTTTTTCCTGTCCTTATGTAGATGGAGGGAGTAAGTCTCTTTTTGGTGCAGTGTAGATAGTTGACAGTGGCTACAAAAAGGCTCATAGTGGGAGCGTCTCTCTGAAGCCAGCATGGTAAGAGAAGTTTAGACAGATTCCACAAACCTTCAGAAATAACTCTAAAAATGCAGAGATTATGTGATAATATATGGGCCTACTCCATCCTGCCACGAAGAAGTGAGAGCCAGTTCCCTTGGAGTTCTGCTTGGGGGTTAGAAAGAACTGAATCAATGTCAAGGTCGTTGATGTTTCACCTCCTCTGGTATTTCCCAGCACTGTTATATCATTTGAGTTATTTTTAATGGAGATGATACCCTCCTATGGTTCGATCCACATTTTTAGAAGAATGGTGCTCTTTATAGGTGCGAGACAAAAACCCAACACATTAGCCCAAGAGAGCAGCTGAAACGGAACCAGAATGAAATACATCAGTACACTGTTCAGTCTAAAAATAAAAGCTCAACCTGTTAACTCTACTTAGTGGACGCTGAAATGTTCATATTCAGTTGCCAAAAAAGCTACTCTGTTTTAAATGAAACTTTCTTCTGTTCCAGTGGAGCAACAAGCAGCTCAGGCACTGCCCAGTACCCAAATCGCTTAGAACGGGAGGCTATGATCCTGTCGTCCTTTGCTGGAATTATTATGGTGAGTGCAGCTTCTTGATTTTCAATTTCAATTCAAGTTAAATATGGGTATCATCTTAGCTGGACTTTCAGTTTTTTTTTGACCAGGTGTTTATTTTCCTTTTCTTTATTGAGAAGCTACATTTTGGGGTGTTAAATCTGAAGTATCTTTATGTCCTCAGCAATATTTGCAATCCTAGCTCAAGCAGAAGGGTGCAGTTTGGGGTGGCACTTAGCTCAGTCGTCATACAGGGAGCATAATGTGTTTACTGCAACAGTTAAACTGCTACGAAGTATTTGTTTTTGCTAGTTGCTAACCTTTGCACAACCTTCCTGCTTCAGAATAGCCTCCCAGTGGAGGAGATCTTGGCTCTATACAGGTGTAAACCAGCTGCCTCATACCCCAACCATCAGTCCAAGGTACAAACATCCTGGCTAATATTTCACACTCCTGTTTAGAACAAACAGGTTCAGTATGTGTCTCATTATTTTGAGTAAACTGTCTTTGGTCTTGTATCTTTCTTGTTGTATATTTAATAATAATAGTGATATAATAGAGAAAACTTTAATCTACTGTTCATCAACCCTAGACTGCAATCGTCTACCCCTTCACTCTATCCTACCATCCATTCGCCATGCTCGGCTCTTACAAGGCTGTGTACCACTCCAAGAAGCACAGTAAGTGTGTGCAAAATATATCTGGTACTTATTATCTGGCATTTTTAACACAGTGCTTTCCAAACTCTATTGGCTTCTGACCCTTAGTAGCCAAATTTATGAGCCACAGTATGCAAACTTGCTGCTATCTCATCTTCATTTAAACTGTTTTTTGGACTTAAACGTAAAAGTCTCAGATAGTTCTCGTGAAGTGAAGGTTTTGAGAAAAGACAGAATAAATAAATAAATAAATAATTAATATTAATTCATTGCTTTTAGCTGAATTTTCATTTCATTCAGAAGCTTGATTTAAAAAAGTTCTCAGACCACCATGACAGCTGAGCAGCACATGATGTGTTTGAACACTAAAGAAACAATAAATAAGTTGGACCATGTGATTATTATTTAGCTTTTTCATGTATTCATGTTCAGATCCCTTAGTTTAGTAAACATGCCAATACATTACAAAATTACTGTACTGATGTACTTGAAGTGTTTTAACACCAGAAGGCCCCTCAGATTTATTCTGTGATTCTTTTGGGGAGTCCTCACCCACTATTTGGGAATCAAGTTGATTATTCTAATATACTTAAACATCTCTTGTAGATCTAAAGTTGAAACGATGGCTGTCTGAGAGGACAAAGTCTAATGCCCCTCCTGGACGAGCCTCAGTGCAATCTTCATCATCCTCCTCCTCATCTCACTCCTTCCTAAGTGTGAGTAGCCACAGCATCCTAATTTCTGCAGTATTTGTCATTATTTAAATCCGGAATACTTAAGAGGAAAAGAATCTGAAAATGATGGGACAGCAGGTCTTGTAAAAAGAGTTATTTGTCTTATTTCAGGTTCTTATGATAAAAACATTGTATGTTTCTTTGGCCTCTGCTGCCACCCTGTGGATATAAACAGACATAATCTGCATCTAATGCTCTCCTCTCTATCACTGTCAGGACAGCAATGATGGCCATGAGGAAAGAACTACACGCTACGAGGGTTCACAAGAGTCTCTGCAGGACTGAAGACACCTCCTGCACTCATATAGTTTCTCACTTCTGCTGTCTTTACTTTTGTTGTTCACTTCATTCTGTCACACTGACCGTCTTTAAAGAGTTGTTGCAATTTTCTGCATTTGGAGGCTGAGAGGTGATGAAGACAAATCTTCATTAAAACATGTGATAATGACATTAAAAGGACGGTGTTGTGGCTGTGACTGTTGTGTAGCTAAACCAAATGACATAACTGTTAACTTGCTCTGAATAGTGAAGAGGAAACTGATGATTTGACAGATGACGGGCGGCTGTGGCTCGGAGGTAGAGCAGGTCATCCACTTATCAGATGATCAGTGGTTCCATCCTGAAGCCAGAGGCTGTGCCATCAGTGTGTGAATGTGTGTGAGTGGTTAGCTCCTCAATCTGATGAGCAGTTGGCACCTTGCATGGCAGCCAATGCCATCAGTGTTCAGTGTCATTCACCCATTCACACAGGTGTGTGATATGATATGAGATATGTACTGTAAAAGAGCTTTGAGTGGTCAGAAGACCAGAAAGGATGATGATGATAGTGACAGAGAATGATAATAAATTTACCATAGCTGTCACAGACAGTTAGTGCTAGTGTGGCACACTTGGACACTGAAAAGGGACTTCCACGCACAATGTTTCCTAGCATCTGATTTACACATTACTTGTCTAGTCTTTTCTAATTAACATATTTTAACAAGTTTTAATGGTGTAACTTGGTTTATTAAACTAGCCAGTAGTTAGTTATTCACAGCCTAATCTAGATGATTAATCATAATAATGCATTTAATACAATGCATTACACTGATATTAGACATTTTTTTTGTTATTTTCAGCATTGTCAGTTGCCACTGTTTCCAATTCAACAAATGGTTGACAGCTGTGTTGTTTTGTGATGACCTTTGACATTCTGCATGGTCCAGTTCAGCCACTTGATGATGGATTAGTGAGTAAAACACCTCTCTGATATGCATATCAATAAAGAGGGCACAGTGTGGGTCGGTAATCTGCCTGGTAGGACGTTTTGCTTTGATGATTCAGGGATTTTTGCTGTATGCCCAGGATCAAGACTCTTGGCAACGATGCCAGCATGTTAAATCCCCGCTCATTGAACAAACACCCAATGTGGGATCTGCCCATCCTTTGATTGAGGTTTATATAGCGGTACTCTGGTCGTGTTTTCACCATTTTCAGTAGGGGACTGGCTCTAGCACACTTTCCAGGATGAGTAAGGTAAGAGCGTGTGTTCCGTCTGTAATGGTCTTCATAAACCTCATATTAAATATATAACCTGTAATGTGAACGAACTGGAGGTTAAATAAAGATATATACAGGTCCCTTTGGAAAAGGTACCAGTGTTGATTGGAGAAACTAACTGCCATAAACTGGTTGAAATGTAATACAGACTGAGCCACAGGTAAAACTGGTCTTTGGCTTATATTATTTTCTTTATTGGTATGCCCATAATGAAGCACAGCATTGCCAAAACAGGTTGTGCAAGCTTTATACTGAACTATTTATTGTGACAGACTGAGCTCTGATTCATCCCTGCTTTCTCTCCTGGACTCAGATCACCTTCTATGAGGACAGAAACTTCCAGGGTCGCTCCTATGAGTGCGACACCGACTGCCCTGACATGCACCCCCACTTCAGCCGCTGCAATTCCATCAAGGTGGACAGCGGCTGCTGGGTGCTGTACGAGAAGCCCAATTACACTGGCTTCCAGTATGTTCTGACCAGAGGAGAGTACCCAGACTACCAGCGTTGGATGGGCTACAATGACACCATACGCTCCTGCCGCACGTACTCTTATGTGAGTAAATGTTTTGCTTTATTTAATGCTTGTGTAATGTGTGAACTAAAGACACTGAAGGAGAGAAATGGGTGCAAAACCCTGTTTTCTATGAGCCATATGTTCTATGTTTTTTTTATTTGATTAAGATAAAAAGCATGCATGAAATTCCAAACTGACATGTCAGTCTTTCAAAAGAATTGTGTGTAATCATCAGGAAATTTAGGACAAAGCTGAGCATGAAGAACCACAGACACAGTCTGTTGTACAGTTCTTGTTCTGATTTGGTATTGTCCTTCACTGTGCATCTTCAGACCAGTCAGGGCCCCTACCGCATCCGCATCTATGAGCGTCCCAACTTCCAGGGTCAGATGGTGGAGTTCAGCGAGGACTGCGAGTCAGTGCAGGAACACTTCCACAGCCGTGACATCTACTCCTGCAACGTTATGGAGGGCTACTGGACCTTCTACGAGCACCCGAACTACCGTGGTCGTCAGTACTTCCTGAGGCCTGGAGAGTACCGCAAGTTTGGTGACTGGGGGGCCACCTGTGCCACCACCGGGTCCTTCCGCAGAATCACCGATTTTTAATCAGGAACCTGGGTTGATTTTAATTACATTTCAGTTTCATCAAAAATACACTTTTTCCTGTGAACTTCCTCCTTTAAAAGACAGTTATTTGTGGAAACTGGTAATGTTAATAAAATGATGTGTCTCTTACAGTAAGGAGTAGGATGTTTGATTTGGTTATGACCCGGCATATCAATGATGTTAAATAAATAAATCTATTATAAACTACTTACTCCCTGCTTCTCTCTCAATACATATTTTGTTATTGACTGTTTTAAGGAATTGATTCTTAAAATAATATTTATTTTAAGTTTTAAGTTTTTTTTTACACAAGCCCCTGCTTTCCACACATTCATACAGGCTCCACACTCTCACACATACTTTAAATAACAATATAAGAAGATTTAGAATCTCTACTTAGAAAATGAAGTGATGTCAAAGACATTCACAGACAGAAAACATCAATAGTGATGAAAGGCTTACTATGAGCACCAATCATCTGTTACTATCTACAATACAGAGTATATTTCATCATTTATATAAATACCTAGCAAATTCATTTCAGTTTCATATTTTGTATATGAATCCATCCCATTTAAAAAGAACTGAAGATGGGTAAAAGAGCTCAGCATTGACTGTTCCAGTGCATGTCCATGTGGCTCTTGCTAGAAGCTGCACAGTGTCAGTTTACTCTGACAGAGGACATGACAAACAGAGTGAGAAGACTCCTGAGTTTCTGCTGACACCGGGCTTCATTTGAATAACAACACACACAGCAGCACCTACTCCCACGGGGTAAGGTATATAAAGATGGGTTGTACCTTTGTAGTCAAAAAGCAAGAAGTGGTTTGACCGACAGCAGCTATGATGGGAAAGGTTTGTGTCCAATTCTACATTACAAATGAAGACAATGACAAGTGTAGCCTGCTTCATACTGATTAAACAAGTGTCAAAGATGAGCTGAACATAACAAGCTGGTGTGTTTTTGCTCCATCAGATCATCTTCTATGAGGACAGAAACTTTGGAGGCCGTTACTATGAGTGCATGAGTGACTGTGCTGACCTGCACTCCATGTTTGAGCGCTGCCGCTCCATCAGGGTAGAGAGTGGCATGTTCATGATCTACGACCGTCCAGGCTTCATGGGAAACCAGTACTTCATGAGGAGGGGAGAGTACTCTGACTACATGGGCATGGCCGGCCTGAATGACTGTGTCAGGTCCTGTCGCATGATCCCCATGGTAAGGCCCTCAGTAAAACTACATACTTATATTGATATGTGTCACTATAATCCAAACAACATTTCCACCACAAAACATCACATCAGTGAACCTCTTAACTGTATATCTTAAAGTGCTTCTAAACCTTTTTAGCAGGAAATGTAGGTGCACAGAATAAATTAATTTAACCCTTAAGGGACAATTTAACCTAAAGGGAATTCATTGTGAACAGATAAAATTCAATTTCCATTTATTTTATTTTTTTGCTCCTGGATAAATAATTAACTGGTTTCACCACCTCATTTAAGGAGTATTGAAGCAGCCCCAGTGAAAGCTATGAGTAAAATGAAACATTGACATGACATTTACATTTACATTTAGTAATTTAGCAGATGCTTTTATCCAAAGAGACTTACAGAGAAGGGAACAATCCAGGTACAGTGCAATAAGAATTAGTACAACAATAAGTGCTATGACAATTCTTAAAGGGGTAGATTTATCATGTCCAGTTGTAGGTAGTGCTAGGAGAGAAGGTAATCTCTGAAGAGCTGGAGGTTTTCAGGAGTTTTTTAAAAGGTAGAGAGGGACGCCTCTGCTCTGGTAGGAACTGGTAGCGTGTTCCACCAACAGGGAACAAGAGACGAAAAAGTCTATATTTGACAGTAGCAAACAGGTGGCAGAGTCACGTGTCTCTCGTTGGAAGAGCAGAGTCATGAGGTAAGAGAATTAGATTTTGACCTTTTCCTTTATTGAACTGCAATTAATAGAATTGGGAAAAGGAAACTGTACATTTCTACTTAGAATGAATGCTCACCCAAGATTTAGGATACAGGATACAGTATATTACTATTTTATAAACAAAACTTATAAAACCCCCAATAATTTTACCTAGTAAAAGTTAGTTTCACTTTTAGTAAAAGTTAGTTTTAGTTTCATTTTAGGTATCAAGAGTTGGCTTAATAGAATTTGTACACTCAAGCTTGTAGCTATTGCTTAAAAGAAAGTTATATTATTAACTTTATATTCATACAGTTTTTATATCCCTACTGTAAATATGAAGCTCCTGTGAGCAGCATGTTAGCTTACCTTAGCATACAAATAGAAACAGCAAACTTGACTCTGTAAAAAGGAAACAAATGCCTACCAACTCCTCTGTCAGTAATGAACTTATATGTTAGTATAAAATCCAATTCCCAGTGTTACGAGGAATTGTGTGCAGGCTTTAAGCCTGGGAGCTGTACAGGTAATCAGGTAATTCAGTCAGGTAATTACAGGGCTTGAAGGGCTTTCCAGCCTTTATGCTAAGCTAACTAGCTACTCACAGCAGTTTATTCTTTACCATACAGATGTATAGGTATCAGTGAGGTATCAGTACTCTCAACTCTTGACAAAGCAAATAAGCGCAAAATGTCAAACTATTCCCAAAACCAAGCAATGCTGACTTCAATGAGGCATAATGATCTTTATATATTTAAATATGAATTATTTTGTCATACAAATATGACAAATGCCATGGCTTGCCTCATTTGACTTATGAAGATCTGACCCTTTGACCTTCCTGCCCTCTGTAGCACAGTGATAGCTTCAGGATGAGGCTTTACGAGCATTTTGACATGGGAGGTGAGATGATGGAGCTGATGGACGACTGCCCCAATGTCATGGACCGTTTCCGCATGTCCAACTTCAACTCCTGCAGTGTGATGGACGGCCACTGGCTCATGTACGAGCATTCCAACTACAGAGGACGTCACTACTACCTGAGGCCTGGCCAGTACAGGAGCTTCAGCGACTGGAGAGGCAACAACTCCAGGATTGGCTCCATCAGGCGACTAATGGATCTCTAAAGACGGAAGAACGGTCCTTGTGAAATGTCTGCTGTTTGCCTTGTTTCACACGCTGAATAAAATGGCATCAGTGCTCAAGTGTTTTCAGTTTTGTTCTTGCTCTCTGCATTTGGAGGGCATGTTTCCTCATGAGGATGTGATGGGGTCATGGCTTGACATCCTGACTCTCATCAGAGGCTTGAATAAAATACTGCAATCGCTGACACATACCACACCGAGACTCAAGTGTTATCTCTTGTGGAGCTAATCCTAACCCTAACGACTAACCCTCTCACTCACAGTTCTTTCCATTGACACTAGAGAATATCACTACAAGGTCCATTTACCATACTTTTGATCATATCACATGCTCTTCAGCTGATGGAGTTCACCCAGTTGTGTTTCTAATGTCGGAGTGAACTTTGCTCCTCAGCTTTTCAGACAACAAGGGTGAGAAATCCTCTAACTGCTGCAGAATATATAAGAAATGACTTATCTACCTGTAGGTATGTTGTTTTGAAAAAATACAGAGTTAAACACAGGAAAAACTGATTTTCATACAGTTTTTCACTGGTTAAGCAGCGTGTAGTTACTGTGTATGGACCTCCACCAGAGGTCAGCAGTAGAGAGTTGAAATTATACACACCACAAGGACAAACTAACATTCTCTTACAAATGCAATCATTTATATTGGATAATATCATGCAATACACAGCTAACAAATAATATGTAATTGTTAATTCCTTTGGTACTAATAACCTTGCTATCTGGGAAGTTTTACAATACATTTTACAATACATGAAATCTAAAAAATAATTTACACATAAGTGAACACGATGGTAATGTGCCATTAAGATTAACATAAATCTAGAAGTGTAGGTCTCTGCTTATAGTAAGAGAGGTGAAAGAAAAAAAATCCATACCAAGAACTCCACTGATGGCAGAAATCATCCATAACTAGAGTCCATCAGCAGACTGGGGCCTTATTTTAGAAATACAAATCCACCACCCATTCAGTGACGACAAAGAGTTCAGCACTGTTTCATACAAAAACCTCCTGCCCAACACCAAACAGGCTGTCCGCTGTCACCTTACAAACATAACCACTGAGCATCTCTTCAGGATAACACAGAGGGACACATGCCAAAGATTCCAGGCTATTACAATATGAATGACTCGTGCAGAGTCTGCATTCCCCATTCACTATATATGTGACAGGTGGGAGTCTTCAAAGAGCTGGATGGATCACGTAGGGCAAGGCACAGGGCAGGCAAACCGGCCAACATGGGGAAGGTAAACATCACAGCTCCTAGCACACACTCTCAGGAGGGCAGCGGGGATGACAGTATGCTGTTCATGTTGGTACACAATGAGAAAAATGCTCTTATTGCAAATTAAACAAGACACTGACAGGCCTCCAGTTTTTTATTGCTACTTTTTTATTAAAAGGGGAGAAAGTGGATTACTAAAAAAGAGTCAATTGCATTTTGCTACCATCATAGTTTCTTCTTTACACTAGGAGGGGGAAGGGAGACAACTATCTGCAACTGAATCACTAGATGTCACTAAATCCTACATACCGGTGCTGCAGAATGTACTGTGTATTTCTATTGATGAACAGGATTTGCTGTCTGCTGATCAGTATGAATAAAATTAAAAATCATTTTCATAGCAAAGACATTGCAATTTCCATTGTCCAGATCACCTTCTATGAACACAAGAACTTCTCTGGGCATGATTATGAGTGCACCTGTGACTGTGCCGACCTGACTTGTCACCTGAATTCCTGCAACTCCATCCGGGTGGAGAGCGGCAGCTTCATGATCTATGAAAAGTCCAACTACAGTGGTGACCAGTACTACCTGAGGAGGGGAGATTATCCTGACTTGGCTGACTGGAAGGGTGTCATCGACTGTGTCAGCTCCTGTCGACGCATTTCCATGGTGAGCTATGCCAAAAACTTGAAAACCAATGATATCAATTCTCTGACCAGAACAATAGACCCTTTTTTCACAGCAGCCAGGTGTTATTCAGGTCAAAGAGAGTCAGGGTGCTGCTGTGATGTGTCGGCTCACTAGGAAGTCTCTGCTGCACTAAATGGAACAACAACCATTTAATATTTTTTTCAGAATTTCACAACATGACTTTAGTTTGAAAACGACAGTGTCTACAGCAGTACAGTGATTGGAGCCAAATGCTAACATTAGCATGCTAACACACTCATATATCTAATATATGTATGTTGGCCATCATCCTAATGTAGTGTGCTAATATTAGCAGTAACCACATAGCTGATCGGAATGTTGTTGGCTTTTGGGCATCAAAAATGGATGCATTAAAATGCTGACCTGATGGTGGCGCTTAATAACACTGTCAAGACACAAGTATTAACCTCATGGTTAGCAAAGTATCTTGGATTCATCCTCTCGGACTGTGACTGCTCTTAGCTTGTATCAGCTTTTAAACTCTCAAACTTGGTTTTTAAAATGATTCATCATCTGTTGTATAGCCTAATGCAAAATTATATATAATTATGTTCTGTTTCTTGCTTTAGTAATGTTCCCCCTTTCAAAACCAGGAATCTGGGTTGTTCAGCATGCGCCTGTATGAGCGCATTGAGTTTGGAGGTCAGATGATGGACCTGGTGGATGACTGTCCCAGTGTCACAGACCGCTTCCACTTGGACAACATCTTCTCCTGCCACGTGTTCAAAGGCAACTGGCTCTTCTATGAGCACCCAAACTATCAGGGCAAGATGTACCTGATGAGGCCTGGAGATTACAAGAGGTTCAGCGAGTGGGGCGGCAGGTCCGCAAGGGTCGGCTCCATCAGACGTGTCATGGACTATTGATTCCATTTTAAAGAATCTCTGAGTTGCAAGCAGGTTTTGGACAGTCTTTATGCTCAGATAGTAGTCTACATCACTATAGAATGTGTAACATTCTGAGGCTCAGTGGTGATAATTGGTCAGTTTATTCAAGGATTAAGACTAAACCTGAAGAGCACACACAACAACCATACGTTTTTGGACCTATACTTGATCAAATACTCACCATCATAATAAGGCAATTACACAGTGAGCCTTCACAGCCCATTCAAGTTTGAGGAGGACCTCAGACATTTAAAAACACACCATTATTGGGTGGGACTTTTGTAGCTATTGTAGAACTACAATGATTATAAGTGATCTACGATGAGTGGGAGTACATCCTTCACATAAATCTTAACATTCTGCCTCTGACATTATTTTTATGTCTTTAGATTGCACAGATTATCATGTCTCGACTGTGAATCATCAATTTGATCTTGCTGATGCTTTGTAGTACATTCTATCAATCTGTTGTACAGTGGCATTTTCTGGTGGGGAATTGTGATGAACATGGAGGAAAGAACAATAACTCATTACACATCAAGAGTCATCCATACATAAACAGATTTTTTCCACTCATAGACCCCTGATACTCCTGATCCACCATCGCTGTGACTGATATATTTGAATGATAATACTTTATGCTGTGCAATCACACAGCTGGCCTTTCTTTCTTTCTTTCTTTTTTTAATAAAGTGCAGTGGCTTGGCTCAGGGGCAACATTGACCAGTAATACAGTCTGATACCAACATGGGGAAGGTAAAGAACATTAAATGTTATGATTTAATGCTGTATTTTAAAAATAATATTTTTTTATTTTGTTTATTTTTAGAAGATTTTGTATTTGCTAGACATTCATGGCTCTGTGTGAAAATGGAAACCATCTGTATGTGTGTTTGTGTGTGTTTGTGTGTGTGTGTGTGTGTGTGTGTGTGTGTGTGTGTAATGATTACTTCTGCATCATATGATCCAAGGGCACTCTCATGAGTGCAGCAGCGACTGTGCAGATCTTCACCTCTGCTTCAACAGATGTAACTCCATCAGGGTGGAGATTGGCTGCTTCATGATCTATGAGAGGCCCAACTATATTTGCAACCAGTATTTCCTAAGGAGAGGATAGTACGCTGACAATCAGTGTTTGATTGGAATGAACGACTGTGTTAGATCTTGCCGTGTAATCCCCCAGGTAGGTCATAAGGGTGCAGACAGGCTGTTTGTGGTAAACACCAACCTGCCTTACCTTCTTTCAAAACAACTAAAATATCTCTATATGTCCAGGTATGTATGAGATAGATATTTTATTGGACATTTTAATAGCAGTTTTCTATCCTGTTTCAGCACTGTACAGGAGATACAGTGACTGGGGACGTGCCAACCCATTCCCTCGCAAGAATCATGGACTTCAACTGAAGACAAGCTTCATCTTTCCCCAAGATGATTTTGCTATTTTCCCAATAAACTTTAACTGCTGAATGAAACTATGAAATTATGTTTTACTGTGTGTATCTGCAAGCTGGGGTTGTTGACTCTGGTCACTAGAAAGAATAATTACTACAAAATTCTATCACTATTTTGTAAAATACTATCACAGTTTGTGAGTGCAGATTTATTCTTCCATCTGAACAGAAGTTTTAGTTTGTACAGTTTAATCTCTTCTGTTTAGGCATAGCACATCAAACAATGCCAAAGTTGCCCTCTCTATACTTTGTGCTACCTGATTGGATTAGCTGGTCTCTAGTTTATTCATATGATTAACATTAAATAAAACAGTGAGACTATGTGAGACAGGAAACCGACACAAAAATAGGACCTGAATGTCACAAATACAATGATTGTGAACAGAGCCCAGAGCAAATGACAGAATATGAGAAAAACAGTAAATAATCTAGCAAAACAGGACACAGTACTAACACATATAAGTACAAAGCATAAAAACTATTTCAAGCAAATCAAAAATAAAGAAAATATAAAAAATACAGAATTTTTGAAAAAAATTGTTAAAACAAAATGTACTTTCAATACACCAGTGATAAAAGTTTAATATTCAAAACAAAACAACTGTAATCATAGCTATTTTATAACTATATAATATCAAACATCAATAACAACCATAACACCATTACATGAAACAATAACAATTAAACATAAATAGAGGTTCACATTTTAAGATCTAACTAACACTACACTTAAGTTATGTATGTTCATGTACAGGAAGATTAGGTTAGGTTTGCTACATATACTCTATAGTACATATCTATCACTGGTCACCATCACTTTTGAGACAGACAAATCTTAGATATCAAGTTGAGATATGTAAATGCACACACACACACACACAAACACACACACACACACACACACACACACACACTCAACTTGAAATCTGACATTTGTTGTTTTTGTATGGATATGTGGATATGATTAATTCATTAAACATACAATACACACGAAAGATGGTGAAAAAGTCATAGTCATAAACCTAGAGTCATTATTAGTTAGAGCTCTAAAGCTGGATGAAATATGTGTCCGCCACTCACTTTGAAGTCTAATATTACAGCAGGAGTCTTCGAAAAGTCAAACATGGCAGTAGTACATCAAGGGAATTGTAGTTCAAACAAAAATAGTTGAACAAAATGCTATACCACACCTGACCCTGGGATTAAATGTGGTGTTAGTAGATGTAGAAAAGGTTGACACAAGCATCCCCCACACAGCTAATATACAGTACACTGTAAAAATATACAAATCCAAATAAAATCTTTATGTCCAGTGTAGCATACAGCCAGAGCATGGTATACACTTACTTATGTGCGTACAGTGTAGTGCGCAGGTAGAGCTTTAGAGAGAATGAATGGCTTCCTGGTCTGTTACACAACATATTTAATGCGAAAGGGCTGTTCCATATTGTTCTGTAGCCATTGTCCACTGGATGTGTGGATACCATACTAGTCTTTTCCCTTGTCCATGCATGTCAAAACACCAAACCAGTTAATTATTTATCCTTTTTTTCAAATACAAATCCATATTTCTGACCCAATGTTATGCTGTAACAAAAAGGTAAACATGTGCCAGTAGCCTTCAATTATAACTACGAGAGAATTTGAATAACAATGCATTGTTTGTCAAGAGGTAGTATAAAAAGCCCTGAAAACATGGGGAATCTCTCCAACGGAGACCATGGGCAAGGTAAGTACTGTTTTTCCTCTCTGCTCAGACTAAATGTAAATTGTTACAAAGCTATTCAAATTTTTCTATAGTATGTTTTCATGTTGATCAAAGAGCTGAATTCTTCTTGCTGAAACAAGGTCACAGCTTATGACATAAATAACTTTATGTTCTACCAGATTATCTTTTACGAGGACAAGAACTTCCAGGGTCGGAGCTATGAGTGCAGCAATGACTGCACGGACCTTCACTCATACTTCAGCCGCTGTAACTCCATCAGGGTGGAGAGTGGCTGCTTCATGATCTATGAACGACCCAACTTCATGGGCCACCAGTATTTCATGAGGAGGGGAGAGTATTCTGACTACCAAAGGTGGATGGGCTTCAGCAGCTGTATCCGTTCATGCCGAATGATCCCTGCGGTATGTGGGTTTTATTTGTAAAGATGGAGAAGAGAAATGAAAGATTGAAAAAGAGGAATTTCAGCAAGTTAGTATGATTTAATATAGAGTAAGGACATATATTTTTGTTGTAACATTCTCCATGTTTGATTAGCTTGTGGTTACAAAAGATATAGTATATCAGCTTTTGATCAAACCTGTTTTCTTTTGGTCCCACAGTATCGAGGCTCCTACAGAATGCGTATCTATGAAAAGCCCGACTTCAGTGGTCACATGATGGAGTTCATGGATGACTGCCCATGTGTGTCTGACCGTTTCCATCACCGCCATGTCTACTCATGTAATGTTATGAATGGCTACTGGATCTTCTATGAGTACCCCAACTACCGAGGCAGACAGTACTTCCTGAGGAATGGGGAGTACAGGAGGTACCGTGACTGGTGTGCCACCTGCGCCATCGTCGGCTCCTTCAGGAGGGTCACCGAATTTTAGTTATGAAACGACACCTTGCTGTAAATATCAAACACTTAGTTTATTAAAGATGTTGAATTTTTAACCTCCTTTGTATATGTGTTTTCATTGGTTTGTCAAAGATTGGATTTGGTAGACATTTCAAAGAGTGATTAAACTAAGTAAGTAAAAGGAGCCTTATAAAGACAATAAAAGACCCTTTTACTGTGTGGTAACTTTGTGGATTCTGTACTTCGTTACTTTAAGAGGGTTAAAGATGTTTTTTTTCACTGTACTTAGATCCTGTCAAGAACAAGAGGGGTAAACAGCCTTAACTGTACTGTAGCTGGTTCAAAACAAATAAACCAGCCATCAAATGGAGAGCAAATTTGAAATCTTTTTCACTGAGATTCTTTAATTTCAATTTATCACTCTTGTCCTATAGAATATAGACTTTACATCTATATATGACTTTAATATACTTTTCTATTATGTACTGTAATATAAGGATATATTATATACTGCTATAACTCCATACATAATTGGCAATACATTTTCCTGTTGCTACACCCTGTAACCCATAATGTATTGATAATAAAATTAAAAATTAAATAAAAAATTACTTTTCTCAGATTTATAGTATATTCTGCATTGTAGTTCAACATTTAAGACATCAAAATAAAAAAAGAAAGCAAAATGTATTTTATATTTTAGATACTTTTGCCTTGATGACAGCTTTGCACATTTGCATTTTCTGCATTTATCAGCTTCACAAGGTCGTCATCTGGATTAGTCAGTCGTGAAAGAATTCTCATACATGTTGAGCCCTTGTTGGCTTAAGGTTGATTGATTGTGGAGGCCAGGTCACCTGATGCAGCACTCCATCACTCTCCTTCTTGGTCAAATAGCAAATAGCAAACAAAAGATGGTCCCACTAAGCTCAAACCAGATGGGATGGCATGCAACAACTGCCAGTTGCATTTGTTGAAAATGTTACTGCCAGGTAGCAGCCTATGTTATAAATATTGTTTTATATGACTATACATATAATAGATGGACAAACTTGAATTCCAATAATAAAGCTTCAATCTGTAGTATTTATATTACCATGCAGAATCAGTTAAATATTTTAAACTAGTTCTCAACATGTATTTTTATGGCCAACCAATGAGCAATTTGGGTTTAGTGTCTTCCCCAAGGATGCAGGTGAACAACCAACTACACCTCCTGAGCTGAATTCACTTTCCCTCACTGCAGTCCTGAAATGTTTTAATCCTACACGTTGTGACTTTGTTTTGAGATGTGCTGAATAAATATAATCTTCAATATTTATATTAGTGTGTAATATGTTAATGTGTTATATCATTTAGGCTAACCTGCAGAGTACTTATTAGTCATACAGTATACACTGCCAGTCTAAAAAAAAGTCCACAGTCCCACAGTCCAATATTTCATTGGACAGTCTTTAACACATTTGCTGTGGCATTGTTTTAATAAGCTTTTGCAATGTCACAACATTTATTTCCAGCCATAGTTGCATTAATTTTCTGCTAAGATCTTATATTGATGATGGGAGAGTCGCACCGCTGAGCACATCCCAAAGATTCTCAATGGGGCTGAGGTCAGGTCTGGACTGTGGTGTCATACTCCCTGAACCACTCATTTACAATGTGAGCCAGATGAATCCTGGCATTGTCATCTTGGAATATACCCGTGCCATCAGTGAATAAAGACCTGGTCATCCAGTATATTCAGGTAGTCAGCTGACCTCATTCTTTGGGGACATAATGTTGCTGAACATAGACCTGACCAACTGCAGCAACCCCAGATCATAAAACCACCCCTGCAGACTTATACGGTGGGCACTAGGCATGATGGGTGCATCACTTCATCCACCTCTCCTCTTACAATAATGTACCCAAGATGATGTTTTACCCCCATCCTTCCAGGTATTAATAATGCATTGGACAGTTCTTAATCTGATTTGAGTAGTTTTAGGGATCTCCGTAGTTGTTTTCTCTGCTTGATGCAGGCCAATAATTTGACCCTTCTGAAACTGATTTACATACTCTCCACGACCACAGGATATGTCTTCAGTTGTTTAAGAAAGGAGAAGCTACTCACAGCATCAGCTAGGATTAAATAACTTGTTGCTAGCTGAAACATATTAATTACTGCAGTAATTATCCAATGGAAGGCTTTTATCCAGGTGATGACTTTTTCTGGACAGGCAGTGTATTTTCAGTGAGAGGTGTGTGAATACAAACGTTTCCTTTGAAATGTATAGCAAATTTCAAAATATATTTATTCCATAACTACTGTTGTATGAATGGATTTATACAACAGTATCAGTTGGGTGTATAAAGATAAATAGTTGCTGTTGTTAGTCTTCCAGGTCAGATGCCATTAAACTAGAGCAGAGCAGGATGTGATATATATATATATATACACACACACACACACACACACACATATATATATATATATATATATATATATATATATATATATATATATATATATATATATATATATATATATATATATATATATACACATCCTGCTCTGCTCTAGTTTAATGGCATCTGACCTGGAAGACTAACAACAGCAACTATTTATCTTTATACACCCATATATATATATATATATATCACACTTAATAAACATAAATTATCATTTATGTTAAATTATTTAAATTATTTTCATCCAGCCAAGCAAGACATAGACAAGCTGTAAGAAAATAAAAACAGAGCTACAACTATCATCACAGCCTGGTTGCTTTCTGTGCAAATGCAATGCTATTTTCCTTAAGACAAACAAATAAACCTGTGGACTTCTTTTAAAAATGACTTTCTTTATTTATAGAATCTACCGATGAGCATAAGCTGCACAAAAAGAAAGAGAAAAGAGATCTTTATCTGCCTAATTTTTTAATAATTAAACTCTGAAAAACATAATTGAATGCTAAAGCGATTTAAAGCGATTTTTTTTGTATAGTTTCAGTTTACATACGCTAGATTGCAACAGAATTTTATTTACAAAGCAGGATTTGGTAAAAAAAAAACAAACAAACATAGTCAGCGTGTTTAATTTTTTTCATACTAAATATTTGTACTGGTTCTAGGCTTCTCATGTATTTGTCAGAGATGTGGCCTGATGTCATGTTCTTTCCATCAGTGATGATTACAGTGATGATGTGGAACACACACAAAGCGTATGCTTATGATAGACAATACAGATGCCAGAAATGTATGGATAGAGAACCATTGTTTTACACTTATAGTCCCCGTTCAGCAAAAGTCATACTGCCAATTCATCAGCTTTGCACATGGCCTTGAATAACCACGTGGTCCCTGTGGTTTTATATAAAAAGGCACTGGAGATATGGAGCTGGCAGAGCAAGTTGAACCATCCGCTGGCTACAACCTAAACCACTATCATCATGGGCAAGGTTAAAGGATATCTAATTAAAACAACAAAACAACATTTTTACACAGCAAAACAAATTTTAAGGTGTGCAATGACATGAACACTATTTAAATCCTGGTCTTACCTATGTTTTCTGTTACAGGTCATCTTCTACGAGGACAGGAACTTCCAGGGTCGCTCCTGGGAGTGCATGAGCGACTGTGCTGACTTTTCCTCCTACCTGAGCAGATGCCACTCCTTCAGGGTGGAGAGCGGCTGCTTCATGGCCTACGACCGTCCCAACTACATGGGAAACCAGTACTTCATGAGGAGGGGAGACTATGCTGACTACATGAGCATGTGGGGATGGAACAGTGGTATCAGGTCTTGCCGTATGATCCCCATGGTAGGTATAAAACAGACATCTGTCATACTGCAGTTCTATTATGGGTGACACCCCTCCCAAAACGTGATATTAAGACTTTCTTTTTGTTTTACAGTACAGAGGCCAGTACAGGATGAGGATCTACGAGAGGGAGAACTTCGGTGGTCAGATGTATGAGCTGATGGACGACTGTGACAACATCATGGACCGTTACCGTATGAATGACTGCATGTCCTGCAACGTGATGGACGGCCACTGGCTGATGTACGAGCAGCCCCACTACAGAGGCAGGATGATGTACTTCAGGCCTGGAGAGTACAGGAACTTCAGGGACATGGGCTGGAGCGGCTCCAGGTTCATGAGCATGAGGCGTATCATGGACATGTGCTAGATGTCTGTATTTGATTTAAGTAAATAAAAAAGATGTGTAATTCATAAACATGTTTGTGTTCTTTTGTGTGGCTTCTCCTTAGTAGTTCAAATAACTAAATAGTGAACAAAATCCCAACACCAACATTGTACACACATGAATATACACAGGGTTGACATTTGCTGTTTCTCACAAACGTCCTAAAAGTTTACTTAAAAATGTCACTTACAAGTTTCTCATCATGTTCCTTTATATAAAATTAAGGATGCCTTTAGTCTTCAAAATATAATTCAACTGGACTCTTTTTGTCTTATAATTGCTCACATTTCTATTGTTATGATAAGATTGTTACTCACCAAAATCATTGCAGATATCCTACACAACAAAGGCTGGCAATTGGACAGGTTGTGAGCAAGCCAACAGGTTGCCTATATTATCTACTTTTTTATTTGGAGGTAAACCCAAAAGGCCAGATGGACTATATAGTCCCTCCAGTCAGTTCTGGGTTCTGCCCTGAATTCTAATGACAGGCTTGGAACGTCTCTAAGGGAAGGTGATCAGATGTCTGAATCACTTGTTGGTTGCTTTTGACATGAAAGAGCAGCAGCTCTTCTCTGAGCTGGATATCTAAGGTCCTCACTCTATCTTTATATCTGGGCTCCTGGCTGAGCCCAGACACTCCATGGAGGAAACTTATTGGTGGTCACTACCCACAGGTCATGACCACAGGTAGGATTGGAATGTAGGTGGATTAGGGAATCAGGAGCTTTTGGCCTAGCTCCCTCTCTGACATTTTTTGTCACTCATGAACAATAACTTACTCAAAACCCATTGTTAAATTATATACAGTATTTCAATCATGTATGTACAACTTATCTCACTCAGTTCTGGTTTCAATATTGCATATTTAATGGCACCTCAGATAAGTGCAGACATACAAGCTTCACAGAGTGATCTCAACATCACTTTTTTGGAGAACTGTGTGAATTAGGCTTTCATGGTCAAATTGCTGCAAAGAAAGCACAACTGAGAGAAATCAACAAAGAAACACAAGGAATGTTAGACCAGTAGAAATCTGCACTGGTCTGGTCTGAGGAGTCATTTTTAACATATGCTTGCATATATGCTTCTACGGAAGGAAGGTAAAGCTGTAACTTCTTATCCCCCTGGTATGGAGCTAACCCCAGTTTTAGTAAACTCAAATTCCAATTCCAATTCCAAATTCCATCTGTGCAACATTCATAGTTATAAAATACTCACAATGCAGTTGAAGACACCAGAAAACTGCTTTATCTGGCCACCAAAGTCTTTGCATCTAAACATCACATGCTTTGTCAAGTTAAAAAAAAGCCTACAGTGTATACACAACATATATTTAACCTGTGAAAAGACAAGAAGCTCAGCTATTAATAATTCAGAATCTATCATGATTTTTGTCTACTCAAAGATCATCCATCCACTTCGAGGGCGACGAGAGAGTTTAGTTTAACTGTTGCGCAGCCACAACAACAGAAACAGAAATTTTTCACTAAATTAAACGGTTTGGAAAATTCTTGTGATTGCCACAGAATAGCTTTTGTTCTATTTACTAAACTCTGATGAATGACAAGGTCTTCTAGCAAAACAAAATGCCGTACCTCCCATTGTGTGTCACAATACAGTTCTGATGGGCAAGCATGGCTCTTCTACATTCTCTTAGAGTACAAACACTGTATTGTTAATCAGTTGTTTTGAATGTCAGCTTTTTTGAAATTCTAGTATGGTCTCCAAATTGATTATAACATTGATATTTTTTCATGTTCCAGCAGGGTGATAAACTTCAGAACAAAATGGTTATTTTGTTGTGAAGCTGAAAAGTTTTCCTCTTAACAACAACAACTGTACTGGGTGTAAATCATTGGATATAAATGATTCTGTACAGTTCATATCAACTAATATGATAAACACCCAGTGATTAGAAACATAATGTCTTAAACACAAGACTTTCACCCAGGAGAAAGGGGTTGTTGTCCCATGTGAAACTAAAAGTATTGATATAATTATATTATATGATTATTGATATTATATAATATTATATAATTATTTTAGCCAATTTTTCTTAAACATAACCAAACTATCAGCATTTCAAAACATTAACCATGTGTTAAAAATACTTTTTGGCAGAACTCCCTGCTCAGAGGGTTGCCACACCCCTCTTAAATCAGGGCAAAATGTTTATGTTATGTAAATGTAAATGTTTTGCATTTTCTTATTTAAATACACAAACATACCAAACAAACTACCATGACCACAATGACCCAATCCTCCTGACAATGACCACCACAACTTCAATGATCCAAACCTCCGGACTATGGCCACCATTTTGCCAGTTGAAGTTACTCACCAAAATTTACTTTCATCTGAAAAGAGGACTTTGGACCATTGAGCAACAGTGCAGTCCTTTTTCTCTTTAGCCCAGGTAAGACACTTCTGACGTTGTTGCGTTTGTTGTGTCTGACGTCCATCAGTAGCTTGACACAAGGAATGCAACAGTTGTAGCCCATTTCTGGATACATCTGTGCATGGTGGCTCTCGATGCACTGACTCCAGCCTCAGTCTGCTCCTTGTGAATCTCCTACAAATTCTTGAATGGCTGTTCTCTCAAGGCTACGGTTATCCCTGTCCACCTTTTTCTACCACACTTTCCATCCCCTCAACTTTGTATGAATATGCTTGGATACAGAACTATGTGAACAACCAGCTTATTTAGCTATTAACTTTTGTGGCATACCCTGCTTGTGGAGGATGGTAATGTCTGTCTTCCGGACAACAGTCAAGTCAGCAGTCTTCCCCATGATTGTGTAGCCTAGACTTAGAACTAGATTTAGAGACCATGTAAAGGCTCAGGAAACCTTGGCATGTGTTTTCAGTTAATTAGCTGATGGGACATTGTGAGTCTACAATATTGAACTTTTTTACAATTTTCTAATTTTCAGAGATACTGAATTTTGGGTTTTCATTAGCTGTAAGCCATAATCATCAAAATTAAAAGAAATAGAGGCTTGAAATATTTAACTGTGTGTAATGAATCTATATAATATATGACTTTCACTTTTTGAATTAAAATAATTAATAATAATAAAGAACTTTTCAATGATATTCTAATTTATTGAGATGCACCTGTATGATGGATGATCTCAAGCCTCAAGAATCAGAATGAGGTAGATAATAATAATGTAATGTAATAATATAATAAATAATTTAAATATATAAATACTGTAAACAGTAGAAGCATTGTTCATACATTCATGTAGACTTTCTTTGCAGTATACAAACACTATACAAATAAAAGTTGAATATATAAAAGAAATGGAAAGAACTGAATTTGTCTAAACATCATAAAGCAACAATGATTGTAATGGATCTATAATATATGTATCTTGTGGTGTATGGTGGCTGATACAGTGAGTGATACTGTAGCCATTTTTTAAAGACTTTTTTGACTGACAATGCAAACTATTTCCAGCAAAAAATATCCCTCCTGAAGAGCAATAAATGATCTCAAGTGTACATACAAAAAAAGTGCTTGAAAGTGTGCATAAATCATCACCTTTGCCTGACAACCTTCATTATTTGTTTTATTATAGCTGGCTGTGGGTGGGGTGACATGTTGAGTTAAACCACTGTAGCAGTTCAGGAATTTAGTTGGAAATTTGGAGTCAGTGTCGATGTGTTTATTGAAGAGAAGGAGACATAACAGATAACTAAGCCAGAAAACTGGAAAGGTTGGAGAAAAAGGAGGCATTTATGTACCAAATGGGTGGGATGAGCTGTGAGGAGTAAGGAAAAGGACATATAACGGATGCACTTTGCAGGAGGACCAGACGAATCAGATGGGGGTGAGCAGTTGTAGATGAAGTAGTCCAGTAGTCCAGTTTCTCTGAGGATGTCCATGCACTCTGGAAACAGGTAATTGTTGAGTGAGTGGAGATTGGAGGTAGAGTACTGCAGGACATGGTCTTTTACACAAAACAAAATAAGCAGTGTAATGCTTGGATGGACACCTCTTTTGATCCTCTTGAGTAATCTACAATATTCAATGTATAACATTAAAATCATATTATGTGGATGAAAGAACAGAAAAAAGACGCAGTCTCAAGTTTCTTTCATTTTTATTTCAGAATGAAAATGTCTACCACATGTCCATGATACGCCTCATGCTCATGAACCTGGAGCCGCTCCAGCCCATGTTCATGAAGTTCCTGTACTCTCCAGGCCTGAAGTACATCATCCTGCCTCTGTAGTGGGGCTGCTCGTACATCAGCCAGTGGCCGTCCATCACGTTGCAGGACATGCAGTTGTTCATACGGTAACGGTCCATGATGTTGTCACAGTCGTCCATCATCTCATACATCTGACCACCGAAGTTCTCCCTCTCGTAGATCCTCATCCTGTACTGGCCTCTGTACTGTTTTGAAAAACAAAACAAAAGAAATGAATGATAAGTATATCAAGTTTTGTGATGGGTGTCACCCATAATAGAACTATGGTATGACAGATGTCCGTTTTAAACCTACCATGGGGATCATATGGCAAGACCTAATACAGCTGTTCCATCCCCACATGTTCATGTAGTCAGAGTACTCGCCCCTCCTCATGAAGTACTGGTTTCCCATGTAGTTGGGACGGTCGTAGGCCATGAAGCAGCCACTCTCCACCCTGAAGGAGTGGCATCTGCTCAGGTAGGACGAAAAGTCAGCGCAGTCGCTCATGCACTCCCAGGAGCGACCCTGGAAGTTCCTGTCCTCGTAGAAGATGACCTGAAAAATGAGGGCTATTTTAATTGACTGTAGAAGCACTGAAATAAACAGTCATGATATTTGTAATTTGTTTTTAAAACTACAATCTTACCCTGCCCATGCTCATTTCAGTGGTGGTCATGCTTGTGCTGTAGGTGAGCTGCTGCTGTTGATGTTGTTACTGCTGCACTGCTGTCCTGTTTGGTGTAACCCCTGCTTTTATACCTGACCAAACCCTACAGAGTCAGTGGGCCCCCATTGTTAAAACTCCTATGTGATATAGAGGCTCCGTCACTGATTGCAGTCAGCACACACACATATAGACAATGCACATAGAGACACACTCACCACCCTTCTATTTCTCACTAAACATTGAATAAAAATCACATACATCCCTCTTCCCTCAACTGTTTAGAGGGCCATCAAGGGTGCACACTTGGTAGATCTTTTATGCATTTTTACTTCTGCTTACATTTACAGATTATTCTAATTTACATTTTGTCTGTTCAAAATTTGTGGGATAGAGGTGACTAAAAAGGGGAATAACTATTGTCTGTCATTAAATGGCATGATAATGCTTTTACTGGTGAACAATATAATTGTGTTTTTGTTTAGAATTTAGTTAATTTGTGCCATTACACAGATTGTAAAGCCCTCTGAGGCAAAATGTGTTTTGTGACTTTGGGCTATACAAATAAAATTTGATTTGATTTGATTTGATTTGATGTTTTCATTATATATATATATATATATATATATATATATATATATATATATATATATATATATATATATATATAAATCATTGTTTAAAATACAGTTAAGGGAGCAGTAAATATTTTACATATTTTACATATTATGAAAAAGATGTGAATGTACTTGGTTAAATAAATGAAAATAACAAGGTATAGTCATATGTTATAGTGTGGTATTACATAGTACAGTGTCCGAAGTTTTCTTGTGTATGTTTGTATAGTGTAATCTTAGTCCTTTAAGATGTATCAGGATAGTGTAATGGTATAACTCAGCCCAGACCTCAGCCAAGGTTCAAACCAGAAACCTTTTTAGTTGTGAGGTGACAGTTCTAACCACTGCATGGTTATACTATATACCCTGTAGTAAAGTATAGTATAGTATATAAGAGTATAGTATAGTATAGTATAGTATAGTATAGTATAGTATAGTATAGTGTGGTGTAATTTAGTATAGTATAGTATAGTATAGTATAGTATAGAATAGTATAGTATAGAATAGTGTGGTGTAATTTAGTATAGTATAGTATAGTATAGTATAGTATAGAATAGTATAGTATAGAATAGTGTGGTGTAATTTAGTATAGTATAGTATTGTTTTTATAGTGTATATACTTGAAGCAGGTGAGGGACTGGGATTGTAGAGGTTAGGAAAAGGATAGGAGGACATGTTGCTGTAAATGGTGTCAACTTTGGTTTGAAAGAATGGAAGGAAGGAGTTAGATAATTTACTGTCAAGAGAAGCTTAATGGGGATGACGGGGAGATGAATTTGAGGTTTGTGAAGCACATTTTTCTTTTATCCTTTGAGTTAGGTATATGGGTGTTGAGATCCACGGTGACTGCCCTTTGGTTGAGGCTGGAAAGGTGATTTGTAGTGAGACTAGACCCCTGTCTGAGCAGTGGGACCTGAGAAGTCAGTTTCAGGTGATGTCCCTTCATAATTGGTTTTGTGGACAAAGAATGGGGGTGAGATTTTACTGTAATATAATACAAAACTATAATAACTCTGTGACGCACATGAAAATTATAAAGTTTCAAATGAGGTCATAGACATCTAAGATGACAAGTTGGCAGAAGAATCTGAAGAATTTGATTTTGCATATTATGCAAAACAAAGTAAGCAGTGCAATGCTTAGTTTGGAAACCTCTTTTGATGCTCTTGAGTAATCTACATGTTTATCCATTATGTTACATTAAATATTTTGGAAACAACAGAAGAAAAGAAAACAGTTACAGGCTCACAGTTCTATTTTATTTATTTATTTATTTTTCATTAATATCTATCACTTCTTATTTCAGAATGAAAATGTCTACCACATGTCCATGATACGCCTCATGCTTATGAACCTGGAGCCGCTCCAGCCCATGTTCATGAAGTTCCTGTACTCTCCAGGCCTGAAGTACATCATCCTGCCTCTGTAGCGGAGCCACAAATACATCAGCCAGTGGCCGTCCATCACATTGCAGGACATGCAGTTGGACATAGGGTAACAGAACTTGCATTTTTGCCATGAGGTTGTACAGATTTTCTGGCAATATATAGGGGAGAACTGAGGCTGAAAGGTGAAGGAGGAGGAGCACCTGACGGAATGGGAGTGTAGGGGTTGGGTGCAGGAGAAGAAGACAGGTTGTTGTAAATGGTGTCAATTTTGCTTTGAAAGAATGAAGGGATGGAGTTAGATATTTTATTGCCAAGAGAGGCTGAATGGGGATGACGGGGAGATGAATTTGAGGTTTGTGAAGGATATTTTTGTCATCTTTTGAGTTCGGAATACAGGTGTCAATATCCATGGTGATTGCTCTTTGGTTGAGGCTGGAAAGGTGATTTGTAGTGAGACTAGACCCCTTTTTTGTGGACAAAGGAAGGGGGTGGGATTTCAGATTTTACAAGACATGTAGGCAGAAAGGTAAGAATCTGAATTTGATTTCTTATATGCATTAGTTATATGCATGCAGTATTGTAATGCTTGTTTTGGACCTGATGCTCTTGAGTAATCTACATGTTTATTCAATGAGTTACGTTAAAGAAGAAAACAGTCACAGGCTCACGTTTCTGTTTTATCTTTCATTTTTATTTCAGAATGAAAATGTCTACCACATGTCCATGATACGCCTCATGCTCATGAACCTGGAGCCGCTCCAGCCCATGTTCATGAAGTTCCTGTACTCTCCGGGCCTGAAGTACATCATCCTGCCTCTGTAGTGGGGCTGCTCGTACATCAGCCAGTGGCCGTCCATCACGTGGCAGGACATGCAGTTGTTCATACGGTAACGGTCCATGATGTTGTCACAGTCATCCATCATCTCATACATCTGACCACCAAAGTTCTCCCTCTCGTAGATCCTCATCCTGTACTGGCCTCTGTACTGTTTTGGAAAAAAGAAAAGAAATTAATGTCAGTATGTCAAGTTTTGTAAGGGATGTCAACTGTAATAGGCATATGTCTGTTTTATACCTACCATGGGGATCATACGGCAAGACCTGATACCACTGTTCCATCCCCACATGTTCATGTAGTCAGCATAGTCACCCCTCCTCATGAAGTACTGGTTTCCCATGTAGTTGGGACGGTCGTAGACCATGAAGCAGCCACTCTGCACCCTGCAGGAGTGGCATCTGCTCAGGTAGGAGGAAAAGTCAGAGCAGTCACTCATGCACTCCCAGGAGCGACCCTGGAAGTTCCTGTCCTCGTAGAAGATGACCTGAAAAATTAGAGATGCTCTAATAGACTGTAGAAGCACTGACACCATTTGATGTTGTCTATAAGTAAACATTCATGATATTTGTAATTTGTTTGTAAAATTTCAAGCTTACCCTGCCCATGCTCATTTCAGTGGTGGTCATGCTTGTGCTGTAGGTGAGCTGCTGCTGTTGATGTTGTTACTGCTGCACTGCTGTCCTGTTTGGTGTAACCCCTGCTTTTATACCTGACCAAACCCTACAGAGTCAGTGGGCCCCCATTGTTAAAACTCGTATGTGATATAAAGGCTCTGTCATTGACTGTAGTCAGCGCACACATACACACATAAACAAAGCACATATGGACACACATAGCCTTCCTTTTTTCACTAAACAGTTAATAATTATTGCACACATCCCTCTTCCCTTCACCATTTAGTAGGGCCACCAAGGGTGCACACTTGGTAGCTCTTCTATCTATTTTTACTTCTGTATATATTGTAACTTACCTTCTGTCTGGTCAAAATTTGTCCCACCACACAAGAGTCATTCTGTCATCTCACTTCTTGCATTCAGGTGACAAAATGGGGGCATAACCATTGTCATGGCATGATGTGTGCTTTTATTGGTCATGTGTGGAGGTGTGTGTTTATAATGGTGAAAAAATATAGAAAATCTTTAAGTTAAGAGAGTGGTTTAAATTATTTACATATTATGAAAAATATATGAATGTACCTGGATAAAAAATGAAAATAACAACGTATAGTGATATATGGTATTGTAGTATAGCATAGTAAAGTATAGAGTAGTATATAGTATAGTAAAGTATAGTATATCATAGTGCAATATAATGTAATATTCTCTGCTATTGTATAGAATTGTATACTACTATTATTAGTATAGTATATCCACCAATTTTCTGTAACTGCTTATCCTCATCAGGGTCACAGTGGTTCTGGAGCCTCTACCAGCTAACATTAGGCGAGAGGCAGGGTACACCCTAGACGAGTCTCCAGCTTATCGCAGGGAACGTAGAGACAAACACTCATTTACACCCACATTCAAATCTACAGACAATTTACAGTCACCAATATACCTGTTAAGTGCATGTCTTTGGACTGTTGGAAGAAGACAGAATACCCAGAGAGAACCCACAGAGACAAATGGTGAACCTGCAAACTCCACACAGAAATGCCCCAGCTCACGTTCAAACCAGGAATCTTCTTGCTGTGAGTATAGTATAGCATAGTATAATATAATATATTATAGTATAGTATAGTATAGTATGTATACTATATAACAGTATAGTATAGTAGAGCATTGTATAATACGTGTGTAGTCTCAGTTTACTTTAAGATGTATCAGGATAGTGTAATGGTACAACAGGACAATTAGTCCAAACTTTAGAGGGCTTTTATATGAGGAGAAGGAATTTAAACTGGATCTGCTGTGGGACCAGAACCTACTGGAGGTTCTGGAGGACGTGGGTGATGTAGTCATGAGCCCAGGTGTGTGTTAAAAGGCAAACAGCAGATTTCTGGATGTATTGGAGTTAATTTTAGGTCTTGGATGGAGTGGCATAGAAATGCTGTTGTAATAATCTATTATGGAGGTGATGAAGGCGTAGACGAGGGTTTTTGGAACAGAGAGGACGAGTGATGGGCAGAGTTGGGCTAAGTTCTGGGTTTGGAAAAAGGCAGTTCTCATGATATAATTCATGAATTATTCAAAGGAGGGGTCATTGTCAGAGATGAGCATGATGAGAGATGGTCATTGGAGGTGAGATAAGTTTTGAGTTGTGTGGCAACAGTACATGCCAGGATTTTTAAGAGAAAAGGGAAATTAGCGATTGGCTGAAAATCTGTCATGATATCAGGGTTTATGCTGTTTGTTGAACAGCATTCTGTTTCATATGTTGCTCTTGGCCAATATGGTGTTATTTTTTGGTGTTTGAAACCAAGGTAGAGGCTGACGTATTTGAAGGGTTGGCCATTGAATGGTGGTCCATTGTCTGTTTTCACAACACACAGTGTCCCAAATGATGAAAAGATCTTGTCTAGTGTGGGAATCACTGTAGTGACTGATGTGGACTTGTCTATCTGTCTATTCTGGATACCTGGAATACTCAGCTGGAATACAAAACTCAACAACCACAAGTAAGTAATCACCTGATGGAAAGGGACCTATGAAATCAATGGAAATCAATGGTGTGAGCAATACATTGTTGTGGCGTGGGGTCATTGTCAAAGATGACTCAGAGTTTGGGACTGTGTTGGGAGGAAGACTACGACCTACATTATTTAAAAATAAAACAAACAGAAGAGGAGTTCGTCATAAAAACTCAATACAAATTACAAATAAACATCTCCAACAGTCCAAAATAAGAGAATTAAATGTGGACTAAATATCAGGTCCTTGTCCTTATCAGATCCACGGAGCCCCACAAGTTTCTGTACTAGGACCACTTCTATTCAGTTTATATATGCTTCCTCTAGGGAACATTATTAGGAATCACTCCATTAATTTTCATTGTTATGCTGATGACACCCAATTATATTTATCGATCAAGCCTTATGAAACCAATCAGTTAACTAAACTCCAAGCATGCCTTAAGGATACAAAAAGTTGGATGACCTACAACTTTCTGATGTTTTTTTTTTTTTGGAACTTCTTTTTATTTTGTTTTCATATCAGTCTTACAGTGCATCAAAACGAATTCTTACATTACCTTAGGTAGAAAAATATATCAGTCTTAGCATGTTCAGAAAGTCCATGGTTTGAAAACATGGTTTACAAGGATAAATTACCCAGGAAATAATAAACCTCCATCAAGAAATAGTATAGTTCAGATTACAAGGGAAACACAACAAATACAAACAAACATAAAGTATAATGAAGAAAATATATGTATATGCACATATACACAAACATACATACACACATACATACACTATACTAGGTGAAGATGCAACGCAACTGGAGTCCAATTATTGATGAATATTTCTGATTTTAGATGTAAAACTGCAGTGGTATATTCCATCTGATACACCTCTTGGACTCTATCTCTCCATTGGGCTATTGTGGGGGGCCGTGGCTTCAACCAGGAGGCCGTTATAACTTTATTTGCAATTAGGAGCAATGTCCTTAACAATTTTGTCTGGCTATCTTCCAGGGAGTCCTCAGGCATTATGCCAAGTAAAAAATGTATTGGTTCCATTGGTAGGTCAATAGCTAGGCATTGTTTTATTTCTTTTTGTATATTTTTCCAATATTCTGATAATACTGGACAGTCCCAGAATATATGCGTGTGGTCCCCCAGTAAGCCACAACCCCTCCAGCACTCAGGTGTAGTGTTACTCCACTTTGATGTAACAAGTGGTGTTCTGAAATACCTCACTCTTAACTTCCAACCATATTCCCTCCAACTGGAACTATATGTTACTTTATGACCCTGTTCAAATGAAGTCTCCCACTGTTTATCAGATATTATTGTGTTCATCTCCAGTTCCCACTTTTCCTTTATATCCAAATTGTTGTCACTTAGATCTTCTTGTAGTGCCTTATATAAATATGATATAATTTTTTTTGTTACTGCACCTTGAATAAATGAAACAAAAAGATATTCTATTTTAGATGGTAGGGAACAAAGCTTTTCCCATTCTTTATGTTTCTTTAGGTAATCTCTTATTTGTAAAAATCTGAAAAAGTCTTCATTTGCTAAATCATATTTTTCTTTAAGTTGTTGAAATGACCTTAATACAGTTCCATCAAATAGCTGGTCCAAAATTTCTAAGCCCTTGTCTTTCCATCTTTCAAAACCTTTATCAATTGTTGCTGGAATGAATTCAGTATTTTTAGCTATGCTTATCACCCTAGATATGGTCATAGGTAGATGCATTTTTTTTCTTACAGTAGACCATACTCTTTTTTTGACCCATATGTTTGTAAGCTTTTTCATCCTATCGGTATCTAAGTTAAGGAATGGGAGGGAATTCAATGAGACATCTAGGCATTCAGACTGTTCCATTTCTACCCAAACAGTATCTTTTTCCTGAGATACCCAGGAAGCCATAGCTCGCAGCTGGGCAGCCCAGTAATATTGTTTTAAATTAGGTAAGTTCAGGCCTCCGTTGATTTTTGTACATAGTAGTCTTCTAAACTTAAGTCTTGGTGGTTTACTTTGCCATAAGAATTTGGAAATCCATCTTTCTATAGTGTTAAAGGTAGCTGAGGGGACAAGAATAGGCAAAGACTGGAAGAGAAAGAGCAGTCTAGGGAGGATGTTCATCCTAATGGTCTCCACTCTTCCCATTAAAGAGAATGGCAACATTTCCCATCTTATAAGATCTGCTTTTATATTATTCATCAACTTCCCATAGTTAGCTGTGAACAGTTGTGATAGATCTGTGGTGAGAATTATTCCCAAGTATCTGAATCTTTGTGCCCATCGAAACTGAAGTCGTCCTGTTAGTTGCGTTGGCCACTGCCCCTTTAACATCATAGCTTCAGATTTGGATTCATTAATTTGGTATCCAGAGAGTTCACCATACTCTTTAAGAGTGTTCATTAGAGCAGGTACAGAGACTTTAGGATCACTGATATAAGTTAAAATGTCATCGGCATATAATGATATTTTATGTTCTGTATTTCCCATGTCCACTATCCCTTTTATTTTCTCATTCTGTCTAATAGCTGCGGCCAAGGGTTCAATGTTAATAGCAAAAAGTAGGGGGCTAAGACAGTCTCCCTGTCTCACTCCTCGTTGTAAATCAAAAAACTCAGAGCAACTTCCATTCACTCTAACTCGTGCTTTTGGCTGTTTATAAATAGTTGTCATCCATCTTATAAATTTTGAATTAAAGCCCATCTCTGATAATGTCCTGAATAGAAACTCCCAATTCACAGTGTCAAATGCCTTCTGCGCATCAAAGCTTATAAGCATTGATGTCTGTTTATTTTTCTTTGCACAGGTAATCACATTTAGAGTTCTCCTTATATTATTAGCACCCTGTCTGCTTGGAATAAACCCTGTTTGATCTGATTTAATAAGTGATCCAATGTGTCTTTGAACTCTTTGCGCTAAAATACTTGTCAACAGTTTCTGATCATTACACAACAGGCTAATGGGTCTGTATCCTTCACATAGTGTTGGATCTTTTCCTTCCTTATGTATCACAGATATAATAGCTTGTGACCAAGTCTCAGGAGGGTCACCCTCGGAGAGAGCATATCTGAACACCTCAGTTAATACTGGCGCCAGGTCATTAATAAAGCACTTATAAAATTCTCCAGGAAAACCGTCAACTCCTGGAGATTTATTATTTTTTAATTTCTTTATTGCATTTCTTATTTCAGCTTCTGCTATTGGTGATATCATTTGTGATGATGATTCCTGCGATAGTGTGGGGAGCTTTAATTTCTTAAGGAAGATGTTAGTGTTATCAGTTGTCATTTGTGACCTTGGTTCCATGTATAAGTTATGATAGAATGTTGCAAATGCCTCTACAACTTCTTTAGGGTGTGATACTATTTTACCATTTTTTGGATGGATTACTTTAGCAACTGTTCGATTAGCCTGGGCTTTACGAAGTTGAAAAGCTAGGAGACGGCTAGCTCTGTTTCCATTCTCATAGTATCTTTGTTTTGTGAATCTTAGAGCTCCTTCTGCCTTCAATGATAACAGTTTGTCTAAAGCTTTTCTTGCTTCTTTAAGTTCAGTAATAATAGCATCACTTGAACCTGCACCTTTGTGTTGTTCCTCTAACAATTTTATTTTATTTTCTAGCACCAGCTGTTCCTCCATTTGCATTCTCTTCAATTTGGATGAAATCTGTATGATCTTCCCTCTCATAACTACTTTTGCACCCTCCCATAATATTGCAGGATTGACTTCTCCATTATCGTTTAACTCAAAATATTCTTTTAAATGTTGTCTAAGTTCTTCAACAGTTTCTGTATTATTCAATAATGATACATTCATTCTCCAATACTTAAAAGAAGAAAATGTTCCTAGGTGTAATGTCAACATGATGGGAGCATGGTCACTTAGAGTTATGGGTTCAATATGACAGTCAATTACCTTATACATATGTTGTGGGGAGATGCAGAAAAAATCAATTCTGGAATAGCTGCTATGCACATTAGAGAAGAAGCTGAAGTCTTTCCCTTTGGGATTTTTAACTCTCCAAGGGTCAACAAGACCCAATTCAGACATGAAATTATTTATCATATGCGTTTTAGGGCTTGTAGGCCCTTTTTCCATTGGCGTCCTATCCATCCTTCCATCTTGTACTGCATTAAAGTCTCCTCCTATGATCAACATTCCTTTGGAATTATCTGTAACAGTGTTTGCCAGCTCCTTGAAAAAACTTGGGTCATGCTCATTTGGAGCATAGACATTTATAATTGAAAACTCAAGTTCTCCCACACTTCCCACTACCATTACAAATCTTCCTAATTTGTCCTGTATCACCTTTTCAGTACTGAAAGCCAAAGTTCTATTTATTAAAATGGCCACCCCTCTTTTTCTTCCATGTGATGCACTATATATTAGGCTAACCCATTCTCTTCTTAGTTTCAGATGTTCATTATCACTTAAATGAGTCTCTTGTAGCATAGCAATTGAGCAATGTGTTTTTTTCAACTTCCACATTCCACGCTTCTTGAATTACCATCTCCTTGACCCTGTAGTCCAGAAATCTAACGATGATGGACCGGGGCGGATTCTTCAGGTCTCTCGGCTTCATAGTTAGCGAGCGGTGTGCCCTCACTATGTTTAGATTAATGTCCCCAGGCAGCGCAAGTGATGTTCGGATAAGGTCACTGATGAAATCCAACATATTGCCGTTGTTTTCTTCATCCTCTTTCACACCATAGATGCGCAGGTTGTTCCTTCTCGCTCTTGACTCAAGATCCTCACACTTGGCAGCCATGCTAGCTTCTCGGTGGAGCAGATATCGGAGGGCCCTTTCGTTTCTTTGAGTTTTTTCTTCCGCCTCCACAATTCTCTCTTCGTAGTCTGTCATTCGCTGTTCGAGTTGTGTGGTTCTGTCTGCCACCTCACTAAGAGCAGTTTCCACCCTTGTTAGGGATTCTTTGGTGTCCTTTGAGGCTTCAGCGTGCTCTTGCCTTAATGTGCGTAACTCTGCTAACACTGCAGCCATGCTTTCCTCGCTTAGCCCAGAATCAGTCAGCTGGTCTTTAGGCATTTTTGGTGGTTTGTTGGCTTTTTTTTCCGTTTCTTTTCGAAGGGTCGCCATAATGATGAGTTTGTATATCTATTTTTTAGTTGAAGAAAGAATAATAATAATGTTTTGGCTAGTGTTTCAAGACTCTCCTCGGGAGCTCTGAAATCAGGCTGCTGCCTTGGTCATGACGTCACCGGAAGTCTCCAACTTTCTGATGTTTAATTCAGACAAAACTGAAGTTCTTGTAATTGGACCCAAACACCTCAGACAACAACAACAACTCTCTTTCTGGAGACTTAGTTACTTTAGACGGGATCACCCTGGCATCCAGCTCCACCGTAAAGAATCTTGGAGTTGTTTTTGATCAGAATTTGTCCTTTAATGCCCACATAAAACAAATTTCGAAGACTGCATTCTTCCACTTATGCAACATTACCAAATTCAGACGCATTGTGTCTCAAGAGGATGCAGAAAAACTAGTCCACACATTTGTTACTTCTAGGCTGGACTATTGTAACTCTTTGTTATCAGGCTGCCCCAATAAGTCTCTTAAGACTTTGCAGCTAATTCAGAATGCTGCTGCACGTGTTCTGACAGGAACCAAGATCAGAGATCACACCTCTCCCATTTTGGCTTCCTTGCACTGGCTACCTGTTAGATCAAATCAAATCAAATTTGTATAGCCCAAAGTCACAAAACACATTTTGACTCCCTCTTCTGGGATGGACAGACGTGCAATGGATGTCACATGTACAGAACAATCAACACAAACATATAGTACAATTACAATGAATTACAATAAATGGTAGAATGATTACAGTAGCAGTGGAACCTGTGATCTAGAATAGAATTTAAAATTCTTCTCCTTACATACAAAGCTCTTCATGGCCAGGCACCATCATATCTAAAAGAACTCATAGTACCCTACTACCCCTCTAGACCACTGCGCTCTCAGAATGCTGGGTTTCTTGTGGTTCCTATAGTTTCCAAAAGCAGATTTGGAGCCAGAGCATTCAGCTATAAAGCTACTCTTCTGTGGAACAAACTACCATTCTGGGTTCAGGAGGAAGACACAGTCACCACCTTTAAGAGTAGACTTAAGAGTTTCCTTTTTGATAGCGCTTATAGTTAGGGCTGGCTCAGGTCATCCCTGAGTTATGCTGCCATAGGACTAGACTGCAGGGGGACTCTGTCTCTTTCTGGGTTATGCCTAGTCAGACACAGTACTGGTTGAAGATGCAGTCACATCTCCCTTTACTGAAAACCCTCAACTCTCTCTCCCTCTCTCTGTCTCCCCTCAAGCACCAATACTGTCAATGCATGTTACTAACGAAACTTCTTCCCGGAGTTTCTGTGCTTTCTCGTCCAGTAGGTTCTCATGGATCGTGGCTGCTGCTGTGGTCTGCTACTGTCATTATTACCACTTATTGCCATTACGTGTGGCCAAGTGGTAGGGGTGTTCTACACCCAGGAGTGTTTTTTTTCTTCTTCTGTGGCTGGTCTCCTTCCTGTTCTCCCTTGTGTTCCTTCCCTTACAGGTGCCAGTCAATCTGGTAATCAGGGAGGGCTTAAAGAGAAGGAGGGAGGCAGGGCTTGCTCTCTCACACTGGGGCAGCAGCAGTAGGGGAAAGGGTTCGCCTTGCTTTCTTGGGGTTAACCATTGTTGTTAGTTCCTGTACTCTCCAAGCCTGAAGCCAAGCCTGAAGTACATCGACAGGTTGCTGTAAATGGTGTCAACCTTGCTTTGAAAGAATGAAGGGATGGAGTTAGATATTTTATTGTCAAGAGAGGCTGAATGGGGATGATGGGGAGATGAATTTGAGGTTTGTGAAGGATATTTTTGTCATCTCTTGAGTTAGGAATACAGGTGTCAATATCCATGGTGATTGCTCTTTGGTTGAGGCTGGAAAGGTGATTTTAGTGAGACTAGACCCCTTTTTTTGTGGACAAAGGAAGGGGGTGGGATTTCAGATTTTACAAGACATGTAGGCAGAAAGGTAAAAATCTGAATTTGATTTCTTATATGCAAAACAAAGTAAGTATTGTAATGCTTGGTTTGGACCTGATGCTCTTGAGTAATCTACATGTTTATTCAATGAGTTACGTTAAAGAAGAAAACAGTCACAGGCTCACGTTTCTTTTTTATCTTTCATTTTTATTTCAGAATGAAAATGTCTACCACATGTCCATGATACGCCTCATGCTCATGAACCTGGAGCCGCTCCAGCCCATGTTCATGAAGTTCCTGTACTCTCCAGGCCTGAAGTACATCATCCTGCCTCTGTAGTGGGGCTGCTCGTACATCAGCCAGTGGCCATCCATCACGTGGCAGGACATGCAGTTGTTCATACGGTAACGGTCCATGATGTTGTCACAGTCATCCATCATCTCATACATCTGACCACCGAAGTTCTCCCTCTCGTAGATCCTCATCCTGTACTGGCCTCTGTACTGTTTTGAAAAAAAGAAAAGAAATTAATGTCTGTATATCAAGTTTTGTAAGGGATGTCAACTGTAATAGGCATATGTCTGTTTTATACCTACCATGGGGATCATACGGCAAGACCTGATACCACTGTTCCATCCCCACATGCTCATGTAGTCAGCATAGTCGCCCCTCCTCATGAAGTACTGGTTTCCCATGTAGTTGGGACGGTCGTAGACCATGAAGCAGCCACTCTGCACCCTGCAGGAGTGGCATCTGCTCAGGTAGGAGGAAAAATCAGAGCAGTCGCTCATGCACTCCCAGGAGCGACCCTGGAAGTTCCTGTCCTCGTAGAAGATGACCTGAAAAATGAGGGATATTTTAATTGACTGTAGAAGCACTGACATCATTTGATGTTCTCTATAAATAAACATTCATGACATTTGTAATTTGTTTGTAAAATTTCAAGCTTACCCTGCCCATGCTCATTTCAGTGGTGGTCATGCTTGTGCTGTAGGTGAGCTGCTGCTGTTGGTGTTGTTACTGCTGCACTGCTGTCATGTTTGGTGTAACCCCTGCTTTTATACCTGACCAAACCCTACAGAGTCAGTGGGCCCCCATTGTTGAAACTCCTATGTGATATAAAGGCTCTGTCATTGACTGCAGTCAGCGCACATACACACATAAACAAAGCACATATGGACACACATAGCATTCCCTTTTTCGCTAAACAGTTAATAAATATTGCACATGTCTCTCTTCCCTTCACCATTTAGTAGGGCCACCAAGGATGCACACTTGGTAGCTCTTCTATCTATTTTTACTTCTGTATATATTGTAACTTGCCTTCTGTCTGGTCTAAATTTGTCCAGCCACGCAAGAGTCATTCTGTCATCTTACTTCTTGCATTCATTTGACAAAATGGGCCATAACGATTGTCATGGCATGCTGTGTGCTTTTATTGGTCATGTGAGTGATATAATTACATGTATGTTTATAATGTCAATTTGTGACATCACTGTGTGTTTCAGTGTTTTTACAATGGCGTAAATGGTGAAAAATCTAGATAATATTTATTTAAAATATATTTTGTATGTATTTTATATGGTAGTGGTAAAAGTTTTATATATTATGAAAAAAATGCAAAAGTACCTGGATGGATAAATGAATAAAAATAACAATGTATAGTCATATGATGTAGTATAATATAGTAGATCATAATATAGTATAGTATATCCATCCATTTTCTGTAACTGCTTATCCTCATCGGGGTCACAGTGGTACTGGAGCCTATCCCGGCTAACTAGGCTAGGCGAGAGGCAAGCACACCCTGGACAAGTCTCCAGCTTATCGCAGGGACCGTAGAGACAAACAGGTATTTGCACCCACATTCAAATCTACAGACAATTTACAATCAACAATATACCTGTTAAGTGCTAGTGTTGGGAAATTTGAATCTTTTTAACTGACACGGATCACTAAAATGAAATAATCTTTCTTTGATTCATTTCAGTTATTCACCAGTGAAGCGCTGTAGCCCTCTTGTGGCTGATTTAAAAGTGAGTAAATGAACGAAAGACTGATCTGTATGGATGTACTGCTGTGTACACTGCTCCTTACACAGCCTGAATGGCCTGTCACATGACAAATGAATGATCCGAATGAACGAACTTCTGAACAAACTGCTCCTCACACAGCCTGATTTTTTTTTGTTATGTTAGTGGTAAAAGTTTTACATATTATGAAAAATATGTACCTGGATAAATAAATAACCAACAAAGTATAGTGATATAGTGTAGTATAATATAGGAGAGTATAGTATAGGATGGTATAGTGCATGATACAGTGTAGCGTTGTAACCCTCTTATGGTCAATGTAAACGTGAGAAATGAACGAAAGACTGAACGAAAGACTGATCTGTATGAACTTACTGCTGTGTACACTGCTCTTTACACAACCTAAGTGGCCTGTCATGTGACAAATGAACGATCCAAATGAATGAACTTCTGGTCGAACTGCTCCTCCCACAGCCTGAGTGGCCTGTCACGTGACAAATGAACGATCTGAATGAACTGTTTGTGCTTACTGCTCTTCATACAGCCTGAGCTGCCAAGCAACCTCCTTGTGGAGAAGGAATGTACGCATGAGAATGAATGAATCACTAACTGAGACTATACATTACTCCCGATTCATATAAAAGATTAGTTTGTATTGAACAATACATTCACGACCAACACACCACTATTAAGTGCATGTCTTTGGACTGTGGGAGGAAGCCAGACTACCTGGAGAGAACCCACAGAGACACGTGGAGAAGACTTGGAGAGAGAAGACACAGAAAGTCCTCTATTGAAGTTCAGACCAGGAATCTTCTTGATGTGAGGCAACAGTGCTAAGTATAATATAATATAATATAATATAATATAATATAATATAATATAACATAGTGTAGTACATAACTGTATAGTATAGTATAGAGCAACTGTTTTGGCTGAGAGAGCCATGAAAGCCAGATATTTAAAAATGTCTTTCTGTGAGAACCAGATAATATTTTAAAATAATACAAATACACTGACACAATAATACACTGAATACAAATAAATGCATACATTTTTAAGCAAGATCAACAATTTTAGAGTAAACTAAGTCTGAATGTATTCTTTTTTAATAACATTGGTATACTGAAGCTAACCAATAATAAATAAAATAATTCTTAACATTAGTGCATTACTTCTCAACATTACTTCTAGGCTGGACTACTGTAAGTCTTTGTTATCAGGCTGCCCCAATAAGTCTCTTAGGAATTTGCAGCTAATTCAGAATGCTGCTGCACGTGTTCTGACAGGAACCAAGATCAGAGATCACATCTTTCCCATTTTGGCTTCCTTGCACTGGCTACCTGTTAAATCTAGAATAGAATTTAACATTCTTCTCCTTACATACAAAGCTCTTCATGGCCAGGCACCATCATATCTAGAAGAACTCATAGTACCTTACTACCCCTCTAGACCACTGCGCTCTCAGAATGCTGGGTTCCTTGTGGTTCCTATAGTTTCCAAAACTGGGAGCCAGAGCTTTCAGCTATCAAGTATCTGTGGAACAAACTACCTTTCTGGGTTCAGGAGGCAGACGCGGTCACCACCTTCAAGAGTAGACTTAAGAGTTTCCTTTTTGATAGAGCTTATAGTTAGGGCTGGCTCAGGCCTTCCTTTAGTTATGCTGCCATAGGACTAGACTGCCGGGGGACCACCCCGTCTCTTTCTGGGTTATGCCTAGTCAGGCATGGTACTGGTTGAAAATGTCACATCTCCCTTTACTCAAAACCCTCTCGCTCCCTCTCTCTCTCTCTCTCTCTCTCTCTCTCTCTCTTCCTCTCTCTTTCCTTCTCTCTCTCTTCCCCCCTCTCTCTCTGTCTCTCTCTCCAGTCATCATTGAGAGATGAATGAATCAAAATTTTATTTGTCACAAACCGCATTTTGCCTCAGAGGGCTTTACAATCTGTACAGGGAGTGACACCCTCTGTCCTTAGACCCTTGCTTTATAGCAGGCAGCCGCTCTCCCAGTTCTGAAATGAATGAAGTGTAAAAAAATCAATGTCTCAAAATATTACATTTTTCAAAATTCAACATGTAAAAAACTTCAACTTCTCAAAAAATTCAGTGTTAAAAAAAAATTCAACATCAAAAAATTTAGTGTAAAAAGAACCAGACTCAACATCCAACATCCATCCTGGGAAACCAGGTAGAAGCAATTGATGCTTTTCTCAATTCATCCAACATCAAGCCAATCAAGTTACACTCCGTTGGTCATGTGACACCGACACTGGTCCGGCCATAGGACAGACCATCCATGTCCACCAGTGATTTGCCATTTATGTTACCCATCCAACACCTCCACTTCCAGTCTCCCACCTGCTCCTCCTCCTTCACCTTACCTTTCTACCTACATGTCTTATAGATGTTTATGACCTCATTTGAAACTTTTTCATTTTGTGGCGTGTTTCCCAGAGTTAATATCATTTTGTATTATATTATATTCAAATCTCATCTCATTCCTTAGTCTACATAACTCTGTGTCACCCAACACCTCCACTTCCAGTCTCCCACCTGCTCCTCCTCCTTCACCTTTCAGCCTCAGTTCTCCTGTGTTGACAGGAAAGATGTACAACCTCATGACAGGAATGCAAGCGCCACATGCCTTGGATACAATCCCATCCCACCTTGTCAATAAAATATTTCCCTCTCTCATTACAGAAACCATCAACTCCTTCCTCTGGTTTAGTTCATTCTACTCACAACACAGCACTGGAACAGCCCTCCTCAGAGCCACCAACAATGTCCTTCTCTGCAGGCTCTGATCTATGGAAGTATTTGTGTGCCATCTGAGTATGAATATGAATTTCTAATACTGATTTTTTTTCGGCATCAAATTCATTCTCAATTCATCCAACGTCCAGCCAATCAGGTTATGCTCCATTGGTCATGTGACACCGACATCAGTCGGGTATTAGGACAGACCAGCCATGTCCACCAGCTATTTACGTTTGTAAAACAGAGTAATAGATATTACTTGACAAGTTGCACATTAACCGGATTTACTGAACAATATCTACACTGAACTTTTAATGAAAAGAATATGAATGAATGAAAAATCTCTCCCAGGACACAGTTTGTCCCGTTTTGTGGAGAAAAAACTTTATTTGGTTTCCTTCGTTCTATAGTCCAGAAAGGTTCCCATACTTCTGTAGCTATTTAACCATCTGGGGACGGATTGGGCGGATCCGCTGCATACATTTTACATATCTGTGAATATCTCTGAAACAAAGACAGAGATGTGTAGTTTGTGTCTGTCCAACACTTCCTTGTTGTTCTATGTCACTGCGTAAAAGACCACTTGAAAAATCGATGTTCGGTAGACTGAAAGCACTGTCCATGAATCGACAATCATTACTAGGCGGAATATTTTCTTTTTCAACCAATCAGTGGATGTATCTATGACATACTCTAGCCAATCAAAGGACTCAGGACAACAGAGAGAGTTATGTGCATAGAACAAGAGTTACAGATGTAACTAAGGTTCTATGAATTCTGGATGGCTGCCAGAGACAGTATGAAATTCCTGGATAAGCATCATGCGAATGTGAGACATAATACCAACAAACTCTATTTCATTCTTCCTGACCGCCAGAGACTGTATGAAATACTTGGATGACCTATACCAACAAAGTCATGAGGAATCTGCAATCTGCACGCCTCAGGAACAGACAAGACAGCTGATGCTACAGGATGGGGAACGGCCACATTGACTCTGTAGAATCGGGCAAAGGTACAGGAAGAAGCCGAAGCAGCTCAAAGCAGCCGAAGATGTGGAGATGCTCCTGGTGACATTTCACTGGGGGGATCTGAAGGCCCCTGAGCCTGTATGCATGAGCTTGCATGTGCGAGAACCACAGCCCTTCCTGTGTCCTCTATGACAGACAAACAGAGTATCAGACTTAAGAAAACCAGCAGAAACCAGGGCATGTTTCAGGGAAGCAGGGCACGTTTCAGGGGGGGAACAGGACAAAGAAAGGTGATGTTAGGAGGTAGTTCCTCCACACCTGACTCTGGGGCAAAAGCCACCAAACTGATAGGTTGATTAACATGAAAAACAGAAAGCCTCTTTGGGTTAGGCCATGTTGAGCAGAGATAGCAGCAACATACACCTTAATAGTAGAGGCAAAGAACCCTTTATCCAGCAATGTCTGTAGGTATTTGAGCAGTACAGGTACAGAGCACTGCTCTGGGTCCACGTTCTGACTGCCACACCAACCAGCAAAAAGTTTCCACCTGTTGGCATACAGCAGTCTAGTCGAAGGAGCACAAGCACTGGCTATGGTCTGGACAACAGTCTGATCACAAAAAGTAGTTCAGTAACGAGTATGGCCCTTCAGGGGCCAGACATGCAACTGGATGCGCTCCAGGTAAGGATGCCAAATGCTCCCCCCAACTGTGAGATCCTGAGATCCTGCCACAGAGGGAGGGGCCAAGGCACCCATTAAGAAGCTGACGGACAAGAGGAAACCATATTCTCCCAGGCCAGAAGGGAGCCACCAGTAACACAGTGATTGCTCCAAACACCGCCCCAGCCAAAGAGGGAGGCATCTGTCACAACCACCTCCCGATGGGATGGAAGAGAACCCAAGGGAACACCGCTGGAGAGATAGGCCCTGCTTCTCCAGGGCTTGAGAGACTGGAGGCACTTGCCTAAGATCATCACCATCCTGCCTTGGTGCCTCTTGTGGTTGAGGCCCAAACCATTGACCCACTCCTGCAAAGGGCGCAGTGAGAGGAGTCCCAGGAGAATGACTACTGATGCCTGTCAATTTTCCCAACAGCTGGAGAAATAGCCCATATGTCAACCTTGTACCTCTCCGAACACTTGAGACAAGGTTGATGTTGTCCATCCTCTGTGGGGAGGGAAAGGCGATCATCATTACTGAGTCGAAGACAACCCCAATGAACACAGCTTGCTGACTGGGAACTAAGTAGCTCTTTGCTAAATTCACAGTAAGACCCAAGGCCTGAGGGGTGAGTTAATGCAATTGGCTCATGAAAATAAGCATCCTTAAGATTGATGCTTGTAAACCAATCTCCCTCTGACAGATTGGCTTCTGGCTTCTGAGAGGAGTACTAGTGTGCTTTGGTCTAGGCAGTGGTGCCTGGCGCAAGTCAGCAAACTGCTGCTTGACTTTATACTGACTGACTTTAGACTGAGCTCTGAAGCCTGTTGGGCTGCAAGTCCAAACATCTGGCTTGGAATGACAGGCAGTGTGCAGAGTGTCTTTCTACATGTCTCTGACAAGAGAGACTGGGCAAGCCCCCCCCCCCCTCTCTATGCAGACTCTAAGGGATATCGAACTGCCTTACATTGATAAACGGGGCCTAAGGTCTTTTTGTTCTGTCAATCATTATCTCTCTTACACCTTTTCTTTGGATGTTACTAACTACACCTCTTCCCCGGAGTTCTCGTCCAGCAGGTTCTCATGGATCGTGGCTGCCGCCGTAGTCTGCTGCTGACGTCCACCATATATAGCATTATTGCTACCATCTCCACTACAGCTTTGTTGGTTAATGACTTATTGCTGCTGTGCATCTGTGTCTCTCTATCTCTATCACAGGTTCCACTGCTACTGTAATCACTCTACCATTTATTGTAATTAATTGTAATTGTACAATATGTTTGTGTTGATTGTTCTGTACATGTGACATCCATTGCACGTCTGTCCATCCCGGGAGAGGGATCCCTCCTCTGTGACTCTTCCTGAGGTTTCTTCCACATTTTTTCCCTGTTAAAAGGTTTTTTTTTTTGTGGGCAAGTTTTTCCTCACTCGAACCGAGGGTCTAAGGACAGAGGGTGTCACTCCCTGTACAGATTGTAAAGCCCTCTGAGGCAAAATGTGTTTTGTGACTTTGGGCTATACAAATAAAATTTGATTTGATTTGATTTGATTTGAAATGCCTGGAGTGAAGCATCACTGAGGCCTTGTGCTTGTGCATTTGCTCCAGTAGTCTACAGAGTCTATGATAGAGCCAGAACCAGATGGGAAAGGGAATTACCAATACACCCCATCCGAGCCGCTATATCATAGCTCTTGGTAAGGAGGTCATCAGATATCCTACACTGTGGGCATGGACAATGGGTATCAGGTCTGAAGGCTTCATCTGGAGACACTATCCGAGAGGCGATTGAGGCATCAATGCTAGACATCTGATCCAGACCATATTGGTTGGCGTTCCTCATGGCAGCCAGAGCTCTGCAGTCACTTGGCAGGTGAAGAAAAGCCTTGGGGTCTGGCCAACACCTGAAATTCAGTGATGTATGGCTCAGAGGGTGGAACCTTGAAGGAAGATGGTTGAGAGGCATGTTTGAAAAAGGCATTAGAGGGAGCAACCTGCACAGGGGCAGGATCCAACCCAAGCTGAGAGATGGTCAGTTGGATGGTCTGTTTAACTGTAGGAACACTGGCCTCAGCATCCCTCAACCTCGAGTCTGCACCTGACTCATGAGAGTGTTGCCGAGGGAAGAGGGGATCCCCCCTCCAGTTCTTCCTGTCCCCCTGCTTCATCATCAGTAAAGAGATGTCCAGAGGCTGCAATAGATAGCATGTCCTCATCTTGCTGGCTAGCCAAATGGGGCAAAGAAGCTAGGCTGTCACCCTCAGCTGAGGCAGCAAGCATCCGGGGGACCACTAGACTGCAGAGTAAGAAGGAGGGACTTAATCTGAGCAAACTCAGAGGCCAAAGTGTCCACTTTCAGGGCCAAGGGTTCATCACCCCTCTGTTTCTTCTCAGTGATGGAGGCATCATCCTGTGTGTGTCCGCAGCACTTGGGGCCATGAGGAGAGCTGTATGCAGGTCTCCTGGAAGGGGGTAACCCAGCCTCAGCAAAGCTTTTTTCAAGTTTCGCCAACCTCACAGTCCTTTCTGCTAATGGTATGCAGGTGCAATTAATGCAAGCACTTTGAATCAGTGCTTGAGGTGTTCAATACCAAGGCACAAAGGGCATTTGTCATGGCCATCTTCTGGGCACACAGGAGCCATGCAGGAGATGCAAACACACAACATAGTTACAGAGGCTGTAGTATGGCACTTGAGCAGGAACACTCAAATACAATCTAACAATAAACCATCAAGTGACACTGAAAGGTGAGCGGTGTAGGGTGAGAACACCCAGTTACAACCAACCCAGCACCATGTCACAGTAAAAAGCACCAGCAATGTTGCAGCAGAGCGAGTAACACTCAGCTTTGAGCTACCCAGCACTTGTAGTGCGTAAAGCCCGAGTTGTAGCAACAGAGCGAGAAACATTCCGCTAGCTCAACCAGAGCCAACAACCTTCCTATAACAATGTGGTAATCAACCCAAGCTGAGCAGAAGCGCTTAGCGGGGATGAAGCATGCCCGCGGGTGATGAAAAACAAGCTATTTACTTGTCACAGTCTGAGTGGCGGTGGAATGCATGGCAGGGATTAGCGCTGGATATGCAGCCTCTGGAGGACGAATCTGTAGCTCCAACCAGTTGTGGTTACGAGGCTACTGGGATGCAGCAAGATAATAAAACAACAACAATGACCTGTGCACTCTGGGACAATCTCTGGGTGCCTGCCCCTTTTATCAGGTTGCATGACTTTGTTGGTATTATGTCTCAATCTGCGCATGCGTGTGATGCTTATCCAGGTATTTCATACCATTTCTGGGGGTCAGGAAGAACGAAATAGAACAGAGGGTCTTTGCTTTGCTAAGTGGCATACCTGAGGAAAATAATAATGTACATTAATATAATAATATACATTAAGTATTGTCCAAATGTTAAAGAAGTAGAAATGAGCTGAAATGTAGCTATTATCAAACAATATCTACACTGAACTTTTAATGAGGTGGCATTCGTGAAAACTGAGTTTAGGGGTTAGGGTTAGTTAGGGAACTATCCCATTTTCCATATTTTTCCATACTTGTTACTAAAATGAAACATAAGTACTTCTGAGTATTTATTCCTTGGACTGCTCCCTAAATAACGGTTGTAGGCCACTGTGGCCAGCTGTGGTCCCTGGAATCATTATAGTGTTATACTTCATTATACTGTTATTATACTCATGAGTTATTGTTTTCATACAGCCTAAAATTAATTTTTATATGTGTATCGGGGCGGATGTGCAAGAGAGAAAAGACAACAGATTTCACACAGCTACCTGCCAGAACGGAAACAAGCAGGTTATAAATGAAGAAAGGAAGAGCTCAAAATACAGAATACACATAAGTCCAGGCGACTTTAATCCGTGAGTGAGGGAGGATCGGATGGTGGCAGCAGGGCCTCTTTTTTCATAACTGATCATCTCGGTATAACAGGAGTTATATCTTATAATATATCGAGTTACATTTTCAGCTCATTTTTACTTCTTTAACATTAGCATAACACAACTTATAAACAAAACTTAATGTATGTTACTATATTAATGTACATTTTCCTCAGGCATGCCACTTATATTAATGTACATTATTATTTTCCTCAGGCATGCCACTTATCAAAGCAAAGAGCCTCCAGAAAGTTGAGGGGAACCTGTCATTCAACAGAAATAGTATTTATGAAGTTATTCTGTCACTCTGCAGTCACTTTGGGTCCTCTGTCACTCTGCTCTCTGCTCCCTGCCCCCTGCGCTCTGTTCTATGCACACAGCGCTCTCTCTGTTGTCCCTCACCCACAAGACCCCCAGAGCCCTTTGATTGGCTATAATATATCAACTGATTGGTTGAAAATGAAAATATCCAGCCTAGTAATGTTTGTCCATTCATTGACTGCATTTTCAGTCTGCCAAAGATCTATTTTTTGATTGGTCATTGGCAGTGACATAGAACAACAAGGAAGTGTCGGACAAACACAAACCACACATCTCTGTCGTCGATATTCACAGATATGTAAAACTTACAAAACAAACTTTTTTTTACCACTGCACTTTGCACTAATCGTATTGGTTTGATATGTAAGTCTATGTACATATACCATGTATCTGTGGGTATCTCTTGGGTACCGTTTTAGCTATTGTAAAGGGCTATACAAATAAACTTGACTGGTGGATTAGGCGGATCCGCCCAGCGCATCCCCTGACGGTTAAATAGCTACAGAAGCATGGACACCTTTCTGGACTACAGAATGAAGGAAACCAAATAAAGTCTGACATTTCCCCACGAAACGGGACAAACTCTGTCCTGGGAGAGATTTTTTTTTCGTATTCATTCATTTCATTCATTCATATTTGTTTTCATGAACTCCACCTCATTAAAAGTTCAGTGTAGATATTGTTCAGTAAATCAAGTTAATGTGCAACATGTCAAGTAATATCTATTACTCTGTTTTACAAACGTAAATAGCTGGTGGACATGGCTGTTCTGTCCTACTACCCCACTGATGCCGGTGTCACATGACCAATGGAGCGTAACTTGATTGGCTGGACATTGGATGAATTGAGAATGAATTTGATGCCGAAAAAAAATCAGTATTAGAAATTCATATTCATACTCAGATGGCACACAAATACTTCCATAGATCAGAGCCTGCAGAGAAGGACATTGTTGGTGGCTCTGAGGAGGGCTGTTCCAGTGCTGTGTTGTGAGCAGAATGAACTAAACCAGAGGAAGGAGTTGATGGTTTCTGTAATGAGAGAGGGAAATATTTTATTGACAAGGTGGGATGGGATTGTATCCAAGGCATGTGGCGCTTGCATTCCTGTCATGAGGTTGTACATCTTTCCTGTCAACACAGGAGAACTGAGGCTGAAAGGTGAAGGAGGAGGAGCAGGTGGGAGACTGGAAGTGGAGGTGTTGGGTGACACAGAGTTATGTAGACTAAGGAATGAGATGAGATTTGAATATAATATAATACAAAATGATATTAACTCTGGGAAACACGCCACAAAATGAAAAAGTTTCAAATGAGGTCATAAACATCTATAAGACATGTAGGTAGAAAGGTAAGCAGGCTCTGAAGAATTTGATGTCTTATATGCCAACAAAGTAAGCAGTGTAATGCTTTGTTTGGACACCTCTTTTGATGCTCTTGAGTAATCTACATTGTTTGTCCAATGAGTTACATTAAATATTTTTTTGACGATGGAAGAAAAGAAAACAGTCACAGGCTCACGTTTCTGTTTTATCTTTCATTTTTATTTCAAAATGAAAAAGTCTACCACATGTCCATGATACGCCTCATGCTCATGAACCTGGAGCCGCTCCAGCCCATGTTCATGAAGTTCCTGTACTCTCCAGGCCTGAAGTACATCATCCTGCCTCTGTAGTGGGGCTGCTCGTACATCAGCCAGTGGCCGTCCATCACGTTGCAGGACATGCAGTTGTTCATACGGTAACGGTCCATGATGTTGTCACAGTCGTCCATCATCTCATACATCTGACCACCGAAATTCTCCCTCTCGTAGATCCTCATCCTGTACTGGCCCCTGTACTGTTTTGGAAAAAAGAAAAGAAATGAACATCTGTATATCAAGTTTTGTTAGGGATGTTAGGGATGTCAACTGTAATAGGCATATGTCTGTTTTATACCTACCATGGGGATCATACGGCAAGACCTGATACCACTGTTCCATCCCCACATGCTCATGTAGTCAGCATAGTCGCCCCTCCTCATGAAGTACTGGTTTCCCATGTAGTTGGGACGGTCGTAGACCATGAAGCAGCCACTCTGCACCCTGCAGGAGTGGCATCTGCTCAGGTAGGAGGAAAAGTCAGAGCAGTCACTCATGCACTCCCAGGAGCGACCCTGGAAGTTCCTCTCCTCGTAGAAGATGACCTGAAAAATGAGGGATACTTTAATTGACTGTAGAAGCACTGACACTTGATGTTCTCTATAAATAGTTCTCTATAAATCTCTATAAATAAGCTTACCCTGCCCATGCTCATTTCAGTGGTGGTCATGCTTGTGCTGTAGGTGAGCTGCTGCTGTTGATGTTGTTACTGCTGCACTGCTGTCCTGTTTGGTGTAACCCCTGCTTTTATACCTGACCAAACCCTACAGAGTCAGTGGGCCCCCATTGTTAAAACTCCTATGTGATATGTCATTGACTGTAGTCAGCGTACACATACACACATAAACAAAGCACATATGGACACACATAGCCTTCCTTTTTTCACTAAACAGTTAATAAATATTGCACACATCCCTCTTCCCTTCACCGTTTAGTAGGGCCACCAAGGGTGCACACTTGGTGGATCTTTTATCTATTTTTACTTCTGTATATATTATAACTTACCTTCTGTCTGGTCAAAATTTGTCCCACCACGCAAGAGTCATTCTGTCATCTCACTTCTTGCATTTAGTTGACAAAATGGGCCATAACGATTGTCATGGCATGCTGTGTGCTTTTATTGGTCATGTGAGTGATATAATTACATGTATGTTTATAATGTTAATTTGTGACATCACTGTGTGTTTCAGTGTTTTTACAATGGTGTAAATGGTGAAAAATATAGATAATCTTCATTTAAAATACATTTTGTTATGGTAGTGGTAAAAATTTTACATATTATGAAAAATATGCAAAAGTGAATGAAATGGATAAATAAATGAAAATAAGAAAGTATAGTCATACGGTGTAGTATAATATAGTAGATCATAGTATAGTATAGTATAGGATAGTATAGTATAGTGTATCCATCCATTTCCTGTAACTGCTTATCCTCACTGGGGTCACAGTGGTACTGGAGCCTATCCCGGTTAACTAGGCTAGGCGAGAGGCAGACCCTGGACAAGTCTCCAGCTTATCGCAGGGACCGTAGAGACAAACAGGTATTTACACCCACATTCAAATCTACAGACAATTTACAGTCACCCATATACCTGTTAAGTGCTAGTGTTGGGAAATTTGAGTCTTTTTAACTGACTCGGATCTCTAAAATGAACTAATTGTGTTTGATTCATTTCAGTCATTCACTAGTGAAGCGCTGTAGCCCTCTTGTGGCTGATTTAAAAGTGAGTAAATGAATGAAAGACTGATCCGAATGAATGAACTTCTAAACAAACTGCTCCTCACACAGCCTGAGAGGCCTATCACGTGACAAATGAATGATCCTGTTACAAGGCATGGACACAGGACTCAACTGAAGGACTCAGGAGGCAGATACAGGAGGTAATCAGTCTTTAATTTCAGGCAAAGGTTTGGTACATGGGAAATCAGTCAGGTAAAGCAGGCAAACAATCCAAAAGGGTAAGGCAAGAGCAGGGTCCAAAAACAGGCGAGGGTCAAAACCAAGAAGCTCACTAGAAAAACGCTGGAGAGCAGGAAACAATCTGGCACTGGAGAAGGGGAAACAGGGGGTTTAAATACACAGGTAATAGGGGTGTGACAGACACAAGGTGGGAAACTGGGAGGCTGGAGTAGGCGGAGGAGAGACTGACTGTGACAGATCCGAATGAACGAACTGCTGGATGAACTGCTCTTCAAACAGCTGCATGAAAATAAATGAATCACTAACTGAAACTATTAATTACTGCTGATTCATATAAAAGATTGGTTCATATTGAACTATACATTCATGACCAACACACCACTATTAAGTGGAGAACCTAGTGGAGGTTCTGGAGGACGTGGGTGATGTATTCATGAGCCCAGTGTCAGGTCTGGGCGGGAAGGAGGACTCAAGTGCAAAGGTTTCAGCCAAATTTATGAAACAAAAAAAACACTACAATGGAGAGAAAAAAAAAAACACTCTGACTTGGAGGAAAAAGGCAAGACAAGAAAGCGCTGAAAAAACAGTGGCTGTGGTCAATAGGGCTGGGGAACATGAAGGATGAAGACACTCTGGCACAGGACAAAAGGAGACACAGAACTTATATAGACACACACTGATGGGTAATGGAGAACAGGTGCAGACAATCAGGAATCACAGCAACACGTGACACACAAGGGAAGGGCAAGTGACCTGAAACAAGAGGGCAGGTAAATTTCAAAATAAAAGAGGAAGTCACAAGACAAAAAATAAAAGCGCCAACATCACTCCATTGTGACAGAACCCCCCCCTTCTATGGCCGGCACCTGATGGCCCAGGCTGGTCAGGATGATCCCTGTGGAAGTCCTCAATGAGACTCCACATGAGAGTCCACACTGAACCGTGATGGGATCCATTGTCTCTCCTCGGAACCATAGCCCACCCAGTCCACTAAATATTGCCTACCCTGGCCCTGGTTGCGCACTGCCAGCACCCGATTTACCTCGTAGACCTTGTAGACCGGGCCGTCTCTTGCGATCTGCTGCTTTCTTGACCTGATCCCCTTGGTGAATCAGCATCTGCCAAGCGGCTGCCCAGATGCGGCGACAGCGGCGAATCATGGCACAGGCAGATGCCACAGAAACTTCAGGCTCATTGTCTCTGAAAACAGGAGGTTGATAACCAAACACAGATTTAAAAGGAGAAGATCCTGTGGCAGAGGTGGGCAGTGAGTTGTGGGCGTATTCAACCCAGACCAAGTTTTTGCTCCAAGCAGAGGGATTCTGGGACACGAGGCACCCGAGGCGGGTTTCCCCAGTTGCTGGTTGGGGCGTTCAGTCTTTGGCTTCCGGGTGATATCCAGAAGTCAGGATGGAATTGGCTCCAATGAGTATGCAAAATTACTTTGAGAACCGTGACACAAACTGGGCCCCCCGATCTGAGACAATGTTATTCAAAGGTGGGGTCATTGTCAGAGATAAGTTTGTGACTGTATTGGGAGGGAGACAATGAGGAGTTGGAAGTGGCAATGGACTTGGCAAAAATGTAGAGCTGTATGTCTTCAGTGTAGCAGTGGAAGCAAAGACCATGATGGCAAAAGATGTTGCCAAGGGGAAGATTTTTTTAAGCAATTTTTTTTTTGCTGTTTTTAAGCTTTATTTGACAGAGACAACTGAAGAATGACAGGAATGTGGGGAGAAAGAGATGGGGAATGACATGCAGCAAAGGGTTACAGTTCGGATTAAAACTATGGGCCGCTGCGGCAAGGACTGAGCCTTTGTACTGGCGGATGCTCTACCAAATGAGCTAACCAACACCCCTGTCTGTTTTTGAGGTATGATTTAAATAAGAGGGAAGTGACAGTGATGATGAGGGAGGATTTGAGGCAGGAGAGAAGAATAGTGTGGTTAATGGTGTCAAAGGCTGCAGTGAGGTCCAGGAGGATGACATGTTGAGGTGATCAGAGTTTGTAGAGATGGATGTCATTGGTGGCTCTGAGGAGGGCTGTTCCAGTGCTGTGTTGAGAGCATACTCTGAATTGAAATGGATCAAACAGGTCATTGGAGATGCGACAAGTTTTGTGTTTATTTAGTGTAATATATTAAATATATTTGTAATGATGGAAGAAAAGAAAACAATCACAGGCCCACGTTTCTGTTTTATCTTTCATTTTTTATTTCAGAATGAAAATGTCTACCACATGTCCATAATACGCCTCATGCTCATGAACCTGGAGCCGCTCCAGCCCATGTTCATGAAGTTCCTGTACTCTCCAGGCCTGAAGTACATCATCCTGCCTCTGTAGTGGGGCTGCTCATACATCAGCCAGTGGCCGTCCATCACGTGGCAGGACATGCAGTTGTTCATACGGTAACGGTCCATGATGTTGTCACAGTCGTCCATCATCTCATACATCTGACCACCAAAGTTCTCCCTCTCGTAGATCCTCATCCTGTACTGGCCTCTGTACTGTTTTGGAAAAAAGAAAAGAAATAAATGTCTGTATATCAAGTTCTCTGGTGGGTGTCATCCATAATAGAACTGTAGTATTACAGATGTATGTTTTATACCTACCATGGGGATCATACGGCAAGACCTGATACAACTGTTCCATCCCCACATGCTCATGTAGTCAGCATAGTCACCCCTCCTCATGAAGTACTGGTTTCCCATGTAGTTGTGACGGTCGTAGACCATGAAGCAGCCACTCTGCACCCTGCAGGAGTGGCATCTGCTCAGGTAGGAGGAAAAATCAGAGCAGTCACTCATGCACTCCCAGGAGCGACCCTGGAAGTTCCTGTCCTCGTAAAAGATGACCTGAAAAATTAGGGATACTTTAATTGACTGTAGAAGCACTGACATCATTTGATGTTCTCTATAAGTAAACATTCATGATATTTGTAATTTGTTTGTAAAATTTCAAGCTTACCCTGCCCATGCTCATTTCAGTGGTGGTCATGCTTGTGCTGTAGGTGAGCTGCTGCTGTTGGTGTTGTTACTGCTGCACTGCTGTCCTGTTTGGTGTAACCCCTGCTTTTATACCTGACCAAACCCTACAGAGTCAGTGGGCCTCCATTGTTACAACCCCTATGTGATATAAAGGCTCTGTCATTGACTGTAGTCAGCGCACACATACACACATAAACAAAGCACATATGGACACACATAGCCTTCCTTTTTTCACTAAACAGTTAATAAATATTGCACACATCCCTCTTCCCTTCACTGTTTAGTAGGGCCACCAAGGGTGCACACTTGGTAGCTCTTCTGTCTATTTTTACTTCTGTATATATTGTAACTTACCTTCTGTCTGGTCAAAATTTTGTCCAGAATTTGTCATTCTGTCATCTCACTTCTTGCATTCAGGTGACAAAATGGGGGCATGACCATTGTCATGGCATGATGTGTGCTTTTATTGGTCATGTGAGTGATATAATTATGTGTATGGTGTATGTTCATAATATATTTTGTGACATCACAAGTGTGTTTACAATGATGAAAATTGTGAAAAAATATAATCTTTATTTAAACTATATTTGTGTTATGGTAGTGGTAAAAGTTTTACATATTATGAAAAATATGTAGTAGTCTGTACCTGGATAAATAAATGAAAACAAAGTATAGTAATATAGTGTAGTATAATATACTAGATTATAGAATATTACAGCACACTATATAGTATGGTGTTATGCTATTTAATGTAATAGTCTCTGATATTTTATAGCATACTATGGTAGTATAGCCTCCCATTATACCAATATACCTGTTATCTGTTAAGTTGTAGTGTTGGGATGTTCAAGTCTTTTAAGTGAGTCGGATCACTAAAATGAACAAATTTTTCTTTGAGTCATTTCATTCATTCACCAGTGCAATACCCCTCTTGTGGCCGATGTAAACATGACAAATGAATGAAAGACTGATTTGTGTGAACATACTGCTGTGCTTACTGCTCTTCATACAGATGTCTGTTTATGCAGATTGGAACGTCAAGCTATCTATTATGTCAAAGCTTGCAGCACCAGAGTTCTTCGACCCCGGCCCCCATAGTGCTGAGATAGACTGGCACCTACTGTTCCCAGTCAAAGCCAAACAATTAATACTGCCGAGGACCTCAAGGCACACTTGTGACCTTGTGTAACCTAAGAATAGAAAATTCCAGAACAGTAACTTTTCTTGTATATGTATAGTGTAGTCTGTAGTTTACTTTAAGATGTATCAGGATAGTGTAATGGTACAACAGGACAATTAGTCCAAACTTTGGAGGGCTTTTATATGAGGAGGAGGAATTAAAACTGGATCTGCTGTGGGACCAGAACTTAGAAAACACCATAGCTCCATTCAGATCATGGATGAGGTCATCAATCGGTGTCATATAATGTTCTTGTTGGATCGCTGTGTTTGGCAGGTACATATCCACACATTTACAAGCTCTTTCAGGATTCCCGGGCTTTGGAGTGACCACTATTGGAGATACCCATGGTGTTGCACCACTGACTCACTCAATAATGCCTCTTTCTTGTTGTTCATGTAGTTCTCTTGCCACAAGGGATTCTCCTGTGCAGCTGTACTACAGGTTGGAGGTCATCAATGTGTAGCTTCACTTGAAAATCTTTAAGCTTTCCTATGCCTTTAAAAAGATCTTGGTATTTTAGGATGAGTTGGCTTGGGTTTGATGAACCAGCTTTAATGGACATAGTTCACAATTTGGTGTAGTCCTAGTTTTGTTGCTGTCTTGTGACTCAGCAATGAATCATGGTTGCCTTGTATTACATAGAATGTATCTTCGTCTATTGTTCTCATCTTGGAGTGAACTGTAGATTTAAATTCTCGTCTCAGTGGAAGTGCAGTCGATGATCCATAAGGATAAGTCTTTGCAGTAGATGGTTGCAATTTACAGCTGGGTTTTAGCTTGCCATGTCATCTATTATCTATATCTATCATCTATGTTCTGATCGATGTTGTAGTGTACATAAAATATACACATAATCATCGTCAGCTGAGCTGTCTGGAGTCAGTCAGGTCTGTGTGTTTTTTGTTCAGCTTGTTTGATGCACTTTGTGTCTTGGGCATTTTTGTGAATGCTTTGCTCCAACCGTAGGGCTGAAGTCCTTGTTTCGTGATCTGCAGCACCTTTGAAAGTGATTGAATTTTCCACATCCATTGGATCCTTTTCTTCTTGCTGGGCAGTTTGCTTGTTCTCCTTCATGTAGAAATGGTCCTCCACAGTTGTTGCATGTCTTGTTTTCCCGTTTCACATTTGTATTTTTCAAATTTTTCAAATCAAATCAAATTTTATTTGTATAGTCCAAAGTTTTTATTGACATGTTTCTGGCTTTGGATTGGGAATTCTTTTTGGGATCTAGCTGTCTTTATCCCAGCGGCTTGTTTGTCTGACAGCTCTTGGGCTCTACCTGCATCCAGAAGTTTTTATAGTGTCATGTCACTGTCTTTCAGCACCAGCCATTCGGGGGCAACTGCAGCTCAGGATAATCTGTGACTTAATTTCTTTATCAACATCTGCAAAATCACAAGTGGACGCCAGCTGCCTCAGTCTTGTATGGAAAGCATCCAAAGTTTCATTCTCATTTTGTCTGGCTTGTCTGAAAACACATAGATTTTGTATTCAGTGTTCACTTTAGGGCAGAAATAGGCTTGCAGCTTTTCAACGGCCATGTTAGAATGATTGTCTTCTCCTGTTTCTGGCAGTGTGTCAGATATGTCATATACATCTGATCCTGCCTAGTGTAATAACTATGCTCTTCTTTGTACATCATCCCCAATGTCCAATGCCACAAGGAAGTTGGTGACCAGCTTTAATCCAGTGGTCCCCAACCTTTTTATCACTGTGGACCGGTCAACACTTGACAATTTTACTGCGGCCCGGGGGAGACGGGGTGTTGTTGGCCTTCAAGTGCTCTGACTCATGACTGGTTACTATCGTTATGCCGTGCAAGTGACCCAGACACCGAGAGAATCAGCAAATCTAAAATCCATCAAAAGGTTTTTCAAAATAAAAGATCGTCCAGACTAAGATAATACATAAAACAGAAATAATTATAATTATTTCTTGTACGACCCGATACCAATTGATCGACAGACTGGTACTGGCCCATGGCCCGGGGGTTGGGTACCACTGATTTAATCCACTTCTTCCACCTCAGCCTACTGAGCTGGGTTCACTGTGTACATTGAAATGTGAGAAGTGTGGGTTTTCTTCTTTCGTCATTTAATGCAGTTTCCTTGTTGCCAGTCATGGTATTTGTTGAGCAGATGTGGTGTTCAGATGAAATTAACAGCGGGAGACACTGGTTATTGTCTCCCGCTGTTAATTTCACCTGAACACTGGTTACACTGGTTATTCTCAATGCTAGGAACTTTTTCTTGGCCTAATTCTGTATCACAACAACTGGTGTAAGTGACCTAAGGGGTATTGCACAATACTAGAATAAAGAAATTGAGAATAATTGAGCAAGCCCACTGTGACCTAGCCTGCTCGACGCATGCTGGCTTAATTGGATGCATGTTTGCTGAGCCAGGATGAAAAGGTGCGGCTATGTTAAGCCAGGTGAAGATAGTTGGGATAAATGTGTGTTCATGGCATACTTAAATAGACATCACGATCGCTCACAGAATCACCAATTGGAACATGGATAAAAGTTGCACTTCCTACTTCACGGCCTCTGAACTACAGCTCCTGATGGAGTTCTGTGACAAAGTGAAAAGATATTATTATAAAAAAAGGCAATACCAATTCCATAATTAAAGAACGCAAGAAAGCCTGACAGACAATTGCAGACCAGCTTAATGTGAAAGTAGTCCAAAACTGTACAATTAATAATCAATGCTCCACTGGAATGTTATAATTAGGCTACAGTTAAAGGAGTTACTTTTCAAGTCCACTAACTGTCGTACACTTTACTTTAAAAGTGTCAAGCAGGTGCATGTTACTCAGGAAATGTATGATTAGTATGATTAGGTGCAAACAGTTATTCACAATGTGTCATTTAATCTATTTTTCTCATGTTCAAATCAAATCAAATCAAATTTTATTTGTATAGCCCAAAGTCACAGAACACATTTAGCCTCAGAGGGCTTTACAGTCTGTACAGGGAGTTACACCCTCTGTCCTTAGACCCTCGGTTCGAGTGAGGAAAAACTTGCCCACAAAAAAAACCCTTGTGGTAAATGTGGAAGAAACCTCAGGAAGAGCCACAGAGGAGGGATCCCTCTTCCAGGACGGACAGACGTGACATGTACAGAACAATCAACAAAAACATATTGTACAATTACAATGAATTACAGTAAATGGTAGAATGATTACAGTAGCAGTGGAACCTGTGATAGAGATAGAGAGACACAGATGCACAGCAGCAGTAAATCATTAACCAACTAAGCTGTGGTGGAGATATGGTAGCAATAATGACAGTAATGCTATATATGGAGAGAGAGAGAGAATGAGGGAGAGAGAGGGTTTTCAGTAAAGGGAGATGTGACTACATCTTCAACCAGTACCGTGCCTGGCTAGGCATAACCCAGAAAGAGACGGCTGACAGCACTGTCATCTGCTGTAGGAGTTTCTACAAAAAGGCTTATAGTCCAGTAATATGAACTGGAAGGTTATTAAAAAATGGTCAGACAGAAGAGGATTCTGTGGATAGACTATTAGATGATCAAGTTCAATGCCATATGAGAGAACGAGATCAAGAGTGTGGTTCAGACAATGAGTCGCTGTATTTACACTCTGACAGAAGCCAATTGAATCTAATAAAGAGGTAAATGCAGGACTAAGGATATCATTGTGGTTGTCCACATGAATATTAAAATCACCTACAATAATTACTTTATCTGTTTTAAGGATCAAGGATTCTCTGCATCCCCAACAGAATAAAAGAAGCTCCCACTTGCAAGCAATCTTAATGTAACACAGATCATCTGTGGTACAGTGAGAGCATGGCTTCACACCGCCTGGTGCTGTATTTTTGGACCCAGCAGCCTACATAAATATCTTAGTACATCACCTGAGAATCTGTATCTCTCAGTGAGATCATCTACAAAGGCCAGTGGATCTGGCCTGTCTCAGAAGACTCTTTCATGCCTGAATGCTCGTCTGAGGATCAGGGCTTCCTTATCCAGTACATCCTCCAAAAAGAGCAGGCCCATATGAAGATGGAACAGGTGAATGGGAGTTGGACCTATACTATATTGCCTTCGTCACAGGTTTCATTGAAAAACTTTTATCTCACATCTGAATTACTGCAATAAAACAGATATTTATAAAACCTCTGACAGCAATTTGACAAGCAGTCTTCAATAGAATAGCAATATAACACTTGGCCTGACTGTTGCAATCAATCAGACATACAAACATACTCTGAATTGAAATGGATCAAACAGGTCATTGGAGATGCGACAAGTTTTAAGTTTATTCAGTGTAATATATTGAATATATTTGTAATGATTGAAGAAAAGAAAACAATCACAGGCCCACGTTTCTGTTTTATCTTTCATTTTTTATTTCAAAATGAAAATGTCTACCACATGTCCATAATACGCCTCATGCTCATGAACCTGGAGCCGCTCCAGCCCATGTTCATGAAGTTCCTGTACTCTCCAGGCCTGAAGTACATCATCCTGCCTCTGTAGTGGGGCTGCTCGTACATCAGCCAGTGGCCATCCATCACGTGGCAGGACATGCAGTTGTTCATACGGTAACGGTCCATGATGTTGTCACAGTCATCCATCATCTCATACATCTGACCACCGAAGTTCTCCCTCTCGTAGATCCTCATCCTGTACTGGCCTCTGTACTGTTTTGGAAAAAAAGAAAAGAAATAAATGTCTGTATATCAAGTTCTCTGGTGGGTGTCATCCATAATAGAACTATACCTACCATGGGGATCATACGGCAAGACCTGATACAGCTGTTCCATCCCCACATGCTCATGTAGTCAGCATAGTCACCCCTCCTCATGAAGTACTGGTTTCCCATGTAGTTGTGACGGTCGTAGACCATGAAGCAGCCACTCTCCACCCTGCAGGAGTGGCATCTGCTCAGGTAGGAGGAAAAGTCAGAGCAGTCACTCATGCACTCCCAGGAGCGACCCTGGAAGTTCCTGTCCTCGTAGAAGATGACCTGAAAAATTAGAGATGCTCTAATTGACTGTAGAAGCACTGACATCATTTGATGTTCTCTATAAATAAACATTCATGATATTTGTAATTTGTTTGTAAAATTTCAAGCTTACCCTGCCCATGCTCATTTCAGTGGTGGTCATGCTTGTGCTGTAGGTGAGCTGCTGCTGTTGGTGTTACTGCTGCACTGCTGTCCTGTTTGGTGTAACCCCTGCTTTTATACCTGACCAAACCCTACAGAGTCAGTGGGCCTCCATTGTTACAACCCCTATGTGATATAAAGGCTCTGACTGTAGTCAGCGTACACATACACACATAAACAAAGCACATATGGACACACATAGCCTTCCTTTTTTCACTAAACAGTTAATAAATATTGCACACATCCCTCTTCCCTTCACCATTTAGTAGGGCCACCAAGGGTGCACACTTGGTAGCTCTTCTATCTATTTTTACTTCTGTATATATTGTAACTTACCTTCTGTCTGGTCAAAATTTGTCCCGCCACGCAAGAGTCATTCTGTCATCTCACGTCTTGTTAGGGTGGCAAAATGGGGGCATAACCCATTGTCATGGCATGATGTGTGCTTTTATTGGTCATGTGAGTGATATAATTATGTGTATGGTGTATGGTCATAATATATTTTGTGACATCACAAGTGTGTTTACAATGATGAAAATTGTGAAAAAATTTATTTATTTAAACTATATTTGTGTTATGGTAGTGGTACAAGTTTTACATATTATGAAAAATATGTAGTAGTCTGTAACTGGATAAATAAATGAAAATAACAAAGTATAAGTATAGTCTAGTATAATATAGTAGATTATAGTATAGTATAGCACACGATATAGTATGGTTTAATGTAATAGTCTCTGCTATTTTATAGCTTGGTATGGTAGTAAAGCCATCCATTATACCAATATACCTGTTAAGTTGTAGTGTTGGGATGTTCAAGTCTTTTAAGTGAGTCGGATCACTAAAATGAACAAATTTTTCTTTGAGTCATTTCATTCATCAGCCCTAAGTATTAGCGCTATCAAAAAGGAAAGTCTTAAGTCTACTCTTGAAGGTGGTGACCGTGTCTACCTCCCGAACCCAGAAAGGTTGTTTGTTCCACAGAAGAGGAGCTTGATAGCTGAAAGCTCTGGCTCCCAATCTACTTTTGGAAACTATAGGAACCAAAAGAACCCAGCATTCTGAGAGCGCAGTGCTCTAGAGGGAATAAACTGTTCTCATGAAGAAATTCACACAGCTGATTAGCTACAGCTTTCTCAAGTAACTTAGAGAGAAAGGGAAGGTTTGATATCGGTCTCTAATTGCTAAAACCTCTGGATCTAGAGTGGGCTTTTTAAGAAGAGGTTTAATTATAACTACTTTAAATGACTGTAGTACATAGCCTGATAATAAAGACAGATTAATCATATCCAATAAAGAAGGGCTAACTAGAAGTAAAACATCCTTCAGCAGCCTGGTTGGGATGGGGTCTAGGAGACAGGTCGACGGCTTAGATGAAGAAATTATTGAAGTTATTTGATGAAGGTTAATGGGAGAAAAGCATATGCATCAGGTTTGGAGCTGTTTCCAAACTTGCTGTATCAGAATGCAGATCAGTGCCTGTCGAAGGCAAGGCATGATGTATTTTGTCTCTAATAGTCCTAATTTTATCTTTAAAGAAGCTCATGAAGTCATTACTAGTTAGACCTAGAAGATTAGATGGGTCAATAGAGCTGTGGTTCTCTGTTAGCCTGGCTACAGTGCTGAAGAGAAACCTGGGGTTGTACTTGTTTTCCTTTAGTAATGAGGAGTAATAGGCTATTCTGGCATTACGGAGAGCCTTCCTGTAAATTTTAAGATTATCTGATTATTATTATATTATATTATTAAGATTATCTCGGATTATCAGACTAAGCGGGATTCTTCTAGTTCAGTGGCACGCCATTTGCATTCAGACCACGTGCCACTTGCTTTAATTTACAAGTCTGCTGGCTATACCATGGTGCTAACCTCCTCTGTTTAATTATCTTCTTTTTCAGAGGTGCAATAGAGTCGAGAGTTGTTCGTAATGAGCCTGTAGTACTATCAACAAGATGATCTATTTGTGAGGGGCTAAAGGAAGCAGACAAGTCCTCTGCTACATTGAGACATGGCATTGAATTCAATACTGAAGGAATCACTTCCTTGAATTTGGCAACAGCACTGTCAGATAAACATCTGCTGTAGGAGTTTCTACAAAAAGGCTTATAGTCCAGTAATATGAACTCGAAGGTTATTAAAAAATGGTCAGAAAGAAGGGGATTCTGTGGATAGACTATAAGATGATCAAGTTCAATGCCATATGAGAGAACAAGATAAAGAGTGTGGTTCAGACAATGTGTCGGTTTATTTACACTCTGACAGAAGCCAATTGAATCTAATAAAGAGATAAACGGAGTACTAAGACTCATTGTGATTGTCCACATGAATATTAAAATCACCTACAATAATTACTTTATCTGTTTTAAGGATCAAGCCTGATGCAAATTCAGATAAAAATTCATAGTAAGGGCCAGGAGCAAGCAAGCTCTATCTATCTATCTATCTATCTATCTATCTATCTATCTATCTATCTATCTATCTATCTATCTATCTATCTCTCTCCCCCTCTCCCTCTCTCCCTCCATATATAGCATTACTGTCATTATTGCTATCATCTCCACTACAGCTTAGTTGGTTGATGACTATTGCGGCTGTGCATCTGTGTCTCTCTATCTCAGGTTCCACTGCTACTGTAATCACTCTACAATCTATTGTAATTCATTGTAATTTTACAATATGTTTGTGTTGATTGTTCTGTACATGTGACATCCATTGCACGTCTGTCCGTCCTGGAAGAGGGATCCCTCCTCTGTGGCTCTTCCTGAGGTTTCTTCCACATTTTTTTCCCTGTTAAAGTTTTTTTGTGGGCAAGTTTTTCCTCACTGCAACCGAGGGTCTAAGGACAGAGGGTGTCACTCCCTGTACAGATTGTAAAGCCCTCTGAGGCAAATGTGTTTTGTGACATACAAATAAAATTTGATTTGAAATAGGATTGGCTGTAATGTCTTCCATGTTGGGTGAGTGAGGCTGAGAACAAGACTTTCAAATGAATTATAATTTAGTTTAGGTTTAGGATTTATTAATAGATTTGAGTCAAATATGGCTCCAACTCCACCTCGACCATTACTTCAAGGAATATGAGTATTACAATGACTAGGAGGAGTGGATTCATTTAAGCTAACATATTCATCCTCCAGCAGCCATGTTTCAGTGAGGCGGACCTGATATTATATCTTGTTCACGAGTGAGGGAAGGACGGAACGGGAGATTGACCGGTGGATCGGTGCAGCTTCTGCAGTGATGCAGGCTCTGCGCCGTTCTGTCGTGGTGAAGAGGGAGCTGAGCCGAAAGGTGAAGCTCTCGATTTACCAGTTAATCCACGTTCCTACCCTCACCTATGGTCACAAGCTTTGAGTAGTGACAGAAAGAATGAGATCGCGGATACAAGCGGCCGAAATGAGTTTCCTTCGCGGAGTGGCTGGGCTCTCCCTTAGAGATAGGGTGAGAAGCTCAGCCTTCCGCGGGGAGCTCGGAGTAGAACCGCTGCTCCTCCACATCGAGAGGAGCCAGTTGAGGTGGCTCGGGCATCTAGTGAGGATCTCCTGGACGCCTCCCTGGTGAGGTGTTCTGGGCACGTCCCTCTGGGAGGCAGTCCCGGGGAAGACCCAGGACACGCTGGAGGGACTATGTCTCTCGGCTGGCCTGGGAACGCCTTGGGGTCCCCCTGGGAGAGCTGGATGAAGTGGCCAGGGAAAGGGAAGTCTGGGCCTCCCTGCTGAAGCTGCTGCCCTGCGACCCGCCCTCGGATAAAGTGGAAGAAGACGGACGGACGGATGGATATCAGGGTTTATGCTGTTTGTTGAACAGCATTCTGTTTCATACGTTGCTTGGCATGCTGATGTGTGTCATGGAGTCTGGTGTCTGATGTGGAGTCATAGAGTAAGTGGGGAGAGTGGTGTGTAGTTTTCTTCCAAAAAGTACTCAGCTGGAGTCTGTTCAGTTGTTCCGTGATGAGTTGCTCTGTAATTTCAAATGAAACTGTAGAGATTCAATCTTATCATGAATCTTTCTGCTTCTGCGTTTGCTCTTGGCCAATATGGTGTTATTTTTCAGTGTTTGAAACCAAGGTAGAGGCTGATGTCTTTGAAGGGTTGGCCATTGAATAGTGGTCCATTGTCTGTTTTCACAATACATGGTGTCCCAAATGATGAAAAGATCTTGTCTAGTGTGGGAATCACTGTAGTGGCTGATGTGGACTTGTCTATCTGTCTATTCTGGATACCTGGAATACTCAGCTGGAATACAATACTCAACAACAACAGATCAACAACCACAAGTAAGTAACCTGATGATCACCTGATGGAAAAGGACCTATGAAATCAATGGAAATCAATGGTGTGAGCAATACGTTGTTGTCCCAAGCAGACTGCGAACTTCCGATGTGTTTCAGGGAGGAAGAAGGTTCTCAATAGCTGTGATCTTTGTAGGATCTGTAGAGATGCCTTTTGCTGAGAAAACATATCCAAAAAACTATAGATGAGGTTTACTGTACACACACTTTTCGCCATTCATTGTTATGTTTTTCTCAATTAGTCTCTGGACAGATTTGAGGCTATCATTGTGTTCTTCTTGTGTTTTCCCATACACTATAATGTCATCACTAATATTTCTGACATTGGGAATGCCATGGAGCACTTGTTGGATGACATTTTGGAACACTTCTGGATCAGAGTTTATGTCGATGCTGAGTCTGGTATATCTCCAAAGGCCAGAGTGTGTTGTGAAAGTGGTGATGTACCTTGATTCCAGGCTAGCTCCAGCCAGCTGATGGTATTAGTGTTTAAATCTAGCTTGGAAAACACTGCAGCTCCATTCAGATCATGGATGAGGCCATCAATCGGTGTGATATGACGTTCTTGCTGGATCGCTGTATTTGGCAGGCACATATCCACACATTTACAAACTCTTTCAGGATTCCCGGGCTTTGGAGTGACCACTATTGGAGATACCCATGGTGTCGCACCGCTGACTCACTCAATAATGCCTCTTGTAGTTCATGTAGTTCTCTTGCCACTTTTTTTTGCATATGAAAAGGGATTCTCTTGTGCAGCTATATTACAGGTTGGACTGAGTCATCAATGTGTAGCTTCACTTGAAAATCTTTAAGCTTTCCTATGCCTTGAAAAAGATCTTAGTATTTTAGGATGAGTTGGCTTGGGTTTGATGAACCAGCTTTAATGGACATAGTTCACAATTTGGTGTAGTCCTAGTTTTGTTGCTGTCTTGTGACTCAGCAATGAATCATGGTTGCCTTGTATTACATAGAATGTATCTTCGTCTATTGTTCTCATCTTGGAGTGAACTGTAGATTTAAATTCTCCTCTCAGTGGAAGTGCAGTCGATGATCCATAAGGATAGGTCTTTGCAGGAGATGGTTGCAATTTACAGCTGGGTTTTAGCTTCTCGCAGGACATGTCATCTATTATCTATATCTATCATCTATGTTCTGATCGATGTTGTAGTGTACATAAAATATACACATAATCATCTTCAGCTGAGTTGTCTGGAGTCAGTCAGGTCTGTGTGTTGTTCAGCTTGTCTTTGCACTTGATGCACTTTGTGTCTTGGGCATTTTTGTGAATGCTTTGCTCCAACCGTGGGGCTGAAGTCCTTGTTTCGTGATCTACAGCACCTTTGAAAGTGATTGAATTTTCCACATCCATTGGACCCTTTTCTTCTTGCTGGGCAGTTTGCTTGTTCTCCTTCATGTAGGAATGGTCCTCCACAGTTGTTGCATGTCTTGTTTTCCCGTTTCACATTTGTATTTTTCAAATTTTTCAAATCAAATCAAATTTTATTTGTATAGCCCAAAGTTTTTATTGACATGTTTCTGGCTTTTATTTTTTGCACAGCATGGATTGGGAATTCTTTTTGGGATCTAGCTGTCTTTATCCCAGCGGCTTGTTTGTCTGACAGCTCTTGGGCTCTACCTGCATCCAGCAATTTCTATTATGGGGAATGGGAGTTGGACCTATATATACTACATTGCCCTCGTCACAGGTTTCATTGAAAACACCTTTTATCTCTCATCTCAAATGCTGCAATAAAACACATATTTATAAAACCTCTGACGGCAATTTGACAAGCAGTCTTCATTAGAATAGCAATATAACACTTGGCCTGTGTAATAATACTACAACTTGAATCAATACAAAAAGACTTTTGCAATCAGTCAGACATACAAACATACAAACACTTGAAATGGATCAAACAGGTCATTGGAGATGCGACAAGTTTTGAGTTTATTTAGTGTAATATATTGAATATATTTGTAATGATGGAAGAAAAGAAAACAATCACAGGCCCACGTTTCTGTTTTATCTTTTATTTTTTATTTCAGAATGAAAAAGTCTACCACATGTCCATAATACGCCTCATGCTCATGAACCTGCAGCCGCTCCAGCCCATGTTCATGAAGTTCCTGTACTCTCCGGGCCTGAAGTACATCATCCTGCCTCTGTAGTGGGGCTGCTCGTACATCAGCCAGTGGCCGTCCATCACGTTGCAGGACATGCAGTTGTTCATACGGTAACGGTCCATGATGTTATCACAGTCGTCCATCATCTCATACATCTGACCACCGAAGTTCTCCCTCTCGTAGATCCTCATCCTGTACTGGCCTCTGTACTGTTTTGGAAAAAAGAAAAGAAATTAATGTCTGTATATCAAGTTCTCTGGTGGGTGTCATCCATAATAGAACTGTAGTATGTCAGATGTATGTTTTATACCTACCATGGGGATCATACGGCAAGACCTGATACAACTGTTCCATCCCCACATGCTCATGTAGTCAGCATAGTCACCCCTCCTCATGAAGTACTGGTTTCCCATGTAGTTGTGACGGTCGTAGACCATGAAGCAGCCACTCTGCACCCTGCAGGAGTGGCATCTGCTCAGATAAGAGGAAAAGTCAGAGCAGTCGCTCATGCACTCCCAGGAGCGACCCTGGAAGTTCCTGTCCTCGTAGAAGATGACCTGAAAAATTAGAGATGCTCTAATTGACTGTAGAAGCACTGACATCATTTGATGTTCTCTATAAGTAAACATTCATGATATTTGTAATTTGTTTGTAAAATTTCAAGCTTACCCTGCCCATGCTCATTTCAGTGGTGGTCATGCTTGTGCTGTAGGTGAGCTGCTGCTGTTGGTGTTGTTACTGCTGCACTGCTGTCCTGTTTGGTTTAACCCCTGCTTTTATACCTGACCAAACCCTACAGAGTCAGTGGGCCTCCATTGTTACAACCCCTATGTGATATAAAGGCTCTGTCATTGACTGTAGTCAGCGCACACATACACACATAAACAAAGCACATATGGACACACATAGCCTTCCTTTTTTCACTAAACAGTTAATAAATATTGCACACATCCCTCTTCCCTTCACCGTTTAGTAGGGCCACCAAGGGTGCACACTTGGTAGCTCTTCTGTCTATTTTTACTTCTGTATATATTGTAACTTACCTTCTGTCTGGTCAAAATTTGTCCCGCCACACAAGAGTCATTCTGTCATCTCACGTCTTATTTGGGTGACAAAATGGGGGCATAACTCATTGTTATGGCATGATGAGTGCTTTTATTGGTCATGTGAATGATATAATTATGTGTATGGTGTATGGTCATAATATTATTTTGTGACATCACAGGTGTGTTTACAATGATGAAAATTGTGAAAAAAAATATAATCTTTATTTAAACTATATTTGTGTTATGGTAGTGGTAAAAGTTTTACATATGAAAACTATGTGAAAGTACCTGGATAAATAAATGAAAATAACAAAGTATAGTAATATAGTCTAGTATAATATAGTAGATTATAGTATAGTATAGCACATGATATAGTATGGTTTAATGTAATAGTCTCTGCTATTTTACAGCGTGGCATGGTAGTATAGCCATCCATTATACCAATATACCTGTTATCTGTTAAGTTGTAGTGTTGGGATGTTCAAGTCTTTTAAGTGAGTCGGATCACTAAAATGAACAAATTTTTCTTTGAGTCATTTCATTCATTCACCAGTGCAGTAGTTTCAAATGAGGTCAATAAACATCTATAAGACATGTTGTCAGAAAGGTAAGACTCTGAAGAATTTGATTTCTTATATGCAAAACAAAGTGCTATTTTCCAGACTATAAGTCGCTCCGGAGTATAAGTTGCAGCAGCCAAAAAATGCATAATGAAGAAGAAAAAAAACATAATAACAATAGAATAGAGAACAACAGGCTGAATAGGTGTCTGATGTGGTATATTAAGGAAACATATTAACAGTTATTCAGATAACTCTAGCATAAACAATATAACATAAGTTTACCAAACTCTCGTTCTCACTCCAAATCACTAAATCAAATTCTTCATCCTTGGTGTCACTTCTGAGCAACTCCGAGGTAGACGGAGTGCTGTTTCCTCTTCTGCGTGGTTGTCATCAGACTCAGCATCAGTCCCAGTTCGAATAATTCTGGCCTTTCTGAATCCACTGTAGTCATTGAAGTCCATGCTTTGTTCATCCATCCATTGACTTCCAGCAATTTCCCTGGGGATAATTAAAGATAATTAAAGCTTCTTGGATCTTGAAAGTTGCATGCCGCATCCTCCCAGTTGCCCTGAAGCTATGTTCTCCATCCACTCATCCACTGCTTCCACAGATAACGCAAGACTGCCTTAAACCTCTGGTTCACTGAGATGTCAAGTGGCTGGAGTACTTTGGTTTAGCCTCCAGGGATGATGGCTGGGATGGAGTTGAAAACCTTTAGTTTGATCTTTGAATCTTTGAACTGTGGCGTGATGTGCGCTCGCATACTGTCCATCACAGGCAGGGGTTTGTGTGTTCTAAAGAAGCCACCTGGACGCTTAGTGAACCACTTTGTAAGCCAAAAGTTCATTATTTCTTGATCCATCCACCCTTTCCCATTCACGGCCATGACAACTGAGGGGGATTGGATTTTTGGCATGGTTTTCATTTAAAAATGACCATTGGTGGCAATTTTGATCCATCTCTACAACATGCCAGCACCACTGTGAAGTGTGATTTCTCATGACCTGTTGTCACTATACCCACACTCTTTTGCCCATTCTTTGTGACACTTCGGCCCATGGGGATATCAAACGACCTCACCCATGTTAATGTCCATGTTAATGTCCTAAATATGATCCGATGTCACATTGTTCTCAATTGCTCGCTTTTCACCAAACTCATAGAGACTGTCGACCTAGGCTCGGAAGTATGCTGGTAGTTTTTGGGACATTGTTGTCCGTGCTCTGATAGAGAGGCAGTTGCATTGCATGAAGCGGTAACACCCGCATGAAGGTCCTCTCACAGAGTTATTTATATTCATTGCCTTGGCAACTACCTGGGCATGGAGATGTTACTGCACCGTTGACAAGCCTCTCCCGGCAGCACATTGTTCAAGCACCCATTTGTAAACTTGTTCCTCTAGCTGTGGCTACCTAGCTTTTAACCTGTGACTAGCTTTTTTTGTTTTCTTTGTAGCAGCAAACACATGCTTCACCACTCAGCACTGCTGTGTATTAAGTGCTACAGGTGGGCCAGTATAAAAGCCACCACCTTCCACTGGCAATTCCCATTGCGTTTCTGTCGTCACTGATGCGTCATTTCCGGGTCACAGGTTGTTGGCCCGACAGGTATGGTTGCCCACTGCTTCACCACACTGGTGTTTGTTTGTAGGGCAGCTGCTCGCGTGCTGCTACATTACTAATGGGACGTATGTGTGGCGTAGCTTTTGCGTGGTAAGTGTCCTCCCTTTCTTGCCACTGCTTCTAGAGAGGCACAAAGTGTACCATCTTAGAGAACCTGTCAGCTATAATGAGCATGGTAGTGTTGCCATCAGATGGAGGCAAACCTGTGGCAAAGTCCAAAGAGATGTTGGACCAGGGACGATGGGGCACTGGAAGGGGGTGCAGAAGACACGCTGGAGGAGACCTTATTCTTCGCACAGTCGTGGCAGGCCGCCACATAATCCCCCACGTCCTTCTCCATCGCTGACCACCAGAACTGCTGCTTGATAATGAAGATGGTTTGAGCAGTCCCAGGATGGCAGGTGACCCGTGAGGTGTGAGCCCAGTGGATCACCTGTGGACACAGAGAAAGAGGCACAAAGAGACGATTTTGTGGACACCCTGCCTGGGCAGGGGTGTTGGCAGAGGCTTCTCTCACTCTTCTTTCAATGGCTCATGTGCCCGCTCCTACCACACAGGTGGAGGGAAGAATTGGGGAGGGAGTCTTAGGCCTGGGGTCAGGATAGAACATCCTGGAAAGGGCGTCTGGTTTGGTTTTCTTAGAGCCTGGGTGGTACGATAAGGTGAAATTGAATCGATTGAAGAAGAGCTCCCACCTGGCTTGCCTGGAATTCAGATGCTTCGCTGCTCTGATGTACTCCAGGTTCTTATGGATGGACCACACCAGAGCACGACCACCGTGCTAAAGTTTCTCATGAACTTCCTGTAGAAGTTGGCGAACCCCAGAATGCACTGCACCATCTTGTGATTAGTAGGGGTAGGCCATCTGGCTATAGCACTAACCTTTTCTGGGTCTATCTGCATGTGGTCAGTGGAAATGATGAAGGAGATCGAAGTCACATGGAACTCACACTTCTCGGCCTTCACGAACAACTTGTGATCAAGAAGGCGCTGCAGTACTGACCACTAATGCTGAATGTGCATCATCTCATTCCTGGGAAAAAATCAGGATGTCGTCCAGGTACACAAAGACATAATGATTTAACATGTCCCACAGGACGTCATTAATCAAAGCCTGGAAGACAGCTGGGGCATTAGTTAGTCCAAGTGGCATGACAAGATACTCATAGTGTCCACAGGGGATATTAAACGCTGTCTTCCACTCATCCCCCTCCCTGATCCTCACTAAGTGATAGGCGTTTCTAAGATCTAGCTTGGAGAAAATCTTAGCCCCCTTTAAAAGCTCGAATGCAGAGATTAAAGGAAGGGGGTACCTGTTCTTGATAGTGATGTTATTTAGGCCGTGATAATTGATGCAGGGCCGGAGGGACTTATCCTTCTTCTCTATGAAAAAGGAGCCTGCACCAGCAGGGGAGGAAGACAGATGGATGATACCGGCCTTCAACGAGGAGTCAATGTACTGCTGCATGGCCTCCCTCTCTGGTGGAGAGAGGGAATACAGCCGATCCCTGGGTGGAGAGGTCCCCGGGAGGAGATCGATGCAGCAGTCATAAGAACGGTGAGGTGATAGAGACATAGCCTATGTCTTACTGGATACTTCATGCTGGTCGTGATAACAGGGGGGAACGCCGGTCAGGTCTGGAGGCTCACTGTGGACGTGACCGGGTGAGGAGGCGACATCTGGTGCAGAGGCATTGGAGCCAACCACAGACTTAACGCACAAAACGGATGGAGGACAGGTGAGAAAGTAATCCTTTCCCCATTTCAACACCTTGCCTGTAGACCAGTCAACATGGGGATTGTGCTTAATAAGCCAAGGTATCCCCAAAATTAGTGGGTGCAGAGATGATTCAAAGATGTGAAAACTGATGAGCTCAGAATGATGACCATTTATGTTGAGCCGAACAGGTTGAGTACGGTGAGACAGCTGGCACAGAAGGCGACCATCAACAGTGGTGGCTTGCAGAGGCTTGGACAGGGGAACGATCTCAAGGCCCTGACGCTCCGCCACCTGCTGGTCCATAAAATTAGCATCTGCACCAGAATCCACTAATGCTGGGTGAACAGCCCTCTGCTCGGGTGTGAGAAGTTCAACAACAAGACAACTTATCTCGAAACCGAGAAGCACAATGGGATAATGCTGGAGAGTAGGAGACATGGTTCACTAACAATCTGGCACTGGTGAAGGGGAAACAGTGGGTTTAAATACACAGGTAATAGGGGCGTGACAGACACAAGGCAGGAAATTGGGAGACTGGAGTAGGCGGAGCAGAGGCTGACTGTGACAGATTCTCTGGTTGAAATTCCCAGGGTGGCGTTGTCAGTTCCTATCCCTAATTTGAATGTTGGTTGAATTATCAGGTTTAATTTCCTTTTTTTTGTTTTTCACCTTATCCTCGCCACAAAACTTGGTGTTGTTGGCAAGATTACTCTTCTTCAAACGGCTGAGACGTGTGTCCCTTTTTTGTTTTCTTTATTGTTGACTTCATTTGTTTTGTGTCACTTTTGTTTTTATGCATGCAGATTGGAGCAATCAGAGACAAAGCAGCAGCAGCTCCTTGTGGATCTTCATAGGTTTTGGTGAGGTGCCTCCTACAGGTTTGACTTTTTTGTGGTGCCTTTGCATCATAATTATTTGTAGTGTAGTGGGGTTATAGTAATTATGGAGGACGAAATACAGGAACTTAGAGAGCTGATTACACAGTTAAAAGCAGATAATGAGCAGTTGCAATAGGGACAGACTGGCCCTTGCGTACTACCTCTTCGACACCATCTGTTGTTCCTTCTACTTCTGGTCCCTCTGTAGCAGAGAGACTAATTTTTGTGCCTAGAGATAGGAAGGTCCCATCATTAGGGGAAGGACAGGCATAGGATTGAGTGAGTGGGTGGAGGAAGTACAGGCCAGTATGAGGGCTCTGCGTTTATCCCAGTCCGACCAGGCGTTTTTCCTGTTTTTTCACTTAGAGGGTGAGGCCAAGGATGAGATAAAGTATCACTCTGTTACTGTTCCATCCTCCTCAGTGTCTGAAATGACTGAGATGCGGGAGATGTTGAAGTGTCAGCACGAGCAGCTTAATCAGCTTATGGGAAACATAGCTCAGCTACAGGACTCCAACCAGTACCGCTGTCCATCATGGCCTGGATCTGTAATATGCAGATCCTGTAATCAGCCAGGGCACTTTGCACATGAATGTGATGGAGCATGTGTTTCTTTGCGAACCTATCGCCATTCTGGTCAGCAGTCGCTCCCTGGTGTTGTAAAACTAGTGCCCATCAAACAGTTTGGGTGGGGCTGCTACTGGCTCACAAACTGTTTCACACAATTTGGATGCCTCTGGATTGATTTAGTCATGTCTCCATTTAGTGTGGACATGGGCGGTGTGAAGGTTCCTTGTCTGGTAGACACCGGCTCCATGGTGTCTACAATTTCTGAGGGCCTTTTCCGCCAGCATCTCGAGCCTTGTGGCTAGGAGTGTCTCTGTTCTTGTCAGTGGTTGGAGCTTAGAGCTGCCATCGGTCTGACTATCGCTTACCTTGGGTATTTGGAGCTTGTCGTGCAACTTTGTGGTAAGTGGATGCTGCAATGTGGTGTGTGGGGGGTGAGAGACCCGCCTGGTGGGGTATGAACGTGATCCGCAAGTGTTACCAGGAGCTTTTTGGCCAGTATGGCGAAACATTGTTTTCCCAGGTCTGTATCTCAAAGGCTCCTAAGCCAGTTGTGCAGGCATTGCAACAGTGCCATCATGCTAGTGATGTCACTTCCCAGGATGTTCCAGGGAAAGTGAAGGTCCTTTTTGATAGCGCTTATAGTTAGGGCTGGCTCAGGCCTTCCCTTAGTTATGCTGCCATAGGACTAGACTGCCCCCCCCCTCTCTCTTTCTTTCTTTCTTTCTTTCTTTCTTTCTTTCTTTCTTTCTCTCTTTCTCTCTCTCTCTCTCATCCTGGAAGAGGGATCCCTCCTCTGTGGCTCTTCCTGAGGTTTCTTCCACATTTTTTCCCTGTTAAAGTTTTTTTGTGGGCAAGTTTTTCCTCACTGGAACCGAGGGTCTAAGGACAGAGGGTGTCACTCCCTGTACAGATTGTAAAGCCCTCTGAGGCTAAATGTGTTTTGTGACTTTGAGCTATACAAATAAAATTTGATTTTATGTGTATTAAGCGGTACAGGTGGGCCAGTATAAAAGCCACCACCTTCCACTGGCAATTCCTCTTGTGCTTCTGTCATCACTGGTGCGTCTTTTCCGGGTCGCATGTTGTTGGCTCAACAGGTATGTTGCCCACTGCTTCACCACACTGGTTGCTCAGTCATTTCTTTGTGCTCATGGTATTTGTGTTTGTTTGTAGGGTCAGGGTCAGGGTTAGGGTTAGTTTTAGGCTACCACCCATCCTCATCGGGTGGTAGCCTGGCATCTGCGGCCTACGTCATGCTCCAGAGCGGCTCTGTCGGACTCATGCTTGGGTGTTTTAACTTGGGCCTCCATGTGTGCGAGTGTGGATGTGTGTTAGGTCATTTGAGTTATTTTGAATTGGTTACTTGATTGGTTATTTGTTTTGTCCTTTTTTCATTTCTTAAAGTGGGCATTTATTGATTGGTCAAAATTATTTGCCCTTTTTGTTTTGTGATTGATTTATTTTGTTTTTCTCCTTTTTAGTTGCTGGAGACTGGTGGTGGTGCTTGTGCCCGGGTGGTGGTATTCCTTTTTGTCTGTTGTGTTTTGGAAAGTGGGCTTCACTTCAATGAGTGTGTGTCACATGTTGGATATTCTTGAGTTGATCTTTTTTTTGGTAAATCCCCCTCCCTTGCACTAAGCCCTTGTCCATACATTCAGTTCCAGCCCCATTTATTTAATTTTCCTATTTTTATGTTCTTTTTGTATGAATGAAACTGGAGTATTTTAAACTAATTGTTAAAAATAACAATAAAAAAATAATAGTTGAACCACGTCTCATGCCTCACTGAGTAAACTTACCTGTGTGCCTACTAAATTAATTCTCTAGGTGAAATTCCCAGGGTGGCGTTGTCGGTTCCTTTCCCTAATTTGGTTGTTGGTTAAATTATTAGATTTTTCGCCAGTCCCCTTTCTCACTCACTCCAAACTTTCTGTCTGCTGCTTGATTACCATTTTCGACTGCACATTTCACTACTTGCAGCTTGTAAGCTGCAGAATATAATTTTCTTTTTGGGGGCATTTGTGTTCAGTCTTTCTCAGTTATCTTTATAAGTTGATGTTTAAATTTTATTTAAAAAAGTAAGTCCAAAGAAATACGGTAAGCAGTGTAATGCTTGGTTTGGACACCTCTTGATGCTCTTGAGTAATCTACATTGTTTATTCAGTGTATTACATTAATTTTTTAATTTCTATTATTATATTTTATTATTTTTTTTAAGAGGGAAGAAAAGAAAACAGTTACAGGCTCATATTTTTGTTTTATCTTTCATTTTTTATTTCAAAATGAAAATGTCTACCACATGTCCATGATACGCCTCATGCTCATGAACCTGGAGCCGCTCCAGCCCATGTTCATGAAGTTCCTGTACTCTCCAGGCCTGAAGTACATCATCCTGCCTCTGTAGTGGGGCTGCTCGTACATCAGCCAGTGGCCGTCCATCACGTTGCAGGACATGCAGTTGTTCATACGGTAACGGTCCATGATGTTGTCACAGTCGTCCATCATCTCATACATCTGACCACCGAAGTTCTCCCTCTCGTAGATCCTCATCCTGTACTGGCCTCTGTACTGTTTTGAAAAAAAGAAAAGAAATGAATGATAAGTATATCAAATTTTGTGATGGATGTCAACTGTAATAGGCAGATGTCTGTTTTGTACCTACCATGGGGATCATACGGCAAGACCTGATACCACTGTTCCATCCCCACATGCTCATGTAGTCAGCATAGTCACCCCTCCTCATGAAGTACTGGTTTCCCATGTAGTTAGGACGGTCGTAGACCATGAAGCAGCCACTCTGCACCCTGCAGGAGTGGCATCTGCTCAGATAAGAGGAAAAGTCAGAGCAGTCGCTCATGCACTCCCAGGAGCGACCCTGGAAGTTCCTGTCCTCGTAGAAGATGACCTGAAAAATGAGAGACGCTCTAATTGACTGTAGAAGCACTGACATTATTTGATGTTCTCTATAAATAAACATTCATGATATTTGTAATTTGTGTTTGAAATAATAAGCTTACCCTGCCCATGCTCATTTCAGTGGTGGTCATGCTTGTGCTGTAGGTGAGCTGCTGCTGTTGCTGTTATTACTGCTGCACTGCTGTCCTGCTTGGTGTAACCCCTGCTTTTATACCTGACCAAACCCTATAGAGTCAGTGGGCCCCCATTGTTAAAACTCCTATGTGATGGAAAGGCTGTATCACTAACTGTAGTCAGTACACACATTCATAGACAAAACACATACACACATACATAACAACGCTCTGTTTCTGACTAAACAGTTAATAAAAAATGCACACACCTCTCTTTGCTTCACCATTTAGTAATGCAACAGTGGGTGCTATCTCTTTTTATCTATTTTTACTTCTTCATACATTTACACAGATTATTCTAACATACCTTTTGCGTGTTTAAAATTTGCCACACAGAGTCACCCGATCATCTTGCTTCTGGCATTCAGGTGACAAAACAGGGCCATAACTATTATCTGTCATTAAATGGCATGATCATCCGTGATTTTATTGTTTAGGGAGTGGAAAATGTTTTACATATTATGAAAAAGATGTGGATGTACCTGGTTAAATAAATCAAAATAAAAAATATAATAGGTAAAGTAATATTTTATATTATAGTATAGTGTGGGATTACATAGTATCGTGGTTGAAATTTTCTTGAAGATGCATCAGGATAGTGTAATGGTACAATAAGACGAAATTTAGGAAGGCTTTGTATATGAAGAGGAGTTTCAACTGGATCTGCTGTGGGAGGTTCTGGTAACATCTGGTGATGTGGTCATGGGTGCAAGTGTATGTCTAAAGGCAAGCAGCAGAGTTCTGAATGTATTGGAATTTGTTTAAGGTTTTGGATGGGGTGCCGTAGAGGAAGCTGTGGCAATAGTATATTCTAGAGCAGAGAAAAAGAGTGATGGGCAAAGTTGGACTAACTTTTTGAGTTGGAAAAACACAGTTCTCGTGATTTAATTTATGTGTTATTCAATGGAATAGTCATTGTCAGTGATCACTCAGAGGTTGTAACTGAGTTGGGAGGAAGACATGGAGGAGTTGTCAATGGTGAGGCAGAAAGTGTGAGTGGTTTTGGTGAGGGATTTGGGGCTGATGGTGATCATGTCCGATTTGTACAGTTTGAAGAAACTGGTGTGCATCCAGTATTTGATGTGAGTGAAGCAGTTGGAGAATTTGGAGTGAGTGCAAGTGGTACTGGATTTGGTAGACATGTGGAGTTGGATGTTGTCAGTGTAGCAGTGAAAGATGATGTTGCCAATGGAAAGTATGTAGAGAAAGAAAAGGAGAGGACCAAGCATGGAACCCTGGGGAATACCCTGGAACAGATGAGAGGTGTAGGAGATGCAGTTGTGGATGAACTGTTGTTTTTGAGGTATGTTTTAAGTCAGCAGAGGGCGGCACCAGTGATGCTGAGGGAGGATTTGAGGTGGGAGAGAATAATAGTGTAGCTGATGGTGTCAAAGGTTGCAGTGATTTCCAGAAAGATGACGATGCTAAGGTGAATATTGCAGTGAGAAGAATGTTGTTGGTAACTTTGATGAGGGCTGTGACAGTGCTGTGTTGTGAAGATGTTTGAAGACTGTTGACTGAAGATTAAAAAGGTTCAAACAGGTCATTGGAGATATGATGGTTTTGAATTTATATGTACTAGAATTTTAACAGAAAAAGGAAATTATGGATTGGCTGAAAATTTGTCTGATATCAGGGTTGAGTCAATTTTTTTGAGTATGTGACTGACAACACCAACTTTGAACTTTGAACCAGAGCTGAGGGGGAGGCGATGGGTTCTGTAATAAGAGTGTGTTATTGACAGTTATTGACAAGGTGGGATGGGACTGGATTCAGGGCATGTGGAGCTTTCATTCCTGTCATGAGGTTGGACAGCTTTCCTGTCAACACAGGGGAACTGAGGCTGAAAGGTGTGGGAGGAGGTACAGCTGAGGACTGGGAGTGTAGGAGTTGGATGCATGATAGGAGAGGAAGATAGGTTGCTATAAATGGGGTCAAGCTTGGTTTGAAAGAATGAAAGGAAAGAGTTAGACATTTTACTTTCAAGAGAGGCTGAATGGGATGACGGGGAGATGAATTTGATATCGATATGTCGATGACCCGAGAAGTCAGTTCAGGTGATGTCCCTTCATAATTGGTTTTGTGGACAAAGGAAGGGGGTGAGATTTGACTGTAACATAATACAAAACTATATAACTCTGTGATGCACATCAAAATTCTGAAGTTTCAAATGAGGTCAAAGACATCTATAATGACATGTTGGCAGAAGAATCTGTAGAATTCCTTATATGCAAAACAAAGTAAGCAGTGCAATATGTGGCTTGGACACCTCTTTTGATACTCTAGAGTAACCTAAATTGTTTATTCATTGAATAACATTAAATATTTTCTGTAAGGATGGAAGAAAAAAAAGTCACAGGCTCACGTTTCTGTTTTATCTTTCATTTTTTATTTCAAAATGAAAATGTCTACCACATGTCCATGATACGCCTCATGCTCATGAACCTGGAGCCGCTCCAGCCCATGTTCATGAAGTTCCTGTACTCTCCAGGCCTGAAGTACATCATCCTGCCTCTGTAGTGGGGCTGCTCGTACATCAGCCAGTGGCCGTCCATCACGTTGCAGGACATGCAGTTGTTCATACGGTAACGGTCCATGATGTTGTCACAGTCATCCATCATCTCATACATCTGACCACCGAAGTTCTCCCTCTCGTAGATCCTCATCCTGTACTGGCCTCTGTACTGTTTTGGAAAAAAGAAAAGAAATAAATGTCTGTATATCAAGTTTTGTAAGGGATGTCAACTGTAATAGGCGATGTCTGCTTTATACCTACCATGGGGATCATACGGCAAGACCTGATACAACTGTTCCATCCCCACATGTTCATGTAGTCAGCATAGTCGCCTCTCCTCATGAAGTACTGGTTTCCCATGTAGTTGGGACGGTCGTAGGCCATGAAGCAGCCGCTCTCCACCCTGAAGGAGTGGCATCTGCTCAGGTAGGAGGAAAAGTCAGAGCAGTCGCTCATGCACTCCCAAGAGCGACCCTGGAAGTTCCTGTCCTCGTAGAAGATGACCTGAAAAATGAGGGATATTTTAATTGACTGTAGAAGCACTGACATATTTTGATACTGTAAACATGCAGGACATTCTCTATAAATAAACAGTCATGATAATAATGATAATAATAATAATAATAATAATAATAATAATAATAATAATTGTATTTTTTTTTTAAACTACAAGCTTACCTTGCCCATGCTCATTTCAGTGGTGGTCATGCTTGTGCTGTAGGTGAGCTGCTGCTGTTGCTACTGCTGTCCTGTTTGGTGTAACCCCTGCTTTTATACCTGACCAAACCCTACAGAGTCAGGGGGCCTCCATTGTTAAAACCCCTACGTGATGGAAAGGCTTTGTCAGTGACTGACAAAGCCTTTCCATCAGAGAAAGCACATACAAACATATGTACCACTATTTTGTTTCTTGCTAAACAGTTTAAATTCGCACACATCCCGCTTCCACTAATAGTTCAGTAGCACCACAGCTGCACATTTAGTAGCTCTTTTAGTGATTTTTACTTATGCATACATTGTCAGAGATTAATGTATTTTATCTTTCATTTCAAGAATTTACACTTCCATCTTTAAATGGTATGATAATATGTGCTTTTATTGATCATGTGACCAAACATCTTTGTTTTGTGTTGTTTATGTTGTTACATTGTGTCTCACGTGTCTTTTTATATGAATGGGAAAAAAATTTGTGTTAAAGGGGAATAGGGAAGTAAGTCTAGAGTGGTTAGAGTGAAGGTTGAACTTTAAAATAAGATCTAGATAGAGATTGTTTTTTTCTTTTGTTTTATGTTATTCAAGTCATTGAACACCTCATTTTTGTGTGTGAATGTGTATATAGAGTATTTTCGTTCATGTATACAGTATATTTTTGGGTTTGTAAATATTTGCCCTGTTTGCACCTGGCAGGCTGGAAATCGATCACAGCATTACTATTTTTCTGACCCGGGTATTTTAAAGGTTTTCAAAGAGGTTGACAGAGGACCCTTTGCCTTCACAAAGTGTTATGTTTCTATTTGAATAAATATTCTGAACTTCTTAAATGTTGCCTTGTAAATACACCTCATAGTAAAATAATAATAATAAAAAACAACAACCTTAAACTAATACCTAAAGTAATGAAAACTAAACTGAAATAAACAAGCTCACTCTGAGGAAGATATCTGTTAACACAATTCTAATAGCTGACATTGCAGGATGTATGCACAATTCAGATGATTATAGAGTGGAGTATGAGCATTTTCAGTGAAGATTCAGATAGCAGTCCACAAAACTGTACTCGGTAAATAGTGAACTATATATTCTAAATATATTGTTTTGAATCAGTTCTAGATGGTACTCATACTTAGTCATTCACCTTCAGTGGAGTTGGTACTCTTTATACCATGTAACCAGTAATTTGCATTATATTTATTGTATTTCATGGCACTGTCTTGATCAGGTCTGTCTTGAAAAAAAATATTTCAATCACACTTGGTTAAAAAAAGAAAATAACTTAAATAGTACTGTAGTATAGTATAGTATAGCATTGTTTAAGTTTTCTTGTATATGTACATGTCTATATAGTGTAGTCTCAGTTTACTTTAAGATGCATCAGGATAGTGTATTGGTATAACAGCACAGTAAGTCCAAACTTTGGAGGGCTTTGTATATGAGGAGGAGGAATTTAAACTGGACCTGAACCAAGTGGAGGATGTGGGTGATGTGGTCATGGGTTAAGGTGTGTGTTATCAGGCAAGTAAAGTTCTGAATGTGTGGGGGATGTTTGGGACAGAAGAAAGGTGGAGAAGGTGCAATTGTTGACATGGATGAACTATTGCCTGTTTTTGAGGTAGGGATAGGGGTGTCAATGTCTATGTCCACTGTCATGTTGTCAGATGGATGTTTACATTTAGGCTGGAGAGGTGGTGTACAGGAAGACCAATGGAGGAGACCAGATCAAGACAGTGACCAGAGGAGTGGGATGTGAGAAGCCAATAAGGTGATGTTCCTTTGTAAAAAGTTGTGAGGGCTAAGGAAGGGGACGTGATTTCTCATGTTTTAAATGAGGTCATGAATATCTAGACTTATCAGCACCATGGCTGGACCCAAATAGCTGGCAAATAGCTACACACAGTAACACTCTGTGAAAAGTAAATGAAGGAGAAAAATGAAGGAGAAGGAGAAAGGAGAAAAACTGTGGCTTGGTTTGGACAACTCTTTTCATCCTCTTGAGTAATCCATGTTGTTTATTTAATGTATTACATGAAAACATTTTATGTGAGAATGAAAGAGCAGAAAACAGTCACAGGCTCAAGTTTCTGTTTTATCTTCCTTTTTTATTTCAGAATGAAAATGTCTACCACATGTCCATGATACGCCTCATGCTCATGAACCTGGAGCCGCTCCAGCCCATGTTCATGAAGTTCCTGTACTCTCCGGGCCTGAAGTACATCATCCTGCCTCTGTAGTGGGGCTGCTCGTACATCAGCCAGTGGCCGTCCATCACGTTGCAGGACATGCAGTTGTTCATACGGTAACGGTCCATGATGTTGTCACAGTCGTCCATCAGCTCATACATCTGACCACCGAAGTTCTCCCTCTCGTAGATCCTCATCCTGTACTGGCCTCTGTACTGTTTTGAAAAAAAGGAAGAGAAATGAATATCTATATATCAATTTTTTTTCAAGGGATGTCAACTGTAATAGGCAGATGTCTGTTTTATACCTACCATGGGGATCATACGGCAAGACCTGATACCACTGTTCCATCCCCACATGCTCATGTAGTCAGCATAGTCGCCCCTCCTCATGAAGTACTGGTTTCCCATGTAGTTGGGACGGTCGTAGGCCATGAAGCAGCCGCTCTCCACCCTGAAGGAGTGGCATCTGCTCAGGTAGGAGGAAAAGTCAGAGCAGTCGCTCATGCACTCCCAGGAGCGACCCTGGAAGTTCCTGTCCTCGTAGAAGATGACCTGAAAAATGAGGGATATTTTGACTGTAGAAGCACTGACATCATTTGATGTAAATCTGCAGGCTATTCTCTATAAATAAACATTCATGATATTTGTAATTTGTGTTTGTAAAATTACAAGCTTACCCTGCCCATGCTCATTTCAGTGGTGGTCATGCTTGTGCTGTAGGTGAGCTGCTGCTGTTGGTGTTACTGCTGCACTGCTGTCCTGTTTGGTGTAACCCCTGCTTTTATACCTGACCAAACCCTACAGAGTCAGTGGGCCCCCATTGTTAAAACCCCCATGTGATGGAGAAGCTTCTTCACTGACAGTGTATACACACATAGACAAAGCACATACAGACACACATACCAATATTCTGTTTTTCACTAAACAGTCAATGAAAATCGCACAGAGTCTCTCCTCACCTGTTGCCTTCACCATTTAGTAGCACCAACAAGGGTGCACACTTGTAGATCTTTTATCTACTTTAACTTGTGCATACATTTAAACATTTATACATTTTGTGTATTGGAAATTGACCTAGCCACACTATTCTTGACAAAACAGGGGTAAAACTACTATCTGTCATTAAATGTCATGATAATGTGTGGTATTACTGGTCATGTGACTGACAAAACTATGTTTACAATTTGAATTTGTGCAATTACAAATGTGTTTCCATTAAAGGGAAAAGATGAAAAATAATAGATAATCTTTATTTAAAAGTACACAAATTGACCAATTCTTTAAGACTTACAGTGTTACCTTAGAGTCTATTCTAGTGTCTTTTCCTCACCAATTAGTGTTAACTCTATGTAACATCTTAACACCTATAGTGTCATATTTTAACACATTTGAGTGTTCAATTCCACATTGGATTGGGTTACACTAATTAGTGTTATTTTGTATCAGAATTTATATTCTGCTGTTTTCTAACACTTAATGTGCATCTGGACTGTGTGCAGCTTACATTAAAATACATGGAATATACCCAACTACATCAAATGTTCTGGAAGTGTCAATTGGGTCATTTTAAAACAAATAGTTACAAATAAAATAATGGAACAATGTAAGGACCATCATTGTCACATTATAAGCACTCTGCAGGTCAAAGGGCCAATATGTTTCAACACAGTCTGAATTAAGTTACAACTTTTTTATCTGATTCACACACTTTGTATGCATGAAAATGTTCACAGAAGTATTCAACCACAAGCTTATTGACAATGAAATAGATAATACTATTAACCTTAAGTATCATTTTTATCCTCCAAAACATAGGAATGTCATGGTCAGTGTCACTACAAATGACCAATCCTACTGTACACTCTATCCCACTGATCTTAACCCAGTTAGTAGAGAAAGCATCTCCATCTTGCACTAAAGGCACAACTTGGGCTAAATGTTCATAAGCATGATCTGGATTAAATGTTTTCAGGGCCCCATACTCTATGTGGTTTAAAGGGGATGTCTCCCAGTTGTAAGCTATCAACATCTGATGTTTTTTGGCAAGTGACACTGTGATGTTCTTACTTTTCAGGGTGTTTTTGAACACCCGGTGCTTTGTCTCGAATCTCATACTCCACATATGAATTAAGGGTCTGATTTCTCTGATACAACTTGGGTAATGTAACAAGTAATGGTGTTTAGGGATCATGCTTCTACTTGGATAGAGGTGTTTGAACAAGACATGGTGTTCCATTATTAAATGTTTTAAATATACTGTCATGCCTGTTGTTACAGATGGAGAGAATATGATGTTGATGATTTGTAGTAAAAGCAACAGCAACAAAATCAAAGGAATATTTCTAATCAGACAGAGTTTGAATGGAGTTCAGTCCTATAGTATTCTTAGAACTATCCAAGTTGACCCTTGTTGGACGATTTTTCTGCTCTAAATACCCCAAATCAAAATCAAAGCATAGATTTGAGACAGAAGACCAGGTTTTGACAAAAAGTTTTCAGACAGATACTCTAACAGCAACTTTATTTCATACTGACCTAACCCTTCAAGACTGTCATGCATTATATCCAAAGAAAAATTCTGGCAATCGTGAAAAAACTGTAAGCTGTTTAAAGTTGAATTCCTCTTTAAACCAAAGATATGCATTTGTGGATTTGATTGTAACTTGCTGCAAGTTACAAAAAAATTTGTAAAAATTATCTTTGGGTCAACCTCACTGGACACATACTGGGCATCACTTTTTTCAATCAAACATAAACGACAAAAATAATGGCCATTGTAATACTCAATAAAACACAGAATCCCATGCATTCCTAAATTATCCTGTTATTTGACAAATTGTGTTATGGACATTCACAGATGAATATGTCACAGTCAGTCTCTGCTCTGCCCATTCCAGCCCCCTGGGTTCCCACCTTGTGTCCCTGCCTTGCTTTCACCTCTGGTGACAACCCCCAGTGACCCTTCTCCCGCTCCCGCTCCATACTCTCATGTGGTCTCGGTTGCTCCAGCTGCTCCTCTGGTTTGACCGGATCGTTTCTCCAGTGAGGAGGGCAAGTGTCGGTAATTTTTGGTTCAGTGTGGCCATCACTTTGAACTACACGCCGGGAGGTGGCATTCATTATAACACATCTGTCTGGCAGAGCAGAGGCCTGGGCCACAGCAGAATGGGCGCGAGACTCTCCCATCTGCTACACTCTGAGTGGATTCACGGATGCTCTGAACAAGATCTTTGACTCCACCGCTCCCAGTCGTGAGGCGGCCCAGGCTCTGATGGCGCTATGGCAGGGCAGACGTCGCGTTGCGGACTACGCCATTGAGTTTTGCACACTAGAGGCTGAGAGCGGGTGGAACTCGGTGTCGCTGTTCGACGCTTTCCTTCACGGTCTCTCTGCCTCCATTAAAGACCTTCTAATCCCTCTTGATCTTCCCTCCGACCTCGACTCGCTTATCACCCTCGCCATCCGCACCAACAACAGATTGATGGAGAGGGAGAAGGATAGGGGCCGGCACGCTGTAGCATCTCCCGGGCACACTACGCCCTTCTCGGGTCACTCGCCTCAGCGCTCCAGTGCTGCAGCGCCACCACTGGCTGCGGAGGAGCCCATGCGGCTGGGCAGAGCCCAGCTCTCTTCAGAGGAGCGACAGCGACGTCTATGGGAAGGCAGGTGCATCTACTGTGGGGAGTTGGGACATTTTCTCGCATCCTGTCCAGTAAAAGGCAGGGCTCACCAGTGAGGAGAGCACTGGTGAGCCAAATGACATCCTCCAGCGATCCCTCTTGACCTCTCCTGTGCACCGAACTTGTCACCTCCGGGCAGAGGGCTGTTCATCCAGCATTGGTGGATTCTGGCGCAGACGCTAATCTCATGGACCAGCAGGTCCAGCAGAGTGTCTGTGCCTTGAAGTAATCCCTCTGTCCAAGCCACTGCAAGCCACTGCCCTGGATGGTCGCCTGCTGTGCCGGGTGTCTCATCGTACTCGACCTGTGCGGCTCAACATAAATGGTAACCATTCTGAGCTCTTCAGTTTTCATGTTTTCCAGTCGTCTCTGCACCTGCTAATTCTCGGGATACCTTGGCTTATTAAGCACAATCCCCACATTGGTCCACGGGCAGAGTGTTGAAATGGGGAAAAGACCTGTACTCCACCCATCCGTGCTGTCAAGTCTGCAGTTGGTTCCGAGGTCCCTGCACCAGATGTCATCTCCTTGCCCGGTTACGCCCACAGTGAGCCCCCGGATTTGACCAGCGTTCCCCCCTGTTACCACAACCTGCACGACATATTCAACAAGACTCAAGCTACGTCTCTGCCCCCTCACCGCCCATATGACTGCAGCATCAATCTCCTCCTAGGGACCTGTCCACCCAAAGGTCGGCTGTATTCTCTCTCCCCGCCAGAGAGGGAGGCCATGCAGCAGTACATCGACACCTCATTGAAAGCCGGTATCATCCAGCCGTCTTCCTCCCCTGCTGGTGCTGGCTTCTTCTTTGTGGAAAAGAAGGACAAATCGCTCCGACCCTGCATCGACTATCGTGGCCTGAACGACATCACCATAAAGAACAGGTACCCCCTTCCTTTAATCTCCTCAGCATTCGAACTTTTGAAGGGTGCTAAGATCTTCTCCAAGCTGGATCTTAGCAATGCCTACCATCTAGTGAGGATCAGGGAGGGGGATGAGTGGAAGACAGCATTTAATACACCTTGTGGACACTATGAGTACCTGGTCATGCCTTTTGGTCTGACGAATGCCCCAGCTGTCTTTCAGGCTATGGTCAATTATGTCCTGCGGGACATGTTAAATCAGTATGTGTTTGTGTACCTGGATGACATCCTGATTTTCTCCCTGGATGAGGCAACACATATCCAGCATGTTCGTTCAGTACTGCAGTGCCTTCTCAGTCACAAGCTGTTCGTGAAGGCAGAGAAGTGTGTGTTTCATGTGGCGTCCATCTCCTTCCTGGGCTTCATCATTTCCATCACATCCAGATGGACCCGGAGAAGGTTAGTGCTGTAGCTAAGTGGCCGACTCCTACTAATCACAAGATGGTGCAGCGTTTTCTGGGATTTGCAAATTTCTACAGGAAATTCATTAGGAATTTTAGTACAGCCTTTGCATGCACTAACTTCTCCCCATGCCAAGTTTCAGTGGTCCTCCCAGGCTGAGTCAGCCTTTCAACGGCTGAAGGTTCATTTCAGCTCCCATTCTCGCCCTTCTTGACCCACAACTCCAGTGTATTGTGGAAGTGGACGCCTCAGATCTGGGTATCGGGGCCGTGCTCTCCCAGCGGTTGACTTCTGATGGCAAGCTCCACCACTGTGCTTTTCTTTCCTGGAAACTTTCCCCAGCAGAGAGGAATTATGACCGGGTGACCGGGAACTGTTGGCCGTCAAGGTGGCATTGGAAGAGTGGCGACACTGGCTGGAGCTGAGCAGCCGTTTCTCGTTTGGACCGATCACAAGAATCTGGAGTACATCAGGTCAGTGAAGCGTCTCAATTCCAGACAAGCCAGGTGGACACACCAGCTGCCATTTTTCCCGGAGTCTGAGGTGGAGGTGGGGGTTCCATCTGCCCAGGCACTCATCCGCCGCTGCAAGAAGATCTGGGCTGGGGCCCATCACATGCTACTCCGGAGCACTGCCCATAACAAGAGGACAGCAGATCGGTGCCGGACACCAGCTCCATCATATCGACCAGGGGACCAGGTTTGGCTATTGACTCGGGACCTGCCACTTAGGGTGAAGAGCCGGAAACTGGCTCCTCATTTTGTCAAACCCTTCCCCATCTCCAAGGTCATCAACCCTGCCGCAGTTCGCCTTTGGCTCCCCAGGTCCATGGAGGTTCATCCCACGTTTCACGTCAGTTGCCTGAAACCGGTTAGAGAAAGTCCCCTGGTCCCAGCCTCCAGGCCCCCCCCCCCAAGTTGTTGACGGAGGTCTGGTGTACACAGTTATGCGGCTGCTGGCAGCTCGGAGGAGGGGCCGGGGATACCAGTATCTGGTGGACTGGGAGGGTTACGGTCCTGAGGAGCGGTCATGGGTGGCCAGCTACATTGTTGATCCAACTCTCATCAGTGACTTTCATCGACGCCATCCTGATCTTCCTGGGACGTCCAGTGCCGTCCCTTGTACTGTCACAGTCAGTCTCTGCTCCGGCCATTCCAGCCCCCTGGGTTCCCGCCTTGTGTCTGTCACGCCTTAATTACCTGTGTATTTAAACCCTCTGTTTCCCCTTCTCCAGTGCCAGATTGTTAGTGTACTATGTGACCTACTCTCCAGCACTTTTTCTTGTGTGCCCTTCGGTTTTGACCCTCGCCTGTTTTTGGACCCTGCTCTTGCCCCTTTGGATTGTTTGCCTGCTTCTTCTGACTGATCTCCTGTGTACCGAAACTCTGCCTGAGATTAAAGACTGGTTACCTCCTGTGTCTGCCTCCCGAGTCCTGCAGTTGAGTCCTGTCTCCGTGCCTTGTAATAGAATAGGGCAAATTAATTCCATGACTCTCCAATACTTTAATGTCATCAATCAGAGGCTGTAAAATAGGATCAAAGCCACATTTTTCCACATCTTCTAACTAAATGCAACTAAATTGATATTCATTAGTGCAGAATTTCACTTTGGGAGCAGATTTCTCAGAACAAAGTACAGTGCCCCAACTTTATGATGTCCATGTTTGGAACCAAGTGGGTTAGCAGTCTCAAAGTCATCGTAATATAATTGAATTTGCAAGGTTGTCTGGTGTTCTGAAAACAATGAATGTGATCTAAACTTCCATCACAAAAGTCTTCATATCGGTTTTCAAATGATACAGAAGGTGGGTCAAGCAGTCCACAAGTATTGCAACAGATAAATTTGATTGTTTTCAAAATTGGAACATACACAAAAATGTCTTTTACTGGTACTTAATCAAAAGTGCCCGTACCTTTATTGAGTCTTGAATCATAGCAGGTTCCTAATACTTTTTCCATGGGGTCCACAATTCCCCACTTTTCACTTAAATACTTCTACTACTTTTTTAGTTTCAGCACTCAAGTTCTCAACAGGGTTTTCAAAAGTTTCAATACATTTTTCCAATGTAGGTGTAACAGGGTTATCAACTGGTTTAGCAGACAATACTTTATGCTTAAAGAATGAAGTCCTTCTGCAAAATCTTCTAAATTACAAACAACTGTTGATACTATACTATTTGCCACACCACTACCATTGAGTCTAGAAATAATTGCAGCAGTTTTTTTTACTGATTTCTCACCATCGCTGCAAAACTTACATAGCCTTTAGGTGAGAAGGGATATTTCAGTGCAGGAAAAAGTGTAATGATTCCCAGCGCATATTTGTCCCTGCTGACGACAAGAACACAAGAAATTCACTTAGTACTGACGAGCAGGACAATATCGTTGCACAAATCTAAGGCCTTCACAAAGTTCACTTTGTGGTCTAGGTCTTACCCATGTCTCTCAGTCATATTACTTGCCAATATGTTGACAAGTTGCCTCCTGGTGTGGTGCTCAGTGAGTTTTTCTCTTCTTCAAGAATATCCTCTCCTCCAGATTTCCCAAACAAGTCATTTTTGACCATCTGCTTACACAGAATAAGTAAAAGTAATCAGTCATCATTAAACAACATTAGAGCATCTAAATTATCAAGCAACAAATGACAGTACTCATAAAATGATACCTCTTTTGCAGTCTCTGACAGAGGACCCTTCACTGCAGAAGGACTACCTTCTATGCTTGATCTACTACGGCCTGTAGAAATGCCTTTGTCTCTTAGGTCGCTGTTGCTTGGAGAAAGGGACAGGGTGTCCGTAAAAGAAGATGCAGTATCTGAAGTAGAAGGTGTTAAATGGTCTAAAGGAGAGAAAATTGTACAATAGACACTTTGACTAATATATGTTTGTGGCAATATCCATTTTGTGGTAACATTCCAATTTCTTAACAATTCTCAATCAATCAATTACCATGCAATAAAGTACTGTATATTTAGCTAAATTTTTACACTCAGTTCAATGCCAGCTGCATCAAGGAGCAAAAACACCGCACATTGTTACCTATGTAGTCATCATTGACAGCACAAGACTCCTACCTTCATCTAAAGTTTTTTCATGAACTGTCAAGCATACATCTGGATTGGACTCCAATAATTCAATAATAATGTCTTCATCAACTGCTGTGTCCGTATCATTGAACACTTACTTATTCACATTGAGATACTTCACTTTCAGCAGCATGCTGTCCTAAAACTGCACCTGGAATGTATTTGAAAATGCAGTCGTTACTGCGGTAGTAAGAGGCAATTTGACTTAATCGCATGTGATATTAGCTCACCTGTTAGCTGGATGTAATGTTAAGTGGCTCTTTAGCAGCCCTAACAAAGCTGGGGAGTCAGGGAAATCTTCAACTAAAATGCTGGCTATTGTTTCTTCGAACAAATTACTTAGAGTAAACCTTGCAAATTAATGCAGACCTCACGTAATAGAAATGCTACTACCAACAAGTCTAATACAACTCTGACAACTCTTTTATAAAATAAAAATAAAAAACAGATGCCCATAACAGCAGCAGTTGCCGTGGCAACTTCCTCAGACACTGGCAGCTGCCTCGCCAGGTTAGTGGCCAAGACCTCTCTCCTTGACGGAGTTCCCAAAGCTCAGTTTGAACACTGATAAACGCAAAGGACAGAGCCTTAGCTACACAGCTCTCTAGTAAACGATTCTTACCTTATCAAAAGAATTCTTGATTTACGGTTGTAGTAGTCTGCTAGACCTCAAACTATTACTTCTACTTACAGTATAATTACTACATGCAGTATGAGTAATACTGGTGTAACATAGTTTCACTCAGTTTGTTTTTATTGGTTTCATGTCCACTAATTCTCCTGTCATTTCAGATTCCTCCTTACAATCAACTCATTTCCCTCATCTGGTTTTCCCCGCCCATCTCACCTGCAGTCCATTTCCTCATCAGTCCCTCAGCTTATATACTGGTTCATTTCCCCTTCATCCTTGCCAGATTGTCTTGTATTTTTGCCAAGCTCTCCAGCAATTTCTGATTAGTCTTCCCGTCCAGACCCTGTCTGTACTTTGGATTCCTGCCTGCCCCTCATCGGATTTGTTTGCCTATCTGCTCTCCTGGTTTTGACCCTCTACTAGTACTTTGGAACTGACTAAACAGATTTTTCCACAAAACTTGTCTGCCTCCGTGTTGTGCGTTTGGGTTCTCCTCTCCAGTACAAGCTTGGTGACAACTGGCTCATGAATGCCTGCAGAAAGGAAATGGCAGTGGGAACCGTTGCGTTTTCAAATAGACCACGATAGATTAGAACCCTAGCAGCTACCCACTCCCCATTCCCGCCTTTATTCAAAACGCATTTCATTTGGCACACAAGAAAATATTGGGCATATTAAGATACCTGTACTATTTAAAACGTTCTTGGAAATATAATCAACCTCACATTGATATATATGATTCTTACCTTTTTAAGACATGATATATTTTATTATTTTATTTTCATGGCTGCGAACGAATATCAGACCCCTGTCCAAACAGATGAAACCTGATGTGGAAAGTCTCTCTCAGACAGTGTTAGGCAGTTAACTCTTTGAAACAACAACATCCATAGAGCTTTTTGAGCACTTCCAATGTTAAAGTAATACCACAATCAACACTCAGTGACTCCAGTTAACTCCGGAATAATTAACCCCAGTAAAATCAACTCAAAATAACTTCCAATTTTGCTGTGTATATTATAAATTTATGTTAAAGGACTGGCAACTATACATGTTATGAAAAAAGACATTTAAATTTCATAGATATATTAGGCCAAGTGAGATCCAGATAGAGATTGGATTGTTTTGTTTTTTTCTTGAATTTGAGTTATTGAAAAACTACTTTTTGTGTGGACTTGTATATGGAGAACTTTGTATATTTATGTTCATATATAGTATATGTTTTGGGTTTGTAAATATTCACAGTATTTGAACCTTGACAGGTTGTAAATAAACCAAAACATCACTAGTTTTCTGACTTGACATGGTGATGTATAGTGACACCACTGGAGCAGACCAAAGAGAACCAGTTTCAGGTGAGATTCCTCTGTAATGAGTTGTAAGGATTAAAAAAGAAAGGTACAGACAGAGTGAAGCACAGTAGACAAAACTAGTCAGCCGAGAATCAGGAAAAGCCAGAGACAACAAAGGCAGAACAGAGTGAAAAGAACCACAAAGTGCCACAGCTTGAAAGTTCTGAGGTGGAGTTCTTTCGCTCTAGTGTGACTTAGTTACAGCAGCAGGACCCTTCCCTACAGCTCCATTTTGATCAAATTGTTTGATTCGACCCAAGTTACAGAAAAAGGCTATGACGTTTTTATTCTAAAGGGGAAGCAGTTTTGTCTCTGCAGTAAGCGACCATCTAATTCAAAGGTCGGCAACCTATGGCTCGCCAGCCAGATGTGGCTCTTTTGATGACTACATCTGGCTCGCAGACAGGGGTGAAAATAAGCTTGTACCACGTACTGGACCATACTACCACTAAAACATTCAGTGGCGGTGTGGAGTAACAGGCTGCCTGCTAGAAAGCCCTCATTCAGAACCAGTCAGTCAGGTTCAGAAAATAGATCCACTAACAACATGCAGTCTTGAAAACTACGTTATGTTCAAAAGTTCCTTTGAACTCATCCCGAATAGTTTCTGAACTGCCTGTGCTGTGTTTTAGTCCATGCTGGACAGAACCTTGGCCGGACATCTCCCTCTCTCCCCCTCCCCTCAGAGAGAGCCCGGTGGTCTCCTCTGTGCCCAGCCTTCCAAATGTGTGCCACACATTTAATGTCTTTATGTTCAATGCAAAATGTCCCAATTAAAATCAGGAGGAGAGTAAGCAGTTGTGTGTTTGTGTTATATTGTTCAGTGTTAACAATGCAGAACAGCTCGGAAAAGAAACTGCTGATGAGCTAACGACGGAAAGTTCACTCAGGAGTATGTGAGTGCGCATGCGCATCTACAGTACTTCTGAAACACAGCAGTTGCTATGGTGATTGGTGCATGATCAGGACCATGCAGCACCATATTAATGTTAATTTATTAATGGTTAGCCTCAGTATAACAACATTGTTAAAAAGAATAAATTCAGAGACTTATTATAGTCTAAGATTATTGGTCTTACTTAAAAATGCAAATGTTAAAAAATATTAAATGGATCTCATGGAAATACATTTTAAAATATGTGGCTTTCATGGCTCTCTCAGCCAAAACGGTTCCCAACCCCTGATCTAGTTTTCTCCCAAATTTTGAGACCCACAGTATTACAACTAAGACATTCAATTCCTTGAGCAGGCCATTTTAGGACAGCTGAAAATCTTTGGTCACAAATTGGTCACAGCAATTTGCAGTCCAGTAATGTAAAATATGCCCACAGTGCCAGCTGACAGCCCCAGGCAGACTATGTCTACCATTGACCTTTTCCCACATTGCCATGGATTGATCACAAGTACATATTGGTTGTAAGTGATTAGATTACAAGGTATCCAGATGAATTCCACCTCACAGCTGCTATGCTCACATAGGAGCTATGTTCAAGTAGGTAATGTATTGTTATTTCAGTTATGTTCTTCTCTTACTTTGTGAATGGTGGAGAATTATGAGGTGGGTGATGCAATCATACACCCTGGAAGGTTTGTGTTTCTGCAGTGAGGGTAGTCTGAGACAGGTGTAGCATAGAGACAGGTGTGTATATTGGCTTGGGGAAACCTAGGGGGAAAGAGTCTTGCATAGCAGGTACAGACAGGACTAGTGCCATGTTTTCTTGTTTGTTTTTTACTGCTTTCCACATTTTTTTTGAATCTCCACACAACAAAATGGCTAAGTTTTTTTTTTTTTTAAAGATTATTTTTTTGGCCTTTTTATGCCTTTTATTGATAGTACAGCTGAAGATAGACAGGAAGCAGGGGGCAGAGAGAGGGGGAGAGACACACAGTAAATGGCGTCCGATGCGGGAGTCGAACCGGGGCCAGCTGCAGCGAGGACTGTAGCCTCTACACATGGGGCGGCTGCTTAACCCACTACGCCACCGACCGCCCCAAATGGCTAAGTTTTTAATGAGGTCATAAACATCTACATGTTACATACAAGACATGTTGGCGAAAAGGTAAGAATCTAAAATTTGAGTTCTCATACGCAAAACAAAGGAAGCAGTGTAATGCTTGGTGCATTACTACAATGCTCCTCTTGAGTCATCTACATTGTTTATTCAATGTATTACATTAAATCATTTTTTGTAAGGGCAGAACAACAGATAAGAGCCACAAGTTTTTGTTTGCATTTTTTATTTCAAAATGAAAATGTCTACCACATGTCCATGATACGCCTCATGCTCATGAACCTGGAGCCGCTCCAGCCCATGTTCATGAAGTTCCTGTACTCTCCAGGCCTGAAGTACATCATCCTGCCTCTGTAGTGGGGCTGCTCGTACATCAGCCAGTGGCCGTCCATCACGTTGCAGGACATGCAGTTGTTCATACGGTAACGGTCCATGATGTTGTCACAGTCGTCCATCATCTCATACATCTGACCACCGAAGTTCTCCCTCTCGTAGATCCTCATCCTGTACTGGCCTCTGTACTGTTTTGGAAAAAAGAAAAGAAATTAATTTTCAAGTTCAAGTTTTGTAAGGGATGTCAACTGTAATCGGCAGTTGTCTGTTTTATACCTACCATGGGGATCATACGGCAAGACCTGATACCACTGTTCCATCCCCACATGCTCATGTAGTCAGCATAGTCACCCCTCCTCATGAAGTACTGGTTTCCCATGTAGTTGGGACGGTCGTAGACCATGAAGCAGCCACTCTGCACCCTGCAGGAGTGGCATCTGCTCAGGTAGGAGGAAAAGTCAGCGCAGTCGCTCATGCACTCCCAGGAGCGACCCTGGAAGTTCCTGTCCTCGTAGAAGGTGACCTGAAAAATGAGGGATACTTTAATTGACTGTAGAAGCATTGACATCATTTGATGTTGTAAATCTGCAGAATGTTTTCAATAACTAAACAGTCATGATATTTGTAATTAAAATTACAAGCTTACCCTGCTCATGCTCATTTCAGTGGTGGTCATGCTTGTGCTGTAGGTGAGCTGCTGCTGTTGTTACTGCTGCACTGCTGTCCTGTTTAGTATAACCCCTGCTTTTATACCTGCCCAAACCCTACAGAATCAGTGGGCCCCCATTGTTAAAACCCCTATGTGATGGAGAAGCTTCTTCGCTGACTGCAGTCAGTGTACACACACATAAACAAAGGACACAGGTGACAAACCAGGGGGTATAACATCACTATTTTTTCTGACTGTGCCTGGATTTTTACACTTTTTGAGGCAGTTGAAATAGAACCCTGTGCCTTCACAAAGTGTTTATATTTGAATACCTTTTCTGAATTTCTTAAATGTTGCCTGACAAATACATCCCATATTACAATTACAAAACTAAAATCTAAACTAAATAAATAAATAAGTAAATGATAAAAAATGAAAAGTATAATAACGGTGGGGCACACAAAAAGCTGAAAGATTTGAAATGAGACCATAAGTATCTACAAGGCATGTTGGGAGGTAGGATTCTCACAAATATGTGTATTTTATGAAAGCTGAAATGAAGCGAGAGGCAGATAGAAATTTTAGGTCAATTGATGTTGTTTACCAATTTTAAATTATCCCTCTATATATATTATTTTCGAGAAAAACTGGATTCTCTGAGAAATGTCTAAAACTGAGACTTTCCCACCAGACTTTTCCCCTGTTCATTAATCTGCTGCCCATAGCGCATATTGGTGGACTATGTTAGTGGGCCCATACATCTCAGGGAAAAATGTAACAAATTTCCTCTGTTGCCTGTCTGGTTACTACAGAGGATCCTTACACGACAATCCTAGTACTGAGGCGTGTAGTGTAGCCTTATGTGATTTTACCCAGTGGCTTAAAAGACAGGTGTGGCGTAGACCGATGCCACTGTAGGTTCTTCACAGAGGACGCAACCAGTTTGATGTTTGGCAGTCTTTTTATTTTCGTGCTCAGTGTCCACACACAATCTTAGCGCTGCTGTTCGCAGGCGTCTGCTCTCAGTGCTGCCGGCATCCGTAAGTTTCCATGCTGTGTGCCTGTCCGTCGCTGTCTCACCTGATCCAGCACGCTACTGGTGTGCTCACCTCTTTCACCTGTGTGGAAAAATACAATGAAAGTATTTAGTATATGCTATATTAATCATATACTCACGAGTGTAACAATGTAGCAGTTGTGTGTGCAACCTATAAACTGCAGACTATCTTTAGGGCTAATCAGGATGACCTTTCTATCACCCTTGACCAGGTCAAGAGTGGAAAGAGGGAGTCTTAGGTAAATCATGTTAACGAGAGGTATCTGCTTGGACTTTCTCTCAACTTTGAAAACAACCATGTTAATCATGATGTAATGATGTAAGGATGTATGACGCTTACATGTAAGACGGCCCACTGATGTGTGTTAATAAAAACAAGCCTAATGTGTAAGCGGGCAGAACTCAGCGGGGTGCGTGGTAAACAGACTGCGGAGTCTGAGCTGGGTTCTCCCTTTGCAAAGGTGAACACAAAGACTGGGTCTTGTGTGCTTTATTTTCCTAACATAATTTGCTCTATCTCACAACGCCTTGATCAGAGGATCCGGTGTGGTAAGTTGGACCACAACACCTGGCGCTGCTCTCCTTAGCACTCCCCACACCTCTATCCCGCAGCTGACGCACCACGCCCCCTCCACAACAGGGCTTGTTGAGACTTTCACCCTGGTGCAACTCTCTTTTTAGTTCACTGTGCCAAAGAAAACACCAAATAATATCCCTTAATAACCCTCAATAACCACATCAGGATTTAGAAGCACAAGAGTTCAGCCCTTGGAAGGGTCCCTACACCGAATTCTATATACAGTGTATTGTGTGTGTGTGTGTGTGTGTGTGTGTGTGTGCCCTAAGGTTATCAGTAGTGTTGCCATGGTGTGGATGAACTGGAACTTACCTCTCAGGTGCTGAAGGGTGTCCTCTCAAGAGTTTTTGTGGCCTCACCCAGAAATAAAACCGACCGTGAAGGACTTTTAAAATGTATTCAATTTTTATATTCCCCAACAGTTTGTATTTTCAACACAAAAGAAAGTTAGAATTGTTTTGCAAAAGTACAAGCTATCTAACACCCACATCACCCATGAGCAGAATGAGTCTCTGGGAGCAAAAGCCAGATGAGTTTGAGGAGGTTTGTTTTCTACTCTCCTCTGCTGAAAGGAGAGTTGCTTGTGCTAACGTTTGAGAATGAGAGAGAGGTTTTCAGTAAAGGGAGATGCGACTACATCTTCAACCAGTACCATGCCTGACTAGGCATAACCCAGAAAGAGACGGGGGGTTCCCCCGGCAGTGTAGTCCTATGGCAGCATGACAGCATAACTAAGGGAAGGCCTGAGCCAACCCTAACTATAAGCGCTATCAAAAAGGAAAGCCTTAAGTCTACTCTTGAAGGTGGTGACCGTGTCTGCCTCCAAAACCCAGAAAGGTAGTTTGTTCCACAGAAGAGGCGCTTGATAGCTGAAAGCTCTGGCTCCCAGTCTACTTTTGGAAACTATAGGAGCCCAGCATTCTGAGAGCGCAGTGGTCTAGAGGGGTAGTAAGGTACTATGAGTTCTTTTAGATATGATGGTGCCTGGCCATGAAGAGCTTTGTACGTAAGGAGAAGAATTTTAAATTCTATTCTAGATTTAACAGGTAGCCGGTGCAAGGAAGCCAAAATGGGAGAGATGTGATCTCTGATCTTGGTTCCTGCCAGAACACGTGCAGCAGCATTCTGAATTAGCTGCAAAGTTTTATTGGGGCAGCCTGATAATAAAGAGTTACAGCAGTCCAGCCTAGAAGTAACAAATGCATGGACTTTTTTCTGCATCCGCTTAGGACAGGATGCGTCGGATTTTGGTAATGTTGCGTAAGTGGAAGAATGCAGTCTTTGAAATTTGTTTTATGTGGGCATTAAAGGACAAATCCTGATCAAAAATAATTCTTTACGGTGGAGCTGGAGGCCAGGGTGATCCCGTCTAAGGTAGCCAAATCTCTGGAAAGAGAGTTTCTGAGGTGTGTGAGGTCCAATTACAAGAACTTCAGTTTTATCTGAGTTCATCATCAGAAAATTGTAGGTCATCCAACTTTTTATATCCCTAAGGCACGCTTGCAGTTTGGCTAAATGATTGGTTTCATCAGGCTTGATCGATAAATATAATTGGGTGTTGTCAGCATAACAATGAAAATTAATGGAGTGATTCCTGATAATGTTCCCTAGAGGAAGCATATATAGACTGAAATACTGACAACACCCAATTGTATTTATCGATCAAGCCTGATGAAACCAATCATTTAATCAAACTCCAAGCATTGCCATAGGACTAGACTGCCGGGGGACCTCCACATCTCTTTCTGGGTTATGTCTAGTCAGGCATGGTACTGGTTGAAGATGTCAAATCTACTTTTACTGAAAACCCTCTCTCTCCCTCATTCTCTCTCTCCTCCTCCCCCTTCTTTCTCTCTCTCTCCCTCTCTTTCTCTCTCTGTCTCTCTCTCTCTCTCCAGTCATCATTACCATCAATGCATGTTACAAACTAAACTTCTTCCCCGGGGTTTCTGTGCTTTCTCATCCAGCAGGTTGTCATGGATCGTGGCTCCTGCTGTGGTCTGCTGCTGACGTCCACTCTATATAGCATTACTGTCATTATTGCTACCATATCTCCACTACAGATGCTGCTGTGCA